>JAOXNO010000024.1:18382928-18397646 GCA_028565335.1 Limnodromus scolopaceus | reverse complement strand
TTTCTCTTTCTCTTTCTCTTTCTCTTTCTCTTTCTCTTTCTCTTTCTCTTTCTCTTTCTCTTTCTCTTTCTCTCTTTTCTGGTAAATCTGAGAGAATGGCTTTCTTCAGGACTGTTGTGAACACTGTTACTTAATGCCAACCCAGTAATGTGTATCCAGATTTCCCAGTATTTTGATGTAAAGCTGGTGTTTGTGCTTGTGGACCCGACCCCAGGGGTGGTGGCTTCCCTCCTTTTAAGCTAGGGAAGCACCTCTTCAACTCTTTAGGCTATTTTTATTTCACTTTTCACTTCTCTCTTTTATTCCCCCCCCCTCGCCTTACACAAAGCCTGTGCTTTTGTGTGACTGGGGCTGTGGTAGGTCAGCGCTGTTGCCCTCCTTTAGCTGCAGTGTCAGTCTCCTGCACAGGAATGCGATGGTCTGGTTCCTGTTGTAATTGTGGAAGCTGTCAGGGATTGCAGTACCTGTGCTTAGTAGTTAGAGCATCTCTCTCGCACCAACACCCTCTGGTTGGGAAAAACCTGAGGTTTCTCCTGTCTCACTGCTGTATGTGGGCTTTGCTGCTCCCATATAGCCCTGTGGCTCATTCAGCTTGGAAAAAAATAATTACAAAACCGAGGAGGCACCCAGAAACGGTCAAAGAAGGGAGTTTGAAAAAATAAGACCAAAAGGAAGTGCTTTTTCACACAGCACATAATGAAATTGTGCTACTCATTGGCACAGGATGCTTTGGAGACACGAAGAATAAATTGATTCAAAATAAATTAAATAATGGGATTAGGCAACTTTATTAGAGGTCTATTGGTGGTTATTAATGAAGTAGGTGGAACCACCACGTCAGGAAGTCCTGGAGCTATTGATTTTAGGAAGCAGGACAGTGTAACTGGGGAAGGCACCATTTTCCTGCTTCTGCTGGAAGTGGCCTGAAACTGGGAGCCTGATCTGGGTCCAGCTGAAACCCACGGGAGGTTGCCAGCTGCAGACAGGTCGGAACAGGAGGTTGCATCTCAGGATTTGGTGTGTGGCCTTTGCTCTCTGCAGAGCCTCAGCGGTTGCTCTAAACTGGTTATATTGATGGAATAAAGGCTGGACACATGGTTATTAATGTACAGCATGGGCTCCCTCCACTCTGTTTGCTTCAGAGGACTCGTATAGACCTGCCTACTCCAATGTACACGATAAATGCACACAATACATACACATACATGTATATTTGCTGAGGCTGGGAAATGATTCATGATTCTGTTCGTTTTTGCTCGAGTGCTCGAACCGTACTCCAGCAGCATTTCAAGTTATTTGTGGCTGTGGCATAACTTTTTTACAAGTGGGTATTTTAAAACTAAGTAATAAAAAGGATTGTGGCGATAATTGATGTGGTATTGTGTAAGAAAGTGCCCTGAAGTAAGACCCTGAGACAGGCGTCTCATTCCGATTGTAATTAACTCACAAAGAGCAGGTGAGGGGAGGGACAAGCCTCCAGCCTTTTCACTCTTCTCCTTAAACAAAGGAGACCTTTACAAATATGTGTGTATTAGAGCCTTTGGTCTGCAAATTTCTCTCTCGCTCACACCATCATAAAAGATTCAGAGGGCTGTATCTTTTTGATTACTAATTTATGCTGTTTACAGACTGGGTAAGGGGAAAAGAAGAAAAGCTCTGAAAACTCCAGGAGCTGTGCTGTGCTGGTAGGAGAAACCGGCATCCATCAGACAGTGTTCTTCAGACTGATACGGGATTTTGTGTGGCTGGAGAGGAAGGACCAGCCTGAAAGCAGGGTGTTGAGGTGGGGTCCAGTTCAGCAAAGTGAGTTGTCAGGAAATGAACAGGGGGCAGGAGCAGGAATGATGCTGGGTTCGGGGAATATGCGCTGAACAAGACCTATGTGAGGACAAGGCTGTGGCCAGGGCTCATGGAGGTCATAGACTGGTTAGAGTTGGAAGGGACCTTAAAGATCATGTAGTTCCATCCCCCCTGGCTTTGGCAGGGACACCTCCCACTGTATCAGGTTGCTCAAAGCCCCATCCAGCCTGGCCTCGAGATGCTGGTTCCACCCTGAATTTGGGCAAGTCTTCTGTTCATAGCTTCGGCTGCCACCTTCCCATCTCCTGCCTTGGACCAACCTGAGACTGGCCAGGCACAAACCACCTGCCTTTCCTCAAATACACTAGAGCCATGATGTCGTTTCACTTTTGCCCTGCCATGAGGCTGCAGGTACAGTACCACTCTCATCTTGTGCTCTGTGCTGCTGTTTCCATTTTTCAATACCAAGCCCTGATTTTCATCAGTGGGAGTCAAGGTGTGCCAGGAATGTAGGTCCAAGCCCTTCATGAGACATGTCTGGGACCTCTGCAACTTCATTTTTTTTCTTATTACTCTTTTTCCTTTCCATTAGCCAAGCAGAAACCTGACTTTCTTCCTCTGCAGCAGTGCAGCCAGCACATTGAAGGTCTACACATTATAATCCCTTTGCATCTTTTTCCTGGATTTCTTGAACTCATTTGTTCATCTAAATAGGTGAGCAAAGTTTTTCCCCTCTTGTCTTGATCCAGACACCCTTAAATTAAAATAAAAAATGGCATTGGGGTGCTGTCACCTTGAGAAAAGCCAGAGGAATCAAATTAAGGCCAACATCATCCCTAATTCACACATTTGTGGGAAGGAAAATTGAAAGTTCAGCAGCATGACTGAAAGATGGAGTCCCAGTTTGTCATCTTCTCTTCTTAAAAAATACATCTTAGTGATTTGATAGATCACAGGGAACCCTGGCTCTGAAATAGAGAAACGGGAGGTGCTCTTTGGCTGGGGGGTATAAAATAGAAGCCACAGCAAGCCACTTGAGGATGCGTCCTCCATTAGGCACGTGAATAGTTGCACTGAGATCGCTTGCTTAAGGTTAAGTGTGAATGCTGGCTGAACTGGGGCTCAAAGCGTTACAGGGAGGGTGTTCCCACGTGTACACGAATGGATTAATAAAATCAGGGTCATCCTTTAAATATATTGGTGCCCAGACGTGATGTTGGATGCAGAGTGTGAGTTTCTGTTGGCATGTAAGTGGACTCGGCTATTCTTTGCGCCTGTAGTTTTGTTCAGTAACACACACACAGTCTGCAGCTGCTTTGCCATTAAATGTGTCCCCGGATCTGCGCTCTTTAACTTGCAAGGAGTCCCGTCTCATGACTACCCGGACTTCAGCAGCCTCATCAACAATTCACTTTTCTTTTTAAAAATGAAGAGAGCTTAGAGAAAGATTTTATTAATAGGAAAGGCTGGCTTTGACAGCTGCAGAATGAGAGGGAGAGTAGCTGTCGTAAGCAGATCTTTTATTTTGCTTTTAGAAAAGTTTTAATGGGACTCGGTGGTCAGGCCTGAAAATTTGCAACGCGCCTCCAAAACGTGCGAATGCCCAGACACCCGCACGCACAAAAATCCCCCCGTAACACCGACACATGCTTCTCCAGTTCAGAATAACCTCCTTCCCTGAAGGGCCACGTGCATCAAGTGCCAGTACATAACGGCTCATGTAACTGAATTTTAAACTCCTGAAAATAGCAGCTTAGATTGGAAGTGCTGACATAGGCTTAGTGACAGCAGTGCCAATTTAACAGTTGTATGCGCTATGGAGTGTTCTTGCAACATTCCTCATTTGAAAGACAATCTGTGCGTGGTATAGACTAGTATGGGGGGAAAAAAAAAAAAGAAATGGGGTTGGGGGGGACGGGAGGGGGGCAGTGGGAAACCCCAACTGTGGTCTTGGCTGACAAACTCTGTCAACCAATGCAGTCTGTGCTCCTGATGTTTACTGCTTGAAGCTAAATAGGATATTTAGCCAAATTTCAATTCCTGCTACAAATAAAGCTCAATTTGTGTGTGTGTGTGTGAGAGAGAGAGAGAGATGATTGCTCATTTAAATGACAACTTTATATATGATAATTACAGTCATTAATGAAGACACACTTGCTTTACCATAGATTATGAGGATAAAAGAAGATCGCCCAAGAATCACGTTCTGGTATAGACTAGAGTCAATAAGAAAATTAGTCCAAATACTATCCGGAAAATTGTTCTTAAATAATGCCCTAGAGGTTAAAGGAACAATGGGTGTAAATGCAATGGAAAAAATTTAAAAAACACACTAGAGGTCACTGTTGCTACTTGAGCAAAAGCTTTTTCTGCTTCCTTTTAGTTTAAGACACTAAAGATTAAACATTTCAGTAGAAAAAAAAGTCCTTCTGTTTCTATATATTTCAAAGCATGTGCAGTTTGATATCCTGAAAAAATAAACAATATATTGATATGGAAGTGATGGTCGTGCTACGGTTGTGGAAATGGTATGTACTGTACGTATAAAGAACTTGGATTCGTAGGACAATACAGTTATATTTTGTGCAGCATCCTTCATCCAAATGGCATCCCCAAACACTTTATAGCTTGTAGCATTAAATAATATAGCTTTAAATTACAGAGATAAATAATCAGTGGGAGAAGAATTAAATGTTATGGGCAAGGGACAAAAGAAATGTTAGATATCTGAAAGCTGTGCAAAGGCATAAATTGCAAATCAGAGCCAAAGATAAATGAGGAAGCCAAACAATTAAGTCTTGTAATGCAGGAGAAAATACCTCAGTCGTCCCAAATTATTCATGAGCTGGGTATTAAAAAAGAAGCAATCGTTTTATATCATAAATATAGTCCTATGCCTAAATGTATTTATAAATATATATGTGTGTGTGTGTAATATATGTGTCTGTGTATATATATATATCTGAGGAAGAAATCCCTCTGAATGCCCGAGGGTGTAGACACTCACTATAAATGCAGGCGTAGACCATGGCACGTCGCATTTGTTACTGCCTTCAGCAATTAAAAAGGGCTGGACTTAGAGGAACATTTTTACTCATTGATATGGAGAATAAAATCATACATTTCATGTAATGGGAATATTACCACCATGGACTTCAAAAGCAGAAGGTGAAATGTTCCTGCAGAATGCAGGTCTCTTCTCTGAGACCTTGGTTACCTCTTGAATGCCATTAAATTTCATCAGACAACCAGTTCCTATAACAGCTCAAGGCATTAAGCTACTTGTGTAAATAATAGTAAGTAGTGCAAATGAGTGAGAGGGCATGTAGACGGAATATTTTCAAAGAGCATAGTTCTGTGTTCTGTGTTCAAGCTCTAATTATCACCTCATCTTTCAGAGGTGCCACCCAATTGCTGTGGGTTGAGGGGATTGCCAAGGAACAGTTGCTGTATCTGATGAGTCCCTTACCTGCAGATGTCATTGGGATCAGAATTTCCTGCCCCACAGGAACAGTATAAGAGCCTGAGATGCTTTTCCAGCTTTTCCTCAGCTATTCTTTTTGAAACCCAGTGGATTTTACCTCCATAGATCTACCTCCTGCAAACAAGGAAATCAAGGATTATTATCTCATACCTGCAAGTTCTATTATTTTTAGTGATAAGGCATATCTTTTGCAACTTATCTGTTCGTCTTACTGTTGCTTTTGTCTGTGTTCCTGGGATTTTCGGTTATCTGGCAGCCCGCTCAGCTGCTACATTGGCTGGCTGCAGGATGTCTCTCATGTCTGCTGATGGCCTGGCATCACTCGGTTCTAGGGTCTTCAAACGTTGGCAGCTCAGGATTATCCCCAAAATAGAACACTGAATTGCAAAACTGAGAAAGTAGCAGCAAGAATTTATATACATGTATTCTGTATGTATACAATATCAGTTTATAGATTTAGTACAAGTCAGGGCCATGTTAAAGCCTCAGGCTGTTCTGCCTATTTTTTCCCAGAGTTGTAATATTATTTTGTTTTGCTGAGCCAGTTTCTTCTTATAGTATTAGGCATGGCCCTGTCTTTTCATGTGACTCCACCCAGACCTGCAGTGTGTTATACTTAGACATCTAAAGCATTCCCTGCTACCAAAGCAACTTTATTATTAAAAAGTGGAAGTTTCTTTGGGTGAGGACATGTTAGCAGCTGCTGAGGAATATTCGACCAATGCGGTCATTTTTCCTGAGTCAGTTTGACTGAGAAATGCTCTTCATTCTAGACAAAGCAATTCTAATGAGCTAATTCTAATGAGCAAAGCTGGGGTAGAAAACAGGGTAAGTCATTCAGAACAGTATGTATGAGCTGGGACACTCAGTCTTGAATGCCCAGTTTGAGGCACCGTAGAGAGATTTGACTTGGAGATCTCACTGTCCAAGCATTTTGTGGAATCATAGAATCATGGAATGGTTTGGGTTGGAAGGGACCTTAAAGATCATCTAGTTCCAACCCCCCTGACATGGGAAGGGACACCTCGTTCAACCTGGTCTTGAACACCTCCAGGGATGGGGCATCCACAGCTTCTTTGGGCAACCTGTTCCAGTGCCTCACCACCCTCATAGTGATCTCAATCTGTCCTCTTCCTGTTTAAAACCCATCTTCTGTAGCTTCGTGTAGCTGTGAGCTTAAATTGGATGTGGCCTGAGAGCAGGGGAGGAGGGAATAAATAACTTACAAAGACTGGCAGAAAAGTTCAGTTCTCTGCTCTGATTTACCTGTTCACGTTTTTGCATTGGTCTTTTACTGTGTAAAACCTGGCCTTCAGTCCTTTTATTTGGTCTTTACTTGAACAAGCTTCTTCTCATGAAAGCCAGTAAAGAAAAGAAGATCACTAAGGATTACAGAATGTGTTGCAAGAGAAGTCCTTCCTACTTTAGGGTAAGAGGGAGGGATTCTGTGGAGTAAGAAAGGCTCAGTGGAAGGTCCTGCCCTTTCTCTCTAAGAGAATATACACGCCAAAGGAGAAGATGTTTTGCCGTTAGCTCTCATGCCATAAACTCTCATAAACTAATATTCTCCAAGTTTTGCAGCAAAGGCCTGTCCCTCCTTCCTTTCAAGCCTCCCTTCGAATTGTATCCCTACCGTGTACCCTTTGATGAATCACATAACCAGAGATATATGCTCTTTCCCTTCTGTCATTCATCTTACGTCTCTGTATATCGGCTCTGAACGTTTCCTGTGCAGACACCTTCTCCTCTTACGTGTCAGGACCAAGACCAAGGTATTCTGGTTGCCAGTGAATTACACTGTGTGGCCCAGCAGCTTGGCTTGGGAATCGGCTCGTGAGCGAGCTGGTGAGTTCCCAGCCCTGCCACCAGGCTGGGCAGGTAATTTCCTCTTTCTCTTTTCTCTCCCATCTTATTTTTGTACTATACATTCTTTGGAACAGGGAATATGTGTTACTCTCTGAACACAGCACCTAGCGTAATAGCTGCTAGACATTGCAGTAATGCATATTACAAATAACTGGAAGATGATTTAGCATTTTTAAGGACTACGGTATTTATTACCTTGCCAGCCTTTTTTTCCCCCCTGATTTTTTCCCTTTGTCTATTCAGTCTTCGCTTTCTCTGAATAAGAGCAGAATCTTACTTTCTTTATGTAGCACACAATGAAAATGTGAAAACTCTAGGTACTGCCTCAATATTATTGAGAAACAATAAAAACATGTCTTAGTATCTAGCAATCACTGCACATGAGAGAGGGAGGCAGGAAATAAAAGAATCATGTTGCATGCCCTTACTGAACAAATATTAGCTCTTCAGGGTACTGTATTATCACAAAGCACTTAAGAAATCCAAATTATTATAACAGTCTGAACCAAACTCGCTCAGTTCCTTTCCTGTCACCCAGACTCAGCTGCTAATGTTATTTTAATCAAAGATTTGATCAACAATATTAGGCAGATAGCTAGCAGTGAAAATTAACACATATGCTTCTCGCTAGGGAGGAGATTATTATTTTTAAATCTGTTTCCTACTGCCCAGAGTGATTTCTTTGGAGATAAGCACAGCAGCCAGAATGTAACGTGTGGTATCTTAGAGTCAGTAGAAATAGTCCCAGTACCAACAAACCTGCCTTGGAGTAGAGGTTTGAGGGGGTTTGAAAGAAAACAATTCATATTGGTTTTAGTGTAAAGGCTGAAGGAGCTTTCCACTTCTCAGCTTCAGGTCTTGTGTGGATGCTGCTTGGATGCATGAATGGACCAAGTCTATTTCTCTTGCAGTTGGATTCATAGGGTAAATCATATTATTTCATTAAACCTAGGTAATGGAAAATTAGAACAGTCACTTTGGGGCTAAGAAACATTTTCTCCATTGGCCCTATTTTCCTCTCGTGGGAGGGTAACTCGAGCAAATATTCCTGTTTCCCAGGAGCGGTAGGGAGACAAGAAGTTCCTTTCCTGCCCGTTATTCCTCCTTTCCCAGCTGACCTGGGCAGACAGCGTAGCCAAACTGGGAAGGGCGGCTGCCTGTCCCTCTTGGGAAGAGCTTTCACCACCCTGTAGCAGGGTGCCTTGGCCGAGCGAGCGAGCTCTGGAGCAGGATATGGGATTTCAGTTCCTCTGAATAGCCAGGGGAGAAGCCTTAAATCAGTGCGGTGCGTTCACATCCAAGTAGGTAGCGCGGTCCAGAATCCGCATAACCGAGCTGAAACATGATGGCACAAGACATTTAACTGATGTCAAATTTAAATCCCTATTAAAAAGAAGTGTTCTCTAGTCTGCACCAGGCCATCCATTCTGGTAATCTCATTCCATATTTCTTTTATTGTTGAAAGAAGACGTAGATTAATGACAGAACGAATCCCAGTAGAAGGAACGCTCTCCTTATAAGGCAGGCTTGGGGGAGAGATGGTGGAAATCGTAACATAGGACGACTTTGTTGCCAGAGAAAGTTGTATTTGTACCATTTATATTTGAAAATCCTTCACCCAGGTCAGCGTAGTTCAGCCAAATTAACTCCATCTGGATAGATGGAGCTGAGGATTACCTGTCAGAAAAAGACCTAGAACGGCATATTGTAACTCAGTGCCACGTTTTAAAAGCCTCTCGGTGACTGTGGCGGCTCCGTTCAGACAAGGGGGGTGGACGGGGAAGGTACGGCCAGGACTTCTCACGCTGAAGCCCACCAGCGTGGGGATGGAAAGGTCTGAACAACGCCTGCTTGCTCAGCCCCCTCTCCCAGCGAGTCCGCCCCAGCTTGTTGTTGCCTTTTAGAGAAATATGGTCGTGGTTCTTGATGGTCTTGAATTAATATACAATCTCGCTAGACAAGTGAATGTTCGCTATTTGCACCGCTGTCAACACATGATGTTTAGTGAGATTCCTGTGATGATTTCTAAAGCCTCGGGCTCTGGAGTCACATGAACGTAGACTCATCCCTAGCTTCTTGTAAAAAAAACCAAACCCAACAAATCCCAACTATAAACAAAAGCTTTGATCTTCAAGAGACTAGAAGAAAAGGACAAAAGTGCAGTGCCAATTTGCCTGTTAAAAACAATGCATGGCAAACGAAAACAATGTATTTATAGCAACCCCACAACCTTAAAACAAGTCTCGTGATGGAGAGAAGAGGCTGGTGCGGTCATTTGAGAGGTTCAAAGCACTGTGAAGCCACACTGTGCTGTAGGGAGGCTTGTGGTATCTACTGGTCCAGTCACCTATGGATTTAAGCTCCAGGTAACGTGTAGGACCGCAGATGTCCACCCAACCTGGCAGATCTCACAAAACAGGCATTTCAATGCCACTTGCTGGCAGGGAAGCCTGGGCTTGTTCAAGGGCACCCAAAACATCAGCAGAGAAAGGGGGTAGCGCTTCCCGCTTCCTATTGACCCGTGAATGGACCACATCCTCCTAAGGTACCTGGTAGCCTAGGATTAAAGGTATTCCCAAGTCAATATACGTTTCAGGTTTCTAAAGGAAGAGGGGCTTAAACTTGGGGGGTATATGTTCTCAGAGTGTGACATAGGGGACAACAGGAAGGGGAAAGACATGATTGTGTCCTGGTCTTTTTTTTACTGGGTGTTTAATGTAGATTGTGTTAATATATTTTTTTCTGTTACTGGTTGGGTTTTTTCGGACTCCCAAATGGAGATGTTACATTATGTTTTGGGTCAGAAGGAACCTCCTATTACACCTATAGGAAGCAGTTCTGGACTTCGATGGAGAAAGAGGAGGAAAGAAAAATGTTCAATGATCAGCCCCAAAAGATTTTATTTTTCCATTTCAGCCACTGAAGTGAAAAAAAAAAAAAAATATTCAGTGATTAGTACAGCCCTAATCTGGAGATGTATATTTTAGGGATCGCATTATGCTGAATATGTGCATTACATACACAAAGTAAAAATCCATGCCATTATTGTGCCTGTTCAGTAGCCACTTTTCAAATTGAAATATCTCAGCCATTTTAAATGACGTTTTTATTTTTGCAAAGACGCTAAAAGCAATTAGAGGGCAATATTGACTGTTCACTTGCCAAATTCCACTGTTCCAATGAAAGCTGCTTTTGAGTTACTGTACACAAGTGCAAAAAGCATCCCAAATCATTTTACATACATTACAAGCAAAACCGAAAAGAAATCACCATTTAAAAGAAAAGAAAAAGCCGTTTATAAAAGAAATGCTTGCTCCCAAGTTGAAACCATGTGTCAGCCTAGAGCAATCTGTTAAACTTGAGTTATGAACCCCTGGAAAAAAATAGTTGTTTGCAGCGCAGATGCTGAGACTCACAATTAAAGCAGAGGCATGGTGAGGAGAGGTCTCGTGCTGATGTTCTGCATAGAGAAAGTTCTCTAAATGCCTTTGGTGGGAGAGGTGATAAATTTTGTGTCTCCTCTGTCAATAACATTTGTTAGTTACCTGTTTTAGCTGTCTCTTTCTTAATAAAAAAGTAAAAAATATAAAACTCTTGCATGTGAATATATAAAAATGACCGGGACGGATTGTCTGTAATTTTAAAAATCCCGATCAACCCACCCTTCCAGAATTCAAGGCTGCCTCCAGTTCACCTGAAGGGCTATTAATTTCTCCTCAGCGTGAATTTTTGCAGCAGGATCATTCTTAGAGAGTTGAGTAAAGGCGTAGATAAGTCATCTCAAAACTCCTCTGAGAAGTTAAACCACAAGCTGTTGTTTGTGTCTGGAGAAAACTATCAGGAACTTCTAGCAAGGATGCTTTCGACGTGAGCGGTTGGTAGGTTATCCAGACTGACCTGGCAGGAGGTTGCTGTCATCCCTTGGGGATTTGTCCCCCATCCACACTCTGTCTACAGTGAGGTGTAAAGGGCTGCTGCCTTTGGGGTGGAATTCTTGGGGTATGTGGTTGTGTTAAAATCAGTTGAGTTACGCTGTTGGGGTAAGTCATAGGCTCTACTCTGCTATCTGCCATTAATTTATCTGTGGGCTGTGAGCCAACATCTGTCTTCTCTGCCTCAGGGTTTGATTCTCATTAATACGGAGGCCTCTTTACACCTTCTTGGCAGTGAAAAATGGCCTTGCAGCAGAATTTTATTTACACCCGTTTGGTGGCCCCTTTTTTCACTTCTGACACACTTTTCCGCCCTTTCAACATGTTGCCTTGAAGAACTCGCGAGTGTTTTGCTCTTGGATTTGTGTTTTCATTACTGTGTTGTCTGCCCTCATGCATGGAAAACAGAGATTTTATCTGCCAGAAGTGAATGAGGTTTTATCGTAATGGTCCAAGCAAATGTCATGATTCAGAGTGTAAGAGGATCAACAGCATGGATGAGTTGCACAATAAGTCTGTGTAAACAGAGGAGGCAGAGTGGCTTCCTTTCCTTTCAAGAAAAAATGTTATCCTAGAAGCAAACTGGGGTTACATTTTCTGAATTGGGGAAGATTCCTCTTATTTTAGTCCAAGTACAAATTTCTCTGCCCTTGTCTTTTCCCACCCCCCCGCCCCCTCAGGGGAGCTGGGTGGTTTTTTCCTGGGACGTCCCAAGCAGAATTGATATATCTCTGATATTTTCCGGTGTCTGCGAAAACAATTTTCTCCTTCATTTCAAAATAACAATTGAGTGCCACACCATGTGCCTTTGAGATATGAGACGGGGTAACCCTGTTCAGAATTCAACCACAGCCATGCAGAAAAGGAAAGGGGGTTATTTGAGTGGAAGTGACACAAGGGCAATGGTTAGTAGGCTGCTCGGAGCCATTGTTCATGGGAACATAGTCTTTATTTATAAATTATAAGTAAAGATCTGCTAACTGCCCAACTGAGGACACTTACTCGTCTGCGCACTTCAGTCCAAGTGCAATAAATACAGATCAAATGTTCACCATCCATATAATAACAAGGATCTGATCCAAAGCACATTTTTATTTCTACAGGGTTACCTTGGATCGCGTTGTGTTTTGTTATGTTATGTATGGGTGCATCGTTATTTAAAGGAAAATAAGGGACAGAGCTGAAAACAATTGTAATTGCCAGTTGGAATTCTTGAGGCAACTGGAGACAGTTTGAAAAGTAGCACCTTTGCCAATATCTATTAATACCTTTTTTTTCTTTCACACAATTTACAGCGCCATTTATTTTACGTTGCTTTATACTGATTTCAGTTAGCTCTTAAAGTTTTGAAACAATTAAAATGGAAAATTTTTGAAAAGCCCACTGTCAGGGATTCAAAGTCCCACCCACTGCCTTCAGTGGAAATGAGAGGTGCTCCTTGGCTCTGGGAAGGCAGCATTGATGTTTCGCTAGGTAATCATAAAGAAATGGCGTATTGTGTAGAGCTTCGTGCCAGGTTCCCCATTATGCTGCAGGAATGTACCGGTTGCAAAACGAAGAGCTCGGAAAGCGAGGAGTGAGGTGGTGAGCGTGTCAGGCCTGACCTTTACACCTCTCCCTTCCACGTACGCGCTGTGATTTGAGCTTTTATTACCCAACCCCGTACCACCACCTCCCTGCCTAATTGAGAGCACCAGACGGATGATGTGTAGCCAAAAAAGCAGTTCGTTGAGCAGTCCTTTCGCGTGCTTGCCATCGAGTACAGCTTTAATTTATTACATATCATTCATCTCAGTGTAAAATAACTTTGGGCTTTTTTCCTTTTTTTCATTTTTATTTAATCGACTTCCCCACGGTGCCCATTTTTGCAGGTGCCGAGTGCATCAAAATCGTTGAAGGTTTTACCTTCAGAAGTAGCCCTGGGAGTATGTTTGTCCCAAATTCGCATGCGTGGGTTTAAGCACTTAATTTTCAGCCCAAAAATCTCTTCTGGCTACCATACCTTTCTGGCTACCATACCTTCAGTACAGGAAAGTTGATGCCTCTGGAGAGGAAGACAAAGTAGGCAATAATTAAGGGTGTAAGTGGAGTCCTTGGCATGTGCTGGAGGCGTCTGTCTCTCCCCCGTTATCCTAGGGTTGTAAGGGACATTTGGGGACAAGAACACACCACAGTCACGAAGAACCAAAACACCGAAGAGTCCGCTGGGACATTTTCTCAGGGAACTAGCTGGGCTAGTAGCAAAAATTACTATCCCAAGCTGTTCTTCATCACTCATGTCCTGGAGATTATTGTACTCGGGAGCTCCATCAGCAGCAGAGGGGCTCCCTGCTGTGTGCTCCCTGCTCGGTGCGGTGCCAAGCCAACTGACTGCCCTCATTGCTGGTCTGTCCCAAAGCTTCCAACCACATCGAAGGCAACCCATGTCCCGGCGAAGGGCAAAATTCTGGGACAGTACTTTGCTGCACACACAAATTGAGCATTTTCTTGCTGGACGTACCTTTCTCTGTCTATAAGCCCCTGTCTATAAGCATCCCCTGGCTCTACATAACTATACAGCAAAAGCAAAGATCCTACCAATGCTATTTACTTTATTGACTCTCCTGTTTCATCTCTTTCCTGTCTGAAAACTGATGAAGCAGGGTCATGCAGGAGTTAAAAAGAAAAAAAAGAAAAGATGTGTAGACTTGTAACTTCTGCACTCGTGGGGCACAAGTGAGGTTTCTCTAGAGATTTTATTACGGATGGGATGTGTCTCCTGTCACTTCAGATGGCAGTGAAGCAGCTGCCTGTGTCTAAGGCAGTTTGATGGTTTCATCTGGTCAGCAGTAGGAAACTTGGAACTCACGACTGATGTGACCTGTTTTAGGTGCCAGCCACAGCAGGAGATGACTCACAGCCTGGGGACACTTATTTCTATCCACTTGCAATAGAGAGAACCCCTATGATCTTAGCTCAGAGCTGGCCCGCCCGCACTTGAACATCTAAAATTGGGCTGGACTCCTATTATTCCTGACTTCGGGGTGCGTCTGCCATATTTTGGGGCCTCTGCTCAACAGAGCACGAGCTTCACTTAAAAGTGCCACCTCCAGGCTTTGCTGTGGGGAGGTGGCATTGACCACCATGAAGTAGCGCCTTAGTGTGCTTTTTAGGGGATATTTACAAAGAACAGCAAAAAATGTTCCCCTACCTCCAGCTGTGCACTGGGCAGCAGGAAATTCAGTGCAGATCCATTCGGCTGGGTCAAAATTACGGAAGCGGGAATAAAAAACTTAGCTTTTTAAAACCCTGTTTAAACCCGTGCGTACAGGTCATAGAATCATAGAATCATATGGGGTTGGAAGGGACCTCTGGAGATCATCTAGTCCAACCACCCTGCTGGAGCGGGTCTACCTAGAGCACGTTGCACAGGAACTTGTCCAGGCGGGTTTGAATGTCTCCAGAGAAGGAGACTCCACCACCTCTCTGGGCAGCCTGTTTCAGTGCTCTGCCACTCTCACAGGAAAGAAGCTCCTCCTCACATTTAGGTGGAACTTCTTATACTTAAGTTTGTGCCCGCTTCCTCTTGTCCTGTCACTGGGCACCACTGAGAAAAGACCAGCCCCATCCTCCTGACACCCTCCCTTTAAGTATTTG
>JAOXNO010000024.1:18362796-18382828 GCA_028565335.1 Limnodromus scolopaceus | reverse complement strand
GGGGAGCCCAGAACTGGACCCAGTGCTCCAGATGGGGCCTCACCAGGGCAGAGCAGAGGGGCAGGATGACCTCCCTCGACCTGCTGGCCACATTCTTCTTGATGCCCCCCAGGATGCCATTGGCCTTCTTGGCCACAAGGGCACATTGCTGGCTCGTGGTCATCCCGTTGTCCACAAGAACTCCCAGGTCTTTCTCCTCAGAGGTGCTCTCCAGCAGGTCAGCCCCCAACCTGTACTCCTTGTACAGGAGTCCTCCTCTCCTCCTTTCCAGAGCGGGGAGTGGCTGCTTCTGTTACAGCTGCTGCATTTTTCATGTATCTCTGACAAGTTTGAAAAATCCTTTTTGAATTGTTGAATTTAACCATGTTGCAGAAAGGTCCTTTTTGCAACTTTAGGGAAATTTCTTGGAAAATCTTTGTACTGTCGTCTTATTACCATCAGTGGTGGCACACGTAAGAGAAGGTACACAGAGGAGAAGGATATTTTCTTTACAAAGAGCATCACTTTTTTTAAAAATGAGATAGAAGGGAAGACTTTTCATGCTGCCCTTAGTTAAACTGGACAATGTATTTGTTTTTTCTGGAACAAGTCTTCCATGTTTCACCTAGAAAGGGGGAAAAAATCTTCGCTTTAGCTTCTGTATAAATATTTGCACAATGTTAATTCTGGAGTTTATGTGTGATCATCTTTAATTGCTTTAAATAATCATAATAAAATAGAGAACCACTGCATTTTTTACAAGAAAGATTGCATGCAATTACATACGGAGATTGAAGTAGTGGCTTAAATGGACAAAGTTGGTTGAAACATGGAAGGAATGGATTTGGCTCAGCAAGCTTGAGATGAAGCAGAGCTGTTTCTGAAAAGCTGTTAGAAGTGTCAGTCTGGAAACTGGCTCTTTGTGCACCTGCTAAAGAACCGCATTAACACCAGTTTCCACTGCGTGGTCTTTTGGCTGTAAGAACAGAAGTAACAACTCTGGGTTTCAAAAGACCCTACCGACAGCAAAGTTAGGAGAGGGTGAAGCCGCGTGGACTTCAAGAAGGGAAAAAGGGGGTAGAGCAGCTGAGAAAGGGCCTGCTGCCTGGTTTTGAAAGCTTGCTGCAGGTCGGGAGCTGATGGGAAAATGAAGACTGCCTCCTTGTAGCTTCTAGGAGCTGCCCCGAGGGCCCTGGTTGCCCACTTGCTTTCAGAGTTTGCTCCAGTACCTACCCGTTCCCAAAGAGGGCTCTGTGAGAAGGCCTGAAAACTTCACAAACGGAGCTAGAAAAGGAAAAGCAAGACCTAATAATGGGGGAAAAAAACCCTGTTGGGCCTCGTGAGCTTTTTCAGCCCCCGAGCTGTAAAGAGCATTTCCATCAGCCCGTTCAGTGTCACCCTTGCTCGCTTGGATGCGATGTCATCACTAGTTTTCTACCCTGCTTGTTTCTTCTCTCCTCCTTTGAGGCTCGATTATGGTTGTTTGCATGGAGTAGGTGGTTATGAGTATTTAAGTTGTGATTGTTTACTTTTACAGAACAGTGTTTTAGTTCAGGGGTGGCCCTTCGGATTTCTTGGTGCCCTTTAAAGAGTCAAGAGCTGCTCAGGAGGAATATCCCCACTTTCTGCTGCTCCTGTACTGATGTCCACACAAATACCAAAGGAAAGGTGCCCAAGCCTAAGCCCTTGATCTGAAGGTGACTATGAATTTTAGAAGCATCCCCCACCCTAACTGCAAGCTGACTTGAAATCCTGTGTCTGAGCAGCTCCAGACTTTCTGGAGTTTGAAAACGAACTTCAGATCTGATATTTGGCCCAGCTTCTTAATGAAAATGGAAAATTGCATTTTGAGCCTCAGCCTTCCTGAAGAACAGCCTGTGCCAAACCTGATGAGCTTGAGATAAAAACAAGGATTTGCAGGACGCCGTGTCCCATCTCCGGCAGAGGTCAGCGGGAGTTTTGAGCAAAGCGGGACTGACCCCTCTGGCTGGAAACTTCTTTATTTGCCTCTGAGCTCCACGGCCACTGGGGTTTGAGACCCACGCAGGTGTGCGGTGGGGACCGAGCCATTTGTGCCGAGCCACGTTACACTCAGAAGAGACTATTTGTGATGAGGGAAATCACGGATTTTATGTGCTCGCATTTTTTGTTTCCTTCTTAAGCAAGAGGGGAACCTTTAGAATGCCAAAATGTTGTCTTAATATTTCACGGAAGTAAGTATTTTACAAACGCACGTTGCAAATGGCACTATAAATTCTCCACTATGGAAAATTGCTATCTGGTTTGAAACTAGGCAGGATAAATAGAACTATAAAAGGTTACCTGGAGTAAACAGATAGGGTTTCCAAAATGTACCACATGAGATAGATTGGAGCTCGTAGTAATCTGTTTTCCATGCTTAACATACGCTCAGCATCAGCTGAACTCTGTAACCGAGCTGCCATCTGTATCAATCCCGTTCCTGGATGTCACGGCCCTGTTAATGAAATCTGGAAGTGAAATTGTAAATGGATTCGGTGAATGGTAGATGTCAGCCATTGCGTGATGGGCAATCATCAATCATCCCCTGTCAGTTATTTCTGTCTCAGGGAGTAAGCCTTTATTTAAAGCATAAAGTAAGAATGTTGCCAGACCACAGGAACAAGCCCTGAGCTGTTTGCAGGTGCTGCTATTCACAGCTGCCAATTAAACCCCTGACATTTCCATAATGGCCAAGAGGCAAAGCATATGCACTTGATATAAACATTTTTGTAAAAATTAATCTCAGTTTATCAATACTTCACTTTTTTTTTTTTTTTTTCCCAGGGCGACACACAACATCCTACTTGGCCTATTGTTTGTTTGCTGTAGAAAGAGAGAAATATGAGTTGGAAAGCAGCCAGGGCATTCATTTCCCCGGGATATACAGTAGATTCCAGTGGCTCGTTTCACCCCTTAATTGGGGAGGGAGAGCGCGGTAGTGAGGAATCCCACCTTCAGAAAATGTGGTGTGTGCCCCTTGCCCCCCAGCCATGTGCACGTGCTCAGCCCCACCTCTCCACATCGCTGGCCCTTAGCCGGGTAAAAATGTAATGCTTGGTCTCCAAATGCTGTTCCTGCACTTACACCCAGCCCATTGGGGTTCTTTGCCGCTATATACCAAAATTTTTTGCCTTGTGTGGATTTTTATACAGATCTCTGGGCCCGTTGCTGCTGGCTGATACTTTTCATTACCCCTGCAACCATCTGAAAAATAAAAACCACAACCAAACCACCAAAAACTAAAAATGCAAGCATTTTTTAATATACACATTCTTTTCTTTTGGGCAGGAGAAAAAAAAAAATATTGTCAAGTCAACTTATTAAAGGCATTCATCAGTACCCGCTGCAAATTTATATATGTATTTCATAAAATTGCCAGTGACGAGCTAGCTTTTTTTTTTTTTTCAGAGAAAATATTTTCGTGGGAAAAAAAATTTATATATTTCTACAGAAAAATAAACTGCCTAGTATTGCCACCTGACATTTATAGTTTGGAGGACATAAAACTTTTCAGAGGTCCCTTTATTTTTTGCTCTCAGCTGTTTATAGTTCTTCAGGGGTACACTGATCTGTAAGTAAATACAGAAAAAGAAAGGGCTGCATTCACATTTTCGAGGAGATTTCATCACGTGCTGATTGCTCTGCCCCATTTTGCCGCAAAGTCTAGACAAGGCAGGACACTGAGTGGGAAAATGGATAGCGCTGGGGCATTTTAAAGTTATCTTCTCCCCTCTTCGTGGTACCGGGGAAGATCACATAAGTCAACCAGCAATTTGAAGTGTATTTTCATGTGTTGTGCTATCTGGTTGGAAAATTATATACTACTGAATGAAATTAATTTCTGAAACCTATAGAATTCTGTTAATGTGATATATATGGAGTTAGATGTCTTGCTGGCACGTGTGCAATAAATTGGATGTGATTTTTTTCCCAGATAGCTGTACTGGTGTAAGTGCTAATTGTTGGATGCAGATACACTGGTGCAGCTTTTATTAGCTAACTTTTATTTTTTTTTATTTCACCTAACTGAAATAAGCCATCCTGCCTTAAGCACTTCCCTGGAAGCGTGTTTACTGAGCAGTTTTCTACCTGTCATTGTATCTCAACTTTTTAAGTGTAGATTGATCTTTGCTCAATTTTCCATTTCTTTTGTATCTGCAGGTTCCTCATGAAGTTCAGATTTCAGGGGTGGATATTGCTTCAGATCCCCAGGACCTGTTTTGAATTCAGCTAATTCAGGTAATTTCCTAACGTGTTTCTTAAGTTTTTTAATGTATTGTTTTTCATTCAAAACCATTCAAAGTGTTTGAGATCCACAAAAAAAAAAAAAGCCTTTATACATTAAAAAGGAATGTTATGACCTAAGTAACTCTGCTCTAGATTCAGTCTCTTTAGAACCTGAAGGACCAAAGTGGCTGAGTCACCTCAGGTAGGTCAACTAATCCCACATATATAATCTACTAATTTTAAACAGACTGTGTTAGAAAAGGCTGGTTTAAAAAAGTTAAACAGAAAAAAACTCAAAGTCTCAGCATTAGATGCTTCACTGTGGCGTACCTTTGTGACCATAGAGTAATTTCTTGGGTTCCGGATGACTCAGTATTCGTTATCACCCAAGATGATCATCTAATTTGCGTACATTCATGTAAGCAGAAATAACTGCTGCATTTAGCGAGGTCGGGTGACAGCGCTGTCACCTCCGGCTCGGCCCCTCTGCTCTGCGCTAAAAAGCGAAGGTAAAAGGTAACTAACCCCCATTAGGCTTCAGTTCCTGTGATCTTGTAGATGTTACAACAATAATAACAATATTGTTCTGAGTGTGTCCACATGACAATGTGGAAATGCCCCAGCTAGCTGTAAACCAACCATTGTGGATACTGGACGCAGTCTAGATGAGAGAGCAGAGAACACCGAGAGGACTCGTTTACCCCGCTTTTTGGCAGTGTTAGCTCCGTATGGGCTAATTTATCCTGCCAGAAAGCAGGCTCATTTATGGCTAGCTCATTTATAGCCAGCCTGAGTACCTCTTTGCTATACTGGAATTTGCAATGTAGACGTACTTTCTATTAAGGTGACAAGTGTGCAATTGTATGAAGTAAAAATATGGAGGTTGGGATTTTGAAGGCACCTAAGGGCTTTTGTTGAAGGTGGTTTAAGAGGTTACCACCTCCAGCAATCTGCTTCACGACTTCTGCTGAAGAGAACTTTTCCCCACATCTGAATCAGCAAGTGGGATCACGTGCCCACCTAGGAACCTCTTGAGTTTAAAGCAGAGTATTTTAGCTTAAATCACTGAAGAGGATGTGTGTGCATTAAGACACTAAATCATAAACTGAATCAGGGCAGATGTACCTGTTGGTAGTGCAGGAGAAGGCAGGGTGGGTGAGGATGCTCCATATTGCTCTTGTTACAGAGCCCAAAGAGAACTGAGTGCCAGGTCCCATGGCAATGTCTTTCTGCTTCAGAATGCAGGAAGGGTAGAGTTTCTTGTTCTCCTCAAATCCTTTCAAAATAAGCTGTGGGCAGTATTTGTCTGTTAGGGTTGCATAGATCCAAATACCGTTATCCAGTCACCTACTGTAAAGTCTGATGAGGTCCCCAATCCAGCTAAAGAAGCTCAAGCACAGAGCTAGCTTTCCAGCCTACCACCAGGTTCTCAGGTGCATAAAGCTAAACATATTTCAAAATGAAGATTTGTCTGTTCAAGCTCTACCCCCATTTACTTCAGGGTAGCTAATACTTGTCAACATCCCTGGTGCAAAGGGAGACTAGCGGGTAGAGAAGGATTTGGCATTCGAGAACGCCAATGGGGACCGGCAGCTGTTCTTACTTCTCCTGAGGTGATCCCCGTACGATGAGCTCCAGGCTGGTCTCTTGCTTCCCTGCTTCTTCCCTGCCCAGCTCTGATCTAGTGTGCTGACCTTACTTGCCAAGTAATGACTTTCGTGCTGCTGAATCCCATCAGAAACTTCATGTCTCTTGTGGTCGTCTTCATCCATGGCTAACTTGTATTATCGTTGGCACGCTTAAAATTGTGATGTTATGTTTCAAATGTTTTTAAAGCTGAAACACACAAGCTCTTTTATTTCTCTTCTGCCTAGTAGGATTATTTCAGCTCCACACATGCAAAACCTCATATTATGCAAGAAATTAATCATATCAGGGTAAAGTAGCTACTGAAAAATTGCCAAGCACCATAAACATTGGTCAAAATGCAAGCCAACCATTTGCACAGCAAGTAATTGAAGCTAGAGGTTCATTGGAGCGACGCGTAACTTTTCATTATGAATTAGAAAGCTTTTCAAACATAAAATGATATCTGAGAAGACTGCACTACCTAAAAGGTTTCAGTAAACACTGAAAAAAAAAAAAAAGTGGTAAAATATGCTGGAGAGATCAATCATGCTTTATGGTTACTTGCTCCACGTACTTTCACACACATTCTCTGATAAACAATGTCCCACACAGTCTGCCCAGATCCATTATTTTCTTCAGCACCAAAGCGTCAAGGGCCAGATCCTCATTTGGTTTAAGTCAGCAGAGCTCTGCTGAGGTTGACTGCTTGCCATTGATTTATGCCAGCTGAAGATCTGGCCTGAAGAGTGACAAAAATGTAATTTTATGTTTTATTTATGGGTGTAAAACAATAGTCCTAAAGGGAGCAGATGTTCCATGTCGAGGGAGGAGGTTTATGAAATGCAATTCCAGACACAAAAGCTAATCTCTGTGGTCAGGGAAGGCATGAGGCCTGTTTTACATGATGAACTTTAATTGAAATCTTGCTCTTTTGTGTTCATTTATTTCTTCTATTTGGGAGCCGACAAGCATCGTTTAAATTACTTACCAGCTGCCAGACACCTTAAAAAGCAATAGGTAGTTGTCTTAGACACCTGGAGAAGGTTGGACAATCTTCACTTGTCCTCTCAGTACCTGCTGAAATGGTATTAATTTGGTATCACATAGTTTTAATTAAGTGGTCACTTCACTAAAGAAATTTCCATCTGTTTCGGATGGAGCTGTGGGGAGAAAGATCATTCAGTTTTATGGAGGGTTTTGCAATTGTAAAATGTCTGGTTTTTTCCCATTTGGAACGAAAACCAAAGCATTTTGAAATTCTGTAAAAAAGAGAAGGGAGCGTCTGCCTCTAAGTCTCAGGCCCCAGACCTCTTATTGTCCCCAGTGCTGACACTGTTCCCTTGATGGACCATCTTCCTTCTGTAGATCCTCGAGCAGGAGTTCCTTGGCTGCTCCAAAGCATCAGGAATGGCACGGATTTTGAAGCACCTCTTCTTTGTATTTTCTTTCACTAAGGTGCCTCCTGTGCCACCACAACCACCCTGAAAAGGAGAGAGTGTTCAGTGATGTGCCTTCGCCTCGGCTTGAAGTGGCACAGGCACATCCCCTGGTGAGATCTGAGCTCTTCAGAGACACCGGGCAATAGCCAGCTGAGCTGTGCTGATTCACAGCAGATGAATTTTGGACCGAGAAGCGTAAGGATGAGATTTTCTCCCTGACCTTCTGTGTCCCTCCCCACACCCTCGCGGTCAAGTACGGTACATGGAGAGCTGGAGAACAATCTGTGCTAATCAGAGGCCAACAGTGACATCTGAATTGCAGCTTCAGAAAAAGAGGACAAGTGGAGCAAAATTGAAAGTGACTATTCCCATATTCCATTAAGAGTAAAAGAGAGAAACAAAAATACAGATTGAGGAAAGCGGTGTTTGAACAACAGAATGGAGCAGGAGCTAACTCTCTTATCTCAATTTAGTTGGAAATCCCAAATTTAAAGTGTGATTTTGTTCTGAAGCAGGCTGAGAATAAGACATTTGAAATTCTCTGTGAACCAAAATTAGAAAAAGAAACCTAGGGCTAAACTGAAAATGGGATGCAGGGAACGCTGAAACATTTCATTCATGTTTCAGCATAATTTTTTGTTAATTCATTTTAGAAGTCTGGTGCATCTTCATTGTAACACTTTTCAACACAAATAGCAGCAACAACCACAACTTTCCATTCTAAAAACTTCAAAGCGGGAGCTTCCAAGGTTATGAAAATGCTTAATTTTTGTTTGCTTGCCTCCCTGAATAAGAAGTTGGTGGATTAAGTTTTTCAGAACAGCCTAATTTTGTTAAACACGGCATTTGTTCCCTTTCAAAGCCACTCTGAGCAACGGTTCCAGTTGCACATTTCCAAGGGCCTGACTCCCATCATGTGATGGGAGGTGTCTTTGGGAGATGTCTTCACAGCCACACCAGTCCTTCTAGGCTCCCAGTAGAGAAACGGGCATTTCTAGGACACAATCCTAAACCTCTGCTTTAGGAGGACATAAACGAGACCCTAGAACTGTCTTCCCCCCCCACTGTCCCCTATCAGGTGAAAAGTAGTCTGGGTTGACCAACACCAAGGATCAAAAGAATCCCACCCAAATATTCTTGTCTGCGGGGATAACTGCTGCATTGTACTGTGGTCAAGCAGTTCCCGTCTCTAGGCACCGTGTGCAGGCAAGTGAGAGAAATAAGGTTTATAAATTGAAGTCAAGTCACAGAAGAGTAATAAAATGCTCAAAAAAACTGGAAAGACTTACTCAGAAGGAAGTATGAAAGCACCTAAATATGTACAAATGCAAAGTGCAGGGGGAATATGTTAGATTCTTAATTATCACTTGTGAAAACGCAACTGAGGGAGAATAAAAAATAAGGCTTTCCAAGGGAACAAAGTAAAGAGGGTGAGTTGTGGTACAGGGGGGAATAATTTTCTTATCAGATGGTGTGTTTGGTCTGGGGAGTAGTTTTCAGGAGAAGCAGTAGCCTCAGAGTTTGAGTCATTTCATACCAGAGTTTGGAAATGCACAATAAGAGATCGCTCCTGTCTAGGCAGGGAATGAAAAAATAGGGTCTACTGATCTTATCCAGCCCTCACTTCATTCAGCAGGAATCTTTTCCACTGACTCAAGCGGGATTTGGATCAGACCCTTTTTTACCTCCTATGTTGATGGCTGTCTGAAAAGACTTAGGAAAAGAGACAAGCTAGAGCCCAAGCATGACACCGAGAATGGCTTTTTTGGGCCGCTAGAAGGAAAAATGCGAGTCTCAGAAAATTATGAAGCAGGCGGCTGGCAAATCAGAGGGACTCTTTTACAGCTGGGAGCTGAGTCAAGTTCTAAAATGTCTTTACGGAATTAAATGACATTGAGCTTGCGTGTCGCTAATTCCCTTAAAACCGTAAGGACACATTTCTGGAACGGCAGCTCTAAGGGCAGCATCGTCGCTTGGCAAGTTTCGCTTTTGCCACAGCAGGGGGATGGCTCTGCACATCCAGCTTATTTCATTTCCGTGCCCAGTACTTGAGAGAAGTTCTGTTGTGGGTAGCAAAACACAGCTACGTTTTCTATCCGATTCAAAAGAAAACAATAATAATAGAAGTGGGGTGACATTTTTGTGTATGCCTGAGTGATTCCCTTTGCCTGTTTTCAACCTACCTAACGGCAAACCTCATTTCATTCTACTCTGCTCTAATTAATTTGACAGGACTGGAAACTTGCTCTTCCTGTTCACACTTATTATTCATCTCTTCAGAATGCCCTGTAGGGAGTACGAAGCACAATAAAGCAGTATTTACCAAATCCCTCAATGCTAAATACACCTTTTAAGCTGACTCTGCACAATGCCAGCAGTGAGAAGATCTGACTAAAGGGCAGCCAAAGAAAAACAACATTTTCCAGAGCATCGTCTCTTTACACATGGCTCGCGACTCTTAGGCAGGGAAACTATGTCTTTTTGCCCCCCTTCAAATTCTGCAGTGGGCTCTGGGGATCCCAACTTATTCCTACTGTATCTGAAAGCTTTGCTGTAGCCAAAGCAAATGACAGAGCGATCATACTCAATAAGATATGATGTTAGTTCACAAGAGCCACTGGGTAATTTCATACAGGCGTATCTTTTAACCTTTCATCACCCAAATTAGAAACATCATAACACAACATAAAACACATCTGAGAAATCCATCGGAGACAGGAACTCAGAAACATGCAAGTAGAAATAAGCGTTCTGAGAGTTAGAAAGTGTTTTGAGAAAACACTGAAATTGAATGTTAGGTTTCCTTTTTTGAAATTCTCATTGCAGAAAGGGACCTTCTACAAACACGCAAGGTGATTAAGGAATTTAAAAAGTGAAACACGCTTATTTGCACACACTAGGGAAGTAACTCTGACATTTCATATTTTAAAAGTGAAAGATCAATGAAAGAGATTTTCAGCAGCACGTTACCAGTCGGGTCCTTGCCTCTAATCACCAGCTCCCTTTGCACCTTTATGCCTCCGTAAATCTCACCTTACGTGAAGCTAAAGGTTAAGTTTTCAAAGTACCCGAGAAAATTTCTACCCGGCATAGGGCAGCGCTGCACAGATATACCCACATCAGCCCTAAACGGACTAACTCGAATACCGGGAGGGATAGAATCGCAGGAGTAGGGCAGTTTTCCCAGCTTTTTTGCTCTTAACCTCCAAATGTTGCTTTGCGTGGCGTTCAGCCAGAGTTAGATGGCTACAGCATGCAAGTCACTTTTGAAAATGGGGACTTAAAGCCAATTTTCAAAGGCATATAAAGAAACGGATAGGCACTCTGTGGGATTTTTTAAGACACCTGTGAAACTGGAAGCTAAGTAGCTGTGCATAGGTGCTTTTGGAAATGAAGTACTTTAACTTTAGAAAAATCTGAGAATTAGATTCCTGGTTCTGAAAAATGTATGTTGAGTGATCTTTCCTAGATCCTGAACCTCTTTATTCGTGTTGGAGAGTAGCAAATCCCAACACGTTTCATGGACAATCGTGCGCACATAGACACACATGCTTCCTTATTCTCTTTAGTCTTCACTTTTCTCCATTTACCCACTTGTTGACCTATGGAAAATTTAATCCTGATGCCTTTTGCAGTCACAGAGATCTTACGCTGATGTGACATTACTCATCCCTGTAGAGGTATTTGGGATTTGCAGTAGCGCCCTTCTGGCCCTGATGCAAAATGCCTAAGGAAGACAACAAGAGACTCCCACCAGTTCAGCTTGGGTTTGGATCAGACCCTAACAAAAGGAGGAATTGGGCTCATTGAGTTGTAGATGGAATAACAGCTCAGCTCCTTCAGGCGTAGCTCCTCTCTGAATTGCTGCAGAGGAAAACCCACTCTAAACAGATTGAATCTGGAATAAAACCTCAGATAATTGGGAGTAGAATGGGTCCGTTGACTTCAAGGGGAACTACTGCATGGAAAAAAGGTGTGCTGGCATTGGCCTTTGCTGTGTTACATAAGAAAGATGGTTCCTGAAACTAATTAGTCCTTGAAAAGATCAGCTGACCCATCTCATTGTTAGCAATACATTTTTAATTATTCATTTTAGTCAAGCATCATTTGAACACAAGTCAATTTGCAATTTCATTAGAGTACAGAAAAGGCCTGGGGTCTATTCCTGGTAAAAAGGAAAAAATCTCTGGCAAAATTTCATAAAGGATGTTAATCCTCTAATTAATTTTATGTATCAAGCAAGAATTAATGTGTCCTGCTATTTAAGCAGAAGTCATCTTGCCAAGAAGTGCATTTTGTCATACCTTCCCCTTCAGGAAAACCTCTTTAGAAGCTTTGTGGCAAAATACCCTGGCAACTAATGACTAGCTTTGAAGCAACGTTCACAGACCATTTGCTTTGATGACATTTGGAGCTTTTTTCTCCCCCCCCAGCCCCTCCTCATTCCGAAGTCTATTGTAAGTGCAGTGCTCTCACTGCACTGCCTTTGAAAACTGATCAATAAAGTAAGATTTGTCAGGTTGCATCTGAGGAGTATCACATCTTTTAACTCCTTTCTTGGTTGAGTTGCTGTACGCATTTTTAAACTAAACCTTATGAACAGATTTGAGTGTGTTACACTGACCGTATTCGCAGGCACGCGGGTGCGATGCCTTTCTTTTTCTCCCTTGCATTAACTTCAAAAGCTCAAAAGCTATGCCAGTTAGCCTTCCATAAAACTGTTTTTATATGGGCATCATGCATAATCGAATGATGGATGGCATGTCAAAAACTCTACAGTAGTGAGTATTTGCCCCTGTTACAACTGTGAGAATTACGGTATTGCAAAAATGGAAAAAAGTGACTTCACCCCACGCCAAAAGACTCCAAAGAAAACACATCCATGTTAGTAAATACCGAAACGCATTTTGAATAGCTCACTAGCAAGAGTATAAATCCTAGAGTGAGGGCAATCCGTACTCATAACCATGGTTGGAGATCAGAATATGGGCCCCAGAGCTTCATCTTTATTGTAACTTTTGACTTTCCTTAATCAATGCTAAAATCTTTAGGTCTGATTTCTCATTTCAATGGCTTTGTGTAATGTGTCTCAACCGTACCTCATCTAATTTAATAAGATGCAAGCTAAGGAAGTACTTAAGTTACTTATCAAGGGTTTCAGATGACACATTATTATTGTACTCAAAAGTCAATATTTGCTAATCATGTTAGTACAGGAACTGATCCAGGGCTACAATTCTTGAATTGCAAAGGCATTTAAGATAAATTAAACCTATCTCCTCCTCACTCGACACATACACACACAGCACCCCCCTCCCACCTCTCTTCTGGAATGGACAGGTCGGTGTCTCCGTAAGAAAAATGGGTCTAGTCCACAGCTTTGGGATGAAAAACTATTAAGTTTCTCAGCTCTCTGCCTCCACCGCTCTTCTGGTCTTTCAGAGCTGGCTTCAGGCATTGGGGTAGCTCACGATGGGGTGGTGCCCTTTGTCTTTGACACCGGTGTGGTATCAAACCAGTTGATTGCGTTCCACCTGTGATCTTCACCCAAGACTGTGGTTGAAAACCGGGAAGAGCTGCACGCTGAGCAAAGGCAGAGCCCGTCTGGGCAGTGTGATGCAGGTTGGGAAGTGGATTGCTCATTTTGTTCCAGTTGGGATTGCTCATCTGACAGGCTCACGCTTCAAAGGTGTTGAGCAAGCCTTATTCCACACAGTGGCAGAAGAGCAGTGAGTTTACACTGCATTATCCATTCTAATTTTTCTTTTATCATACATAATAGGAAGAGTTGAAATGTCTTTCTTGCTCTGTTTTAAAGCTGTTGGTGAACTTGGCGTGTGGAACATGAAAAGATTTAGTGCGTTTCCTAGGGCTAGGTACAAGGCGAGCAGGTGATGTGCAGGCTTCCACATGCAGAGCTGGATTTGCAACCCCTCTGCTGTGCCAGCCCCCGTCTCCTCCGAGCATCCCCTCAGCGGCTCGGAGCGATGGCTGCCTCCGCGCATGCGCATATGATAAGCGATGTGGTGACTTCCTGATACGATCATATATTTATTCAGAACCTGGCTTAGAATGAGATACGGATTCGCCTTGAAGCAGGAATCTCTCAGGGGCTGAAACGTGGCTTACCTGCTCCCCAGCATATATTATTGTAGTTTATGTATTATTGTGGTTTTTCCCTTACTCCTTTAAGCCATTATTACACCCGTCTAAACAGTGTAGGTTAAATGTTTATAGGAAAATAATAGGGCAGGGTGGAGAATTGGAATCGGTCACGTTAGGAGAGATTCTGATCTACATAAAACCCAGGGAAAACACACCATCGAGGCTATAGGCAGTGGATTAGCCCAGATTTATGCTCATAAATGGAATAGTAGTATTGGAAACCACAGGTCTGATTCACCGTAGAGTTATTTGTAAAATTGGTGTGTTGCAGAGGCTTATAAAGTGGGAGGGGTTCGCTGTTATCGGGAGATTGAATTGATATTGCGTATTAAATCGTACAGTGACTGCATGGGTTTTGATCCAGGCATGTAGAACATCAACATGCAAATTAAAAAAAAAGGTAACTGTGTTGAGTACTGCAGCATCCCGTCTGCTTACATCTCAGATCAACCCAGTATTCAGCAAAATACTCAGATGCATATTTTACGAAATCAAAGTGACAGGCTCTGTTTAATGTTCCAATTACTGTTGAACTATTAATCTGAATGTGCTAATGGTGGCTGTCGCATAAGTCTAGCATCTGAAAGCCTCTAAGCAGTAATCCACTATTCTCAGGTCATTTTTTTGTATTCATTCAATTTAAAATATGAGACAATTTACCCTTTAAAGTTGTTTTTTTTCCTTCCCTTTTTCTTTTAATTAAAGATTATTTTATGCATGTCTTGTTACATACTAATTGATTCATTTAGACCTGCCACACACAGGCGGAGTTACTAATTCCTTTATTTATTTATTTTTCTTTAAATCAATAGCGATGCCATTTTTAGTTCCTTTGGAAGTATTCAAAATCTCAGCTATTTCTGTGTGTGTGCATCTGTTTGCCTCAGTCGATTGTTAGGACAGGGAATGTCACACTTACCTTTACTGGTCTATGCAAACTCAATTTGATAATCTTAGCTCATCTCCCAGTGGAGCACGTATCTGTGTCACGAATGTCACCTTTGAAACTGGCACTAATTGGCATTCATGTTGGAAGTCTCAGTGGAGTGGCCATAGACACAAGGTGAAATTTTGGCTCTGTTGAAGGCAACAGGAGTTTTGTCATTGACTTTAATAGGGTCAGGACTTCTTCCAGAGACTGAACTGCCTCTCATACAGATGTTCATACTGGGCTGGGAGCTTCAAACCCTCTGTGTTTGCTCATGACTGATAAAATGTGTTTTTCTGCTGACCTTCATCCTTCCCCTGCCAGGATCTAGTCCTCTTCCTAAAGGACAGAGTGAGTAAGCCCAGAGAAGACCTCCAGCTTCCTCTTGTACTGTCCTCCCTGAGCCCCAGCTCCCTTACTTCTCTTCATACTTGATCATAGTGTCTTCCCAGGCCCAGTGCAAGTTCTCCGTTTTCTGTCATCTCTCGATTCATCTTCCGTTCTTCTGTATTTTTAACCACTCTCTGTTTTCTAGACCCTCTGCCTTCAAGCATCCTCTTGCTGCTTTGACTTGAAAAAAAAAGAAATTCCTTTAATTCAATCTGCCTTTTTAACAGCCCACTGATACCCTCGTGTCCCCTGTCTCCACATTCTCAGAAGCTGTTGTTTTTTCCCACCTCTAAGTAGCTTCTCTGTCTCTGATTTTTTAGTAGAAGACTTTTCCAGCTCCTGCACTGGATGGCTCCATCTGAGAACAATCTTTGCCCTTCTCTTTCCTGATCTCTCCCTCCCAACACATTGCTTCTGTAATTCCCTCTTTTTCTCATTCCCGATTTGCTTTGGAAATACATCTTCACTGACAGCTCCTTTGGTTTTTTTGTGCCTCCCTTTGCCACTGGGTCTCCCCATTGCCTTGCAGAGGTATCGCTGCGAGAATCCTCAATGCAATCGCCCTTCTCTGCCAGTCACTCCCCTCCCCTGCCAGTAATGTTCGTGTCAGGACTTTCATAACCATCTGCTTCTGCACATCCACCTGACACTTCAGTATTAGCTTGACTTTTTAAGGTTAGTTATTTACCACTTCTTCCTGATTTTCAGATCCTCATCTCCTCTATCATTCCTGTTACATGGGCTGCCTCCTACACCATCATTTATCCTGTCTTGCCGCCCCTTCTCCTACCATTGATTGTCTTCCCTATCGTGATGGCAATCACGATTTTTTTCATCAGCACAAGCTAAAAATGTTACAACCATCTCTGTTCTTGATGGACAGTGTTGGCAGGATCTCCCTGCTTCCTCCCTTCCATCTGAAACGCTGCTTGCCTATGCCCCCTTGTCTCCACCAGCCAGCAGCTTCCTCGATTTTCTACTGCCTGCCATGAGAAATCCAAGCCATTAAAAACCCCTGTGAAAGGGGTTGGAGTTCTGCTGCCATTCTTCTTCTACTCCATTTAGCTGACTGCTGCTCCCATTCTTCTCTTTTACAGGTTTCCTCTGTCCCTTTTTTCCTCTCTTTGCACTTTCTGCTGCGCTGCTCCATAGACCAGGAAGCATTGGTTTTGTTGTCATCCGTGAGCAATTTTTTCTTTTGCTTCCTGACATCTTTCATTAAAACTCACCTCTAAACTTTCAACTCTCTCTTCCTGTCAGTCGAGCTGAGGGTTTTAATGCACAAAGCCAAGCTAAAAGGAGTGCTTGAGGAGTATGACAACTAAACTCCTTAGGATGAAATACTTCTGTGTGTGGACCAGTAAGTGAGACTATTAGAAATACTCCTTCTGATACCGGGAGAGTAGATAATGCCACACAGTGCTACAAAACGTTGCGTTCTTGAGTGTCACGATCTAAAGGCTGTGTAGACCTTGACTCAAGGGTCCGGATGTGCTGCAGACAAGTGAGGCGTTTTCCAGTTCATGCAGGACTGCCCTTGATTTTATCAACTTCAGGTCAGACCTATAAATCCTGTGTTCTGCAAATGGCTCTCTTTTTGTGTCAGGATCATGGTACAGTTTGGACAAGGTCTAGAGTTGAAGGTTTTAAGTGGTGAGAGCTACAGAAAAATGAAAGGAAGGATCCAGATCTAGATCTCCAGCCTGCTTTCATGCCACAACCTTTACGGTGACCAGAAACTCCACCGATGCAGGAAACCAGATTAAATTAAATGCTTGGGGTCACTGCATGACCTCCTTGGCTCACCTTTCTTGCCCTGTAACCCATGTATCGTGCTGATCCATTTTTCTTACAGGGTGCGGTAGGAAAGGTTTTCCTTTGGAAGCCCTTCAGTTCTGAGCCAGCTTTGAACTCTTGAGTCCATTCAAGGCTTCTCCTGGAAGTCTTGAAAATCTACAGTCTGGAAAATCTGAAGGTGACCACCATCCCTCCACTGTGGCTCTGTCTTGCCCTTTCCCACAGAGGCTGGTGTGCTGACAACAGGCCCAGCATGCTCTCACTTGGCAGCCAGGGCCTAGCCCTGCCCTCTCCATCACAAAATTGATTTGGATATGTTTATATGATTTGGTTTAAGTGCAAGTTAATTACTGCAAATTCCTGGCCTCATCAGGGCTAATCGAGCCCCGTGACCCCTTCAGCACAGCAGTGGATGGCCATGCGCTACTGTATTTATCTACGAGCACTGAAAATCCGTGTGGCTTACCCAGGGTAATTCCAGCTGCAAGTAAATTTTTCCAGACATGTTTAGAATACACCTTAGAAAGGAACTTAAAAAGGCGTCTCTCCATTACCCAGTAGAACATTGCAAATGCCCATCTTGACCAATAAAAGGGGAAGCACGCCTTTGGGGCCGGAGTGAGAAATCACAAGTTGCCCGCTGAGCTCAAAAGAAAGTTTGTGCGTTCCTGCTGCGCGAGGACACTTTATGTTTTTGGAAGTCAACGTTCTGCACGTTCAGAGGAACAAATCCTCCGCTTGTGTAAAGCGTCCCCAGCTCCGCAGAGGAGCTGTGACAATTTACACCAGCTGAGGTGCTGCTCAGCGTTTTTGGTTATGGGCCTTATTTACTCATGGCTGGTTAGAGTTCCTGTGGAGCTCTTAGGGCACTGGGTGGGTGTAAATCTTTCTTTAGATGCCTTTGGAGCAGTTAGGAGACAGCACGCCTACCTATAAAGTAGAACCATCCTTGAGCATATGCCTGGCATAACCTTACAACAGAATGGTGCCAGAGTGATCTGCAATATAGCTACTTTTACCTAAATGAAGATCTCCAAATAATGTCCGCTAGAAAGTGACCACACAGGATAATTAGGTAGTGAAGAAATCCCTTTGTGTTTTGGCATAGCCCATTTTATTCAGGTCTGCGTCTTTAAGCAGTTACATCCCTGACTAAACTTAGTTCCTTATCTACCCAGGAGTGCTGTGCTGATTTACCTGCTTCTTCTGCTAGAAGTTGTTTAGTCAGGGGGTGGTGTCGGCCACTCTTTTATTGAAATAAGTTTGTTAAACAGTTGAACAGCAGCCTCATGTCGGTAAGGCCTCAGGTGCCGTCACGGAGCAACAGGTCTTACTCCTTGCAGTAAAAAAAGGTCAGCGTAAATAAGAATTTTGCTGTATGGCCAGACCGTTAAACACAGCTAGTTTCTCTGTATTCACAGAGGTAATTCGCATCTCCCTGCGGTGGGACGCAGCTGCGCCACAAAGGTCATGTGGCATTTCCACAGCAAGGCCCTGAAATACAGACATTTCAGAGCACCTCCCTCTCTGCACAACACCCTGAGTGGTGCCGGCCAAAAAAAATGGGGTAGTGGTGAAGGAGGAAACTATTACTGGCATTTGTAAACCTCCGGGAGATCAGCGTGCACAAAGCCAACAGTGAGTCGGAGGTGGGGAAAAGCTGGGTCTCCAGAGTCATCATCTGTTGTCCGCTCCTCCTCCTCCTCGGAGGCTGGTTCTGCAGAGCCCAGGGCAACATTGCAATGTGTTTTCTGGACATCGTATGTGAATTGCAAGGGATACAAAACTGTCCCACTGAAAGATGTATTTGTAGGTAACACTAAGGAAAAAAAGTAGGTCCTCGTGAAAAAATATTTCTCTAGTATTTTTCAGCTTTAAAAATATTAAATTACAGTACAGCTTCCCAAGAGTGTTCTTGCAAGCCATTTATACCATAACACATAAAATAACAGTAAGCCTCCATTAGTACTGTGGCTACTTTTGTAATCAGTTTTGAAGAATGTGCTCCATCAGTGGAAATATTTTGATTTAAGTTCATCTTGAGGAGCAGTCTAAAAGTTATACTCTAAATTACACTTTAAAATAAGTCCCATGGTACATCCCTACAATATATATGGTATGCTGACTCCGTGTAATTAAATTCTTGTCTAAAGTTGTCATTAAGTTGCAGTAAATATTGAAGCTAGCTTCATTTTAAAATAGATTTACTTCTTGATTTTAGGTGATAAATAGTCTTGTATAGAAAATTAATTAAAACAGTCACACATATCTGTAAGAGGGCAGGACCGGTGGTTTTAGCGGCACGTAGAGCAAGCAGACTGGCAGTGGCTTCCATCAGCACAAGGCAGCTGAGCAACAACGACGTGGGGAAAAGCGCAGGGTCCCACACAGGGCTTGTCAAGGAATGAAAGTCCCAGGCCCTCTCCCATCTTTTCTCATTCCTAGGTCAGAAATAACATCAAATTACATATTAAGTAGTGAAGCGCAAGACTAGTGAGTAACAAAAATTAGGCAGGTTTGGAGGGTGGAAGCAATCTTTTCCCGTATGTGCTCAACCCATCATGGGTACCATTAAATGAAAAGGATGGGGAAATTTCACCAAGTAGGCTGGGAGAGAGGAGGGTCAGCTCTTCAAAGAGTCTAAAAAATGATGTTATTTTTCAGAAGTTTGATGAAAGTGAATGGAGTGATGGAGGAGAACAGTCTCAAAAAATCCTTGTATCTGTAGAAGAGCTCAGGTGTGCATTCATTCTCGTTAGTCCCTAGAGAATCCACGGTGGACTCTCCTGCTGTGGGACTTAACCAAAAAAACTTCAGTTGGAATTTGCATCTTTTAGAAACTCCATTAATTAGTCTGTAGGAAATCAAGCGTGATTGCTTTCAGTGCTCACAAAACTACTTCTGTTTTTTCTGGAACACAGACAGGCAAATTGCTGAGATGACAAATATATCTGCCACGTCTTCCAAGAATCTCTCTCGCCCTTTCATGAATGTTTGAATCTCTCCATTCCCCAAATGTATGCTTGTTTGACATTTTTATAACTAACAGGTGTTTTATTTAGTATCGTTGGTGCCTCAGACTTTCTCAAGAAAATGAAAAAGGGTCTGTCTTTATCTGGCCTACACCGATTGACGTTATCTTAAACCATCTTCAAATTTCTTTCCATTCACCTCCATAACTCTTTCTACAGGCAGTCCTCCAACTTCTTTTCCTATCTCTATGGTTATCTATTAGAAAACTGTCACTTGGGCAGACTCTTTTTAATGTGTTACATTGTCAAGATTTGACACTCTAATGCAGTGTATTCAAACTTTTTTGATCTCTAGAAATTTTTTGTCGGTGATGTGGAGCCTTTCAGCAATTTCCCATACCTAGATTTGCTGCACATCACATATGAACCTGCTGTTCTCACCCCGTGTACATCCTTTAGAAGCAGCCCGAGTATTCCCTGCTCGG
>JAOXNO010000024.1:18340919-18360902 GCA_028565335.1 Limnodromus scolopaceus | reverse complement strand
GTCTCCCCTCAGCCTTCTCTTCTCCAGGCTAAAGAGCCCCAGCTCTCTCAGCCTTTCCTCATCAGGGAGATGCTCCATTCCCTCCATCATCTTTGTTGCCCTACGCTGGACTCTCTCCAGTAGTTCCCTGTCCCTCTTGAATTGGGGAGCCCAGAACTGGACGCAGTATTCCAGTGGTGGCCTCACCAGTGCAGAGTAGAGAGGGAGAACGACCTCCCTCGGCCTACTGGCCACACTCTTCCCTACGCAGCCCAGAATGTTCTGAAGTAACAGTAAAGGTACCGTAATGAAATGCACGGGCTTGATTCTGTATTCGCCCGAGTCACTCCATTACCTCCAGCGCGTGGAGGAGATGGCTGCAGGAGTAGCATCAGGCCCTGGAGGGTTTGCCCGTGCCCACACTGACGTTACACCCAACCGCAGTCACAGAAATTTAGATTTAGTTCCACAAGAACAGTACGTTAGATATCCTTAAGTGTTTTATGAGGCAGGACTTTTCTGACTGTTCCGACAATACCAGCGGTACGTCGCTGTAGTAGCCGGAGCTTTGAGCAAATATTGCAGTTATGATTTACAACACAATTGCCGGAGCCTTCCCAGCTTCGTCTGCGATGGCTCCTTACTCAGGCTGTCATTTTTTAGCTCCACAGATTATATCTGCCTTGGCCTCTTCCACAAACACTGGATTCACTGGAGTGTGTTGCCGACAATACAGCTCTCAAACAATGAAGCATTTGTGTTCATTTTCTTCTGTTTTATCTTTGGAATTCTACTATTTAGGTCACTATCTGTTGCTTCCAGCCATTCTTTCCTGACAAATTGTAGCTCTTTTTAGGCTTAAAAAGATATAATCAATGAATTCATCTATGTTATTCCTCTGGGTATAAAGGTCTAGATGTAATAAGTGGTACACGTGGTATAAGATTACATTGCTATTCCTGAACTGCAGCCCTAAGATTAATTGTGCCTTATAGGCCAAAATTTGAAGAGCTGCTGAATGGTGGCCTCTCTGAAAATCTGATACAACTAACACAATAAAACCCCAATATTACTAAATTTCTGAAATGCTTTAAACATGATCGTTCACCAGCGTGAACAGGAAGGGTGAGAATGTATGGCTGTATATTCCACAATGCATAATTTTAGATAAAGATAAGGAGAATAATGATGAATGGATTCTTTACCTGATCATATCTGCCTTTCCTCAAAGAAAAAAAAAAATCCACCACAGTTTTACTTGAAAAAGACAATCTTTGGATTTTAGCAAGTAACATCACTCATTGTGAAATGCGTCAATATCTGTGGAATACAAATTGCACTCAGGTATAGAGACATACAGGAATTCCATTTACATTTAAACTTAAGCCCACTGATTGCTCTGCTCATGTAAAAAAATTACTGTGCTCTGAATGAAACGAAGATGAGTGCTTAAGCAAACAGTCATAGATTAATTTATAATGAAACATGACAGTCATAATTTAATTTAGAACGTATTTAAGATTGTTGTTACTATTTGTATAGGTCTTTTTTGCTTGGAGGAAAATGTGGCTGCATAGTGAAATGTCAGCTATTGAAATACCAAACTTCTTATGCGTACATGTGTATTAATTAATTAAAATTATGTAGATACTTTCCTAATGAAGATCTGTTGTCTACTGCAAGCAGTCAGACAAAAGACTGTGTGATTGAGGCACGTGTGGCGTCGGTGGGTCACCGAGAACTTAGCAGGAAGCATGAGGGATGCTGAGCGGGGTCTTCCTCAGCGGCGAGGAGAGGGATGGAGGAGGAGAGCAAGGAGCAGGGCCACAGCTTGGGCACTTGGGCACCTAGAAAACCTGCTAGGCAGGTGGCTGCCTTTGCTGATGTAGAGCCAAGCACATCTGAAATGGGGTTCAGGTGTCTCACACCTGAACTGTGTCACCACCTGCCCCGGGAGCACCTGAAATGCCTGTACCTGGGTTAGGAGGCACCAACCCATCTCTAGCTGCACCCCTGCCACGTCGCTGCCTTTAACATCTAGATGTTGAAGAATGAGGCAAAGGTTAAACTCCTCGTGTCTGCATCCTGCCGATGCCAATTCCTACCTTGTGGAATTTCATTTTTGATACTCTAAGAGTTTGTTCTTCTTTGTAACTATTTCTGAGCGCTATTTCTTCTACCTGCATTGACTCCACCAGTGAAACTATACGGGGTTAAAATATTTCTTTAAGCTTTTCACTGTTATCAAATTTGCCTAATGAAAATGGTATAGGAGTGGTTTAATTTTAACACACGGGATTATTTCTCTGTTCTAATAATGTCAAGTCACAAAAAGCAGTAACTGTCTTCTGTGTGTCACCTGAGAGATGGTATGATGGGGCATTGCAGGATAGTCAGGGTGTGACCAAAAAATTATTAGTAGTTTGTCTCAACATCAGTTAAGAAACCATTATCCCAAGAACTTGTGATTTCTATTTGGAAGAAGCAAATTACAGGCCTTGAAGCATAATATCTATGCTAAAAATAAGTATTTATGAAAAGTAAAATAAAAAACAAAAGCCCTTCTGCTATGATTGGTTTATTAGGGGAGGACAATGGATGCATTTGCTGTAAACTGTCAAAATTCATGTTTCACATTGATCAGCAAACAAGATTCTTTAGATCTGGGTAAGCAAGTAAGTGACAGTTAATTGGCTATAAAAGGAGTTTGTGTCTTCCTCCAATTGGAAAGTTCTCAAAGGGTCCCTTCCACGCCTCTGGTGGCAACAGCATTCCCCCGTCGCACATTCAGCTCTTATTTTGCAGCTCAGGAGACGAGAGGGTTGGTTAGACACTCCAGTGAAAGGATCAGCCATTACATTCTTACCTCTTCTCAGGGGGAGACCAGTGGTGGCATTTTAAGCGGGCAGCTCCAGGGCCTGTCTGTCCTGCGAGCTGAGGAATCGGCATCACCTGGAAGGGCAGGAAGCTGGTTTTAAACTTCCAGCGTGGTAAAGGACACGTACTGGCAAGCATTCAGGAGGTAGTACCGTGTATGCTGAGCTTGGGCAGCCATCATGTGCTTAGCCTTCATCTTATGTGATGTATCTATTTATCCCAATTTCAAACCTGATTAACAGTTAAGTCCTTTCGCGTCAGAGAATTAAACCTTCCTAAAAAAATGCTCTCACAACAGTTCCTTCCTTTCCGGCTAGCTTACCTTCTCAAATTGGAAGTGTAATTAACCGTATTATCCTTGAAAACAAAAATTATCCTGGTTCCTTTACAGAATTATTTCTAGAGAAACATCCTGGGGAGGGAAGGGTTGATAAGCTGATAAGCAAAAGCCTAATTTTTATCTTTCTCAATAAGATTTGACATTCTTATGTATCAATACCTTAAAAGCCAGTTTTATAACTCTCATATTTAATACTGATAGTAGAAGCCTTTTTTCATTGCCACTTTCTTGGCTAATAGTGCATCTGGCAAGTTACCTGATAGTTTAGCTTTGTCTAGAACACCACAAAGACAAGCAGATCCCTCAGATACACAGATCAAACTACATTCTCGGGAGAAACAGAATTTTTGCAACAGCCACTACTTGGGGTTTACATCGATTTGTCACATGGATATGCAAATCTTGTGTCTTATGAACTGTTTAAACACTGCCAGCAGAGGCTTGACAACACAAGTTTTGCTATTTCATGTTATTTTATCTGTTACGGGTATTATCATGGTGAAGTTCTTTGAAAAGCTGAAAACATTCTTTCTGGGTTCATTTTCAGTCAGATCAGTGAGCTCACCCAACTCACCGTGTGTTGCACAACGGCTGAAGGACAGGGAGCTGCAGCTACAAATCGTAAGTAGCACTCATTGAGCACCAGCATGGTCTTTGGTGGGCTTGGGGATTGGATGTCATGACTAGCACCAAGAAAAGCAGATTCTCTAGTTAAGTATTTCAGGACTCCCCTGCAGATGGTTATGCGTAGAACCACTTCCTCCACCGAGGATTTCCAGTTTAAATCGATCAAGGGAAGCACTTTGTCACCACTATAGGTAGAAAATTGAGGCATGGAATAATTGGGTAAATTACCAAGAGAGAGAACAGAATATGGAATTGCCATTTCACTCCCTTTTACCCCTTTCTGTAGTACAGTATTTTCCAGAACAGAGTAGAAAAATGGAAAAAAGTTTAATGATGATTTACAAATATACAATACTTACATTTTTAGGAGTTACAAAAATGGCACGTACTACAGAAACCAAAAGCTTCCTCTAACCTTTGGTACATTTCAAAGTTATTTATTTACAAAGAAAAATCACAGTCACTTTTCATAGTGTCACATGTTTACATATAAGCATTTCTCAGTTGAAAAATATCTTGCAGCTTACCCACAGGCAGTTTTTGCAGTTTGAGCTCTGCACCCATCTATCACATCAAAAATTCTATCAGCCCCTGTTAAGCTGACATGACATTGCATTTTTATGTTTTAACAGCCTTTAGTTTGAAAAATATGTACAACCCATAAGGCTAAACTGATTCACAGTCGTTGAGATTTCACCTGGTCTATTTTATATTGCTCATGGTTTGGTAAAATGGCATAGGCTACGTTTTTAATTAGCTCAGTAATGCATGTTTAGAAAAAGGTGGTCCAAATTTATAGCATATTTCCAGCTCTTCGTGAAGGGAACTAATAAAAAAAAGAAAAATAAAAAGATAAAATGTCCTTTCCAGGATGCTTTTTCACCTTATGAAACTTTTATATGGAATTCTTCCTTCATTATGTACAATTCTTACCCAAGGTAATGGAGACAAACTGAGCACACTTTCCAAATCCTGTTCATTTCCATTAGTTTTCCAGTGTCGGATGTTCTCTAGATAGTACTTTCTTTCAACCAAAACTTAAAAACTTTCTTCTACCTGGGAGCAAACATTAGTATTTTTTAGTCTATGTGTACTTGAGAGTCTTCTGATAGATTAAAATACTTGCAATAAGAGAAAGGCAGCCAAAACACATACAATCTGGTTTTGACATCTACTTATGCGTGTGGACAAACACTTTCATGCTCTGATGATTTTCAGACTAGACAATTTCAACAAATAACAATATGCAAACTCAATACAATCTTCATTGTGCTGAAGGTAGTTTGGGGCTACACATTTACAACTGGAAGTTTTTAATTAAGAGTAAATACCACCAGAGTACTGGTTCAGGTCATGATTCCTTTTAAATTGAGAAACAGAAAAAGCTGGCCGTCAGTAGTTGTGAACAGTTTAAAAAGTGTCTTCCAGCACTACAATATTTCCCTCCCAAAAACTTAGTCCATAGGCAAAATAAACTCCAAATTCAAGCATCTTTAAAGAATGCCTGCATTCTAGATTTTCTTCGTGCGAGAGCTTCTTGTTTTTTCCTTTCAATCTCTTCTTGAGAACACTTTCTATTTTTTTGTTCCACCACAGACACTGTAAATAAAAAAAACATTTATTAGGAGCCTTCAAGTTTGTTCAATATGTATTTTAACTTACCTGTTTTCAATGTTTGAAGATCTATGGCAAGAGCACACTATCCTGACGTAGCAGGCACCCAGGTTAAAAATGGCTCATCTGTCCTGTCCCCAAGGCAGGAGGGGGGATAAGATGCATGACCTTTGTGGTGCTACTGATTACTAGCCCCCAATGAAAATACTGGGATGCAGACATTTGCTTCAAGGAAATTTTACTTGGTTGCCCTCCAAGTGAACCTCATGGCATCAGGAGTCAACACAGGAGATGGCAACGGGTTAAGAAAATTAAGGCTATCAGACTGAAAAGGGCTCTACAATTTAGTGGGTTAGGCAGAGATACGGGCATGGGGATGGTATAGAGACAGGGGTCAGGTACAGTACAGGTGTCAGACAAATAAAACCAGAAAGGTTGAAAAAAGGTCAAAAGTAGCAATAAAAATTGGCAAAGGAGACAAGAACATGATAGCTAAGCGTAATATTTTATGTGTCGTGTTACAGAACTATAAATTCCCACACAATAAAATCCTGACCTCACTGGAACCAACAAGAACACTCCCTGAACATGTCAAGAATTTTACTGTTTCTATACAATTTCCAATTAGTGGATTTTTAACAAGTAATCTTTCAAACTGGATAAATAAAACAAAGGGTCTCTTTCCTTCTTTTAAAAAAAAAAAAAAAGGTGTCCATGAAAAATTCCGTATCAGTTTTTGAATGGATCACTTAACATCCATTTTTTTGTTACAGCAATGTCCTTTCACCAGAAACGTAAGACGAGGACAGTTGTGTTTATCTGTAAAGAAAATCTTTGCTATTCTTCATTCCTTTACTCTCTAGAATATGCCACAGAATGACTAGTTATCTCTCTCCTCCCTTAACATCTGAAATAGTTACTTTCCATTTATCTGCTTTCTTTGCTGGGGAAGAAACACAGATAAAATACTGATTCTTCTAGGAATGCTTGCTGATAGTTTGCTGGAATTAATTTTTTTGATGTTTTTGTAACAGCCCTTCCTGAATACTGAGGGTGATATAGTACACTCCAAAGGCATGTTTTATCAAGAATAATATCGATTAAAACTTCGCCAAGCCACCAGATAAAGGAAGAACAAGACTGACCGGCACTTGCCTGGTTCTCCATGTCCCTGGCAAGTAACACCAGTGCATGGAAAGTGACTGAACTCCCCTCTAGATGAAAGGAAATGTTAAGTTTTTAGACTGGTAACACAAGAATATTTCCCTGGTAATTTTAGCCACAGAGCAAACAACAATACAGGCCGAGTTTTCAGAGGCATTGAATGATTCAAGGTTCCGATTTCCAGGTGTACAATAATTAAAAAAAAAAATTGGCACATCATTATCACCTGCTGCTGTCTTTCCCTGCCCCACCCATTATCTGGTGTTTTATAAATCATGGCTAAGTAATTTTTAATGTTTTTCAAAATGAGCTGTAAATTAAAGCACAGGTTCACTGTGCTACACTTTTACTACTCTACAACATTTACTATATATCAAAATAGTAGTATTTTTAAGTAACAGTTTAAGACTATGGTATGCTGGGTGCTGCCATCAGCCTGTGCTTGATGCTAGTGATTCTGAGTGTCTATGGAGAGAGAGTGTGAAGTAATCAGAGAATTGGAATGAAAATGGGAAACAGAAGTCCTACAGGAATTCAAGAGATGTGTCAGGACAATTTTATTTTAGAGAAAATAACCTCCAGATTCTCATTAGAACATTTACTAATGCCTAAACTGAATGGATGAATACTGAAGCCTATTATAATTTGCAATACAGTATAGATTTCTCTGCCGTTCTGATTACAGTAAGAAAAAAACCAGAAAGTCTAAGAGTGATACGATAAAGACAAATACCTGATGTAGGCAGTGCAAAAGACTCTGAAAGGTGCCTCTTGAAAGGTGGTTTCTTATTGTCAAGCTTGCTGTGCAAAGTCACATTCACCTGATTCTTGCTTCCTTCCAAACCCTGCAGCGCAATCCCAGTGCCAGGATTTTCAGATGCTACATGAAGAGCACCCTGAAAATTGTTAGTCTTCCGGAACTTAAACTTTGAAGGCATAAGCGATGTTTTGTTACCAGAACTGTTACTTGGCATCTTTCCTGTATTACACAAAAGATCTGGACTGTCTAATGTTCTGCTACTAAAAACGTTTACCGCATTAACAGGGCTTGCTTCAGAACCAGCCTCTGCTGCCGGCACAGAATTTGACCTGTACCATTTTCCCAAAACAGCCTTTGTAGTATCTTCAGACGCGGCCTGAAGACAGTTTTTAGACAGCGTGTATTTACACTCCACAGAAGTACCCGAGATCCCAGTTTGAGGACTTGGGACGTTTTTACAGTTTGCTGCGTGACCTATTGTGGACAGCCCATGTGAAACCTTTGATGAATTCCTACAGGAATTGTTTAGTGAGAGCGCGTCCTGTTTTGCATTAGCTTTTTGTACCAAGAGGCGATCCGGTAGTCCTTGTTTAGATGATGGGAAGCTGTTGTCAGCATTTGATCTGGAATTAATACTGTCTCCTTGTATAGTTTTAGCTCTTTCGTTTCCTTGTTTAACATCCTGGCTCTGAGTCTGCTTTTCTATATCATCACACACCTGATACAACAATTCATCGTCCTCACAGTTTGCATCCCAAAGACTATCAGATTCACAAAACATATCTAATACCTCATCAGAGAATTTCGGTTCGTTCCAGTCATCAAATGACACAGGACATTTCTTTGGTATTTCAACTTGATTTAAGTGACCTGTATTAGCTTGGTTAACCACCTTAGTTAGGTCACTAGGTTTCGTATTGGTAGAATCACTGGATGATTGGCAGAAAATATTGTGTGTGTTATTCCCAGGTTTTTCAGGCCGTTGTCTATGAGGATTAGATTTTGACGGAAAAAGAGGAAGGGGATCGCTTTTAGGCTGAGTAGTTTCATTTCCATTCTTAACTTGAAATTGCATTGCAACAGGAATATAGTTCAAATCACTGGTTTGGGCACTCTTCCAACTAGAATTTATTTTATCTGGCTTAACGTCACATTTGCCATGAAAGGCTACAGTCTCTGCCTTTGAGTTTTCTCTCTTATTATATGGCTTTTGTAAAGAAAGACATTTTGCAACATTTTGTGTGTTTTTACTAGAATGTTTCAAAGGTAAAAACTGCAAATTGTTAGATTTGTGTACACTCCCCAAAGAAGTTACTGAATTGCAACTACTGCTTCTTTCCTTTGTTCTGCTGGCATCACTGGAACCGCGCGCAGATGGATTTGTAGGAATTGGTGGTGCTTCTTCAGTACTTATCAATTCAGGATTTTGGGTTATTTGCATCACGAAAGAGTCATCTGCCAAAAAATCTGTATCCCAGTCATCAAAATCATCACTGACTCCTCCAGCAAGCTTACTGGGGGCCACCAATTGTGTCTTCAAAGAACAAGGATTTGTTTTTGTCAATGTGCAAGTATCAGGTTTTGGAACGCTTCCTAGTGCACACAGAGTATCTTTTTGATGTACCTCTGAATTACCATGTTGCGTGTCTTTAATTTGCTCAGGAAGATGTTCCTCTTCCAAGGTGCTTTTATTTTCATGGAAACTATTATTTAAAGAAATACTTGATAGTTCTTGGCTCAACTGTCCACTACACTTCTGGGTAGAACAGTCAAACAGAGCATGAAGGGCTATTTCAGCCTCAAGGTCTATAGACTTTTGACTGCTGGATTGACAGGGCTCTGCTGCGGGGAGGCCGGTGCTCTGTCCAACCGGTTTCAGAGACAGAGCAGTATCTCTTCCAGAAACTTCACCAAGGAGTGATTTCAGGTTCTTCATACGTACATCATCATTAGAATTATTTATAGATTCTGAGACAGTCTGGATGAAGTCATGACCAAGTTTCTCTTGCTCCTGAACAGCATCTAGCTCTACTAGATTTTTATCAAATTCCTTAGCCAATTTCATGAGTTCCTCTTCAGGATTTTTTATTTTAAGATCTCTAGATTAAAAAAACAAAACAAAAAACGAAAAACAAAATACAAAACAACAAACAAAAACAGAAAAGAAGGTCAGACCTACCGAGACAGTTTAGCCAAGCTCATTAACATGACCATATGAGATGTTCATTCTCCAGTTTAAGAACTACAGAGAATAAGACTTTCAATGCGCAGTCAGCATGCAGTCTTTTTGATAATTCCCAATAAATGCCCCATTAAGAAGAGATAACAAGCCCAAAGTTAAAAGCATTCAGTATGCTAATATAGGATTACATAGCTCACTCTGCATAAAGGAACACCACATACCCTTTTTCATGAAATCCCAGCTGTTACAGGCAAGAGAAAACTGTAACTTACCTCGTACAACTTAACTTCGTCCTGGCTCGCACTTTTACTACTCCGGGTGTGCAGGGAATAGCATCCTCACCAATCCATGTCCCTAAAAGGGAGCCTTCATTACAGGCTGCTTTTTCATCCTGAATGATTAGATTTGTAATGCTTAGCAATTTGATTTCAGATAAAGATTGGACTAGACACACACCCCACATTAGTTAAAGTTGCTAAATCACTTAAACTGGATGAAATCTGTTGAAGGCCACAGACAGGACCTAAACCAATACAAGCCAAGCGAGATTACCGCAACATTTTCTACTGATAATTTTATCACTTTATATCAATTTAAACCAGGAACTGCAATTAAAATAACTGAATTTTACTTTGGTGCTCAAATCCAATACTCTACTGACTTCAGGTTTACACATATTCTGCAATATTCACTTCACAAGCTGTGATGGAGTGTACTTTAGTATACTACTAAGGAGCTCGTTGAGATGCACTGTCTTTATCCACTTAAAGTAGCATTAACAGACCAGAGAATTCTAAAGAAATCATATTCTGTACACTTCCAGGAAAAATTTCTGCCTTCTTCCATGACAACTGATATATACAAGAACGAGCTTAAACTTGTTTGGCCTTTAAACGGAAGTAAGTGAAGTTTAGAAAGTAAAGCAACTTAGTTCAGGGCTTCAAAGTTTAGTTTTGGATTAGAGTTTTGAAATCGAAGAGATACAGTACTGCAGTGGTAAAATGCAGAGAGGGCCAGAGCCAAATGTTGGATGTGGGAAATTACTGCACACCAGCCAGCAAAAGTCATTTGAACTTTACTAACAGAGTAGTTTGGGGTAGGTTTTTTTTCCTTTTTTGATTTATTTTTTTCAAGAAAAAAAGAACACAAGCAACAGATAGTTGCAAATCCAGCCTGATATTATTTACATTTAGGACAGGGCTGTAATCATTTAAAAGATTTTTAAATGCCGCTGGGAAGCGGCAACCTTTAGCAATGATTTTCTATTTTTTAAGTATAATTTGTCACAAAAATGCCAAGCAGCAAATTCATTTTACATGGCCCTGTCAAATAAGCAGGCATATTTTGCAAGCTAAATACTACAGAAATGGTTTAGGAATAACAGGTTCTGGTCTTGCACTTAATAAAAGGTGAACAGTAAGCCAGCACTACCTTATTTTCACTTTCCAGGCTGCAGACACCAGGTTTACAGCAAGAGAGGGAAATCAAAAGCATGGGTCTTAGGATAAAAAGGCAATTTTTAGGAAGCAACATTACTATGTTTATTTTATTGTGGAGTCTCCCTCTCATCTGAGTCTTGTTCTTGTACTTCAGCAGCCATTCAAGATCATTCAAAATGCTTAAAAACAACTGCCAATTAAATCCAGTATGTGAAGAACCCTTACCTTTTAACAGATGAGTGATTAAGGATAAATAAACACAACAGTATTCCTAAGAGCGGGGCAGTAACTTGTATTCTGAAAGCAAAACTTTCTAAAATGGAGCTGCTGCAAGTCCATTTTCTTAATACATCCTTTTTTAAACATCTGTGACTCATAAGAGCAATCAGTCAAATGCTACGGTTATGATTTTAATTCAATCCAGTTTTATGAACATGTTTTCTGCACACCCAATTCTTACCATGTACTATAACTAAAATTGAGCCTTCACTAAAACCGAATACTGTAGCACTGTTCTGTTTGATGACTGCGTACACAGAGATTAGAAAGCAGCAATTACCTGAGGAGCAATACGATTAACAATTTCTGAAATTTCTACTGCACATCTACTGGCAGACTGTTTGGGTTTTCCATTGCCTATGAAAACAAACAAAAAAACTTCTTAAAAACTACAAAACAATTCGATTTATAAAGTGCAGTATATCTCAAACAATTCAAATATATGTGCTAAAATGAGAACTCGATTCATCACTACTTTGAAGAATTTATGGGTTTTTAATGAAAATAAACCCAAACAACCTCACCATGATAACAGGAAGGGGTTTCTTTCCAAGAAATTTGATAACTTTTTGTACAGCCCCACTGCATTCCTCAAATAGGTGACTGAAGTCTGGATCTTGTTAGTATTACCTAGTCTGTGTGCAATCGGTGAATGAGGATCCCAAAATATTTCTTGCTGTATATCGGTGTCATTAACAGGAGAGCTGAAAGTAGGTATTCGGGATTTCCTACTCAACGACCTCTTTGGTGTTATATGTAAACACGACTCTGCGTAAACAGAAAGATGATCCTTAATAAAAAACAAATAAAAGGCCAAAGTAACTTCGAACATACAACAAGGCAAGGCATAAAGATGCTTTAGGAACTTTGGGAAGAAAAATCAAGTTCACACTCATCAACGACTCTTTACTTACAACAGGAATGCTGTTCACAACTGTATATATAATGCAGAATATGGCTATTTTTTTTTCAGTTGCATCACCAGAGATAACACAGCATTACGTGATACTGACAGCTACGTGCTCAGCACCTGACGGTAAGGATGAGACTTGTCAATCCTCCTACTTTGAGGGAACAAACACTTCAGTACGTTAAGAGAAAAAACTGTGTATACCTATATGGGAGAATATTTCGTATCCTGGCTTGCTCTGTGTCTTTCACCCAGACTCTGATTTGGGTCACAACTTTAATGGGCCCCCAAACTATTCTAGGCCCCAGCCTACCTGCGTCTGTACTTGTCTCCACCTGGCCCTTTTGGGTAGGACCGTCAAAAGCAGGGATATAGCTATTCAAAACCAGCTTGCTGCTGTCAGTAAGTGAACTGAACGCTCTAGGTGAACCTCAACGAGTCACCCCTGCCCTTTAGAAATGACGTGGCAGACGTGGAAGCCCACAGGAACAAGTTTAAAAGGTGCGATTGCTGCTTGAGAAGCATCTCGGGAGATACTTCTAACTTTAGGCGGCTTAGCACAGCCAGGCTTTAATCCTCTCCTCGAGTGGATCAGCGTCCTCGGTCGGTTCTAAAGTATCTGCGGGAGGGGTGTGGGGGGGAAGGCGCTGCTCGGCCGCGGAGCTGAGGGAGGCGCGGATGAGCCCCGCGGGGGAGAGCGGTGCCCGTCGGGGCTGGGCTGCCCTCCCGCCGGCGGCTGCCCGTGGCTGGGGACGGGGGGTTCTGCTGTTCCTTGGAAAATAGGTAAAAGCAATCGCCGTTTGCCGTCCGAAGGCGGGTGAAGGCAGAAGACCCCGGTAGGAACGGTACCTCGGCTGGGCGGGGTTTTTGTGTTTTTGAGGCGCCGGGAGGAACAGGAATGCAGTGAAGAGATCATTTTGTTGTCTTCGTGTTCAGCATATTATCTGTATTAATGAATTGCGTTGCCTTTTTGAAGGAGTAGTGCCAGGAGGGAAAGTGGGTCATAAAGTACTGTTTAATGGGAGCCCTTATTACCTCAGAGAAATGCTGCCAAATTCTTAACAGCCCACGACACTTCAGGATTCCTCCTTCCCTGCCCTCGCGCTTTTTGAGCCCTCAAGCCTTTAAGACCTCTCCCATCCTACGAAATACCATCCCAGGCTTAAGAGCACGGAGTATTTCCTGACAAGCGGAGACCAAGGCACCTGGTTTGCTTGGCTTGGACTGATGCTTTCTAGCCGTTTGGAGATGTTTTACAGGAAGCGCCCCCTCCATGTCTGCGGCGTTGCTCTTTAGCTCTTCACCTTCCCAGGCTGGCAAAATGCCCTGCGGCCGCCGCCACTGCCGCCCAGACGAAGGCGAGGGTGGAGGCCAGGACACGGCTGGGGAGCTGCCGAGGAGCCGGGCAGGGTTCAGGAACGTCTTGTTGGACGGTCAGGCTGGCAGGTGCTGTGTGTTGGTACCTTGCTTCCCCAGCTCAAGAGCCTGCAAGATCAGGTTTGTTAGCCGGCCCGAGAACTTTAATGTAGACTTGTGGGTCGCTACAAGTCAGCCAGTGACACTTAGCCCTGTTCCTTGCAGCAAGCTGGGAGTTGAGGTTTGGTTAGAAATTATTTTGTCTTCGTTTTGCCCAAAAGCGTAATGGGACACGTGCAGAGTGCTACTTGTACGAAAGTTTTCACCGGTTCTTTCTGTAATACCTGAAGCCACAGCATCGTCCATTTTGTTGGGCTTGCGCTGGCTCAGGATGCTGTTGGTTTTGCCTGAAGAAAAGAGGAAAGTTGTTTTTCTCGGTCCTCATCATCCTCAGTCTCGGCCAAAGCTGGGGCAGGGTATGGTATGTTAAGAGTCAGCTCAGTTTGGTGCCTAAATGCCTCATTGTCAGATAGAATATTAGAGCAAGTGAAGCTCCCTTATAGTTGGTTGATGTCAGAATTAAGAGGGGCACTGCTGGGTTTTGCCTTTTTTGTTTGTTTAGGTTTTTGGTTTCTTTTTTTTTCCCCAATCTGGATAAAACCACTCACTTGGCAGAAAGTCTAGTTGCTTGTTGTAAAGCATTGTTAGGGTCAATTATAGTTTATGACATGTGAGGGTGGCACTGATTAACTTCAAAAACTTAAGAAACTACTGAAAACAAAACCAGTCTAAAAGCAGTGTCTTCCCAAAGTGTTGTCAACCTTAGAAGCATCGAGAACTGTAAGTTCTTCCTCTCCCTGTTTTTCCTGGAAGTATCCCTTGGTCATCTGCTCTCCCTCCCTGCCTACGGGCAGCACCCCTGTGTGGTCATCCCTGGGTACCTCACAGAGGTCATGGCAGCTTTCCCCATGTCCCTGCCTCCGACCCTTTTCCAGGGATGGCGGGGCATGCCAGACAATAGCACACCCGTAGGGCTGGGCTTTGACATGGCGTGTGTCCAGGACACACACCCAGAGCCATGGGCCTGCTGGGCAGACACGGCTGGTGAGGATTATTTAGACTGGGAGGTTTCTTGGTCATTTCTGAAGGGAGTGGACATCGTATCCTCAAGACAGGGCATCGTAAAACACTTCCCCCATTTGAGCGAAATAAGAGATGACAGAGATGTATGAAGCTTACTACGCAAGTAGCAAAACCTATTCTTTTCTCTGATCATCTTCGCAGATTGTACTTCCTTGATGTTTGGAATGTTAGACTTCGGCTGGGTATGCTGAAATTCAGTCCAGAATACATTAGATCACTATTGCAGTGTCAGCCAGTAGCAATTACTTTTCAAAATTCATAGAAACAAGGTAAATTAAAAAAAAAAAACCTACAAAAGAAAACAAACACAAATTCATGATGCTTAGTTTTAGAAAGAGCAGAGGTGAGATAATTCAAACAGCCTAGCTTCTATTGCCAGTAACATGCTGAAACACAGTAAAAATATTTACAAGCATCTGTGCATTGCTTTAGCAATTTAATAATGCTCCGAAAAGGCAAAAGCACCAAAACCAGCGCTGTGGTAAGATATGAAAGCGGGTGAGAAATACATAAGATGTAGTATTTATCCATCCTGTTGAATTAAAGAGGTGTATTATTTGGGACACTTCAGAATAAAGTGAATCCACCCAGGAGATACTAAAGGAATGCAAAAAATACAGTCTGAATTGAGGAAGTCCTGTTTTATGATTCTTGAAGTGAGATTAAAGAATTGGAAACTGAGAAAAGTGGGTAACATACACGTTAAGTTTTCAGATATATGAAGGGTAATTGTGAAGAAACGGGAATTGCACTGTTCGATGAGAGCATTGTCAGAATGGCAAAAAGGGAGGTTCGGGTTGAGGTTAAGAGATCTCGATATAGGTGTTTGAGTTTCTGTTACAGTAAATGCAGATGCAGTGGATGCAGAGTGCACTTATTTGGTGGGATCAAATTGTGCTTTCGAAGCAAATCTCCAGAGTGTGTGAACCTCATCCCTCCTGGGTGAAACTGTGTTGGGAGATGCATCCATTTGCTCAGGGGTGTTTGGTCTGTGGGACCAGGCTAATTCTAATCTGCAATAAAAACCACAAAACAGGGGTTGTGTAGTACTGGGTTCTCAACCCCGACTGCTTTGCTCTACAGTTCCTCTCATATTGTCCTTACTCATTAGACATAGCTATAGTCAGTAGAGCCCAGAGACAAATAGGTGCAAGATGGCTTTGAGGCAAATTGAACTGCTCTCTGGTCACTCTGTCTCTATGGGCTATATTTCTGTTGATTATAGTGGAAATTTAGGCACCTAGCGTTCATTTAGAGATGTAAATTTGTATGCTTTAATCTGAAACCGAATTTCATCCAAACAGCAATATGATCAACTCAATGCAAAGAGATAAAAATTAGGATAATAAAATGAGGATAAAAATTAACAAAGACTTTCCGTCTGTAAGACTATGTAGGCACCGCCTTAGGTTAGCATTGGAACAGGCTGCCCAGGGAAGCAGTTGAGTCACCATCCCTGGCGGTATTTAAAAGACGGGTAGATGTAGTGCTTAGAGATATGGTTTAGTGATGGTTTTGTCAGTGTTAGGTTGATGGTTGGACTAGATGATCTGAAAGGCCCCTTCCAACCTAGGCTATTCTGTTCTATTCTGTTCTAGTGAGGCTGTGGGATCTCTGTCACTCACTGTGTAAAAGAACAGTTGTCAGGAAGCACGTAGGTGTAGCTCATCCTGCCCCAGGGTGTGGAGATGGACTAGTAGATAACCTTCAACGGTCCCTGCAGCCCGCTTCTCTAAGGGTGGAAGATCTTCACTTGCCCATCATCTTCAACACCAAACTGACTCACAGAAGGTGTGAGATCCAAACTTCCCGACACACAGCGTATGTGAAAGACCACGTTTCTAGGACTTACTCTTTCATAGTGGAGCAAATACGCACACATACCTTCTTGCTTACTCAGTCTTCATCTTTACAGTGTAACACTAAGCTATGCGTTCAAAGTCTGTCCTTTAGTCGCTTCCTGCCTATACATGAACATGGATTTGGGCAAGACCAGCCTTGTGCTCCCTATACATGGCAGTCACTTCCTTCATTCCCCTGCCCTCTTGCCTATGCCTGCTGTTTTCCTGTAGTCTTTCATTCCATTTCTATTACTTCAGGTCCCAGGTTTTCCACCTCGTTTTCTGTAACCTTCCAGTTGTCTTCTGACAATGCCTTCTCAGCTCTGTGTCATTAACAGATGTCATCGGTAGATGTCTAGTTTTTGTTCCAAGGCTACGACCCATGTCAAATGACAGACAGGGCTTTCCTACTCTTACTAAACCGTTTAATAGAAGGCAGCTCTAGGATACTAATAAAAAGGGAAATTAAGAACTCAGCACCTTTTGGATATGTGACTCTCACTTTTTTAAAAAAAAAAAATTCATAGAAATGTACTTTTCCTTTTTCTAAAATTTTTGTATCCTTTAAAAATTTTCAATAAAAGCGTAGGATCCCTTTACATATTAGTTCCATAAGTAAGTAAAGTAAATAAAAGTAAGTAAATAAAGTAAGTAAAATTGCCATTCTTAAAGTCCTTTTGTAGATATCTTGGAAGTCCCTTAAGGGATTTCCTCTAGACTATAGATTGACAAATGCAAAAGCAAAAGTATATTTTACTTTAGTAGCAATAAAACAGTGTTTTGAGGCTGCTTGGCTGCTAAGCAAATAAATTGATTTTTACTTTGTTATCTTAATGAAAGACTTTGTGTTGATAATGAGGAATGGAATTTTCTCTGCTTTCTTGATACGCGTCTCAGTGGCAGACCTGCTTATTCTTGAACTTCAGACGCTTTTGTTTATACTGCAGTTGTCAGGTTTCCAGTACAAGGAAACTTTTGACCTTGTGCCTTTAGTCTTCATTCAGTATTGAGACAGAAACACCTTTCCCTTCAGTTTACCAGTGAGAACAAACAAGGGTGTTCATGATATCATCTTGATAACTATTCACCTTCCAAAAGAGTTGCGGCTTCTGTTGGAAAACCTTGACTATAAACCAGAATTCTCCTGTCACTCTTGCTGATACAATCTCATTAATTTGAAAATAAATTTTAAAAATCCATATAACTAATAAATAAGATTAAGAATATTCATAAACACAACTTCATCTAAGGTGTAGGATCCTGTAGCTCTCACAGTGCATGTCCATTAGGGAATTTAGTGCTTGTTGGTTTTTGTCCTCAGAATATATACATTAGGAAAATTGCCATTTGAAAACCAGTGGTGTTGTGCAAGTCGAAACAGCCGTCTGCTACATTGCTCAACATCGTCCACCTCATTGCTGCATTGTGTGGGAAAGAGATAACATCTTTTTTGGGGGGAAAAAAAAATAGCTGTCATCAATACAGCAATCAAGGCTGAGTCAGAGGGATGTATAGGGAGGTCCCACTCAACAGTCTAGAAACCTGTCAAAGAGAATACAAAGAAATACTCCCTGATTTATTTCAGTAGGAAATTGCCTTTTCTGTGCCTGCTTTGCCTTAGGCATTAGTATTAAAAAAAATAAAAATCACCTGATAACATAGGTAGATGTAATAGTTCTGAGAACAATAAAAGTATTCTCTGCCTATGCAAAGCTCAAAAGCTCTATTTGTTGGTTTCATGTGTTGTAATGACCTACTTTTTGTTATTGTTGTTCCCCAATGCCTACATTTTTGCACTGTTTGAGGGGTTTTGTTACATGTGGAGTCTTCCCTGCCTGGAGAGTTGATAAACACAGGGTCTCTGGTAATTTGGCTGCGGCTCCAGTTCCTTCCAGCTGGGATGAGGCACCTAACTGAAGTGTTTAAGGGCATGCTGGGCTATCGCAGTGCGTGAAGAGAGATGGCTAGTCCCGATGCTGGATGCTGGCATATGAGATTTCATCACAGCGAGCAGGATTTGCTTGCTAGCATGCACATGTCTCAGCCTTGTTTAAGTTAGGGATGCATATATGCCGTTTATCCTTCTAGGAAGGCGCTAAGTAAAGAGGTGCTTCTGTCCTGTACACTTCAGCTGATGTTTTGATTACTGCTTGCTTTTAAATGTTATTTAACCTGTTTTGTTCTCTCATGTGGTTGGTTGGTAACCCACCAGAGCTTGTATAATCCATGATTTGGTCAGAAGATGGAACTTCTCCAGGGTGCTGCTGGCAACCAAGACTTAGCTTCAATCAATGGCAAATTCTGTCATTTTGGAATAGTGAGGCATTATTCAGCACTAAAAAAAAAAATAAATGGTTGCTTAAAAATTACTACAGAGTCAGGATTTATTGGGAAAACAAATTTTAATTGCTTATTACCTGTTTCCTGCTGGAAGAAAGGTGCAAAACTTAATAACTATATAATTATAGTGTATGTTTTTCATGTGAATGGTTATGGGCAAATTTTTCAGAAGCTGTTATGGGCAAACAGTAAATATTAATTGATAGAGGTCAAATGTCCTCTTCCTTATGTTTTTGCTGTTCTTATGGCAAAAGTTATGTCAGTTAAGTTTTAGTACTGCTAAAGTGACATGAAATTAATAATGTTTATCATAACTTCTATTGCAGATCTGTTTGAATTATGGAAATGGACTCTACGTGAAGGTAGGAAATAATGGAAAACTATTTTCTTTATCAGTGTCTGAAGAAGGGTTCTCTGAGCAAAGAGCAAGCGTCAAAGGCATGCCTTACATCAGTTGATAAATATCTTGTTTTACCATCTTCTGAAACATAAAAGCTGGGTAATGAATAATGAAATGAAAGATGAAGCCAATAGATCTCTACATCCATCAAACTGAGTGGCATCCAACTTTGAGAAGCTTCCTCTAAAATATTAAGTATTTTAACTCCCTGTAGATGAAATCATTTGCTATTTTATGAAAGAGGTTAATTGTGGAAACATCTCCAGATGTTAATGTGGAAGCCAACAGACACAGTAGGGAGTAAGATGAACAGAAGGACAGAGGCCCTCATGCAGAGGGGGAATAGGGGTGGTTGAGCAAGGACAGCAGAGACAGTGGATGGGTTGATTAAAGGCTTCCTGTTTCATGTATTCTGTTTCAGAGAGAAGGTAGAGCACGAGTCAGTGTTGGTGGGATGTCTAACAGGGTAATAAGGCAACAACACTCGTTTAAAATATTCTTAGTGCCAAACCTCTTCCCACATTTGATGACAAGCAGTTAAATCTTCCAGAACAGGTGTATTTCCAACAAACCCTTGTCATGGGAGTCACCTGGAATTAGGCTCAGAAACTGGGGGTATTTGTAGGAACATATATACCATCAAACACGTGTGGAGTTCCCACCATACTCACCTCTTTCACATATAAGTCTAGAATCTATAGGTGAATCTATCACAGACCTGCTGTGAGACCA
>JAOXNO010000024.1:18285169-18340819 GCA_028565335.1 Limnodromus scolopaceus | reverse complement strand
CTTGTGTACTTCTGAGGCGCCTTGTGTACTTCTGAGGCGCCTTGTGTACTTCTGAGGCGGCCTAACGCCCTTAATTCTCCAGTGGCTGCTAGCCCACACAGGCTGCCGCCAACCCTGCAGTGGCCCAGGTCTCTGCTGAGGCCCTCAGGACCCAGAAAAGGGGCGTGCGGTGAGTGTCCTTCAAGAGAAAACAAGCCCTAACGGGCATAAACCGTTTCAGCCCAGCATGGGAATTGGGGCTGGCAAAAAGAGACTTACGGAAGCCAAATTTGGTAGGTAAGAAATTAACGTGCAGTTCCTGAGGGACTGTGATATTACATCATTATTTAAAACAATGTAAATGCAAACACATGTATGTATTACATCATAAGGTGGATATTTCCTCCCTGAGCCACTAAACGTAGATGTATAAACATACCTACCGAGCATACAGGGTCAAGGAGTGAATTACTTTTATAGGTCAAGGAGTGAACTACTTGTATTTTGGTCACCTGCCTGGTTTTAATTTAATCAATTTGGAGTACTTTGGGATCGCACTTCATTTATAAGACGTGAGCAATGGATTTCAGTCTAGGATCGGGAGTATGAGAAGTTTTAAAGTCACCAAAGAGTGATTCCTTGAGTCGTGAAGCCTTCTCTTTCTACCCAAGGCCTCAGGCAAACAATATGTTTTTTCACTTCCTCGGTCTCATGAGTGTAATTAAAGCCAATAGAAAACTTTTAGGAAGGAAAAAAATAAGTACTATGTATTAAACAGAGAAACTGTGGTTAAAGTATGACAGTTAATCATGAAAAGTTGCGACATTTGAATAATCAGCTTGTTTGTGTCTTACCTATCAAATCTAAATTGGACACAAGACTGAAAAAATGGGTCAAGACTTAGGCTCCAAAATCCACCATAGACATCAGAACATGGCTACTGCTATTCTAACAGGGGTAGATCTTTGCATTTGTACAGTGTGGTGAAAGTGTGCATGACATTTTTGACCACTGGTATGCAATATAGTAGTCAAAAGCTGTATGCATCATAAAGGTACAGAAATGGCTTACCTGGACTCTTTATGCAATAGGCACAATGTAGATTAATTGCTTATTGTTTCCCGTTAAAATGGATACTGAGAATAAACTCTGCCTTGTTACAGTAGTGGTAGATACAACTTGAAGGATAACAAAACATTGAAATCAAAACATTTACTATAAAAAGCTACTAAAATCTTGATGTCTCCTACTGCTTCCTAGTGACCTCTTAGCAAATGAGTACTATGGTCTGCTTTCATACTCCTGCATGTTAACAAGCATAGTCTGAAATACTGTCATCAATAATTAAGAATAAGTGACATCTGTCATATTCACTGAGTGCTATGAATTTTGCAGTGCCTTCTTTGATTGCTTCTTTTCTCCAAGCTTATTGTTCACTAACCTCATTCATAAAATGTGAATATTTGCCACAGGTCTTTCACACATTAGTGAGGTTTAACTCATACAGTAAAAGCATTTTGAAAAACAAAAAATTAACGTGTATCTAGTTCTGCATGAGAGATCTTGTTACATCAACTTAAGTGTATGCAAAGTTGTGTTACGAAAAGTTGGGAAAAAAAATAAAATATGTGCATGTACAGAAAAGCTGAACAGGTTCATGATGGAAACCCCCCCACACACACACTTTCCTAATGAGTAGAAGTGTGTGTATCTCTTTGCAGCTTAAGAACTTAGTTCTGAGCCAATGCTGTTTATTAAGTTAAGAAATGTAGTGGTAGATGTCTGTGATGTTGAAGGGTTTCTCTGTGGAGCTGTAGCCTCAAGGAGGAGGGAGTTTGCACTCCCTTGTCATGGCACGAGCAGCTGGATCAATGGCTAATTGTGGTGAGGCTGCGTTCCAGGGACTCGCAGCAAACTCCTAGTGCTGCAGTTGTGAGTCCTACTTTCAAATCAAGAGGGATAAATAATGGAGGAGATTGAATGAATAATAAAGTTAGTTTAGTTTTTAATAGTACTATAAACTGCCTGAGAACTTGTCACTATTGTATGAGAGGAGCTAAAAATGAAATGAAATAAATGTGGAAGATCTGAGAAGTTTCCTAAGAACTTCCCATTGGTGTAATGAGAGTATTGAAAATAAGAGTGAAAAAAGGCTCCTTTTTGAAGTTCTTTGAGCACAGAGCTTTGAAGTGAGCATTTTTATCTTGGAAAGAGTATGTGTCATTAGTGAGGTTTTCAAAATATCTAACATATTGCATCGATGTAACTAACAAAGAGGAGTGACTTTATGTTATAGTTCATCTTTCATTCCCGTTAGGGCTGGAAAAAAGGGAAAATCAATAATAGTGATTTCAGTGAAAATATCAAGATTTGTGAGAGGGCGGAAGTTATTATAAATAATGAAATTAATTTGAAATATATTGCCTTTTGCCAGAATGTTTTAAAATGCTCTGTGACATTTTCAAAGTGAGCTATCTTGCGTTTTTTTTTTTTTTGTTCCCAAACTACATTTTCATTGCAAAATTGATTCCTTTTTAGGGACTGACAAAGAAGTAAGCAAAACACGCACATGCGCTCATAATTTGTCTCTAATAAAAACATGCGTGTGTGCATTTTGCTCACCTGAGACCAGGTGAAAAGACAAATCCTCCAAGCCATATGTTCCTCAGATAATTTGTTTTAAAAAATAGTGTGGCTACAAACTCTACAACTCAGTACAATTATATGGCACTTTAAACATAAATATGTTTTCTCCTAGGGAGAAATATAAATATATAAACAAGGGACTGAATTTAGATCCTTAATGTAAGATGCATTTATAAATACAACCCTGTGGACCTGAACAAAAATAAACGAAGACACTGGTATAAATATTAGCTATGGAAGTAGAATATTCTAGCCACAGTTTCCTGCCTTTCCCCTCCCCCCTGAAATCCTGTTCATCCATATATTCTCATAAGAAGCCTTGGAGTGTTTACTAAAATAGATAACCACATGATAGCAGATAGTTTATACAAGTTAACTGCAAGAGATATGTGGGGTTTTGCCTTCTTTGGGACCCTAGGAAAAACTGCGGGGGTATCTGAAATGTTAACTTAATGGGCAGTAATTTTTTCCATCCATAGGGGAACACGGGCATCGTGTGTATATTTTTGCTTTTATTAATAGCATTTTGATAGCGCTGTTATAAAGCTTGTCCTTGGCTTGCCTTGAAATATCATACTGACTTCACTTATTACAGAATGTTACTTTAATTTTCCAAGGTGAAACGTTCGCAGAGCAGAAACTGGTGAGGAAAATATGGCCAAAACAGTTACATGTACCTTTATTTTTAAAGTGCTGTCCAGAAGGGTTTGCAGCAATTTTTGCTGATGCATAAATTGACCTAGACAGTAAATGATACATGACCTTAAAAATATCTGAAGTAGCCTTGCTTGAGAATTTTTAGGAGAGAGTTATTAAATGTCAGAGTAATTTACACAAGCATAGCCTAGTTTATGCTTTTGCATTCTCTTTCCCTCTTTCTCTCCACCATGCCATCCGAGAACCGTAGAAACTTTAAAAATATTTTACATATATCTTTTTTTTTTCTTACCATAGAAGTTCATCTTATTTTATTTATCACACTCAGAAAATCTCATCAAATGTGAGACTATATTGTAGCTCACAAAGGCCTGATCCAGCAGAGCACTTAAGTACCTGCATAACTTCATCGTGATGACATTTTCCATTGCTCATTAACTGGCATTTAAAGGAAATTTTCCATTGCTTGGTGTCTGGGCATTTAGAGGAAATTGTCAGCCAAAATGGGTGAGCCATTTAGAAGAATTAGGTCAGGCAGTGAACAGGCTGCAAGTCACAGTGGTCTGTAGAGAGCCGTGGAGGTTCAGGCCCCATGCAGAAAGCTGGAGATAGCCACCGGGAGGGCCTTCTATTAGGTATTTATTGTAATGTAGGCTTAATTCCACAGCTGTTCTCCGGTGCTCAGGGTGAACTGCATTGAGGAGATGAATCGTGGTTGTGCAAGACTGCGGAGACTGCTGGTGGTAGAACTTCTGCCTTAAATCTTAGCTGGGCCGAGTAGCTGCAGTGCACTGCTGCCTGGGGGCAGCTCGAACTCTTCTCCACAGGTACAGCAATCCAGGCATCTCTGCGCTGTGCTGGCTCACACTGGGTAGTCTTGGACAGAGGAAATGACCAGGAGGAGTCTTGAGGCAGCCATCCCCATCCACTCACTTATTTGCTGCATCTGGCCCTGCTGCCAAGGAGCTTGCAGAATTTTTCACTATTTTTTTTCCCTCATGTCTATGCTATCGTTTGCTGTAACAAGGAGGACGTGCATCTTGGGTGATCGTCCCAGCTAAGATGCACCCTTTGCTATCTCATTGTTTGTACATGAAGAGAAGACATAAATAAGGGCAAGATCAAAAACTGTTTGTAGAAATTACAGCAGCAAGGTCAGCAAGGTTTTTTCTTTTCCTTTTTTTTTTTATTTTTTTATTTTTTTTAATCTGTTGATCCTACTGTATTACAGCTCCGGGCTATCAAGGAGTGAGAAATAGGTTTTCTGTTCTGCTCTCTTAGTTTCTGGAATTTTTTTTATCCCTTATAAGAAAACAAGTTAGAGGGTTCTTTAAAGAACAGGAAAGAATAGGTTTCCAGCTTGTTTGGAAAGCCTGACAAATATTAATCTACTATATATCCTGTAGATTATTTCTTTCATCAGTGACAAATACTGACCTGTATTTGAGATCTAGACTTGCTAAAACTCTCACATGCTACAGTGTAAATCAGTGAAGTAGTTTGTCAGCTACCAAACACAAAGCAGTAGATGGCCAGAGAAGACAGTTTTTTGATCAGGCATTCTGGAGAAGAAAATAGGCACTGCTTATTTATTTAAAGTAGGCTTAGCTTTTGATTGATACATCTGTTCCAGGAGAATGTTTAGCCTGCGGTCCAAAATAGCTTACTGAAGAATCAGTGATCAAACTAGTATGAAATTCTCCAAGTGCAGTTATTCTCCTTTTTTCTCCAACATACTCAGCGATTTCTGCATAGACTATTTTTATGTCAAGTGTTCATGGCTTGCAGTTGAAAAAACAGTTTCTGTTACTTAAGCGCTTTTTTTTTTGAGGCTTTCGTTTTATAAATTCTATACATTATCCTTTGAGGCTGTATCCCATTAACTATAAGCCACAGTTTACATGGAAATGCATAACAATGAAGTCTCTCTGTTCCATGTGCGTGTGTGACTCTCATTATGCAGTGTATACTGGTGCTGGTTTTAATGTTGGGGTGACTGGAAGTTATTTTCTCCCAACGGTGGTTTAGTTGTCTCTGCACCATGATTTGAAGTCTCTGACCGGTACCTGATGCCCACATTATAGGACCATTTGCCCTGTGTGACTTAACTGCCAGTATTGGTTGTTTCAGTGACAAGACCAAGCGTGGAGTGGATATGGAGGTTTGGCCTCAAGTCGTGGAGCACTAGTTTCAGGAGTGAGGCAAAAGAAAAATTATATTTCTGATGCCTAACTTGTTTTCTGGTGGCACTGTTTCTTTCCCCAGAACGGTTGGTTCTGACAACTTCCTCAAGCAGGACTGAGTTCTGGGCCCAGGGTCCTTTCCAACTTTATACGGCATGGCCCGATGGTCCTAATTCGTAGAGTGAGCAAACAAGTGCCCAAATAAGAATTAGACACCCTTTTGATTATTAATTTTTTCATTTATTTTCAGATGGCTTTTCCTTTTGTCGTATTGTTCACACATAATGCGTCTGACTCTTCCTATGTCACACTACATCTTCGCAGTAATTTTCTGCGCTGTTCTGTCCCTCTGGATTTTACAGCAGTGGATCAGAAAGGAAGTGCAAGCCCCAGCAGAAATAATAAATCCACTGCAGGTCTTGAAGGTACTAATTTCTGCAAAGCAAAATACTGCCTCAATTCTGTTATGGGCTAGAAGGGGTGATCAAAGTGAAATACATTCATTGTGGAATTGGTTTGCAAAGCCTGCTTCTAAACCATTACACACTCTTTCTAGATTTCTTTTTCACCCCGCAAAAGTAAATAACGCAGTCGTGTCTGGGCTGGCCTGTTGCACTCCGTCCCACGCAGCTCTCAGGAATGTCTCCGAAACCAGGCCTGTGTCACAAGACGGGCAGGGAAGCTGTGTCGGCCTGGCAAAGGGGCCACTGGATAATATGGATCTGGATAACACATAGGAGATCTGTGAGGGGCTGCAAAATGCCGTGCGTTGGGGTTGTGCTGGGAACTGTCCACACAGTTGCTGCACTGGAGTGCTGGGAGTCCTGGTCGCGTCCCAGTTGACGAATCGCTTGGAGCACTCAAAAGTCTGTGTCCTATGTCCCGTGACTCCAACCGGAAGGTCGGTGTGATTGATCATCGCTGGAGTAATCTGACATTTGAAAAAATATTTTAGGAACTGTCCTATAATTACAGATATTTCTAATCTATGCAATCTATCTAATTAGGTTCAACCATGCCCAATTCCTTGTCTGATTGCCTGAGCTTTTCCGCTTAACCAGTCAGGTTTATTCAATAAGGTGTCCTATAATGTTATTTCCTTCCTTGAGAGTATATGTTATCATCCCTGACACAGACTTAAGAATCCCTCCACTTTTTTCTTATTTTAACATCCTCTGTCTCCACAGTAAAGCCTTGTGCTTTAGTTAGGAGTCACCTAGCTGAGGAGAAACCTAGGTGAGACTTAGGATCTCATTAGTTTTATGTTTAAGTACCTAGAAGCTTCTTAAGAGACGCAGCAAGTATAGAGTAGGGACAATATAGGTAGAATCCCCATAAATTTAATACAAGTTAGTTAAATTGTGGATTCAAATAGTTTAACAAGATTAGAAATAATAAGAAATGAAAACAGTTGCACAGGTGGTTGTCTCACTATTACTGTCATTTCCTTTTGGCTTTGGTCATGGGGATAACAAGGTAAGAATTAACTGTTTGTTTCCTTTTATTGATTGGTTTGATATTTGAAATAAAGATCATCTTTTTTTGTCTGAACAAGTCTTTTGTAAGTTAATATTATGTTAATTAGAATGGATGCCTTCCTGAGCCTTATTTTCTTGTTCATTTGATCTAATTAGCTGATTAATTTTTAATTGCCTACTGAGAGATCTTTACCATGTTGTGATTTGTGTTTTACCTTTACATTTAGAAAACAATGGTACGCCTAAAATGACTGTAAAGTATTGTATTGAGGTATTTCTGCGCAGGATAATTGCAAATTATGATTTCTTCCTGCTTCCTAATTTTAGTGCAATCTACTTTGAGTTAGTGCTCATTAATCAAAAAGGTTTGCATAGTGTGGAGTAGTAAGAAGGTGTTTCAGTTAGGCAAGCTTCACAGTAGAGGGTCTGTGACTTTGTGGTCAAATGGGAATGAAATCTCTTGGCTGTGTATGAATACTGCAGTGAACAGTTCCCAATTTACAACATTTATTCTTTTTCTCCACAATAATGCTCTGAGATTCTCAGAACGAATGTATTAATAAGCTTAGAAATAGAAGTATGAAGTTGTAACAAGGCCAAGTGTTGATTAAAACTTATTTTCTGGTGGTGGGAAACATATCACAGTTCTTGGCAAGTTATTTCAAGTTTTTCCCCAAGTGTTTAAAATTTGCACCTTATTTTTAGACTGAATTAGTCTTGCTGTAACTTCTAGCCCTTGGATCTTGTTCTGCCTTTGCCTGCTAGATTGAAGAGCCCTCTATTATCAAATTTTTGTTCCCTATGGTAAGCACTTGTAGGCTGTGATCAAATCATTCTTTAACTTTCTCTTTGATAAGTTAATTGATTGAGGGCCTTGAGTCTCTTGCAGTAAGGCATGTTTCCTAATACCATAATTTTTCCCCTGACTTCCTCATAATCCATGAAATTTTTCGTAGTCTTTCTTAAAACAACACCATGAGCTCTGTGAAACTACTAGTCATTTCACTGATGCCAAATAAGATAACATAACCTCCCTGCTCCTATTTGTTATTGTTTGTACACCCGGTGAGCGTAGTAGCTTTTTGTTACTGCACTATTCTAGAAATTCATAGTAATCTGGTTACTTGTCATGGCTTCTGTTCCCAAATCTTTGCCTCCTCTTTAGGATCTCTTTTGCGCAGAGTAGGGTCCTCCCTCATTAAATCCATCTCGTTATACTCTTTCCTCGATGCATGGCCTTCCTGTTGACTGTACTGAAGTACACAATGTCTGTTTACACTCACCTAGCCCAACTGTTTTCTTCATTATTTTCCATTTTCTAGTCATCTTCCAATATCGTGAAAAAATATATTTTTATTTCATTTTTATTCATTTAATATCATTTTTAACAAAAATGAAAGATACTCTAGAAGGCAATAACCAATTTCAATACCAGTGCCTTGTTCCCCAATCCCGTAATGATGGCTTAGATGTATCTGCTGTGTAGTTTCGAAGTAGTTTAAGATGCCATTCGGATTCATCACATCTAATTCTAGCCAGCCAAAAATTATCTTCTAATGGTTGGTAGTTTTCTAAGCTCTTAATAGACAATGGAGAGAGATGGAGACCTTCACAGAAAAAATGTAGTGGACTTATCTGAAAAGTCATAAATCACTTTTCGACAGTACCTTTTTCTTTTCATTGACTATAATGGAAACACGGAGAAGTTAAGACAAGATGCCAGATTTTTAGACAGCTGTAATTACTGTGGATGAATCCCATCTCTTACGCTTTTTAGCTTTTCAGTCAAACTGTGGTGCGGTACAGAGCCAGTTCTTTTACAGGCATCCATCAAGATGGTTGCCTTTAGCAGTCCCATTTGTAATCACATCAGAAAACGATATCAGCTTAGCTTGACAAGATCTGTTTTCCAGAAACCCATGTGGACCAGCTTTAATTTGATTATGCCTTTTAGTTCTTTATCAAGTTAGTTATCACTTACATGCCTCTTTTGCTTTTCTATCAGATCTTTTTATCAAATTCCTACTTTTTCCCCTTTAATATTGACACACATCCAAATTGTGAAAAATCTGAGGCTCTGATGTCTTAGATTTTTTTGTTTGTTTCCACCCTATCTGTATCAGGTAGACTTTTCTCTGAGGTGCTCCTGCACTCCTTGATCAGTCAGCAGTAGGTCTCAGGATGACTTAGAGCCACCTCTTATAAGATCTTCAGAAGTCTCTCCCATGCAGCCAGCCCATATGGTTAAGTCCTGCAATCTTCACAATGGAGGGTAAGGTAGTGGGTTTTTTTTTTTTTGTTAGGGGGGTTTTGTGGTTTTTTTAGGACTTAAAATGGAAAGTTTCCTAAACGTATTAGATGGTGTGTTTCTCTTTCCAAACTCGCATGTTTTAAAAGACTTTTTAAATATCTGTGGAAAAGTTACCACATTTTTGGTTCTTCTTCTTCTTCCTCTTTCTTTTTTCAGTGTAAAAGAGAGACATTGAGAAGTAAACAGAGAGACTATAGTGTCCCATTGCCTTCTGACTGCAGAGGAGCTTACAGGGCTGAAGGGCAAGCTATGACCTTGTACTGCTTATGTGGTAAGAGATGAAAACCAATTCTTTTTTTTTTTTATGTAACATTTTTGCATGAGGATAATGCTCTGGAATAAGGGTTTCGCCTTCATCTTACAAGGATGCTTGCAGAACAAAAGCGACAGGGGAAGATGCACACAATGGTGCTTTCCTGAACCAAGGAGACTCCCCAAAAGCTTGAAACTCTACCTAACAGACAAGAGATATTCTTGCAAGAGGGTTCATTCAAGTCAATATTTAACTTGAAAACTACTCATGGCTTTTAAAGTATCAATACGCTATTTGGTATTTTGTACGAATTTCATACCAACGCCTGGTACGAAAGTGGTGAATTGTAACGGCAAGTCATTGTGACCCTGTCCACCTTGATCCTTCTGCTAGATTTTGAGTGGCACCCCAAAGGACAGAAGGTCTCATATATCATTCCAGCCACCCCTGTTCATCTGTTGGAGAGATGTGTTGCCATTGTAGAAGTGGATCCTTTCACAAGATGCATAAGGATATTCTTGTACCTAACCGATGGTGGACTGCAACGTCACCAATTATAAAAGCAGTTAATTTTCTGTAAAAACAGATTAGAGAAATAATTCAATGACATGTCCTTCTTCTTGGGTAAATCAAGGACAGATTTTGCTGGGAAGGCAAGATGGTGTTACCTGACAATGATATTTACACTGGCTAATTCTGAGTGTCCTAATAAATATCAGGGAAGCAGTTAATTTCTGGTGTGACCACCCACTGTTGGAGGTTAGTGTGCCTCAGTGGAAGATGTCTCGAATTTTCTTTCTTCTCTTTTCTTAGTCTTATCACTTCCTTCATGTTTTGCTGTTCTCTATTTCTGCCTCTGCATCAGAAGCAAAGGTAATAGTTTTGCGGCGGGCAGACCACCAGATGCATCAATTGGAGAGTTTCAGTTCATTAAGGGACTGGGAATGTTTGGGGTTTTAAGTCCTTACTTTGCTAGACTAGTGTCATATGGGATGTTTTGAGAGAGTATTTTCCAAAATGCAGTTTTATAGTCTGGAACTAATATCTTGTAACACAGCAAGTGCTTCACAGGCACACTGCATAGTTACCACTCCAACATCTACATCAGCTTAATAGAATATTTGCACTGAAACCATTTCAGATCTTTGGGACAGATCACACTTACGCTCATTATAGGAGTTACCTAACCAGCAATGAGTTGCATCTCAACGTGAAGGTATTTATGTGATTACTTCTTGGGAGGTGTTCATCCAAGTGTAAATTACTCTGCCTCAGAACAGATTTTAGCTGGTGCCGACAGCTTGGATGACTGGCACATTGTCATTTTCATAACACACCTAAAAGGAAAGTGCCAAAAGAATGTAAGTGGCATTGGTGCGATGAAGAATTTCCAGTAAACATTTGTCTCAAGGTTGTCTTCAGTTAATATCTGGGATAAAACAGGATTAAAAAATATTATTTTTTCCTTCACACTGTTCCTGGGGGCGGGTCTCAGTTCACGTGAAAGCAGTGCATGGTGATACTGCCACGGTAACACGAAATTATGTGGTTTATGCTCCTTCTAGCACACCCTTGTCCTCTCCCCAGATGTCAAACTACCCTTCCCCAGCTGTGCTGGTGTCATGAAGACAGCTTATTTTTGGTCCTAACCATTCTGTCAGAGGTTGCGTGGGGCAAAACTTCTGTGCTGTTGTGGATATTTTGCCCTGGTTTCCCCAAGAATGCAAAGGATACGCATCCATTCTGTGTGCCAGCTAGTCAGTTGTGTTCCTCTCTTTCTGTTGTCCAGTTACAACAAAATTTGACCAAAAAAAGTTTTTCTGAGATTAAATTCTTATTATTTTATTCTTTATTATGAAAAGTGGTAGTTAAAAAGAGCAGACAGACCCAATTTATCACCCCCATTCCTCTGGACAAGAGAATCGCCGCACTAGAGTGGTGCTACATATGCTCCAGAGTTCACACATTACTAAACACATCTCACATGCACTTTATTAGACAGAGTATAATCCAGCCATGGGATGCAAAATCAAAGCGAATCACACTTTGTAAGTTTACAGCCCAGGAAATGGAGAGAAGCTGCTTTCCTTCTGCTCACTAGAACAGAAATCCTTTTGAAAAGAAGGTTCGTTCCAACCTCTGTTTTGGAAGTGTGCTGCATGTGATTTCACCCCATTAGCTGTGATGGTCACCATTCAGTCCTCAAAGTGATGACGTGATGTACTGGGGGAAAGGGTTGTTTCCAGTGTTATCAGGATAAATCTTCCTATGAACACTTGACCAAGAACACACATGTTTTGCAATTATGTCTGTTTAAAGAAACCAGCCATTTCCCCACAGTACTGTAGAATCTTTTTTTTTTTTTTTCTGGCAAGAGATGTGAAGACTTTGCGATTTCTATATATTATAATGGTTTTTAATGCAGAAATGGTTCGTGTCCAGGTTTGTAAAACAGAAGGCGTGTAGCCTGCAGTTTTGTTTGTTTCATTTATTTAGCATGGCATGGCTAGGTCCTGGAACTAGCTTATATGAGGTCATTACCCTATTGATTAACTAGTGTGATGAAAAGGGCATGATAATACACTGCTGGGAGATTATTGCCAGACACTTTGCAAACAAAGCTGCTGAAAGGAGAGCAGTTGTGAGACCTTAAGTGTGGTGGGTAATTAGCAAGCAAGTAGGAATTAAAATAAAGGATACATGGTGTGATATAGTGATTATGTGCAGATAAGTAATGTTTTGAATACTCCCTTTTGGTAACTCTAATGAGAATACATCTTAGTACAGGAAACGTCTGCTGGGACTACACTATCCAGAATCCTTAAACAAGCTGTGCAGTGTGTTGTCCCTGACAGTGAAAAGAAAGCATGGAAGCAGTGCTGCAGATCTCCCTCTTTTTCTTAAAATCTTTCTCTCTGAGTCTTTCTTTTCTTCCACAAATCTCATACTGGTACGAGTCTTAGACAAAAGCAGTAAATCTGTGCTATTTCTTTGGGATGGAGCACCATTTCTTTAAACAAAACCCAAACAATCTTTTGAGGGGGGCAACAACTGGATCTGAACGAACCACCTTTTGAACGGGAAGCATCAGCTCCTACAATAGGGGAGGTCTAAACTTGGGACATAAAGGCAGTAGCAAGCGTGTGATTCTTGCATTCAGCCTAGCTCCTCCTCTGCCCCCCTGAGGAGCACAAGTACTTACATGTTCCTGAAATAAATCAGGGCATCTGATTTATTCTGTGGCATATGTTTCACCTCAGCAGCCCTTTCGGGCCTGCAACAAAACCCAACAGATTAGAGAGGTTTTCCAGGCAGCACCACAGTTGCCTAAAGGGGAATTAAATGAAAATTTTCAGAATGTGGCACAGGCCAACTGTAGAGAGATAGATGGGTAGACATTGAAAGATGTCTTGCCGGCCGAGCATGATTTCTTTGCCCAGTTTCAAGCTTCTCTCAGTCATAAGATCCATGACATAACACTGAAAATTTCATAAATTTTATCGTTAGTACAATTCTTCAGGGCCCTGCAGTGTTATAGACCAGAGAGGGAGAGCTCCTGTCTTAGGGTCTTCTTTCAGGAATCTCGAGCTGCATGTTGAATAGGCAAACCTAAACAGCCACAACAGCAGTAACAATGGGGGGGAGAGGGCACCAAGAAAAGAAAAACAGGAGGGAAGGAAGAAGAGTGGCGAAGAGAAAAGCAGTGCTGTTGTGGGAGAAAGCATCTACTCAAGGCAGAACGGGGAAGCAGCTATGGTGAGGGGAAGGTAAATGGGGAATACTCTGACCGGCTCTATTAAGCTTAATTTTAGTTCCTCTTTTCCATTTTTCAGCTTAAGTAAGCAAGCATATAGCCATGTTTATATAATAGCTGGAGTAATGAAGATGGAATATACCAATTTGGGGCTAATTCTTGCCCTCAGGAGAGCACAGGGACTGCAGCTGTGGCCAACCCCTACCAAAAAGGAGTGGTGAGGAGAACAGCTCCTTGTGTCCGACTTCCCATTACATCCTCACCAGGGACCACCATAGTCTAGCCCTTCAAATAAATAGATGAGGTTAATTTTTCCAGCAGCAAAGTTGGTTTAGCAGCTCTCAGCACTGGTTCAGTTGTGCTCCCACTCAAGCTAATGAAGTGGTTTCCTTGAGAACAGTTGGACCCGCTGCAAACTTTTCAAAAAGCCCATTTATAGGCATTTTCAGTCAATGGGTTTTGAGTCTTGGGACCATCTTTTGTTCTTTTCCTAGTTGATATCTTCACCTTCCAGATCATAACAGGCAGGGTTTTCCCCAACCTTTATCACAATGCCGTTATGTACTTACGGCCAAAATGGCCTTTGATTAGAGAGTGTGGGAGAAGCTTGCACTGTGGCACATTTGACCACATCCTCTGAAACTGAGGTTGTGGCTGAGCTAATTATTTTCACGGCTGGAAGAGAACAGGCAATGCTGCCTACAGAGTGGGAAGATACGTGTATGAGTGAGCGTGTGTTTGTGTGGTTATACCATCTGGGAAGAGCAGATCCAGATACGCTTCCCCTTGGCACTTTTTACGTGCAAATCCTCGGTAAAGATGTAAGCGGAGAAGTCTCATTTCCCTGCCTGAAGTCCCGCGTTTGCCGGAGGTTTGGCGTGCTGGGGACTGCATCTCACTGCAGAAAGCCTGCCCCCTTGAATTCCTGTTCTGCCATTCCCCAACTGACGCCCTTTGCTTCTGTGGGCAGGGGGGAAGTTGCCCTTCCTCCGCATCGCTTGTTTTTGTTACACTAGCAGTATGAGGTACCCTTTATTTATAATCTGAACGTTAGGGATGTTGGGCCAATCTGGTGCTTCCAGCTGGCTGAACACTTCCTAGCGCTTTGGATGCCAGATATAACATAATTTATTGTGGAAAACAGTAGGGGTAATACACTTCTCGCTATCAAAGGTTAATGTAGAATATCAGCAGCTCTTCAGCAAGGATACACGTATTGTTGGATGGTCTGTGATTATGTGTCTCTTATTAAAATAGAAAAACAAACTGCTTTCCTTTTTAATGCTGCTGTTCACCCCCTCCTCTTTTCCTTCCTTTCCCTCAGTTATTTTAACTCCTTCATCACATTATGCAGTTTTCACACATTTCCTCAGGGAGAAAAAAGCAATTGTACTTTGTTTCTTTCACATGAAACTGAGCAAACCAAGCTTTTTTTGGGTTTTCTTTTTGCTTTGTTTTAACTAAAACATTAATTTCTGTGCCAAGACAGGGTGAAACTGCTGAGTTAGCCAAGGCAGTAGATTGAACTGGTCTTTTTACCTCTAGAAAATATTAAAGCATCTTTCTGCCACTGAGCTGGCACCCATTGCTGGATCAAGTGCTACTATTAACGGGAAATCGGGAAAGTACATTATCACTCCAGTGCTGTCATTACCAGAGGGTTTCACTGAACTATAGTGTTCAGGAAAGTGAGACTGCAAAGACCAGAGAAAAATAGCACACTTAGAGCAGGCGAAAGAAAGCTTCAGACAGGAAACCTGGAGATACATTAGGAGTTTGCGAAGGTACCCAACATGGGAGGCAAGTGGCTGCTTTGTTAAAAAGGGATATGATAGGTAAAGTCTCCCATTATTCTTCAAATACAAGTTTAGAAAGAAACTGGTGTAGACATTTCTAATGGGCTCATCTAATCAATTCTAGAAGATCTGAAACCTGCCAAGGCAAGATTGTGTCTGCCTGAAATCTGATGAGGTACATTCTGTACCACGGAAAACCCCAAAGAGAGGTTTTTATTATTATATTTATTTTATAATTTTTTGCTTCCCAATAGAATAAGCTCCCTCTCAGGGATTCTTCTATTAAAGAGGGATTTTTTAATCATCAGAAATACACAGTAAACTGCATTGATAGCTCAGTTAAAGAATATAATGGAAATGGATAGAATAATCAGTATGTAAAGGTTGTGATTATTTAAGATGTTAACTTTCCACTTATCCTTGGTCAGCAGGTGAGGAAGTTGCCTTCTTCCTGCAAACCCATGCTGAATTCACCAGCTGTTTTGGCATCAGAGCCGTAGGGAAGGCTTAGGTGAACATTTTGTTATAGTTCACAGTCTGGGCTGCATCTGACTTGCATTTTATGGGATAAAAAATGACAAATAATACGTAAATTCAGTTCGTTTTGCTTCTGCTTTTCAAAGTTTTTCAGAGACTTGAAATAATCTTCCTGACACCCATGCAAGGTAAGCATAGCTATCGAGTTTTACAGATGTGGAAACTGAGGCACAGAGGGGTTAAATAGTAACATTTGAAAATATGGGTGCCTAAAATGAGGCAACTTCGGCCCATGGTCCAAACAGCAGAAATCCTGATTTCACCAGAAAACAAGGAAGCTGACCGTATCCGTGAGGCAGGCCCTGAATTGCCATGCTGAAACCTGAGGGCTGCAGAGCAAACATGTCCCAAGTGTGGTTGCCCAGCTCGTGGTCAGGCCACTAGACCAGAGCCCTCCTGAACGGCTGCCAGGACCTGCATGTTGTTTCTAGCCATGTTTAGGATTTGGGAACCTGACATTTTTACTGATTTTTCTTCCCCAGTTACCTGCTCTTTGTCAGATCCCTTAACTCTACATCTGTGTTTTCTTTTGTGAAAGGTCTCCTTACAGGCATGATCAACTTTGTCAGAAAAGCTCTATAGGAACATAAAATATATTTTTGTTTTTGTTTCCTGGGATAGGTTTCCCTCCAAGAATTACTCATCAAGCCACATACTTGCTTTGCTCAGCGCTATTCTAGTAGAAATATTTCTTGTTTATTTAGTCTTACACACTGGTCTGACATTCCCTTGTTACCACAACACAGTCGACTGAGAGCTGGAAGTGCCCATGGAATCCAAGATTATGGCCCAGAAGTTAAAGAAATGAGCACTGATCCTAACTGTGTATCTTTTGGCGCTCTGCTCATGACATCAGCACGTTTGATTTTTCAGCACGGGCTGAGCTCTGACGCTCTGTAGGGCTGTGGTTGTTCTGGGTGTCTGAAAGGCAGCAGCCCCTGCAGTTCATAACAAACATCCCCAACCTGGGGCTCCCAAGGAGCAGATGTGCCTTTGAAACAGTGGTTATTTTGACCGAGCACTTATTAGTCCGACTAACACAATTTCTGTCAATTCATAGTATCGGTAAGTTAAACAATATTGAGCTACTATTTCACAATTCTTAGAAAATCATCTATTTCCCAAGTTACAGCAGAAAGGAATATTCCCCCCGCCTCCCTGAGTTGATTTCAAAGAGGTTTCAAAAATCATTCAGATAATCAGACTTTAGTGCTGTGAAATTTTATCAAAGGGCACTCTTTCCCTGGACTCAGATATGAACCTATTTTGCCAATCAGATAAAACTTCCCAAGCTTTTTCCTAGCAGCATCAGTGGTTAACTTGATCTTATTGCACTGTAAAGGATTTTGTGCTACAAATCATTTTTCATAGAATCTCTTTGTTACGTTGGGTGAACTCTGGACAGATTATTTGTAAGAACATTTCCAGGAACATTAACAGCACGGTGTAGTCTCCAATGAAATGAAAATGACTTAAAAAGGGTTTCTTTTAGATTAATAAAAGAGAGAGTCTATAATGAAAAGGGCTGATAGGGAAATGCTTAAGTGTATTAATAGGCAGAAGAAATACCTATTAAGCAGAATAATGTCTGTATACCAGCCCCCCGTCCATTTTAAATTGTATATATTATTTTAGCTGTTGGGACTCCTTCCTTCCACCTTGTGAGAGCTGACAATTTTTACTTACAGCCTGGAGCTAAATACGGCAGTGCCTCAAAATGGAAGATGAAACAGGCCAACAGGTTTTCTTTGTCTTTTGAAAAAAATGGAGTGTCATTTCTTCTCCCTCCCTCTTGTGTGTTCCTCCCCCCGCTACACCCCTACTAGTATTAGCAGCTTTTCCTCCAAAAAAGCACTAGATGGTGCCCCTTTTCTTTGAGTGTGACAGAGCTGGATTTCCCAAGAGAGGTGCTACTGCCCTGCAGTGAAGATCATCAAGCACAAAAACTTGTAGGGTCTCCTTGTCCCTTAATATAATTAAGAGCCCGAGATAAGTCTCTTTTACTCCTTCCAAGTCCTCAAACCTGAACTCAGTCTATCTTTAGGAGACCATCTTGTTAATAACGGAGAATGAGTCATGACTTCAAAGATTCATGAGCAGTAAAATAATTTAAGAAAAAATTATTTCAAATCAAAAAGGAGAAAAAACAGGGTAAGTCTTTCCCTTCCTGTTTTCAAGTACCCCAACACTGCAGGATCAAAGAGAATTTGCAGTATTCTTTGCTGAAAAGAAAACTTCTCAAGTCAGGTGTCTTTAATTAGATGTTAGCTGGGCAATCTAGTTGATATTAATTTGTTGATTTTATTATGACCCTTGTTAATTTTTTAATTTTATTTTGACCCTTGGACTTTAACTGACCGAGCAGCCTTTTGTAAACAGAATTGATATTACAATTCTATACTTATTTTAAAATAAAATGCCAAAGGTGGAATATGGCCTAGCCTTGTATTCTGCATGTTCTGTAAGTTTACACTGTTTCTTTATTGAAAAAAAAATGTTACTAGTCATGGTTAACAGATTTTTACCTAACCTTTGAAACTGGAATGTATAACTGGTTAAAAGGATATTTCCTATCCGCATCTGTATGTATTTCTGCATTGGAATTACTGTTTACCTGGTACATGTCATCTTTGTGTTTAGGCGGTTGATATATTCTAGTCCCTTAACAGAAGAAGCAGATAACATGACATTGAAACAAATTCAAAATCAACAACAAATAAAACTCCTGCTTGCTAGGAATGAAAGTTGAGGCAGACACCAAACCCCTTGTTGTGAAACCCCTAAAATTTAACTGAAAAAAGCCACTTCCTTTAATCTGTTTATTTATGCATTTGAAATGGCATAAAAATAAACATTCTTTGAAGTGACCCAAGATAAATTAGCCCAGGTTTGTCATTTCTTACTATTTTTGTAAATGGTCCTTAGAAAATTAGGTCTGTTGGCATCTGGGAACAAAAATTCAACTGGGAAAAGAAGCTTTAATATGAAACAGAAAGAATTATTCCCATGCTCTGGCTGCCCTGTCATATGTCATGACATGTGGCAGGTTGACTGCTCATTAATTCTATTTATATCAGTATGATAATACACCCCACTGAGTACACATGTGTTAAAATATTCATAAATTATGTTTAGTGCAAGCAGATATACATTACATGCCAAAAGAAGACTATTATTTAAAGACAAAACTGGTAAACAGTCAAACACGGAAAAGTCTTTTTAATGTTGGTCCAGTACATTGTGTATCATCAAACTCACATTTAATTGCCTTTACTTGCAGACTCTGTCTCCAGCAATACAATATCCAATGCACCTTTATATTTTTTAACAACTTGCAAAAGGAGCGGCTTTTACTGAAAGTAATTGGAATTTCAGCAATTACTGTAAATGTCATATTATCTCAAAGCAGTAGCTATAACAATTTGAAATATTTAAAATGAAGGTTTACTTTGACCTTCACATATTTTAAGGTACTTTTACACAGCTGAAAGCTCTACTCTAAATATTACAAAATTGAAATGCAAACTATTTTTGGAGGGAAATGCAGTCTAGCTCCAAAAATAGTTAATCTTAGTTAATAGAAAATTTTAAGTAAAAAATAGCCAAAAATAGTTAATCATACATTGCTCAAGATATTTTATTACACATATATATTTCTTAAACTTTAAAAATGCCTTTTAAAACAGCAAAATTAAAAATATTTTTTACAACTAGTTAATTTTGTATAGAATGTGAAAATAATTTCTGAATATTACAGTGGGTATATCTGCGTCTTAAAATCTGTTTGTTCAGAATGAAAATGCTTTTCTACAGGCAGTCAATTTTGAATTGCTGCTAGCATCATGTTAGAATTATTAGAATATTTAGACACGTGCTTTTTATCTAACAGGAAGGCATTATGAATTGTGTTGAATTATTTAATTTAAAAATACCTTTAAAATGACATTTCAAATTTAAAAATGCATTTCAGAACGTCAGAAATTATCACAAATTATCGTGGAGTAATGGCACAGGTGTTAAAATCACTGCAAGTTTCGAAATTATTAACAGAAGGTATGATATGGTACATATTTATTTGCAGTTATTGTGATAGCAGTTATCCTCCTAAGTAAGTACAAACCAAGCTGGTTTTGATATCCTGCGAGTGCTTCACATTTGGAAAACAAAACTTTTTAAAACATCAAATGTTATAATGGGGGCAGTGAGAAGGGAGGAGGGGGTTGCTTCATGATGAAATCTTAAAAAGATATACGATGAGAGTCGGAGCTTATGCGCGTCGCAAAGGGCAAATGCTTACCCTGTTTCTACTCAGTTTTAAGGGGTCTGAACAGGGGCAGGATGAAGTGACTGACTGTAAAGCGCATAGAACCTTTCTAATCACAAAACCATGCTAATGTTTCTAGCAGCAGTGAAGCATATTGACTTCTGATAAAGGACGAAGAGGGGGCACAGGAGCGCGGGGTTACAAAGCCGTCTCTTCAGCACGTTTTGAAGGAATGAAAGCTTGCCCAGGTGTTTGTGGGCAAAAATGTCATCCCTTGATTTCAGCCAGACTGTCACTGCCCCGCCGCACAAGTGGCTCCATTTTACCCACCAGTGAAATCGTTAGAAGGGGTTGGGAATTTTCTCTTTCTCTGATTGAGAAGGCTGGTTTGAGGAAACTGAAACTTTTTTGCAGGCAGGTATCAATTTCAAAGAAACTTTCATCAGAAGAGATTTGTCAGCCATCGGATGGAATTTCTGGTCGAGACCAGAAGGAGATGGCAAGGTTGGAGTATCAGGTAGCGCTGCGGTCGGGGCACTCACCTGGAATGTGGAAAATCAAGGTTCCGGCCTAGGGACTTGAACGTGAGATTTACAAAGCAGGTGCCCTGAACACTAAGCTTTCAGATTGTTTGCTTGCTGTGCATTTAACTGCTTATGCATAGTGGAGCCGTGCGAGCAGGAGATCTTGAGACCTAATGTGTCCCTGATGTGTCGGACCAGCCTGAGACCCGATGGCTAAGGCACTCGTGTAAAATGGGAGAGAGTGGCAAAACACCGAGTGCTTTACCTTACCCAGCTTTTAAAGACTGTCTATCTCTCATTCTCATGTATAAAATTTAAAAAGTCTTGGTTCCAAGGAAGAATGGGAACATTTCTGAAATCTCATAAAAGCTTCACAAAATGTGAAACCTGCTTCTCCCACCCCACCGCTGTCCTCTTTGCCATAGAAACAAATTGCAAAAATCCACTGAATTCCTGGGAGCAAACTGTGACTCATGTAATGCAATTTGTCAATTGCTAGAGAATTTACTGGATGTAAGGTTCATTGTAAGCATAAAAAAAGCAGTGTCTTAATAAGACAGCTTTTAAAAATAAAACTCTGAATTTTAAGAAACTTTGTAATAATATAAACAAGGCTTTTAATCTTGGTAATGGTAACAGCAAATTATATACACCATCTAATTTTATCAGACGATAACAGTTGTAGTTTTTATCTTCAAAAACAGGTTGTGAGTGCTAGAGGGGAATAACTCTTCATAGCAAAAGCTAAGTTAATTTTGTGTTGTCTTATGTTGCTGGCAAAGAAGCCTCTTTTTTTTTAGTTCATCTCTCTTCTGTTTTTTTCTAAAAAAAGGAGTCATTTCACACAGCAGTTTATTTAAATACAAAAAAAAAATCACGTTAAAAAGATCTCTCATTATAAGCTTTCTGAAAGTTTGCTATGCACTTTCATGTAAAACTTGGCCTCAGTACAGAACTGCTGTACAATCATTTTCATCTGAGATTTGAACATATTGGAAGAACTAGAGCAGTTCTTTCTTCTATCCTGTCATTTTTTTCCCTTGGAAATGATGAGCATATGGCAACCACCCTCACTGGATTCTCAAACAACAGGAGGGACCTTATTTCGATTCCTACATCCTGTCATCAGTGAATCCCATGATATTTTGCTCTTGCAAGGCTAAAGATGTGATTCGCATTTGCCATAAGGACAGAGCTTAATGTGATGCCATTTTACCACAGGAGCCCTCAATCAGTTAATTAAACATGATATAAATCACTGCATGTATTTGTAAAGTAAGATTAATATGGCAAAGTCAGAGTAATGAGGAATCCTCACCATTGTCTGAGTGTGAATCACTGATACGAAGATTACCCTTTTTGAAACTGGATATCTTTGAGTGGGTTTTGTTGGCTTAATCCCTCAGACTGCTTTGTGCAACTTGAAACCCAGAGCTGTCATCTTTAGCCAAAATTTCAGCCATAACTTCCTCAGCTTTCACCCAATCATTTAAATCGGAGTTCATAATACTTAGAAAGATCAAGCCTTTCAGCATACCACAAGGCTTCTTCATACCACCTGGGACGTTGGCAACATGTTTAATAAATATTTCATTTCATTTCATCGTGGAGATTCTTCTTCTTTTTTTTTTTTTTCTGGGGAATTTACAGGGTACTCAGAGCAGCACATTCCGTCACTGCAGTGACTTAGGTTTACAGCCTTAATAAAAGGACTTTTTTTTTTTTTATTATTATTTCTTGAAGTGCTATGGAGCCTTGTCAAACTGGAGCAATTACAGACACATAAGATAGGTGCTCTGGAAAGATCAAAGCCCCCCTAAAGATTGCTCCGTAGGATTCTGGAGCACTCTTTGAAAAGCGCTCAGTTTACAAAGTAGAGATGTATAAACCCCCATGCGTTAAAAACCCCACGTTCAAATAACGCTAAAGGCCTGGCGGTAGTTAATATGGAATCCACTTTAGCCACTCTCTTCTCACGTCAAACTTTGAACCGCTCCAAAGGAAATGTCTTGGTGTATCAGCCTGCTGTGGCACTGGGTGTGTCCCGTGACACTGTGTCTCATGTGGAAAACTTACCCTCTTCTTAGGGAGCATCAGTCCTGTACTTCGCTGCTCTAAACCACCAGGCACAAGGCTGCATGTCGTTGGCAGTCTTGACCCTTCGTATTTCAGCTAGAAGAGGGGTGTGTGTATGAGAGGAGAGGAAAAAGGAAGAAATGATGCTGTCCTTGTTCTTGAACTGAAACCTGTGTTTATCAGGGCAGCGGAGACAGGGAGACAGGGATCAGTGTAGAGGCAGATCCAATGAAAGGAGAAGGTGCTGCCTCCTCAAACAGGACCCTATTGCCCTTATGCTGGAGACCTATGGAGTGGCTGAGGAGCGTCTCAGAAGTATTATGCTATCAAAGGAGCTAGCATACAGTCAGAAGTTCTAAGTGCTTTCCAGAATTCATAGACTTTACTCAGAAGATGCTTCCATCTGCTTGATACAGCTCTTGATAGCCTTGCTATGAATGACCTGCACAAGGGGTACTGTCTTAAAATGTTGGTGGGTGCCCCCGCTGGGGAGTGGGGTGCCTGGGGAGTAATTCAGTGCCAAAGGATTAAACTTGCATCTCTCAGCTCACAGGAGAGTAGCCTGCCATCACGCCGTCTGCTCCTTCATCACAAAAAGAAGGAAAGGAAGAAGAGGTGAGGGTGCTTTCTGCTCCTTCTGGCCCGGTTGTGCTGCTGGATGTCAAAAATCATGAGCAGAGATTCCAAGAGCCAAAAGGGAAGGAATTGTACTGGAGGCTGGTCCCTTTTCCTCACGTTACCTGCAGAGAGTTGTCCAAGCAGACGAAGCAGTGAGTGCCACATACCCAAAGACCACCCGATGTGCACTGATGGAGTTTGTGTACCTCCAGAAGTGGGTGGTTTGTGTGTAGGAGCCTTTCAAACTGCAATTCTTTGTTCTGGTATCTCTGCAGACTCTTAGATGATACAGCACTTAAGGGCTTGACTCTGTGAGCCCTAAAGCAGCAGCTTAAGAGCGTGCAGAACCAAGCCCTAAGGTCAGGGACTTCTGGGGCTGTTAAAGAAGACCCCCTGGCCGACCTTTTGGTCTGTCCCGCTGGCCTTCAGAAAACCAGTAGATCCTGTGCAGCTGGAAGTACTGTCATTGCCGTCGGAGTTTTGAAAGCTCTGTGTTTGCAAACGCCTGAATGATGAAAGTAAAAAGGGTAACAAGAGAATCCCTGTTGTATTCATAACTTTTCTAAGCTGCAGGTGCATAAACATAAACATTTGAGATGTGCTGATGTCCTTTCTGTGCTCTTCAGTAAATTAAACCAATCAAAACTGAAACTGAAATGAAAAGCTCTATTACGGAATTCAGACTGTTTCATCTGTGCTAGTGTTTTTCTCTCGTTCATGTTCTTTTTAAGTTCATAAATTCAGAAGATTTGCTTTTGATGCAGCAGTTAATAAACATCATTGTGATACTGATTTGTGGATAGCTATTCTAGTTTTAGCCTAAAACTATGCATAAATTACCTTACAATACCTTAAAAAATGGCCTGATTAAAGAACTTCACTTTTCTATGATCACTGTCAATAAAATTTTCATGATAAAGATTGTCATTATACCAAAATAGTATAGTACTGAAAGGCTATCAGATAAAAGACGTGTTTTCCTTTGAAGTCTTACAAGTATTCCTAAGTCGGTTATGATACAGGATTTTTATCATAAATGGGTTAGTTAGAAAGAATGACTAAAAAGAAAGTAACAGAAATAAATATGATGAGCTAACCTAAGAAAAGAGGCTGTGTAATGAGTAAGAAAAGTCTCTGGTGCTGGGTTATACCTGTGGGTAGATGTGCTGAGTGTTTGCCGTGACCATTTGTGAGTGTTGCCACTGTTCGCAGAGGCTGCAGGATTTTACCCGTTTTTATCTCTCTCTCTCTCTCTTTCTTTCTCTGTCCCCCGTGGAACTCTCATCAGCAGGGGCTGGAAAGCAGTTGCCATTTCCGTCCGCTCAAATGTCCTGTGGCAGGACTGAACTCTCCTGTGTTTTTTACAGTTTTCTGTTTAGAGTTGCTTCTTTTTCTACTCTGGGAATCCATCACTCTCATAAAACTCCAGTTACAGCTGCATTTACTTACTGTGTGGCTTGCTTTTACAGCTCTTCCAAACCTATATTACCTTTTACAAAACCTGCAACAAATATCCCCTGTTCATTCTTGTTCTTATTTTTGCCCTATGGGTCATACTGCTTACTTATCCAGTGCTGTCAGACCATGAATAGCTTTTCTTTATTTATTCCTTTCTTACATTGTTGTGTTTTGTGTTATCTCTAACCTAAAATTCCTTGTCATTTACGATGAAAACTTGCAAAATGCAAACAGTTTACTTAGAGGATTAGAGTTGATGTGAAGGATTAATGCAGAGCTAAGGAATCTCCCTGCAAGATATTTGGATCTAATCCAGCCTGCACAAGTTACCACAAGTTGTAGTGAGCAGAGAGAATGTACATTTTCACTGGTTTGGGGGATTTTTGTGTATAATCACTCAAATCTTGAAACGGTTTTGTTTCATCCAGGTTTGTAAATAAGTTTTTGGGCTGAAGCACTACAGTAATTTTATTTCAGCATGCACATGGGAGTGAATTTAACAGTTGGTGCCTGAGCATTCAGGGAGAAGGCACTTGGAGCCGGTAAGAAGCTAATGTATGAAGCAGGAATGTCTGTGTCCAACCAGGAAGGGGAAACAGTGTGACAGGACTTTTGTCCTCACAGTCGGCACAGCTCAGCACACAAATAGAAAATTTGTTTCTGATCTGTTTGTGGAGTTGAACTACTTCATCCCCAACCTTTTTAAATACTGTTGAAAAGATGGTAGTTCAGGCATCACATCCTGTAGGTTCTCCATAGAAAAGTTAACCAGAGTGAAAATCCTTAAAGGCACGTGTAAGATTATTGCCTGTGCACTATCCTGCTATATCCAGCAGCGTTGGCTGACGAGGTGAAAAATCCTGTGTGTAGCTGGGAATGGACTATCTCACAATGCTTGAGAAACCCTCTCTCTGGGAGTGAGGCGGCTGGACACTGTGGGAAGAGTGGGGTGGGTTCTTTAAAGCCCATTTGCAGGTGAAAAGGTAGTTTGAAGTTCCTCATGTTAAGCAGTCATTTCTGCCAGACACTAGCACTAAATAGTACATTCAATACTGAGTAGCAAATTTTGGGGTACTTGGAATATTCCCAAGATTAGAGGTCAAGGATAAAACCCTCTCGCTGGGCTAGTTGTAGAGCAGCCTGTGGTTCTGATACCTTTATCTGTTGATCCAAATCTTTGATATGAAACTGAAAAAAAAAAAAAAGATGAACTTGAAAGCAATCAGGATCTGTGTTCATATGCTTTGCATTAAATGTGTTCTAATTTCCTGTCATGTTTTTTGTAGCTTTGTAATCCCCCTTATTGTAAGATTAAGGTAGGCTTATGTATGGGGCTGAGCTACAGGGACACGTACCTGAATTTGCCCTGAAAGGAGTCGGTGAATGCAGTCAAAACTGCTCCATTGCGCTGGCTGGAGTGTGCTGAGGATCTGACCCAGCTTTGGTATTGGCTGTAATGCTCAAGTAGGCTTTAGTGGCTTTTGCTCTGCCTTGTAATTTCTTTGCAGCATAATAAAAAGCTCTTTAGAACATTGCTACATAGATTAATATAGAAAGTGCTTGTGATACTTTTATACACAGGGAGTTTAATACTTGGATGCAAGAGCAAATTGATTGCAGGCAATCCTGTGCTTGAGTACCCAGGAGTGAAAGGAATGATTACAATAACCTCTGGGATTTCTTCTCAGAAGTGGTTCCTGAAAACACCCACACCCACGAAGTATTGGGCACAACAGAGTATTGTTTCCTTCTGATGTGGAATCACAGAAACATATTTTACTTTGGGAGGTGGGAGGGGTTGAGGGGGAGAGGAAACTCAAGAGACATTAATGTTTAATGTTTTTAATTTTGTAAAATGAACAACAAAAAAGGATATGGTTTGTGAGTGCCTCTGAGATTGTTTAAACTCTGGCAGCTTGCTGTCAGATGAGATGCTAAAAGCCAGGAAGGAAGAAACTGAGGGGCATACTGGGTAAACTGCTGCTGTCTCACCTTTGGCACCCTGATCTGATGGAAGAGAGAAATAATGGTGAAACAAATTTGGCATGCATTGCTGTGGTCTCCACAAAATTACTTGCGCCACCTTGAATTGTATCAGATGGAACCTTGAATTGCAGCCAGGCAGGTATATTTCTCTTATTTGTGGAGGGTTCTAGCTGCTACAGAGCTCGTTTTCCTGGCCAGCCCCTGGAATAAGGACTACAATAATTGTGCCTTTGTTTCACTTACCCTTTTCAGATTGCCCTCTTCTGCCCTGACAGAGAACATGTCCATGGCTGAGGGCTTCCAGGCAGGCAATTCAGCATCTCTCAGGGATGGGGAGTCATTCCCAGAGGACCTTCACACCTGCTCAGCCTACCAAGGGTGCATTAACCCCTGGTAAATGCTGAAGAGAGTAATTCAAGTTATTCAGGTTAGGGCAATGTCTGTATAAACACTGCACAAAGGTGCTCAGGAAACACCACTGCTTTTCCATGGCAGAGTCTGAAACTTTGGGGTGGCGGGAGGAGGGGGAGAGTTGGCAGATAATTACAAGGGGAAAGTAAATTCAGAAAAAAATTTGGTTTGGAATCTTACAATTAGTTTATTTCAATAAAGTATTTAAAGATAGGCCTCTGCTATATTAAAATAGTAAATAGAGAATATCAGTATTGGTAGTTTAGCATGCCATAAAATAAAAGCAAAGCAAGAAAATAAAAATGAGAATTACTGATCTTAACAGAATTAAACAGTTTTGCCTTTTGAAAGTTTGCCATCGAAGCTTTTATTGTGAAGCTGAATTTTTGGCAGAAAAAAATCTGCTGATATTTCTTACTCCTCTTTGAGGCAGACTGATTGCCTTAATTTGTAAGGTGTATGTGCTTAAAGTGCTCAGGTTGGTAGTATCCATCTGGTGTATACAACTCTCGGTGGTCAGGGCATTATAATACTGTGCCTCACTGGAGATTTTCCTGGAAGGGAATATAGGAGTTGCTCCAGCACAGCTCTGACACCAGTGAGACTGTGGCAAAGGAACAGATGTTACTGTAGGTGAATCATAATCTGCTGTTTTGGGGAGGTGAGGGAGGGGGTGAGCATACTCCAAATGAACAATGCTGAGCTCATTTAGGTCTGTGCTGGTTTATACTGCGCCTTCATTTGTGCCATCTTTTCTAGGAGCCGTTTTTGTTGCTTCTGTTGTGGTGGAGCCCAGAACCAAGATTGGGCCCCCCTACAAGTCATTAAAACCTGCAAGAGTCTTGGGAGGAAAGGAGCCTGTCTGTTGATGGCTGTCTGCTGTGTAGAGGGGACCAGGTTTCCCAGTGAGGAGCTTTCTTGGGGGGTGTCTGTAGCTTAATGAGCCCCCTGATCCAGTCACTCCCCAGAAACTCTGCAGGAATGTGAAAGATTTAAACTAGTGTGGCTCAAACCATACTCACTTTTCCATATCCCTCCCCTTTTGCTCTGGGCCCCACCTTTGGGTCCAGGAGTTGCTGGGACAGCCATTCCTGGGGGACAGTGGGGTGCAGCAAATATTTGTCGTCCAGGACAGATTAATACAGGAATTCATCTTATCCCTCTGGCAAGTCCCTGGAAACATACAGAGAATAAAGCAATGCTGGTATTTGCTTTACAGTAGGCTAGGGATGGAGAGACTCCAAAAGGTTTTCTAGAATAATGAGGGGAACATTCAGTGTAAAGAACTTATTTTATCTCTCTTTTCAGGGTTACTGACTACTGTTTGTTTTTTTTTTCTCCCATGAGTAAGTGGAGAAACAGCAGGCTCATTACCTGCAGAGTCTAATGCCCAACCCAGGAAAAGCACTGTCCCCAGCTGGGCCAAAACCAGCTTGCAGGAATAGAGACATTTCATTGCTTTTCTCATGCAAGTTTTGCTACACCAGTATCTCCAGTCTCTGTATTTGATGACTGTTGAAGATGCTTTCATTTTATTTTATGATCTAGGTACCCTATATTGACAGCTGCTCACTGCAGCATTACTGAAGAGCTGCTGTGCACTAGGACAGGTCTTAATCAATAGGTGTATGTTTTTCAAGCCAAGGGAGAATAGCTTAGATCCGTAGAAGTGGGGTTTGAAAAAACGTACTGTGCTCCTATGAATCAGCTTATTTCTAACTAGCTTAATTCAGAAAAAAGCCTCTTCAGCAAATGAAATTTTATGGCACCGTTCCCGGTTGGTCTCACTTGCCATACAGAGTCTGAGTGGCAGCACAGGTCAGAAGTAGACCTGAACTTCCCAATATGAGGGTGGACGGTATTCAGCTGCTGCAGTGACAGGCAACTTAGGAGGAAATGATAGAATAGATTAGAAATCTGGAGCTGGGTTTTGGTTTGAAACTGTATGTCAAGTACCTTTCAAACTATATTTTAAAGTGAAGGAAAAGATGGGATCAAAAGGAACTCATTGTCAGCAGCCATTAGACCTAAAATTAAACCTGCTGCTCCTGCTCTGTTCAGTTTACAGGCATGTGCTAGCGTGTTAGACTGCTGCTCTGCGCTGTACCAACCAGCAGGCTGACTACCAAAATGCTGTAATACCCTTTCTACTTCTTCGGCCACTTTGCCACTGAAGTTCTGAAGACCTTTACTTCCCTAGTCCCATCAATCATCTGACCCTTCCTGCAGTGTGAACTCCAGGTACTGAGCACTGCAGAACTTGCCACATGAGTACACCTGCCTCTTCTCAATAAGCATTGGCTGTTTACAGATTATTCAGAGCATGACCAAAAATAGATAGAGGATAAACTATGAAAAAGTCCACCTTATTGCCAGGTTCTTTTCCTTTAGAACTGACAGCTCTGAAGGGAAGAAGAAACTGGTGTAGACAGTGAAAGCCTATAGCAGTGGTTCTGTTCAAAGTGTGTGACAGATCGAAGAAGTCAGGAGCTGAATGACAGCAGATTCCCCAGGAGAAAGGAGATCTTTCCCAGGCTGAAGAAGCTGGTTCCATCTCTTCTGCACTTGCCAGGAGACATTATGAGGCTCGTCAGTCCAGATAGCTCCTATTTAGGTAAACACTTTTGTTTACTTGCTTTGGATGGGGTATTGCCTTTCCTGAGCATAATATCCATCCCTGAAAGACTTTCAGACCTATGGATCTTCCCCAAAGGACCCCACAAGTGCTCCTGATCTGTCTGCCCTGGTTTTTCTTTCTGCAATAAGCTATTCAGATCTCCAGAATGAATCTCATAAATACAGAGCTGGGTTAAGGCACAAATACTCTCTGTTGATTTAACCAGCCTCTTGATGTTTTAGCCTAATCATGTTGTTTTGATGGGTTTACCTTGCAAGGGGCCCTATGCTGTGTTTCCATTGTCGCCGGCTAAGCTTGCTTTGCTTTCCACTGATGTTGTCCTATATTTAGTGTTTTGACTTTACGTGACCCTGACACTGTGTAGGGGGAGGTGGAGGGAAAAATGTATTGCTGATGGCTAATCCTATGCATTGCTCAGGGACTGCGTCCACTCTAGCAACCTTTTTTCATGGTAATATTTTTTTGTTAGCAATAAAAGGATTAATTCTAGAAATCAAGCTCTTTGATTATGATAAGCATAATAAATATCTTAGACAAATTGCTATCCTTTTAAGAATATTAGTAAACGAAGACCTTTGCTCTCCTTGGCTGGGCTTGAGTCTGCTGGTACACGCATTCATACCATCTGCACTGTGTGCTAATACAACTCCTTGTTGTCTGGTCTTCCTGGGAATGCATTATATAGATTGCAGCTGGTTCAGAATGCAGCTGCCAGGGTCACGACTCACACTAAGATTAATCATTACGCCTGGGTTAGCTTCATTACTTCAACTACCCATTACATTTAGCAGAGATTATGAGATGTTGCTTTTAACTTACAAGGCTTGGACTAACACCTACTCACCTCAGCAACATGCTTTTATGGTATGTTTCTCTTGGTAAGTCTCCTAGAGCAGCAGAGAGTCTCTCTAGATGCTGCGCTTTGCAGCTTGAGGAGAAAACCTTCCAGCTTTATGTGTATGAAGTGGTGTAGTGGGGGATTCTCACGTCTCTGGGTTCACTCCTCTGATGTGGACCGATTTCTTCCCAGTGCATACTGTCAGTGCAGAACTTCTTGCCAGAGAAAGCAGTACGATGAAGAGGAGGATGAAAACATCGTCACCACCCCATTCGTAATTAACCTTGTAATTTACCTAGTTCTCTGGATTCACTGCCAGGTGTTTTGGGTGATAGCCATCCAAAGAAATGTGGTTTCCTAGGAAGGAAAGAGAGCTAGTGCGAGTACTTCCACTGCACATGAAAGTAAGATCATGAAACAACATGACATTTCCCAACAGAAGCCTACAACATAAATTTAGCTAACGGAAATGAACAGGAGTCTAACTCTACTACATTCCCTGAAGCTGAGCCTCTGAGGTCTTCTCAAGCATAAAGGGGAAAAAAAGCCAAATGTACAGAAGACGTTTGAAGGACAATTGACTAAATGTGCCTGTGGTATTCCACATCAGAGCTATGAAGAGGAAACTTGAGGTTACCTTTTTTATATACATATGGTTTAGGTTCCTGCCCCTAGGGCTGTGGCAAAAGCTATTCTTGCTAAAGAAAACCTGCTTGCTGATGTATAAAGTAAGAAAGAAATTATTTGAATTATTTTATGTGCTGTAATTACTTTTGATGTTGTACAGGCTTCTACCTCACCAAGCTCCTGAATACAGTGAGAAAAAAATAGCACTGTATCAGAGAGCCAGAGGGTCTGACAGCTACTGAGTGAAACAACACCCTTGTTTAAGGGGAGAAACAAATTTTCAGAGGCTTCATTTGGCAGATTATGGAGGGGTAGGGCTTGTTTTTCTGGTGAAAACAGTTACGCTTTCTAATGGGCACCACAGCCAGAGGTTAGTTGCTTGCCAATTTTTGGGAGAAGGTCAAACTTTATAAAAAAGTGCCTTGTAGCAATGGCCTGGCTTTATGTCACATCAAAATTAAGCACTTAGCTGAGGTACTTAAGCCAGGAATCTGCTTGCTCTTGGCAGCCTCTTCTGTCAATGATAAGAGAGACCCTTCCTCCTGAGGGCAGCTGTGCCAGCAGGTATGGTCAGTCACGCTCTGCAGGTGTCCGTTCCTCATCACTGACGTTGAGGCTTAGAAAAGCAGCACCTCAGGTTGGCAGCTAAGACTGAGCCAGAGGAATCCAGCTTGCAATATAAAGTCACAGAACTATAAGTCTAGACCTATGAAAATCACGCACAGCAAAATCAGACCTGGGTTGGGTTCTCCTGATTAAGCACTTGAAAAGTACCAGGTTTAATCTGCTGGTCTGAAGGCCTTTGGTGCAGAGAGTGGAAAACAAGTGGAAGAACAGTGCTTTGCCCTTGTTGAACGGACATACTGTGTGCTCTATGTAAGAAGAGGAAACCTCTGTATCCATGTTTGAGGGGTCCTCTTGCTAAAGCCCATAAGAGTCCTTTCAGGCAGGAGAGCTCTTGGGGCTTACCTGTAGGGCTGCTTCATTGTGAGGGTGGAGCTGCAGAAGCCAATCAGGCTTGGGGCTTATCTACAAAACCTGTGGAAGGACTACCAGGTGTCTGAGAGCTTGTCTGGTCTGCTTGTACCCTACCTCAAGGGTATCCTGAGTGCAGTAGAGGAAAAAGCATCTTCAGGATGTGAACGTGTAATAGAGTTCTGCTCCCTTCTGATTTCTCAAATATTTGTTGGCAATCAAGGGATAGCCCTTAAGAGAAGAGGGTCAAAACTAGTGCTACCAGCCCGCTTGTTGAGGTGAGTGTCGTCTTCCTTGAGTTTTGCAATTCAAGGTGGGATAGTTGGGAGTAGACTCAGTGACTCAGGGCCCGTTCTACATCCTGTTAAATTAAATTCTTGTGTTGATTTTGGGTTTTCTTTTTGTCAAAGGTCTCAAACTTATTTTGTTGTGCGTGACTAATGCTTAGTCATACATTTTTGGATCAGAATTGTGTCATAAGTGACTCCAGTAAGAACTGCAGGGCTCTTTGATGTAACAACTCTAGAAATGCTAAGGGCCCTTTCATGCAATGCATCTGACACTTTTTTTTTGAAAAGCCAGTACTCCCTTTGATTTTGGTCTTTCCGATCTTTCCTGTGTTTCTGGGTGCCCAGTAGTCCCCTGGTCTCACTGTATTGACCACGCTGTTTTATGCAGTGAGGTAAAAGATTCTTTTGCTTTTAAAACAAAACAGTTCTCCTTCAAGAACTGCGTGTGTGGATACCGAAAATGTAGCTCCTGTTGCATTCGCGTGTTACAGCCTTGTTTCCTACTGTCTTGCTTCAGCTCAAACCTCCTGAAGCCTGGGTTTCTCTCTCCAGGTTTAGTGGAGTTGAACCTCTCCTTCCTGAAGAAATGGTAGCATGCAGAGTTCATACCAGTTGTTTTAGAAGCTAGTATGTAGAGGAGGCTTGAAGGTGGGATTGTGTGCAGTTGTTAATCTCCACAAAGCTATGCGTTGAGTGTCGAGCCTGAGAACAGAGGTGAGGAGCAATGATCAGTAGGTTGCCTTGGTGCCGGGCTGCAACTCCACTGTCTGTCAGCAGATTTCTGTGGGATGAATTGCATTCTACTCCAGATGCCTCTGAGATCTGCCTGTAAACCTGAAATTTATGGGAGGTGAATGTTTCTGGGGTGAACTACAAGCCTCTGTACCTGCAAAATGTTGGTGATAACCCAGTCTCCTTCTGTATGTTTGAACCTCCTTGTTGCCTTTTTATAGCAGTGGAAGATCCTTTCCTCTTTGACCGCATGTTAGATTCGCGTGTTATTTACCATCTTGCTATTGTGCAGTCATAAATTAATAAAGCCATGGCTTTATTTTGCAGCCAAGAAGCTGTGCACTTTGGCTTCTTTTAATGTGATCATTCTGGAGCCTGAAGAAAGGGCAATGTTTATTAGATGATGTTTCCTTAAATCCCTTAAGATTCAGATTTTCAGCTCAGTCCCTGCCAGACCTCTTTGTAGGTCACTTATGTGTGATACCCTGCTTGCACCCATGACTTGGAGATGTCTGTATTCAAGTGACCTAAATTGCATTGAGGGAAGGGGGGAGGGAAGGATTGGGGGATGGTGGGAACCAGTCTGTCTGAAAACTCAACACAGTTCTCTTTCATGGAGAAATTAATTTAGAATCAGACTTGTTTAAGAAATTCCTAAAATATAAAGGAATAGATGAATTTAGGCAAGAAATACTGTTCATGTAGTAGTTAAGAGTGTGGACAGGAGTAAAAATGCAATTAAGGGTATGGTTGCAAAATATGGAGGCAAAAGAGGCTTTTGCAGCAAGATGTCTGGCATTGTATGATCCAGTAAATGAACTTAAAATGGCTGCATTGATATAAAGTTTATATGAGAGTGAAGGAATCTTCTGGAAGTGATGGTCCCATTAGCAAAGTGATATGCCTTTATTAACGTTATGCAGCTGCAATAATCTTAATGGAGCAATCTAGTGTTCTTCCCAAAGGAAGATCTTACCTCATTTATTAATTGTCTTTCTGGTAGTTATGAGTTCATCTGATCTTGGATAAGTGTGCAGGCTGAAAATTTTGATGCCGCAGATAGGGAGCGGGTTTAATACAGGATGTTGGAAGCTGTGTTCTCAGCAAGTGTTTGTGCTGATCGACTTGCATCTCGCTATATCTGTCCATCTGGCCCGACTACTGGATGTGTAAATACCCGCTTTGCAATGTAGTCTGAATTAGTCACCTGTTACTAGTGTGCAAAGCAAGTGTTGTCTTTTTTCAGATGCTGACAAGTGGCATTTAAATGTACCACTGTCAGGAGACATGTGAGAGATTAAGCTGCTGTGTACATCTCTGACGCTTCTTCTGGCTAGAAAGTGAGGTAATGATTAATGGAGAAAGCGAAGCGGGTACAGTTGTAGAAAGCTCCCTCTTTGAACCTTGAGAAGGTGCTAATACTGACTGCAGTAATCAGATGTTTTTCTCTGACCTGTACAATCTTGCTATTCTTTTTTTTTTTTTTTAACAGAAAAGAGCATAGTGGGAATAAGATTTCTCATTTCCCTCAAGACACCTGGTTAGAAAACAAAACGACGCCTGCCATCCCTGATTATATGGGAAACACGGGCCGTTCTGTATGTTACGGAGGGGCTTTAAGTGAAGCTTGTTGGAGAAAGAACACACAGCTCTTTTGGCACAAAGTGCCATTTAGTAAAATCATGGCTGTTTCTTTCCAGTGTGGAGGTATCCTAGTGGGGACGGGCTGTGTTTCCTGGGGAGTGGTTTGAGGAGGAACTCTCCTGTGCAAGTCATGTGGGGCCAAGACACACTGGAGGTGTGAATAGAGGACATTGATAAATAAACAGTCTCTTCTTGGTATGATTTATCTCCTTAATGTAGTAAAGGTTATATTTTAGGGATGAAGTGACTTGAGCGGAGTAGGTCTGCAGGCTTTCCCTGTCAGTTAGGGAGGTATTCTGGCTTGGAATCTTGATTTTTTTTTTTTTTTTTTTTTATTATTTCCCTGTTCCCCTAGCCTCAGCCCCTTCCAGCAGGGCATTTGGATACCCATAGCAGAGGGCAGAATACCACCCAGTTAATTCTCTGGAGTATAGGTACTGCACAGCCTTCTGCTGGGGAGCTGAATGTATGGCTTATGCCCTAAAGCAAAGTGTATAATGCTTAGAGAACAGAGTGCAATTTCTTTCTTCTTTCTTTGCTGCTGGAATAAATTATCATGTCGGAGTGCCGTGGTTTGGACTTATCCCTAGATGGTCATCCCCAGTAACGTGCATTTAGCAAATAATATTATGAAGTTGAAAAGATGCCTCTTGAAAATTTTATGGGTTTGCGACAGATGGAAAATAACAGCATTTGAGGACTTCTAATACATTGGTTTTTTCAAGATTAACCCCAATGATGCTTGCTTCTCTGCATCCTTCCGCATGGTTTTTGTAGATCGTATAATGCTGCCGTTTAGCCATATGTGTCTGTTAAATTTTCTAACTGAGCCTAATGTGCAGCACACATGGGGTGAAGAAATCCAGGAGAGAAATAAAATGTTTATGTCCCTAATATTAATTTACATCTTTGTCAGCAAAGAATGCTATTATTTGCATTTGTGTCTGACACAATACCTATAGGTCCATATACAATATTTAGTAGAAACATGAGGTGTTCTCAAGTTATATTTATGAATGCCTGTGTCCAGCTGTTACCTTCCTCAAGAAATTTCTGCCCGGCCAAAATGTGATGTGAGATTCAAGGGGCATAGACCCAAACCTAGAGGACCTGTAAGACACAAGTAAAAGCATCTTATTTTCTCTGTAGACTTAGACTGCAGTACTTGTTCTTCAGCTATGCACCACAAGGGAAGCTTGGAAGGTAAACTTGAGGGGCTGTTCTGGGGCGAAAGCTGCCTGGTGGCTCCAGCTCTGAAATGGCTGCTGGTGCTGTAGGAACTGTTAATTGTGGAGAAAAGTATTTGTGGGTTCAGGACTCTATTCTTTTGCCCATCTGAAGAAAGAAGAAATTGGTAGTCTGCAAAAATAATAGTTTGTTTATTTTCTTAGACACACACTGGCTATTAAAGGTTTTTGTGAAGTATATTTATGGTGTTCCTTGGTGCTGTGAGGACAGAGTATAAAATCATCAGCATATAAAGAAAAAATTTTAAAACATCTTTAACATTTAAGAGAAATGATGAGTAAGAAGTTTGTGCTGTTGATGCCCATCCATTTAACTGCCATGAGTAGAATTTGGACAAAAGTTGGCTTAGGTCTAGGTTGCAGCAGAATTAAGCACCTATCCCTCCACAGACAACTGCTTGCTAAAGAAGCAGTGTTGTTGGCATTAAGACTTGACCGTAAGTTCTATTTCTTTTGCTGACATTGCATGCAAACTTTTTTTGCCTTCCCCCTCTTCCCTCTGCCTCTGAATTGGGTACCCCATGACAGAAGGGGTCACGTAGTTTATTTCACTTGGCAGCAAAATTGCGTTAATCTCTTTGTTTTATTTTTGTCCTGGAAATTCATATTTTTTTTTTCCCCTCTTTATTTTCTTTATTTTAATGAGCCTTCCCTTTATCCAGATTTTTGAGTATTTCCAATGACACACTGGAGCAACTCATACAAAAGAGTTAAAGGGAAAAAGAAGTAGTAGAAAATTTTAAACTATCCTATTTTTGCAAAGTGGCCTTTTGTGAAACTTATACTGCCATTCTCAAAAGAAAAAGCAGTTAAGTTACTTAAGAGGTTTCAGATTGGCTGGCTGATCAATATCAAGTATTAGTAATGCTATATTAGCAAAGACCTATGCTATACACTCAGGCCTTATTACCATGATGTCCATTTATTGATACTAACACTTGATCATATACAACAAATTATTTTGAAGTTATGTTTGATGAATGTTGTTCATATGTGTTATATGGCTTGATCTTGCAAACCTTTACTCATGAGGGTAGTCAATTGTCTTCAAAGATTTGCAAGAATGGCCCATATGCAATACAACCTCGATTATCCAAATGTCAGGGGAGACATTGAATAAGTTCATATAATCGACATTTTGAATAATGAGGAAATTTTCAGTGCAATTAATAGGTGTCAGGGGACATGACCATCTTTGAGATGACAGGGAGTTTTCAGAAAATTTAGATTTTGATAGCTGAGTTCCTAATGTATGTGCTACTGACAGACTGAAATTGCAGAACATTGGAAACGTGCCTATGTATTCCTTAATAGCCCTTCCCGTGGAATCAGCTGGAGTTCTATTTACTGTGGTATTGGCATCACAGGTCAAATTGTCACAAGCATTTAGCTTAACATTGCAGTAATTCTGCTATTAAGGGCTAGATTCTAGGAACGCAGCGTTAAATCAATATTGGAATTGTCTGAAGTAAGATATTATTTAGAAATACATCAGTGATTTTAAGAAAAAAAATAATCCCATAAAAACATAAAAGTAAATAAAGTTTAAGGGAGGAAACTCCGGGAGGTAATGAAAGAGGAAGAGAGAAATCCATACTTTTTTTGTACGAATGTGGAAATACCTGAGGGAGCTTCAGGTTGTGTCAGAATGACTATAGACTTGGAGTTGTTCGGTCAAAGATAATCCGAAGCCAGAATTCCTGTTTTCTGACTCCTGTTCATCTCTGTGCAGCCAACAGAAGGTGCTGCGGTGGGAGGCACTAATTTCCTTCCTCCCCAGATGGCTGCACATGAGCACCCAGGGATGCATATGGCTCTGCTGCTCCCTGGGCAGAGAGCACCGATGGTGTCTCTGATTGCCTGTCCTCAGGTCCGCACCGCCTAATCAGAGTTTCGTTAACAGCTCTAACGAGCAATGCGGTCTTGTAGCCTCTCAAATGCTGAGAGGCAGCAGAAGCAGAATTATGACGATCCCAACTGGTAGGATGCTGGGGGGGTGTCTGAGTTTCCATCCTGTATTAAAATACTAATGTTTGTAGGAAGCCAAAACTGATGCATCAATTTATTTCGGCACGGAGATGAGCAATCGCTTGTTTCCTAGGAAACATGGGGCTGTGCATATGCAGCTCCTAATGTTTTCCTTCATGTTGATAGAGTAGAAAGTTTGTCCGATGAGATCCATTATGCCTAAAACAGAAGGGAAAATAAATTTGGAAAGTTGCACTATTTAAGAAGAAGATAGCACCAATACTGCCAGAGTCATAAGGAAAAGGCAGAAATAATTCAAGAAAATAAAGGAAGTGTCCTTTCTGTCTATCTGCTCTAGGAATGTGGAGATTTTTATAGTTGCAGAACCATCTGCTAAGTTTCATTTATTGCGCAACTTTACTACCTAACCATCATCTGCTCATTAATCTGCCTTTTTTAGGTCTACTTCTGAATTCTAAACCTCTGAGCATCTGTCAAATAGCTGCCACTGTTTTTGGAACAGTAGTGTGGTGTAGTCTAAAGGTTTTTATAGAAAGTCATTTTGCATGATGTCAGTATTACTCAGCAAAGGCCATTCATGGGATACTCACCTCAAGGTTTCCAGTAAACCACTTCCACAACACCCTGACTCTTTGCATTTCTTCCTACAAGAATAAATAAAACATGATTTGTGGTGATGTGTACTGTGTCTCAAAATGTGGCTTGGAGTGCATGGCAGCATTTGGTGCTCTCCTGATCTAAGCAGCGCTTTTGGGTGGTGATTGCCAAAAAGGATTTAGGATTATTAGCACAGATCACCGACCCCAGCAGGAGCCTTACTATTGACTCAAATGGCTGAGACTTGGACCCAGGTCAAGGACTTCAGATGTTGAATTTAGCTTTAATATGGTATTTTCAGACCTGGCTATTCTGCCGTGACCTGCACACACGTTGCTGAGGTGAGCACAGAAAAAAAACAAACCCAAAACCATTAATAGCTACCTTCTTGATCAGGTGTGTGGAATTCCTCAGATTCAGTACTACATCCTTCAGAGGTGGTGAAATGACTCATTCTTCATGTTCATTGTTAACAGCAACAAAAAAAGAACTAATCTGGCTGAAATGTGTAGGCCTGGCAGCTGTGTCTGGGTGCGTCTCAGACTAATCCATACCTTTCCCTTTTGTGCGTTTTTCTAACAGCAGGTGATCTGATGTGTAACCTGAAAATGCGGTTTGAATCCAAATTCTTGTTTCCTGGCCCAACTGGAGGTGAGGCAATCCATGAAGCCCCAGGAGCCGAATGAGCAGTGGCTGCCTCTGTGAGTAAATGCTGCTGGAAATAGGTATTAGCAGGTTTGAGGGACTCGAGTCCTCTCCTGCCAGATGGCTGCCAGGATGTCACTACCCTGTGGGAAGCTTATGGATGCCTTTGTCGTTCCTGCCCTGAGGTTCCCTGATGTGTTTTCTTAGGTATTGATTTCATTTTGCCTGCTTTAGGTAAATCTCGGTAGCTGTGGATGATTCAGCTCAAGAATTGTTTTCTTTGGGGACTAATCATTCTGTCTTGATCCACACTCTTAAATTTAGAGGTTAATCTCTGCCGGCTTCTTCTGGGGAAGGCTGAAGCTTCCACTCTGAAACCTCCTGTGAAAGGACTAACCCTAGGCATTTTGAATCACACTGTCTGAGTCTTTTTCTCTCCTGATTATGTATGGGACTAAGGAGGCTGTATTTCTAATTTAGGCAGTTACAGATGAGGTACCGCAAGATGGATGAGCTGATCTAATAGCCTGCTGATACTTCCTGGCCATGTGTTCCTGCTGTTTCTTTTGCTTCAGCTTGGGTGCTTGCAGTAAAATGGGAGGAGACTACCCCAGTAAAACAAACAGAGCCAAGGCAACCTGAGTCCTCTGGCTGGGGTGAAGGTGGGGACCAGAATCAGTGGCAGAAAGAGGGTTATCCTGCAGGGTGGGAACACTCAGCTGTGACTGTGTTCCATGGTATCCTTCTGTCATTTAACTAAGGGCCACAATTGTCAAATTCTGTTATTGCTGTGACTTTCCTCAGTCCTTTTAACAGTGATGGCACTGACATGCTGTGTTGGAGTCCTGACACTGGCAAAGGCCTCTCTGCCCGCTGATCAGGAGCCAAAAGGATTAGCCAGCAATGCTCCTGAGATAGGAACCAGGATGCATCCCTTCTGCAGGCACTGGAGTTAGAGGGGAAAAATGGCCCAAAAGTTGACATTGCCCTTTCCTAGGAGATGTCTTTCAGCGTGGGACATACAATTAGGTGTGCTGTTTGAAAGGAAGGGAAAGAGTCTCGTCAATCAATAGATTACTGTCAAGATGGTTGTAAGAGGTTGTTACTGTCATTTAAAATCCAGTAGTGCCTCTTTACAGTTAATAAAACCAAAGCCCTTCAGTAAAGTAAGCTTTAATATGTATTTCTTGTCTCAAATTTAGAAACAATAATTAGTAGTGGAACAGGTGGAAAGTTACTAATGATAAGAAAATATCTTACCTTGGATAGAAACCTGCTTGTCCAACCTGCAATGCTCTGACTTGGTAATTTCCACGTCTTGAGTCTAAAGTGGGTGGCACAGTGAGGGAGTTGAGACCTGAGCTATTGTCAAAGTGTCAGGAGTGGGGCTTCCAAGCAGTAGAGGAAGCTCTCTTCCTCCTGGGAAGTGCCTTAGTCTTTTCCATGCCTCTCTGTGATGGATGGATTGGAGGAACAAACTACAAGGGGGAAAGGCATTTGAAAGATGACAGTGAGCAATGGAGGGACGGCCTCAGCCTTGACATGTGAAATGAGAATTCTACATTGGGCCAGGAAGCAAAAGTCTCAACTCTGCAATTAACATTTCAGACTTTATTTGAAGTCAGTGGGTTTTAGAGGTGGTTGTCTTGTGTGACCGAATGAGTGCACGTGCTTGTGGCTCGGCAGGGAATGCATTGTGCTAGGGATTACTTCTGGGCTGTGCAGTTGGATTTTGATGAATCCATCCAGTCCCATGCTGTGGAATGTGTGGACAAGGTTCAAGTTTGCACTGATGGAAATGGAAACCTCTTGCTATACTGAGTTCAGTTTGTTTTCACATGTGGTGTGTTGTCTATCTGGTATGTCTATTTTATTTATAGCTGTATAAATAATATTTAAAAAAAACTAGTTGGCGATTTTTCACATCAATACTGTGTTTTCAACAGAAAATGGCTTATTAGTCGGCAGAGGCTGCTGGCAAAGTTTTATCGTTTGGATCCAAAAATATTTGGTTTTAATGAAACATTGGGAAATGAAGACTTGGAGTTGTGGAGGTTTTTTTTTTTCCCTCTAAGATTATGAAGAACTTGATGCATCTGTTAACAAATTGTTTTTTTGTTAAAAGCATTTTGAGTGAAAGTATATCACAGCTGGCTCAGACATTATGTATGCATTATGTATGTGTTATATTTTGTCTGCTGAGACCACGGAAAAGAACTTCTTTGTGTGTAGTTGGGAAAACTAGATTTGCAAATGCTGGGGTTTGTTGTTGTGTTTTTGTTGTCTAGGGATTAAAAAAAAAAGCCTCACCCTGGTAAATTTGCCAATATTTTCACTAGATCTGGCAGCTTTTCTTTGAAACTCTGAATTCCGAACGGTGTTCCCTGTTTGCTTAGAGAAAGCAGGGGGCCCACTTCACAGTGTTTGCTCTGAGATTGGTGCACTGACAGGCAGGCATTTGTCCACATTTTTTTTTATTATTAACTAGAATAAGCAGTTTAATAACTAGGATTAAACCATCAGATCCTGACAGAGTAGCATTAGCTGCAGGAACCAAGTTGGAAAGGATTCCAGATGTGATTAGATGAATACCTGCCCTTTAGGGGAAATATTTAAGTGGGCCTTTGTTTTTATGGGTAAGGTAGATGTTTCTTGGACCATTCCAGGCAGGTATCCCAAGCTTACATTTTAACAAAGATGTTGCAAATCCCAAGTGCCAAAGACTAGACTGTATTCTAGACTTGAGCCAAAATTGTCTCCCCGATGAAAATCAATGATTTTGCCAGAACACACAAGATTCTGCTATTGCCTTGAATCATGTACGCTTTTTTTTTTTATAAATGCAAAGGTGTGTTCCCAGCATGCCAGTAGGTGAATGTTTCCATAGCGGAAGGGGGGAGTGGGGAAAACTTGTGATCAGAGACCTGTGCCGAAGGGGAGAGCTCTCTTCCCCCCCTGCCCACAAACAAGCAGCAAAACCTTACTGGTTTCTGTGGGAATCAAAAGTGATCATGAAGTTCTACCTTCCCTCATCCAATATAAGTAAAAAGATGTTTAAGTATGTTTTACATAGAGTGTGTAGTGTGGTCACAGACAGGTATGTGTTCAGGGGTATGAGAGACTACTGAAAATCAGGTGATTCAGTAAGAAAATGATTTTTGGATAAGAATATTTGGGGCTTTTTATCAGTTATGTTTAGAGATCAAAGCAATGTAAAAATCTTGTTAGACTACAGAAGTTCATTCTGTTAGGAGCTGGCAAATTCTGCCTTGCTCTTTTGGGATGAATGCTGAGAATGAATTTTTTCTCTGTTATTAACCACTTTGGGCCGCCTTTGGAAAAGTGTCTAGGTGCCAAAATAACTGTGTAAATCTGGCCCTGGAGCACTACAATACGCTTCCCTCAAATACTACATTGCAATACTGCTCCAGTCTGCGTGATGGGAGATGTATTGCACAAAAAGACCTCACAAATCTATCTGTAAACAGCTCTACTGTCTGCCACTGGATAAGAAAAATGAAATGGACTTAGGGCACCAAGTTAATATTGGTGAAGAAATAAAATGTCAAGTTAGAGTACATGATCGTCTTAAAACCTTTCTTCCCTGATTGGCCTTGAACACTCAGGCTAATAGTGCAAATGTGCTTAAACATCGGCTCAGGCAAAACCCAAGCGTAGGGTTTTGAGGGAGTAATTGTAAAGGTGACTCTTGTGTCCAGATCATTTATGGAAGGCTTATTTAAACTTATCAAAACTGACAACTTGCACCTTTTCGTTTTATTATGTATTTGCTCCACCCCACTTAATTGGAAGGTTGTGTTGGTGTAACTTAGTCTAAGGGACCTGGAGGAGCGCATAGAGGAGGAGAGAGAATGGTGAAAGTTATAATAGTTTCAGTCTAACCCTATTTCAATGGATACCTTTTTCTGCTCGCTTTTCTGGCAGCTTGCTGTGTAAAGGACTGACACTTCATTCCTTTTTTCCCTGTGGTTTTCCTTTTCCCTTCCTGCAGAGGAGTGTTTCAGGTGACTATAGAACCACTTGGTGAAACTCGCAGGCTCTGCCACGTGGTACCGTATGAAGATGCTCTTCCCAAAGAGACGTGCTGTATCCTGAAAGGGTCAAATGAAGAAATCCTGCAAAATACTGAGGCTTACAAGTGTCTCTTAATAGGTCTGGCCTACACTAAAGTTGGTGGTCTTGCAAGTTCTGCATTTGTCTATGGCCTCGTCACTGAAGTCAGTCTTTCTATGAACCTTGATGGGCTTTTGATTAGTGCTCTGAGAAAATTTGTTTTGGCTTCTGTTATTGAGAGATTGGCATGGCTGACGTGAAATTAAACCAGGCCACAGAAAGCGCTTTATTTCCATTACCTGTAAGGGAAATAACATTGATATTTTTTTGAACTTCTCAACCTTCATTTCTGGAACCCTTTGCCACTGCACAGCGGGGGTGTCTGGCTGTTCTTTCTCACAAAGAGTAAAGCTCCTCTGGTGTAACACCCAAGATCATCTTTAAGAGGATGGGAGGAGGTTTGCCCACTGGAGATCACAAGTACGGCTGTGGGTCAGGAGGCGAGGGCTGCCTTAGCAGACAATAGGTGTTCAGTAAGATACAAAGAAACCAAGCTCTGGCAACATTCAGCTTCCCTGACTGACTTCCAGGGCCCTTTTGGCAGCGGGGCTTTCCCTGAGAAATCCCCTTGTTGTTTTGAAAAAATGTACCCCTTGCTGCCGCAAGTTCTCTGAGAGCGTTTCAACAAGCACACGGGCTATTTCAGAGCTAGACCAGAGTCATGTAAAAACTGAGGGGTCATCATGGGTTGCAAGAAAGTCTTTTTACAGGGGGAAAAGTCAGCAGTTTAAGGTTGAAAGAACTGCTGCCGAGCAAAGCAAAAAAATCTCTCAGAAGTGGGCCTGACAGACTTCTGTTTGGACCTCATACAGAGGTGTCTATGGCAAACGAAGGGCGGCCTCATTTGAAGGCCCAAACATGAAATGAGCTTTGCAAGAAGTGGTACAAGCTACAGAGAATTTATTTGTAGTTTGCTTTTTTTTTATCTACTTATTCTTCACTAAAATATTTCGGTTTTCTCCTCAGTGCCCCTAGGCCTTGCAGAAGACTAAGTTGCTCTGATAAAAAGTGAGATCATGACAGTAATGAGGTAATCCTTCTTTTCCTGTCTTTCTCTGTATTTCTAGTGCTTCCAAAACAAATATTTAGGTTAAAAAAGCAAACAAAACCCTATCCCAGGCCCATAGGTGAAGTAGTCTTTCATATTTTTATTACTGCTTTAGTAACAGTTTTCCCCACACCTGTGGCTTTAATGAGGCTTGAAAAAAATGTAGGAAAACATCAATATGCTTCTCAGTCTGAATAAAAGCATTTTGTTTTTGCAAGTTGGTGTGGAGCCTGTTGCAGTTGATGAACCCTTCCAGTGGGCTTTGGATCAGGCCCCAAATCTCTTAATTTTGAGGGGTGCAGGGAGTGGCGAATATATGGGGGTGCTTCAGGGTCAAATTTTAAAGTGGCTTTTGCAGGACTAAGGTGCATAAGACCCTTTCCATGGAGGATGTACTTTTGCTCCCCACTTTACCACTAAATTCATAGTAGGAGCAGCTGTGCAGGAAACCCAGCAGGGAAAACCCAAGTGTGGGAGTGTTTTTGACCCCCTTCTGCTGCTTTGTAACGCCCCTCCCTTTGCCCCCGAGACATTCACGCTTCCTGGGGTGAAGGATGACTGAGAGCAAGAGGGGCTTTAGTGTGCCCGATGGGATACATTCACTTGGGAAGGTGCTTGAAGCAGGGAAAAGTCAAATGGATGATGATTCTAAAAAAGAAAACTAAAACATCCAAACATGAAAATTTCAGCTTTTCAGTTAATTGCAGTTATTTTACCTGTTCTTTTATTTCTGACTCTAACTTGTTTAGATGCTTGGAAAAAAATGAGCAGCCAACCTTTTTCTTGTGTATGTCCTGAATTTACATTATATAAGCAGATGCTTACAATAACTGATAAAGATAAATCAGTCAACCTGTGGTAATTTAAAAGCAAAACTAAAAAGGCATTCCTTTTTTTAATAGCTTTGTCCTTAAAGCCTTAGGTATGATTTTTTTTTTTTTCCCCTCCAACTGAGATCAATCTGGATGCTTTTGTCTCAAAACAGAGACCCAAGTATCAAATTGTTGAACAGATTTCTCCTTTGAAAATGCCACTGTCACTTGAAAATGCCATGTGTACAATGCAGCTGTCTGACTTCTCAGGATTACAAAGAAACAAGACCACGTGAAGCCTATAAACAAGCTTGTAACTCAATGTGTAAAATTTCAATGTTTATTTCAAATGTTTTGAGACTCTCCTTTACAGCAAAGTAGTGTGTTTGCTTGCAAAAACTCCCACCCTTCAAGTGATCATATTGAATTTTGTAGCTTTTGTCATCACTTCTGTTCACACACTCTTCCACAAGTCTGAATAATGCAGGATGTTTTTGGTGTCAAACTTGTTCCTGCTTTTTAGTCTTTAATCTACTTTTTTTTCCCTACCACACAGTTATATTTTTTGCACCTCTTTTTAGTCCTTCCTAGCAAGTCTCTTTTTATTTTTTTTAACCATCTCCTCCTCAGATGTGGGCTTCTGAGTTTCCCGTTCAGAACTGCCACTGAGACGCCTGCTTTTAACACATTCTTATTATCATTAAAACAATCCTTCATGGCTAATTCAGCAAAGGGGGGGAAGTGACCGACTGCTGTTGGTGTTGATGAATATGATGACTATATCAGTTTGTCATCTGGTGTTACCATTGTCTTTTTCTTCAGCTGGTGTTCATTTGAGTTTATGATCTTACAGAAGTATCAATATGTGATGCTTTTATTCAAGTTTGGCCAAAAGAGATCTTTCAGTAGAATAATAAATCCTCCTTGTTTCAGCTCTGTGTATATTGCAACACCAGTTTGTGATACTGTGATGAAAATTCTGTAGTCCAAACAGATTTGGTTCAGATCAGTGGTTGCATAGCAAATCTCCAAGGGATATTTATGAACAGATGACACCCTTACCAGAACCAGATTGGCACATGAGAAGGCCTTTTGCTCCTGGAGGTGCTGGTTTTATAGAGTGAGATGTAGATGCGTTTAACACTCATATCCTCTAGTCAGGAGGAGTTAGGATTCCAGAGGATCTGAGCCTCGGTCACTGCGTTTCCCAAAGAACATAGCACAGTACCTGCATCCTCTTTTTAAACTGGGGTTGACCTTCCAGCTTCAGCTGGAGGGGTGTTGAGAGGCATTATAGCTGCTGTTGCAAACCAGAGCTGGCTGCCCTTTCCAATAATCTTGGTGATTTAGCCCAGTGCTTTCAGAGGAAAAAGCGCAAAGGATAGTCCTTAGTATAGCACGAGAAATGATCAGCATGGATCTTGTTATCATTAATAGATTTTTTTTTTCTTTTAGGTCTTAAACGCCCTTGCTGGAAGATGGAAGTTTGAAAACTACAATCCTCCTGGCTTTGCTTCTTGATTTTTTTTTTTATTTTTTTTTCCAATTATTGCTGCTAGCAAGACAGACAGACTAGGACTCCTGTTCCAAGATGATCCATACTAACTCCAGAAAGGTATGTTTGCCATTTTTCCTATGTTCAACATACCTTAGCTTGGTAACGGCTCTGTGGATGCAATGGAGAAGCAAAGAATAGTTACTGCTGTGCAAGATGATGAGATGCTGCAGAGGACCTTCGTGGGCCTGTGAATGCATGTAAGTACGTTGCTGGGCTCTGTTGCCAGAGGGGTTTAGGAGAGGTTCACGTGTATGGCAATTGAGAGTGTCGTTATATACTTGGCTGCTAAGGTTGGTACCTGTTAATGTATGAAACCAGATCCTCTGCATAATCCATGGAGTCTCAAATTGCCCAGGATACAAGACCTCAAGGATGTAAAACAAGCAGTTTTTCAGTATGTTTGGCTCAGCCAAACCTACCTTTGTAGATTATCTCTGGAAGGATATTTGGTCGTCAGCAAACCTAACTGCTGCCCTTGTCTGTGCCCTTCTGTTGCTGCCCACAGTGAGAAGGGCTGTAGGATCACCACTGCTATTCACCTGGCTTTGCAGCACTGGTGAGAACCAGGAAGGGCACTCTGAGTATGCTGCAGTCTCATTTTCCTCTTGCATGAGTTGAAAACTGGCCTTTGCTTTGATCAGAATTCCAGAGAGGGGACAAAATAAACAATGTTGGATTTGTATGGGGCTTTCTTTTAAGACTGTAAGTGATGGAATGTTAATTGCTCATAAAGGTGTTTTCCCTCACAGTGGGAAATGAAATTCTCTTATCAATGGCTTCTCTGCTTTCAAAAGGAGGATTAAAAAAAGGACTTGGAGAAGAATAAATGTATATCATCACTGAGAGATCTGTAATATGCAAGCAGGGTGCATTGCTGGTAACTCCTCACTCTCACAGTTGAGAATGCTTGGTACATGTGATAAGATGAGCAAAATACAATGGAGATTCTTTCCAGGCCGTGCTTCTCTGGGGTGAAAGAAGAGAAAGGCTGGTGGTTTGAGGCTGGTCCTAGTCCAGGTACAGCCCTGGGAGAAATGAGTTGAGGGGGCTGAGACTGCAAGAGATGTTTTCTGGCTCCCATCAAAGGGCCTCTGCTTGTGTCAGGGCCTGCCTGGTCTCATGAAGGTGAAAAAAACAACATTCTTCAACCATTTCTTTATGAAACTAAAGAATAGCACACGACTGCTAGTCTGTGTGATATACCTCAAATGAAAAAGTAAGCTAAAATCAGCTTCCAGAAGGAGGAAAACAAAAAGCATATAGCTGAGGCATTGCAGAACCTACTTAGTTCCTGCTTATATGGTATATAGGGCAATGGTAGCTCTTCTCTGACCTTGTACATACCCGTAATCTTCCAAGACAAATAAAACATGGAATGGTGATGCAAGGTTGAGGGTTTATGTGGTCAAGAGTTTATCGTTAGAATGTGAATTTCTTAGCCGACAAAGTATTTTGATACCAAGCTGTATAGAGTGTCTGCTCCTGCGTACTGCCAGTTGTCTTTTGCTCTGTAAATGTGAGGAAAGCTATGGCAAATATCCATGAGGTCAGAGCATACATATAAGCAGGTTTGCCACTTACCTCATCTAGTGGTAACTCACATACTTTTATAGTGAAATATGAAATAGATTTCTTCCAGCTAAAAGGTGCAGATAGAAATGAAAAACTTCTAATTCATCAGCTTTCAGCGGAGTTGAGTAATTACAGTGTAAGCAGGTGAAATACCAAATGTGACTTCACTTTGTGTTTATAATTCTAAAGAGTTTATGCACTTTGAAGAAAGATTTACATGAAGAACACAGATAAGTAAATAAATAGAGTGAGTATATGATTAATGTTTTTAAAATAGTAAATGCTTTCCATTTGTAACATTCTTGAAATAGATTGGCTGTGTAGGCCTTGTTTTTCTTCCTGCTTTATAAGGCTGTCTGTGTTTTGTTTATTTACTGTACAAATTTACGTTCAATGCTGCCCCTTCTGTTTAATGCACAGGAGAATTTTGGTCACTGGCAAGATCATTAAACTATTAATATATGTTTAATTAAATCTTTATAACAAAATATGTATGATAAATTACTGTATGTGTAATTAAAAGGAATGAACAAGTTGAATAATGGCAAAGCAGGAGAATGAAATTAGATGTGTGAGTGAGATCAAACGTAATATTAAGGAAAGAACCCTCATAAGCACTCAGTTTCACTTTTCAAGGTACTGCAGGCCATGATTAAAACTGCAACAGATCCATCCTATGAGGATGCCTGTCTGCTACTGCATAATACTGTCTGGTTACTACTGTCCTAATCTGTTGTTGCTCATCTGTTATGTCCAGAGCAGTGGAAAAAATGTTATTTCTACCTGTGGGTGTTTCTGCAGGTTATAAACCTGAGAGATGCAGTAGCTGTAAGGAGTGGCAGCAAAACAGCCTCAGTGGTGGGGTCTGGGAAAAGTTGCTTTCTAAGAAATAAGGAGTCTGTAGAAGAGAAACAGTTGTTCTTGGTTCACTTGCTAGTGACCACACCATAAAAACCTTCACGCTTTGTGCAAAGTGGTGATTTCAGCAGCGTGACTAAATCTGCCAAGGACTAAAGGCCCACCTGTGTGTGAAGCAAGTGCTTCAGAGGTTTCCAAGTGTTGGCCCATAGGTGGGAGTGTAGAACAGCCCCTCCAGTTTGAACAAGTAATGGGAGCTCATCTTGTGACTGTCTCAAGCGAGGCAGTGGAAATTGGCCAACTCTGTGTGGGCCAAGTCGGAAGTGGTTAAATGCAGGTAAACTGAGTGGCTGAAGAACGTTTTAAATGCAGTAAGTAGATAAATCAAGTTTGAAGGAAGAGATCCTTTCTCGCAAAATTCAGTAGCACCAATACAGTGGTCACCCTTTCAAGTTAGGTGAAGCTTGTTCAGAATGGCTACATCTGGATAAAACTTCTAATGTGAAACTTTGGGGGGAATCTAAAAAATGTAAGTGCAAGCTTGATTACAAACTGTCTGATGGATCAATATTGCAGTGTTCTCATTGCAAAATGAAAAGTCCCAAGATTTTGAGTACTGGTTTGCTATCCTTAGTGAAGTGCTTCTAACTGTTTGAAAACCAAAAAGTGCTTCAAAATCTTCAATTAAAGAGAGTAGATCAGGAAGAAGCAGTTCAGTTTTGTAGGAATCCTATTTTAATAAGCCCAGAACAACAACAGCAGTCTTGATTCACTCAGGCAAACAAGGTTAGGAATTTCTTCAAATAGAAACCAAGTGCATGTTTGAAAGAGTGAATGTTTACTTTATGTATCTCTAATTAGGCGCATCCTGCGGTAAGTGTAGGTCAGCAGAGGCTTTTAGTCACTTAGTTCCACTGTACCATTTGTGATTTTTAATTTTTTTTTTTTTAAAAAGCAACAGAATGAAAAAAGGGTAGTTGCTGCTGGCACTGCAGAGGGATTTCTGTCCTGTCCCTGCCACTGCCAAGAGGGAAGCTCATGTCTGGGGAGTTCATGTTGTTACGATATGCCTCAGTTTTCCTCACTTGTAAAGGAAATGATGATGCTGAAATGTGTTGGTAGCAAAAGAGAAATAATAGCCATCTTATATGCTGAGTTTCTAATTACTGATAGTCAGCTTTAGTGCCAGTTCAACTGCTGCATCTGAACGAGTTACTATTATGGAGATTGTTATGTTAGAGGTTGTCATTTATATAGTGAAATTAGGTGCTTTTGATTCTATGACTCAATTGCAGTAAGTCTGGAGGGGGGGAAAGAAAGTGTCTTATGATAGTGATGGGCAGAGCTCCGAATCCCTGTTTAGGTGAGAATGTTTCAGTCTGGCACAGAAAGAGGCTTCTCCAGTCTTCCTGGAGCTGCTCTTGCCCAAATCCTTCCACATTCAGATGCAAAAATCTTAAAACTAAATCCTCCCAGATCCAAGTGATGTTATTTCACTCTCATACATCCCCCCTAACCTCCCCCTCAAGTTCGTGGTGTTCAGACTGAGTCTTGGATTCCTTTTACTATGGAGAGGTGCAAGCCATAAAGCCCAGATTTAAGGGGCTTGAAATGTCTTTTAGAGCTGTGCTGTATTTGGCAATTTGTGTTCCTTTGGGGTCGACAGAATTTTTTTGGCAGTTAAGTTTTCACTCCCTGAGTTTTGCTCTGAGATTCAGGTTCAAATAAATTTGAAATGTGGAGTAGAATTCAGTCCAAGTGAGTGAGTTTCTCATGGTTTCTGTCTGCAACAATAAATCCTTCCTCAGAGAGAGAAGGGCAAACCTCCACCTTGGTTCTTCCAGATTTGCAGATGCTCTTATGAACCTGGGTTTAATTTGGGGTTTGCAAGAAAACCCTGGAGTTGAAGAAATAGGAAAGGGCATAACCCTGGCTGTGTCAGAGTTAACAGCAGTTCTTCCCCTCCCATTTGCAGCAAAGGCAGGATTTCCCACTCTGAAGTTCTGTTTATTGCCCTTACAGGCCAAATACTGTGTTAGTAAGTACACTTAGTGAAACACCTATTGATTTCAAAGCTGGATTTCAAAACCTCAGGATTTCATGCTGTTCCCCTTAACTCTGTTAAAATTGGAAGTGTATTAGCTATCAAATATAGTAATGACCCTGTAGATGACAAAATTCGATTGAGGAAGTGTAACTCACGGAGGTTACTCGCTCATATATGTTCCTGGATGGTTTTTCTGCATTTTTAACAGACTTTTCAGCTGCCTTGAAAAATTCACATGCCCACTTCCCCAGCACTCCTTGTACCATCTGCGCTCGCAGCATATAGCGTACCTCCTGATTTTATCAAAAAAAAAGAAGTATTGTTCTGCTCTCCAACCCGCAGGCTGCTGCACCACATAAACTGGAGCAAAAAACGTCTGTCTAATCGATCCTTATTTAATAAACAGTGCTATCAATGCCTTTGAGACAGCTGTATGGTGTGTGACATGGGGACATCAGGACAGTTGCTGGCTTGCATTAATTGGCATGGCAACATTGTTTTTTGGCCTGGCATGCCAGATCGAAAATTGAATTTACAAAATCAAACTGTAGTTATCTACATTCCTTGATGTCCTCCCAGGTGAGCTACTGGGCTTCATGCTAATAACTTCTAAAGCAAGCAAACTTTAGCTAATTATGTGCTAGTTTATTCTCCCTTGCTAAATTTTGGCAGGTTGCTTCTGTAAATTATGAAAAATAAATGTGAAATATGCAGATGTCTTTTGTTTGAAGCAGATGTTTGGTCCGCCTTGCCAGAATCTAATCAGCTGTTTCCCTGGAGTTTTTTTTTTTCTCCCCCCACCCTCAATATTGTCCAAGAGCTTTATGAAAACATGAAGGGTTGGGGGAATGTAGAACAATAGGACACTGCTTTATTTTCCAGCTACCAGGCTTCAAGGTAACTTGAGGTAGATTTTTAGGCTGTTGTCTTCTCTGGCTAAAGCCACAACAGATGTTGGCAGAGGGCCCATAAGGCACAATATTGTCTGAGGACAGGCAGAATGCAAATGCAGCCTTGCCTGTAGTGGGGGAGGCGGTGGTGAGTTGGGAGGGAGCCAGCGAAAGCCGGCTTTGAAGTCCTGATGGTACCGTGTGGCCAAGACCCACAACTTGTGTGCTTTCCCCCCCCAGGGAGCCTTCACAGATGGGGGAGCTCCAGATCTCCAGGAGCGCAGTGCAGCTGTGTTAAAGGCAAGGCAGCTGGTGGGGTCTTCCTTCCCTCTTGCCCCAAATCACACACCCCCCCCCATGCCCTGTTGCCTCTAGCATGGCATGGAAGGAGGCTGAATTAGCCGGTGTAGCACCCTGACCTGCCTGGATGGAGCCTAGCAGGGGCATTGCAGTACTTTGTCACCTCATCCGGCAGCACCCTGCAGCACAGGGTCTGAACCTGCCCTTAGGAGTACTGTAACCTCTTGGTTGTAAGAGCTTCTGAAAATGAAGCCCTCTCCAGAAGAGTGTGATCCACACTGTACCTCATACTTTGCTCCTCTCCTGCTGTGTAGCATGACTTCCAGTCCCCAGCTGTGCAGATATACCAGCTGTGTCTCCCTTGCTATGGCACTCTACCCTCCTCGGAAGCATTTCTGTCTCAACACTAGCAATTTCTATGGTTAAAAAGTCAACATGAAGTACAGAAAAGGGTCCAGATGAAGATCCCTCAAACCTCAAGAACCATCCTCTTTGTCATTATAGCTCCAGCAGGCTCATTGGAAGTTCAGTAATAGTTATTATTTTTTTTATTTTATTTTTTTTTTAGTGCAGTGCTCAGCAGTTGCATTGCACTCTCCATTTAAGGCTTTCACAGCACTTGATTGTGCATAGATTTAAACTTCTAGCACTCCTACAGGGTAAGTATCATTATCCCCACTTTGCTTACAGGGAAACAGACACAGAAATAGGCTAAGTGATTTTTTTCAAAACGAGAAAAGATGAGTTTTGTGCTAAAAGACTTTACTGGGGCTTGGCATCCTGGTTTTGTTAGTCCACGTCACAGCCTCCTCCTGGAAGCATTTTTCCAGCCACTGTCAGGGCTCCTCTTGAGGGTCAGCGGAGAGGGAGATACTCCTGCTACACAGCCTTGGGATTTGGCTCCGTGTGTTCAGAGCGCTTCATTTTTGGGTGGCTCTGCTGATGGTTTCCAGAACCTGTGCTCTTACGTTGGGTGCTTGAAGCTGAATGGCAAGTGGCTGCCTGAATTCATAATGACTGATCATCTCTAGGAACCAAGAGGTACAAAGAGCAGCGCGCAACTCCTGAGCGATAAGTACTTCAGTACTACGGTACTGCTTATTTTTCATCAGGGCTGAAGCACAAATCAAGAGCCTGTTGTGATAGGTGCTTTGGAAGCAATTAAAATGAATAGTCCTTGCCCCAGGGACACAGGTCTTGAGATTGTGGCAAGATGCTCTTTACTTGTAAATAGATGGCTGGAGGGAAGGATAACTCAGCAGTCTAAGACAGCTAGGGAATTTTTTTACAGTACAACTGAAGGGGGAGAAAGAACTGTTGCCAGATTTTTTTTTTTAAGCTTTTTTTTTGCGTTTAGGGTGAAAAAAATCCATTTTTGGTCCTTATGAAAGCATTTGTTCAGTCTGACTCTGTCATCAAGGACTAGTTTTTTTTTGTTTAAGAAAGCGAAGCCTTGTAAGGCAGTATGAATATATAGCCCTTTGATTATTCAAAAAAATTTGTACAAATCAAAATAAATTTGCCTGAGCAATTTAAAATAATTAACCTTTGACAAACCTCCCTCTCTGGTAATGGAGTAGTAACTATATGAATAAAAGATAAGTCGTGACATTCAGTGAATTACAATATTCATCCCATAAATTGCAGGGTAGGATAGCAATATAATCTACATTTTTATAACTGTAAAATGTCCTGAACAGTAGCCCCCTGTACTCTTCAGGCTAATTTTTTCTATTTCTTTGGAGTATGTGGTGCCTTTTGGGGAAGTTCTGCATACAGTGATGTTAAGTTTCCACAGTGTCTGCAGAGGCTGTGACCCAGCCTTTCCTTCCCTGCTCCGAAAAGGAATTTTTTTGCCTTAATGGGAAACCCATGCTACAAAGGGATTCTCCTGAACGGTAACAATAAGTGCAAATGATGATCCTGGGAGTCTCCTGCTATATAACCAAGTACAATGCCAATAAACCAGGGGTGTAAACCACATGAGCATATGGACAAAATATGGTCTGAATGGCATGATTATGTTTCTCAGGCCATAATGAATTCATCCCAAGGTGCAACTGTACATCTGTTGTTATACTGTTCATGATAGCAAACACTACAGTTAAGGTTGCAGTTTAACTCAAATTATAGCCACCTGTTTCCGTTCACTAACAACTTTCTTAAAAATGATTCCTTCTGGACTGATTCACATCAGTCCTAAAATGGTCATTCACGTACGTATTTATTTGGGGGAAAATCTCATTGATTTATAGAGTAGGCAACCTGAAAGATTTCTCTCCCTCCTCCTCCCTCCACCATGATTCTCACTGATGTATTTCCTTAAAATAAATCAGACCCTCCGGGTTTTTAAGGTACTGATCCAACTCTCCGTGATTTTTTTTTTATTTTTTTTTTTGGTGAATACTGGATTGGGCTTTCTGTGACTTCACTTTGTGGCTACTGGCATGGACTAATCCAGTGCAGAAACAGATCTGAATACTGCACATAAAGCTTTAGCTGCCTAGAATTGGGGGTCTTGTGAAGACTAGCTTTCTAGTGTCTGTTCTCATTGCGTGGTCGATAAGTGCTGCTTAAATGACATCCCATCTTTCTTTAGCTGGGATAAATCCAAACTACTGTCTTTACAGACTGGAGAGGGAAGGTAGGACGCTTAAATCTTGGCAATTGATACCTAGGAAGATGAATTCATTTCCAGAAAGTTTGCCAGCCCTCTGGGAGGGAAGAGGGAAGAGTACCTATCAGCTATTATCAAAACTTTAGCAAAAGAGGAAAATCTGGTTTCAGGTCTTCAAACATCATGTTCTTTTGTTGACCATCTTAAACAATTTTAACGCGAAAGTCAACTTTAAGGTATACAAATGTTAAAGGAGAGTTCTGAGACTGATCCTTAGTGATGCAAGTCAGTGATGTACGAAACACGTTGAAGTGCAAACGGATCTGGATGTGATAGATTGCCAGTCAGCAGCATTTCTGGAGCAACTTCATTTCTGAGCAAACATCCATAGTGTAGCTGTTACTGAATGCCCTCTGCCGTGCTTTCACCTGAGAGGGAGTGAACGTGTGACCGTGACTTCAGGTTTGGTGTTGATATGGCAGTTTAGGGAGCGTTGGGCTGTTTGGGGCACCATCATATTGGGTTCCATTGCAGCCCCCCTCCTGATGTCTGTTGAAGTCCGGGGGGGGGGGGGGGGGGGGGGGGGCGGTTGAACGGCCCCCGAGGTGGGGACGAGCAGCCCCCGCGGGGAGGCCGGGAGTCGGTTGCGGCCCCGACCCCG
>JAOXNO010000024.1:18218324-18285069 GCA_028565335.1 Limnodromus scolopaceus | reverse complement strand
TCCTTGATTTAGATCATAATAAACTTAATGAGATAAGAAACTAGTTTAACCTGACAGAAATCATCTAGCACTCTTGGCTCCCTCTCAGGGGGGCAAATGCTGATCCCGGTGTGGAGCCTGAAGAGCCGAGTTAGATTCTAGGTTAACCCACAAGGGTTGGTAAGAAACAAAAATGAAATCCTTCCCTTGGGACTTCAGAGCATTATTTCTCTGTTTCTCTGGCTGTGTGTTGCATTCATCCATTTCCAGAGCAGCAGGCAAAGCTTATTGGGGTGCAAGAGAAAAGTTAGGGAAGAGATTTTCTCCGTCCCTTTCACTTCTGCTACTTAAGTGCTCACTAAAGATGGGGAAGTTCTTCGGTGCATGCAGAGTGTCTCAGCTTTTATAGACATAGAATCCAAAACACAGCTTGCAAAGGATACACATGCCCTTATCCTGTCTTAATAATGGGAGGGTAGCTGGGAGGAAAGCCATGTCTGCAGCCAGTGGCAGAATCGGGACTGGGACTGAGATCCCAACCCTGTACTAAGCCCCGGGGCTCTCCTGCCTCCGTGTACTGATTGTGCTGCCTTCAGGGCTCTGCCTGCTTGTGGAGGTGAGAGCATTAATGGGCTGTAGTGCAACAGCTCTGCAAAACCTCTGCCAAGTGCACGAGTCCTCTTCTGTTCAGCAAAGGGACTCCACTGTCACGCGTCCGTTGTTACGGGCAGGGACAGCCCTTGTGGTAGACATTGTTGGAAACCACAACAAAAGACTGCATTGTGGGGTTTTAAGAAAATTTCTGTAAGTTGCTGCTTGGAATTAGGACTTGCACAGCCTTTCTGTTCATTTGCTATCCTCTCAGCATATTTTCGACCAAGCTCCTGTTCTCTTGGGTGGGACAGAGGAAGATGCTGGCAAGCCGGGCAGATGGATGGCAAGCTGCCACTCAGCCTGGAGCTCGCGGTCCACATCTACCTACACCCAGAGGGCCACGCATGGCATGATTTGAAGTCTAAAAGAGGAAGTGAACTTTCAGTGACTCACTTCTAATAACTCTTTTTTTTCTTACTTTTGTTAAAAGGTGCCTTAGTTAAAGCTTGTATTATCACAGTTATAAAGATGCATTGATATAATTATGTAGTAATTGCAGTAAATTATCACGTTGAAATCATTAAGGCAGCTTTTTGTGTTATTGCTGCTTAAGTTAGATGGCTTTTTTTTCTTCTTTTTATATTTGGGAGAGAAGAAAAGAGGAATTCTCTTGCAGCTTCAGTATTGCTAAAAATAAAGGAAGATTGTGCTCTTCTGCTGCTGCTTATTGACACTGTCAAAAATAATGCGAGTGAAATGGAACCGAAGCAGAAAAAAGTCTATTCTTCCCTGATCTCTGGGTAGCACTATAGCTCATTTCATCAAGTTCTCAATCATGAAGTGGCCTTTTTATTTCTTGAACTTGCAGGCAGAGGAAATAGCTTACTTTACAGAATAAGGATGTTTTTATGCTTACTATTTAGCCATTTGCAGGGAAAATGTTATTTACATACATGAATTCATGGGGTGGAAACATGAAACGGACTATCTTCCTTTCTTTCCTTATGGCAATATTGTGTGGATATTCTTGTTTTCTATTAGTGATGTAAGAGGAAAGAAGGGGGAATATTGCTTCAGTCTGTCCTTCTTAATAGGCCTTTTTTATGGGCACCGAGTTCACATAGTCTGCTGGTGGCAACTTTATATTTGATTTCCACAATTTGATCTATAGCAAAATATACACAATGCTGCAACTTTTGTGCTACTTCATTCTTGTTTATTCTTTTATGAATATTTATCTACATTTTCAAGGCAAAACTCAGTAGTGGCTCACTCAGGGGATTGGTAATTTGATATAGAGCCTTTCACCTCTAGGTCAGTGGTTCAGATTTGTTACAGGTCAGTACTGCCTGGGAGTTGCTACCATGTGACAGCTGCTCGGTGGCCCTTTATGAAATGAGTTGGTGGTCCCAGCTCATTTCCTTGAGAGCAGGTGTCTTCAGCACAGATCAAACTTGAGGGCAGCAGTGCAAAACCCATTGTTGGTAGAAAAGAGGAATCGCACTTGGGTGTAATGCTCATAGTTTGTATGAACTTTAAAAAAAAAAAATACAACCACCAACAACAAAAAAGGCAAGAGAGCAAATATACATGTCTAGATCCTCAGCTGGCGTAGATTTGGCATAGATCCATTAAGTGTAGCTGCAGCGATTATCACCAGCTGAGGATCCCCAGACAAATGTAAATCTCCAAACAACAAACGTTTCCAACATTAAAATAGAGCTCACAGTGGATGTACTGTATTAGTAATCTAAAGGTTACTGATGTTGCAGTAATATTTTAATTAACTAAAGACCAAAATTGTAAATCCAAGCATCTTAGAATTAAAATCACATTTAAAACAAATCTGGGCTTGCTGAAGTTTGGAATAACACTAATTCTTCCATCTAGTGATGCCCTGAGATAACCATACAATTATGGTTAATGCATTTTACTGTTTGTTGTCCCAAAGGAGATGAAATTGGATTCCAAAGATACATTAGTCTCCAACTTTTAATGACTCTCTGCTTTTAACGGCTTTGCCTGTGCTTCTGCCTAAACTTCCAGGGCAACAAAGCCAAGCAAGCAATTCTGAACCATTGAGGTGTAGTGATGGTAGAAGTGAAGTCTTGCACCGAGGGAGCTACTAACACCAGGGGAGCATAAATGTCTCATAACACTTACTTAGGAAAAACTTTTTACAGTTGAAGAGTAGTTGAGTTTTCTCTGATATTATTGAAGTCTTGTTTAAGAGGAGCCTTAGTCTTGTCTGACAGTATCCAAGAGGAAGACAGAGAACCATTTGCTCTAGAATAAAATAATTTGTTATGCTGAGATTTTTGTGCAGTATTTCAAATCTGAGTTATTCTAGTACTAATTTCAACTGGGACAATAAAAAGGCACAGGGTGTCTAATTTTTTCATAAAAATGAGCATGAAGTAAAATATTTATAAATTCTCTAAAATCATTCAGTGCAAATGCTCTGTTTGGAGAGGGCGCATCATGGAAAAAAAGTTGAACGTCTTTGAAATGCAGACTTCAGCCTTAATTACAGAGCAGTGACTAGGACTTCCATTGCTTTAGGCTTAAAAATGATGGAGACAGACGAGTAGCCTCTTCGCAGTAATTGCTTTTCTTCATAATGTATAACTTAGCTCCCTTTCTTTAAACCCGCTATTCCCATGTCTTGTATAGTTTAAGGAGCAGATGAGCTGACTGGGTGTTGCTTTGCCTTACCTCAAAGCTGCCAGAACGGGTGGTGAAATGACATTTTAGGGGATCCAGTCTGTTGTGCTGGATGATCAAGTCTTACCTTCTGTGGTCCCTTGGTTGATCGTTGATTATTGACAAGGACTGCCAGACTTGCTAGGTATCTGTAAAAACAAAAAGTCAGTTATCAAAGTGTTCTAGCCTGAGTGTAAGATTCCCTTTGGCTTGTACCTTGTCTCATTCATAACTTAATGAATTTGTATGTTATTTGTTTCTTTAAGCCTGACATTATCTACTGCCAGGAATAGTTAGTGACATGATGCAGATTGAGTCCAAAGACATTTGCTTCAAAAGGATCAATTTCAGTATTTATGGAACTGAAGGAAGTGAGATTCAGCTACAGATTATCCCAGCCATTAAAAAAGGAGGCGAATGTTGCTTGTGCATGTGTTTTTGCCACATCTAAAGTGAACAAACTAAAGGCTCTGGAGGAAGGAAGGGTAAGAATTCCAGCTGCCTCCTTTCTTTCTAGCTGAAACTTGGAGGTACAAGGGCATAGTTAAGTGTACCTTATCCATTCACCCAGAAAAAGACACCATTTGAATGCACTCTGTGAATAGAAGGCACAATGATAATAGCAACGTCACACAACAGAATGGCTACTGCCAAATCGCTTTAGCCTTTCTGCATGATCATCAGGACCAGCAATCTGTTAACCAGCCCATTCCCTCGTTTTTGCTGCAGCAGCATGCTTTAATTTGAGATTACTGTTGCACCTAACAAGAAACAAACAGCTCTTGAGAGATGGGTTAAAGGAAAAAAAAAAAAATCAACAAAAGAAATCTCACAATCCAGAAGAGCCAAATACTGGAAGGTGAAGGGAAGATTAAGAAGAAATTGCCTGTTACAGAACTTCATTAAAGTCATTTATTAGCTTTGTAATGCCTAACAGTCTGCTGGCTCCAGAATTTTTTCATACGGGGGGGTGGATAAGGGAGCGTTTCACTTTCATTTGCATTCTTGATCCCTGCTGCTCTGTTTATAGCGTTGATGGTATTCATACAGTCTTTGCAATATTAATTTTTAATTTATGATGCTCATTAGGAGACACTTAAAACAGAACAATTATCATTTATCTTGATATATTATTTACTAAGACTTGCTGTCATGGTTAGGGACTCGTGATTAGTGGGAGGGGAATAGAAAACAGCTCCGAAAGGTGCTTGGCTGAAGGGGCCGGGGCTTAGGAATTGGTTGTCACCACCAAAGGCCGAAGTTCTGATGGCTAAGCAAAAGACTTGCAGCACCTAATCAAAACTCAGGAGGAACCTTCGAAGATGAGCCTGGGACAGTGCTTAATGAACCTGCAGGATAATATTAATGAAACTCACTCGTAAACCACCAGCTCATCAATTATTCATTCTGCTGTCGTCCTGGTACTTTACTGTCTTCCCTTTTCGTCTCAACGTGATTACCTTTTTTTATTCCCTCTACCCTCATTTTCCTTTTGTGGATTTGACAACGTGTGCCCCTGGTAGCGCTTTCTCCGTGGGAAATTGTGTTTCTCAAGGCAACCACATAGTATCCACAGGAGCAAGGATAAATTGTGCTCTTTGAGGCATTTGGATAAATGTGCTGGGTTTATTAAGACTTAATAAACCAGATCACTGATATGACAGCCCTGGATAACCTGATTTGTTAAAGGCTACCATATTGGAAACTCAGGATCATCTATGCATTTCTTAATTAATTTGTAGTGTTTAGTTAATGTGACACGTTATCTGTAGAGGAGTCTATATGGCAAAACAGACCTTCAAATAGGAGTGACCTACTAGGCACACATAGGAGTGCTTTTCCCTTTTTCCCACTCAGATTATCCCTCCTACAGGACTTCTGAGAATCCCTGCGTTAGTCTCCGAGTTCCCAGCGTGTTTATAATGTGTGCTTGTGCAGGAGGGAAGGCAAATTAGATGTTTTGGAGCCTGATAATTGCGGCTCTGCATCTGAAACCAATTGTTGTATTTTTAGCTCTATTTATTTTATTTAGTTATTTTTAGACTTCCTGAAAGGGGTATTATTTCTGTTTGCTTTCTGTTTGACATCAAAGCAGGAACAACAAATTACTAAATTTGTAACCTATTCCCTGGGCACTTGGCTTTCAATTTTTTGAACCATTGCACAGCAGCAGTGGAACTGTATGCACGAGACCTCAAGGACTGATACCATCAAACACCTTTGAGTTGCTCGCACGCACCATTCCCTGCCTCTGTTCTGTTGAAAACCTTGACACTGCGACTAATCTCAAAGGCAACCACTGTATTGATAAACTATATTTTCTAGGGAAAAGATAGGGAAGGAGTTATAAATTCTGTGGTTCAGTAATTCTGGCACCTTCTTTTTTTTTTTTTTTTTTTTCTCCCCCCTCCTCCCCCTTCTGGATTTTGAAAGCTTGTATTTAGAATGTATTTATACTGACAGGGGAAAACAAAAAACCACCCTGCTTGGTGTTATGGGAAAGCTGATACAATAGTCTGTGATGACTTTTTCAAAGTCGCGTAATGAAGGCAACGCACAAAGCTGTAGCTAGCACTTCTGCTGCGTAGCGCTCTTCGTCTCCAAGCCAGTTTAAAAACCTTAACAGATTGATCTCTGCAGCACCCCCAGCGAGTGAGGTATGTAGGCATTGTTGGCCTCTTTGTTATGTTGTATCAGAACTTCGTTAGGGCCTGGGATGGAAATGCAAAAGGCATGGGAGGAAGTATTCGGCACACAAATCAATTGCTTATGTGATTTTGCACCCAGTTGTAGATTTAGATCCTCTTGTAAAGAAAACGCTGCATAATGATGATTTCTTTCCCCTCCCCAGGAAGACCGCTGACTACTGTGGTAAATAATTGCTGGTGCTTGGAGTTAGTCATAAGCTAGATCCAAGCAAATTTATCTGACTGGTTTTTTCCTCATTAATTGAAGAAATGTTTCCAACGAGTTCCTGAATTGTTATATGATCTGAACTTATTTAGGCAGGGTTTTGAGCACCCTAAGCATGATTTGGAGGTGTAAATCCTATGCTCTGATGTGACATGAGCACTGAAAACTGTAGCCTGACCCATATCTGAGTGAGGTGACACATTGACATGTCAAACTGCAACCCCACACAGGAACTAGCGTGTCTCCTGGAAAGCCTATAGCTGTGTTAGTGTGGCATGTTCCTGGGCTTGCTGTCACCGAGCAGGGAGACGAGCAGACATACAATGATAAATGGAGGTTTCCTTGTGGCCCCATGCTGCTCTGTGTAAGCAGGCACCAGGGCTCGGACAGCCCTACTGAAAATAAGTGTTGGATTCAAATCACAAGTCACTCAAAGACCTTTCTACCTATTCCATACAGGGTTTGTTTGTCACCTCTAAAGGACGTTTTTGGATTAGTCTTGCATCTTTCCAACCAAATCCTACCTTTGCTGCTCTGGTAATTTAATGTTGGAGTTGCAATTTACTATAAACCTTCTTAGCAGGCAGGTAATCAACTTAACAGAGTTTATTGCACAAGCAGCTGTTCAGCAATCTAATATTATTATTTTTTTTACCTGTTATTTGCAGCTGCAGAACAGGATAAATCCACATTAGTTCCAGTCTCCGCCTGACAAACAATCTCATCTCTGCCACGTTCTAATTTTTGATAACTTTCAAGATCTGGGTTCTGCAAACTATGAAGCACATAAATTGAACAAAATAACTTTGAATGAAGCATGTCTGCTTAGTTTCTCTCCTGTTCTACATGCCAAAGTCTTAGCATTTATGTGGCATGTAAGTGATTTTTTTTTTTTTTTTTTTTTTTGGAAAGGGTTCACCTACTTTTGTTGATGTTTAACAGAATTGCTAACGTTTCTAACACGGTAGGAAGAATCACCTTAAGTGTTGATAGCATTTCAAACAAGGCACAGCAACAAGCTGAGATGAATAGGTGTGTTCGTTCTAAAGATGGTGTGTGGTGTATGCTCTTGCAGTAGCAATATTGGGGCTTTTAAACCACAGTCCTATTTCCCTAAAGCTTTCTTCCTGATAGCATTCAGCTTTTTCAGCTTTCATTGCAGGCTGCAAGGGGGAAAATTTGGTAGCGTGGGTGTCGCAGAGGAGCGTGGCACAGCCCTTTTAATGCTGGCCTTTTATAATCTTTGTAAGGTCGTGTAACTTTTCTGATTTTTGCCTAGGGATAACTTTTCCCTTATTTTAACATATTTCCTTTTGTCTGGTTTGGGCAGTAATTGACTTTGTCCTTTTTTCATTTATTTCTCTGCCTCCTGGTTGTAGCATCTTCTCCCTGGAGTCTCAGGTTAGAAGTTTTCCCTTTTGTGAAACCATGACAGGTGCCTAATTGAATGATGAATGTCCCTTTATTACTCTGTAATTGAACTGCCAGCTTTTTGATTGGTTTGTAGAGATGCTCCACTCCTCATCAAGCACTGCGGGGGGCTGCGGGGCTGGCAGCCTGGGCCTACCCTCCATCTGTCTAATCGCATCTCTCCCCTACTTGGGTTTTGGGTGGGGAGGGGGTTCGGGGGGGAGGGAAGTCATAATAAATTATGCTAATTTGGCGTCGCTGTGACAATAAGAATATCGCATTGTTACGTGCGTGGCGGCGGCAAATGCGAGAAGACGTTTTGTCGTCGTGGCTGCCCGGCCTGACAGGCCCTCGATGAAGATTAATGGCCCTCACCTGAGTGACAGAGTGGGGGATTGTGGGGCAGAGAGGGTCATTCATCATACTCTGACAGGTGTCATTCACTCCGACAGCCGCCCCACTATCGCCCGGCTAGCGGTTCCATTTTTCTGCCAGTTAAGCAAGGAGTTTAATAACATCCCCAGAATTAAAACTCATTCTTTGTAGCAGGTCTGACAGCTGAAAATAAGAAAATCAATTCTTCACATGTTATAGCCCAGTTAACTGACTAGGGCTTTGACTTTAATTTAGTCTTTGGGCTGAATTTCAAGTAGGGCGCTTTTGTAAGACATCATCTATTAAAATTTACCAATAGCACTAACTTCACTGTTATTATTGTGGCTGGATTAAAATGCAGCCTCTAATAGTGGATGTCATCTTCATTTGGTGCAAGCTCAAGCGCATACAGCTCTGGTGGGGGATGTTCCACTTCATCCTCATTAGTGATGTTTATAGCTTCTCTCTTCATTAATATTGATCCTTTAAACTACAGAGAAAAACAAGACAGACACTAATTTGAACCATTTTGTATCGTTAAACTGTTTGGATTTCTTGGTTTCAGTCATTCTGGCGAGCTGAATAAAATATTTCAGAAAGAAAAGAAAAGAGACAACACAAACTTCTTGGCAGCTTCTTGGTGGGAAGAGCCAGGTCAGCCTGATGGCTGTGTGCTGCTGAGAGCTGTGTGTATCTGCGTGGGGCTGGCTAACCCTGGGGAAGGCTTGGAAGTAGCTCCTGAGAAAACACCTCTAAAATAACAACTTTAATACGCGTTTAATATCTCAGCCAGTGAAGCCAGGATACAAATGTTTGTCACCTGTGTCAATTAACTCATTAAAACTGTTGTAGCCCAGGGGCAGGCTGGAAACTCCTCTCTGGAAATGGGAATGAAGAAGACAGATTGATGTCTGTTTGTCTGATTTAGGAGGTTTGCGCATCATCACTGTGATACCGCTATGAAAAGTGCAACCAGGGTGCGAGACCAAGTATTTCCAGTGGACCTGGAAGCGTTAGTGCTGTTGTATAAGGCCAGAGTGAGGCCATGTCTGCAGCAATATGTGCATTTCAGGTCAATGGAATGGAGAAAGATTAATTGAATCTGGAATAAGCGCCAAGAAAGGGCTACTCAGGTGATCAGGAAAATGCAGATCTGTCTTACAAGGAGAGAACAAAGGAGCCCAGCTTGTTTGGACTAGCAAAAGGAGGGCTGAGGACTGTGACTGCTCTCTACAAATACTTCAGGGGAGATAAAGACAGGGAGTTGAGGAGAACAGACCCTTCATGTGATAGCCCAGGGCATTGCTTCCAGTCCTGTGTTCTTATAAAGCAACCATAATTTGTCTCCATGTAGGTAATAAATCAAGAACTGTGAGAGAAACCGTACGTGTACCTCTCCATCTCGCTGAAGCCGTTTAGGTGGTGGGGAAGGAAAGGTTTTGTTTAGGGGTGGTGGGGGAGGACAGGAATGATCACACTTTAGGAAATGTATTTCTGTCTCTGTTGCAAAGTGGAGAGGGAGCGTAGGACAACCAGGCTCATCCACAGACACTTTGTTTAAGTGTCTGGAATTATATGGGAGAAGTTTGTACACCTCAGTGAAATGTGAGTACGGAGTTCAGCCCGAATTTTGTTTTATAGAGAGCACATTATGATATATTTCAAGATCCTGTAAATTTTTCCCTCTGCTCAATGTGAAAGGTTAAATTTTATCCTGTGGAGACTACACTGCTTTGAAAGGAAAAATTTGCCTCTCTGTGTTTGTTGTTAGTGATGTGTTATGTTAGCATCATGAATGAATTAAATTTAAACAAACAATGTAGAGGCAAACTGTTTACATACATGTAGAAAAGCAATTTGACTATACAAAATAATAGACATTTCGCAAAGTCTCTATTTGGTCTTAGATAGTTGTGTTTTACGTGGTGGTTCTTTCCAGCTCAAAGGAGAGGGGAGAAGTGAACACCATCCTGATTTGTGCTTTATTTTACTGTCAGCTCACATCGCCAGTGTTGTACAGCTCATTGAATACCAAATAGCCAGTGCTTGCTTACAGGAGGAAAATGCTTTCAAAACTTTATTTCTAAATTAGGGGTATTTTTTCCTGAAATCATTAACAAATGAAGTCGTCCTTGTTCCCAGAAGTTACTGCATTTTATTTTATTTTTTTGGCACTTGAAGCACTAAGTAATAAAATATCATTGGGCAGCCTGTGTCTTCACAAGAGAAGTATTGTATGAATAATGCTGTGTGTGCATATTGGGGTGAAGAAATGTGCCTGACCAAGAGTCAAATAGACCTGTCTGCTTTGTGAAAATGAAATAGCCCCTTGGGCTCTATTTGGTTCCAGTTTCAAACTGGACTGGAAGAAAAGGTTGAGCAATGGAGTTGTACTCACATGCTAACTTGGTCAGAAGTTTGCTGGTTTTTTGTTTTGCTTGTTAACTGTGCATCCAAAGTCATGCTTATTCTGAGTGCTTTTATGTTTCACTGCATACTGTATGAGTAAAGAGAAGCTAGAGAAAAGGGATAGGTGTTTTCTAGCAGACTCTGCGATCGTTCTAGTCTTCGGTATCGCCCATAGAAATGAGAGCTGTTTTAAAAGCGTGTGAGTCACTGACTATTTGGAAAGCAAGTCTTTTCATTATGAAAAGTCAGTGTTTTCATAAGACCGTTCTAAATAAAGTAATACTTAGGAACCTAAAGAAAAATACCCTATCATAATTTTTATCTCATTTAATAAGAGAAATATGATTAAAATACTCTTGTTACCTCACTAATGTAAATGCCTCTATGTTAAATTATTTCATTTTTTCCTTTCTCCATTTGGCTGGAGGGGGTCTGCACTCCAGACAGTAGATTCAATGAGACTTACATGTGCAAAAAAATAGGAGCTTGGCTGTCAGAGATACCTGCTTTTGGATATAAATTAACACAGTTTGGGGTGGGTTTTTTTGTAAGCTGCAACTAAGTTTATCCCCTGTTTTTCCTTATCTTAAGTCATCAATGTTTTAATGTGATGACAAACAGTTGCTCTGGAATTTCAATATATTAATATATTAGTACAATTTATGTGCTCGGAGGCAGACGGTGACTTGTCAGGATGACACTGCAGAATCTTCAAGGAGTTTAACCCTGAACTGAAAGTGACCGGTTTGGTTTTGTGCTTTCTGAGGTGATTTTCCATAGAAGAAATGCTCAAAATGCAGATTGCACTTGCCAGGCTCAGTCAATCACAAGTAAGATATTTTTCTATTATCATCTGCGTGTAATTAAGTCTATATACTTATCAGTTCCTCCAAGAATGTTAATAACTAAAGGGCACTGGAAAGTTTTGGATACTTCCTGCAAGCAGCTGCTGAAGACAAGATGCGATTAAGAAGGGAGAGGTGGGAAGAGCTATACCGAAGGCCACTGAGTGGGTGACTACTATTAGTCCAACAGGTTTCGTCAAAATCTGACTGTTCTGCTTAATTTAACAGCAGAAAGTAACAATGTATGGAACTTGCTATGCGACATCATCAAATAGGACAGGATGTCTAATTCCAGTTTAGTAAGTGCTGACACTGGTGAATTGTGAGGCAGAGATGAAATTAGCACCCTGTTCTGCGTTCCCTCAGACAAGCTGGCCTAGTTATCTTAAGACGTAAGAATGTATTAACCAGTGCAAATAAAAATAGCAAAAGGAGTGCTAAAGGAGCTTCTACTTAGCTGACTGTACTTCCTGTTCTAATTATTTTCACTGAGCTACTTCTTAAAGCTCTTGCCGATAGTTCATTCTCTTTTTTCCTTCCCACCATGAATCCTGGCACCTGTACATCGTGGCTTTGTTCTAGGTAACAACATCTGTATGGAAATCTTCAACAATGTTTTTGGGTTTGAGCAGATTCTTACTCTGTTACTTAAAGCAAAGGAAATGGATTTCTAGAGCGTGGCCAGGTGCCTGGCTTGAGACGGAGGTCTCACTGGCGTTATAGAGAGCCTTGATGACTGGAGTAAATGAAACTTCTTAGGCATTTAAAGTGAATTTCCTCAGTCTTCCACAAGGTCACAAACCTATCCAGAAGGAAACTCATACTACCCACGCCTAGAGGCTGCAGTGGAAAATCTTGACGGTTTTAGACTCTTTGACTATATCTTGTACTATGTCCACCATGAAGGAAGAATCCCCTGATCCTTCTAAAATCAACAAAGTCACCTAACTTAGCTGAACGGGCTGATTTTTAACTTTATCATTAGATATTGATTGTTGTGTCAACTGTTATGGGGTCATAAAAAGCCTCTCAGTTTTTATGTTAAGACATGCTTTTTTTCCAAGGTAGCTTCAGATGCATAGTCACTGGTGAAAGTGTAAAGGAAAGTATAATTGCAAGTTCGATGTTAAGTGTAGATACTAGAGCAGCGAGAGCATGACTTAGAGGGGGTTATGCAGGCACTGTGATTGCAGCAGGCTCAATTACAGTAGGAGTTAATTTGATAGGGATCATAGACCTACACTGTAGCCAATTAGTAGGATGGAACTGGAGTATGCACAACAAAAGGGCTTGATAATAAGCAAAGTGCTTAGGAACAGAAGCCAAATGAAAATGAAATAAAAGGCTGTGATCCAAAAATCTATGGTCTTGAGAACATGGGACAGCCTCCAAATGGATGATTATGGCATTTATCACAAGGCACATTGGGTCAAAATACCCATTAAGGTTGCTACAGAAATTCATAAACAGGAAACTACATAAAGGAAAAGGTGATTTGGAAAAGAAGGAAAATGCTAATCTAATTTGGTGTCGGTTCTCTTGGATCTGTAAAGGTAACATACAGGCTTATATTCATTCTGCCTAAGGTTTAGACTATAACTGCTTATCTGAGTTAGGATCCTATTTGCTTAGGTTTGGTGGTGGTATAGGAGCAGAGAGGGGTCTTGCCAGAGGCTGGCACAACCTGGAGCGGCGAGGGAGCCGCTAGTCTTTGGAGGTGACAATTTCTCCTGGCAGGCAGGGAGCTTGAGGTAGGTTTCAGCTGAGGTGCATCAGATGAAATCTTAAATTTGGGCATGTAAGCAAGGCAGCGTAGGGTGCTGGGGATCTCTCCTAGCTGTAGGAGAACAAGTGGAGGAGTGGGTGCCAAACCCCAAGCGTAGGCAGTGCGTGGTGGGGTCACCTTGCGGGTGGGTGCACCTTCAAGGTGTAATGGCGCAAAATAAGCTGTCTGCTCTAAGGTATAATGCTACAGCATGACTTCGGCAAGCTGCAGAAAATGTTACCAGAATCTAAAAGAGTTATGATAATAAGGAAAGAGTTACAATAAATGATCTAAACCAGGTCTGTAATACAGGCAGTTGGTTTATCCTTGTGGAAACTGGCCTAGTGTCACAGAGACACAGTTAGATGATGCAGCAGGGAGGCCTCTAGGAAAGCTAATACTCTGTGAAAGAGTGATGCTCCAAAAGCCTTGCTGCAGAAGGAATGAAAATAACATTAAAAGAGGAAATAGCATGAGCAGACCCTGCCATGTTGGGATTAACGATTCTGAGGGTGTCCGAAAGAGCTGGATCAGAGTAAGCGCTGTTGAGATCATGCTGAGGACCCCCGTGTGCTACACATTTGAACTGTGCTAATAGATTCCTTTTAAGGCCTGAAAAGACCGTTATGATTATCGCTTTTGTAATATAAACCAGAGAGCCTTATCTTTTAATTTTGCATTAAGCTGCTAATGTCTATTATGTAGGCGTACCAGATGCTTCCACTAAGGAGGTTTCTTTCTAAAAACTTCGATTTGTGAAGAATCTACCATCGTTTCCTTGCTTAAAATCTTCCCTTTGTTAGTTATCAATTTTGTCTTTGTGGCTACCAACTACTTCCTCGTGTTATGCATATTTCCTGCTGATTTAGAGATGAATACACTGATATCTTTCTTTAATATTCAGAACTGGATAACTCTTTCTCATGTCATAGAGTAATCAGACTTCTAACCTTCCTTTGGGTAGCTCAGGCACCTTGCAGAATTGTGTCAGGTCAACGTAATTGTCTTTAACTAAATCAGGAATTTTATTAGTGATTGTTTGGTTGATAAAACCATTCTTTTTTCCCCTCATAAACTAATGAAATAATTAGTATTAATTAGCATTAATTATAATCTTCCATATTTTTATACTTATCTCATCCAATATCAACTTTTTCATGCCTTTTCATAGGGCTGTTGTCAGGCTGTTCATCCTACCATTATCTGAATCATCCTATTTACACTTTTTAAAATACTTTCCAGCCATTAGCTTTCCTCCAGACAGAGGAGGAGTCAAATCAAGGATGCGGATGGAAAATCTGCAGTAAGCAGGCCACAGTTTTTAGAACATTTAAGGAGTTTAGCTAAAGAGCTCCTGTATGGTGGCCAGGGAAAAAGCCCATGGTTAATCTGGATGTCTCTCCTATTACACAGGCAAACAGTGACCTGTTCCTCACAGAGCCAGAGTGGGCAATGCCTGAATCTGCCATGAGGAGCTGAAAATGCACACACTGTGCTGTGGTTGTGGGTGTGCAGAGCCCTGCGGTGTCCCGTTAGTTTGGAGGGGGCTGTCTTTGGGATTCAGAAGGTCTTCAGCAGCGAAGATGCCGAGCCTAGGGAGAAATTCTTGCAAGTTAAATTCATCATAGGTGGAAGTTTCTTTGGTTTTGTTATTGAACAAGCACAAATTACTTAGAAAATTGTCCATTTTGCTGTTGAAAGCATTCTGGGGACTGAAGTTTAGTTCGTGCCTGTTGTGGGTACAGACCTCCCAGTAGGGCTACAGTGGTCAGTCCAGCTGAAAGCAGGCATTAGTTTGTTAGTATGTGCTCCTCTTCCTCCTTGCGATAAACAAAATCTTTATCTGGCAAGCAGAGGGTCAGCTGATACTGTTTCATGGCTATACATCAAGTACTTGATACAAGTCAGTTCAGAAAAATATGCCCGGTATTACTCAAGATAAATAACCTTATAACCTGAGTTTTTGGCTGGGCACGGTGTCCAGTTTACACCCTCCTGTTACGTTTCCCAGAAAAAGATGTCAGGTTATTTTGTTACTCTTCCCAGAACTTTTAAATGCAAGTTCATCTATTGGAGGATTTGACACCTAAGAAATAATCAGAATCAGAGATACTCCATTAGTCTAGCAGGTGGCAGTTCTTCCACAAGGAAGAAAAAAAATGTACTGTGCTGTTTAAAATATTCTTCTGAGTTTATGGACATCAGATAACAATCTAGAAACTTAGTAACTCAGTTTGTAATACTACATGAACCACTTCAAATATCGTTGCCACTCTAATTCTTGAGGCATTAATGTTGATGATGAACATAAAGCCCCCTGTTTTCAGTTTGTCAAAGGATGTAAGTGTGCTGTAGTGGCAGAAATGCAGAAAATGCCAGTAACTCTTCCTTAGAGACTCTCCGTGGTGAGCTACTGGATTCCAAGTTCATCCCACCTGCTTTAAGCACTCAGCTGAGTTATATGATAATTATCTCCTCTCTTCCTGCTGACTAGGTTTGAGGTGTACGTGAGTCACGGTGTCATCCTGTCTTTTTGTCCTGGGAATGATGTGTAGAACAGCCAGGTTCTTCATTTTAGCCATCTCAGTTAAGTGTCTGAAGTTCAGTGAGATGAACCTCTGGGCTTTAAACTTCCTAACTCGATGTCTTTTTTTGACAAAATGAAAGTGGTTGAAAAGAATGCCCTGATTCAACAAAGCTCAAATGAAATTTTTCATCAGGTTAATAGTAACTTAATTTTGGTAGGAAAGGGAACTTTGGAGGTAATTTGATCGGCTCCCCTTCTGCTCAAGGCATGGCGAGCTGGGATCAGCCTGCTCTGGGTCTTGTACAAGAAAGCTCCAAGTATCTCCAGGACTGGAGATTCCACAATAGGTAACGCTTTTCCACGCTGCCCTGTGGCATAAATGTAGGCATCAGCCTGTGGCTCTGTGTGTGCCTCAGCTTTAAGATGTTATATTGCTTTATCCTTGGTGTCTGCATGAAAGCCAATGAAAGCAATAGTTTGCAGAGAAAGAATCAGATGTAGCATTTGAAAAATGTATCGGAGGCGAACAGCTGCCTGTAAGTTCCAAGTATTTTTCAGTGAGAAGAGATCCATGATGTTATTTTAAAATAATGCATCCTTACAGGCAACAGCTGAGGATGGCTCCTCGTGCACAGGTTGGTTTTTAGTTACTCTCTTACTAAAGGTTAGGTCATTGTACTAGTTGGGGGGAGGAAGCCAAAATCCCATTAAATTGGTTGTGACTATAGTGGGTTGTCTGTAGAACTTGATAAATAGCATTGTGGTATGATTAAGAAATAAAAGCAAGTGTTTTTCCTTAAAGTTCTTCTGTGTTCAGGTAATTTATTATAGAAGAAAAACAGCTGAGCTGATGTAATAGGTGTACTTCTGAAGGTGAGCAATGTGGGACATAGTTAAAACTAATTAAATGGATCAAAATTGGCACAGAGACAGAGTGTAAAAATAAATGTAATCACAAGGGAAAGGTAATTCTAATTAAATTGTCAAAAAAATGTCAATTAGAAAACTTTGTATTTAAAAACAAGGAAAAAAATCTGTGTTATAGGCCTTGGGGAGTGTAATTTAAAAGTAACTAAATAAACTGAGGAAGAACTTAAGCAGCAAAGGTGGGTATCTGCAGTCCCAACTGCAGCAGAATCCGGCTAATCGGAATTTGGGATTCTACTACTACTCAAAGGAGTGAAAATTTGTACAACCGAAATCCAGTGGTTCCTTACACACATACACACAAAAATAAATTGGGTAAAATTGTACAATGCATATAGTTTGATTGCAATAATTCCAAACTGAGCTACTTCATCAGTAAATTTAATGCCATCTTAACCCATCAGGAGTGACAAACACAAAGCTGGTGAGAGACTGAAGGAATCAAGGGAGTTTATATACAAGACTTAACAGAAGATGTCACCTGATGGCACCATCACTGTGTTGTCTTATGTCACTGTCTGCCGTGTCTCAGACCTTTACATTTGTGACACAATACATACTATGCCTTACATTAGCTGTTGTCTGGTGATGCTGCGCTTCCATTCCCTGTCTTGTCTGTCCCTTTTTAGATAACCGTTCTTATAAGCTATTTGTTATTGCATTTCTGTTTTTAAATACCAAATTTCTTGCCTCCCTTCCTGGGCTGACTCCAAGGTGTTTTAGGTAAAAGCTGGCGTGCTTTTAAGCGTTCTGTGTAGCCCCAGTGAAAGTCGGCCTGAACCCTGGAAACATTAACTACCTTTTTAAAGACTTTAGATCGGCAGATCAAAAAAAAAAAAATGTTTCTTTTTCTTCTTATTTCTACAGCCTGGCAGGCCTGCAGTCATGGAGCACTGTCGCGAGAGAGTGGCCACGAGGGAAGCTGCAAATGGTCTCCTGTGCCATGTTGGTGCATACAGCTGCAGGGAAGTGGTAGCCCCTCGTTCAGAGGTACAGGCGCTTCTGCCATCCCAACAAATAATTATAAAAACGGGGAAAAGAATACAACAGCCTAGGCTTTAGACTTTGCTTGTCTAAAGGTGCCTTACAGGTTGCAGAGCACCTCTTGAAAATGAGGCTGAGACCCCCTGATTTCTGCAGTGTCCATATCCAGAGCTCTTCCTTGTTCTCATTTCCCTTTAGCTTCCTTTCGAAGTCTCCTCTGCCTGACTTTTTTCCTTCGCACACTGCAGTGTCCACGTTCGCTACAGATGTGGGCAGCAGTGGGTAAACCCTTCCCCTTCCCCCAACTCCCCTTTTTTTTGGTTTATCTGCAAATAATGATGCCATTATCTTTCAGCAGCAGGATTGGATAGCATTAGGTATCTCCATTCATTCCGCACATCAGTCAAACCAGCCAAAGAATATATTAGATAGGATCACAACTTTATCTGTCCAATACATAATATACCAATGTAGCACAAGAAGGGCTGCTCAAATTGATTGAATTGGGTTTTCCTACAGCGTGGCTTTGTGCATAGTGGGAAATACGCTGTATCAAACAATCTACAGGAACAGCAGCCACGGTGTGACTAATCACAGCGATACTAATACTGAATAATCTCAGGAAACTTGAACAGGAGGATCAATGTTCCACTCACTTCATATAAATGGCCTATATTATAAAAGTCAGCAGATAAAAGTTAGATAAAGCTACATTTAGAGCCCAGCTTATATGACTCTGGTGGGGTGTTTCAGTCACAAACTCTGATCTTATGAACGCTTGCAAGTGTCCTTAGATCTAAGTGGCTAAAACCATTGATACAGGTGTTAGCCACCTTTAAATAAATAAATCTGTGATTCTCAATACAAAGCTGCTGACTGTTTCATAGTGTTTTTTAAATATCAGTATTTATATCACTGCATAAATTTTTCCATTCTGAACTTCTTCCATCCAACCCTTTAAAACAGCAAGTCAGTCACCTGGGCTAGCCGCAGAGGACAAAGTGTTTGAAGGCTCCATGGTGATGGGAGATTGTCAACATTAGCCTTCAGAGGAAAGAAAAAAATAAAAATGGTAGAAATGATGCCCAAGGGAGCATGAAATGGCAATTTCTTCTGGGAAAAGCTTTCTGCTGCAGAGAGCTTGTTTGAGCTTCCTCTCATGGTGTGGAGTAAAGGGTTTACACAATTTCCTTTTCCATGTCCTGCAAGGCCAGAGCTGGTGGCTTTGATACACCTTAATTCGGGCAGGAGGGGCAGTGACCTCCAGGGATTTGCTGGAGACAGTGTGTGCGCAGTGGGAGAAGAGGGTGAGGAGGAGTGGCCAGAACATTAGCTCAGCTCCCACTGCATTTTTGGGATGCCGTTCTCACTCGTGCTTCCACTACTGTTTGAGCGGTGAGTGACTGGTCACTTCTATTCAGGGACATCAGCTCTTTAGAAGGTTGTTCTTTGGGGTTTTTTTTTGTTATTTTGGATTTTTTTTTTTTTTGGCTTTAAGCTCCAAATAAAGGTAACTCCAAAATAATGCTAATTCCTCCTCTATTCTAATTCTGAGGCTGTGTGTGCTGCCTTTCCCAACAGCTGGGCCAAGGCAGTGCTGAAGCGGGGCCCTTTTACTCTGCTTTTTCCCCTTTTCAGTCATGCTAAAAATCACACCGATACAACTTTTTGATTTAGAGCCTTGTTGTCTCAAAGAAAGAGGGGATTATTTATAATCAGTGGGGACCAGGTTTTCATCACTATAGATTGATGCGTGTTTTAGAGCATTCACCTTTAAGGTATCCAGAATACAATCTGCTTGATCCTCTGTGGATTGTAAATTTCTAGAGTTGGGCTTCTTTGTTCTTCTTGTCTGCTGAGGAAAGCTTTATGATCACTATTACATTATCTTGTCTGTAGTACTGTGGAACTGGGACCCTTCTTCCTATCGGGAAGCCTTTTCTTTACTTTCGTACCAATAAAGTGATTCTTAGACCAGGGTTCATCCCTAATAAGCAACTTGAGAATTGCACCTGAACTAAGAAATATTTTTCCCCTCTGTGTGCCCTAAGCTTCAGAATATCAAGGAGCCTCCACGCTTTGAATCTAAGACAGAGCTTACAGTCTAACAGCTTTTTTATCACCTTCCATCAAGCAAAAAAGCCTCCAGGTGGATTAAGCTGTGTGTGTAAGAAGCTTACAAGGTAGCAGGTGTCAAGTCCCAGTAAAGGTCATTCCATTAGGGCTATTCTCTTCTCAGACACAGCTTTCCTTGTGGACTTCTGTAAAACTGCCACCGAGACGTTGGTGCACCGCTTTAGAGGGCAGGGACGTTCAGCAAAATGCTGAAGCGTGCGCGGCATATTTGCCCAGGGATTTTAGGCTGAAGTCTGGCTTTTAGAGCGTGGCCCAGATAAAATACAGTGGCACAGCCAGGGACTGGGAGCAGGGGAGCAAAAATGCCTTCCCCCATTTCCAGTACAGCCATCCAAAAAGATCCAGATTGGGTGGACAGGGTGTCGACAGTGTACCACAAAAGAAGAAGTTGTTAAATTAAAAATCAAAATCCTTCTTGAACTGTGATTGAAAGCCTGGAATGAACTTGAAACACACTTGGTGCATCTCAGTGTCTATTGTTACTAGATCAAAGGAGAAAGACTTGCTGTAAAAATAAGTAAAAATCATGTGACAGCTCATTCGGCCAGACATTTCAAGGCTTGAGCAGACAGCATTCAGTCAGCACTCTTGGATCAGATTTCTGATGGTATCTTCAGAAAAATGAGGGTCAGAAACAGAATTTCCTTTTATTTTCTGGAGTTGTTTTTCTTTTTTTCAATGGGAATGATGTAACGTGAGGAGCTCTAGCCATACACACGTGCCTTTCTTGCCCAGACTGCGCCGTGTCACTTTGCCCCTTGCTGTAGGGGCATGGAGGGGGGGGAGCAGGGGATGAAGGGTGGAAGAGGCCAGCAAGGCACGATGATACTTTCAACATCTGATAAAGCTGCTGCAACCGATATCCTGGGGAGGAACGGTTTGGAGAACTTAGTTAAACTTGTGCTTTTTCAAAGCATGCTGTATGAACTCTTGAATGTCTACTTAAAAATTAAGGCACTGAAGAAGTGGCCTCTAGCAGAATGCTGTCCTTCAGAAAATGGAACTAGCCTTGGAGAAACCAGACTATACTGCAGGGAAGAAATGGTGAGAAATCTGACCAGATGAGCTCAAACAATAACAAATCCAAAGTTTTAAAGTATCTGTAAAGGAGAAGGCCTGCCAGGCAATTATGAAGGTTAAGGACATTGCAGAGAAGTCAAATGATTTTGCAGCTTCTGTCTTCACCTCAGATACCTTGAGCAAATACCTACTTTTCAGCCAGTAAAGATGAGCCATTCATTGATTGACATGTCAATAGAAGAAACGTTACAACCAGCTGATAAATCAAAGGGCAGAAAATCATCAGAAAATATATACCTAAGAGTTGTGAAGGATCTTAAAATAGAGTGGCTGAACCACTGGGGGAAAAGTGCAGTCTTTGCTAAGTGATCTATTATACCAGAAGACAAAGAATACCGCAGGTTTATCTATAATTTAAGTAGGCTTCAGTAGAGATTTGGGGAATTTCATGATAGTAAGCGTTGTTTCGGTATCTGAGAAATCAGCTGAACTAACGTTAAAGACCATGTTATAAAAAATATAGATGGTCACGACGTTAGCTCCAGCCGGCATGGTTTCTGCAGATTTAATATGGTTAGGAAAGACTCACTTGACAAGCTACTTGGGTTTCAGAAAATCTTTGACCAGCACGAAGCTTTACTGCAAGTTTTGTAATGGGCTTTTCTCCAAGTGAGAAGCTGAGCGGTGTGAGTGATAACAAGTTATTGAACATCAGCTGATCCAACGGCAATCGCCTGTGTCCGTGCCCTTAGCCTGCAGCGACGGTGAGGATCTTGGAATTACCTGTATCCTCTTTTGTGGGAATAATGCAGCTGTGCTTGGTTTTGTAGAATCGTATGGAAAAGATGAGTTAAGCGCTGTTGTTTGCTATTCCACAGAAACAGGAACCAAGAGTTATTTCAGAAAAGTAAAGGAAAGCAGGTTGAAATGGGTTAAAAGACAGACTTTGTAGGCAATGCGTAAGGAACCTGGTGGAAATTGGTGATACAATTCCTCACAGGCAGCATTTCTAGGTCAGGTTTAGCCATCTCTGTGTAGAATGAAGGCTTGCACGTTCACGTTAGATGGAGATAAAAACAGCCCTGAGGGCAAACAGACCTTCAGCCTTTGGAACATAAACCATGCTCTGAATAGCCCGATGAGGAAGAAACTTCCCGAGTAAAGCGGCTGGACCTTAGCTGCTTGCTGGAGGATTTCTTTTGCTGAACTGCTGAAGATTTTTGTGTTGGTTACTGTAGGAGGATCCGTGGTACATGAGTCTGATCCAATATGACAATTCCTGTGTTCTTCCCTCATGTAATATAATGGCTGTCAGTTGAATCATACATTAGATCATGGCACCGTGGAAGACTTCTGCTTGCAGTTACTGAACTTGGCATTTCAGCAGCTCCACTGGCTCCTATACTTGTTAACTTCTGAAGTCCCTGGTGATTTGGTGGTGCAGTTTTTCATGTTTCTTATAATCATGATCCTACTTGGCAAATGATAGTGAGCTTGTGAGCTTTGAAGGCTGGCTTGAAAACTGCAAACTCTGAAGATCTCTTGCCTTTTTTTTTTTTTTTTGCTTTAAATATTTTATCTCCCAGCCTGGAATTATTCATTGGATTAATGTGCGAGCTGCTCCCTTTGGAAAGAGACTGGCTGTGAGGAACTTTCCCTGTATTTCTTCTTGAAAGGAGACCGTTTATGTTAGGAGCCACTGTTCTTGCAGCACGGGCTGGCTTTGAGAGAGCGTTTTCTCCGGAGAGAGAGACTCTTTGGTTGGGAGCAGCTGCCGCTGGCAAGGCCGGCTGGAAGAGATCTTGTTCCCCGGTGGTTTGGGCTGAGCGGAGACCCTGTTGCAGGGAAGCGCTGCCGCTGGAGCAGGGCCAGAGCAGAGCGAGCGCCGGAGACTCTCTTAGCAAGAGCGGCTTCCCTCGGAGCCCACCCCTCTCCGGTGTCCTTAACCAAGGAGGGCTCCCACAGCCGGGGGGCTGTGGGTTCCCCGGAGCCGGTGCCATCTCTCCGGGGACAGATCTAATTGCTGGGATTTGCAATAAAGGCTTTGTGTGGCTTTGTGTGTGTTGAGTGTTTGTTTACATTGTCTAACGATGATTTGTATCGCACTTAGAGTATGTTTGATTTACTTTAGCCGCTGTTACCGTGTTTAATATTTTAGTGCGTATTTAATAAACACAAGGAAACCTGCACAACTCTCCACCTCCATTAGGCATCCCCTGTCTTCGGGAACCACTTTAAGGGATCCCTGAGGTTTCTCCTGCAGTTTTGTCTGACCTTTAGTAAAAGACGCCCTCAGCCAGGCTACTGAGTTTTGCTGCTCCCTTGGGTGGAGTGCCTGAGACAGGTTTCAGTCTCTTTCGCTAATAATCGTTTGGTTTTGCTCTGTGTTCATGCGTGTTGGTGTGCACGACCTGGCTGGTTTTCTCTTTTTTTTCACTTCTGTTCTGCAGTTGGTTTTTAGCCAGGTGGTCCCATTTTATTCTGCTTTGGGCCACTCGTCAGTAATAATCTATTGCAATTATTTCCTTTTGCTAATTCCTTTTAAGAGAAAGGATATATCTTATAATATTTAACATGATGTTAGCTAATACACATTTTCTTTAGCGTTCTTGGTGCCGTTGTTAATTATTCAACTTCTCCTCTCCATTTTTTGCGATTTTACCTTTCAGTGAAGTTTTTGTACTGCTGTGGGTGGTACACGTCTGGGACTTATAAATTGTTTTACTTCTGGGGCAATAAACTTCCTGTGTGTTTTGTAAGTACAAAAGCAGTGCCTAGAAATTCAAACTTAGATTTTATTGTGCTAGCCACTCTTATCTATGAAGAGTAAAAGAAAATACCTCCTTGGTATGTCTTACAAGTTATCTGCACGAAAAGAAGTTAATATGCTCCTAATTGGCTGTGAAGGGAAACCAAGGAACGTGTAGCTACCTACCCGCAGCTGATTTTAGGTGTGTGTTTGGCCATGCAGACAGAGACTGATGTACCTGTGTAGGGCCCTGGAGGGTGCCTCAGCTTAAGTAAGGTGCTGAGTCCTGTAGCAGAGAGCTCTTGGCAGCGGCTGAAGAGGAATCTGGACTCCCAGTCACCTTCTGGAAGCACTGCTGAGATCCTGGGATTGGAGCAGAGTATGGCAGGGTATTACATCGAAGATCTGGCTCTTGGCTATTAGACTGTGCTCACTTCTCTGTTTTTTTTCTTTTGCTGTAGGGTTAACCTGGATCCCCATTATGTTTAATTTAGTTTTAAATTTATTCCTCATATCTATTCTAGCTGGCTGAGTCTTTGTTGGTTAGAAGGCATCAGTCTTGTTCTGTCAACGCAAACTAGACAGAATCCTTACTTTTGTTTTTTTCTCCATACACGGGTATATTTGTATGTGTTGGAAAAGGTGCAGCAGAAAACAGATCACCAACTATTTTGCAATCTCTCTTTTGGTTGTGTTTAGTTAAAGGGATTATTCTAGAAGCAGGAAAAAGTATCATGGTGATGTTTTTAATTCTAAATAACCTCTGATGCGTGTGAATATTTATTTCATCTTACCTACAGTCACGTGTTGGGGTTTGCTGGTGTGGAGGAAGAGCATCACCCATGCTCTGGTTGAAGTAACCAAAAATCAGGGATTTTGGTAATTCTAGAAATACAGGCAGTGATGTAGGAGCCTGAAAACGTTCTTGAGTATCTAATGCTAGCCATGCTTTTTCTTTTTTTCTTTTAAAAAAAAAAAAAAAAAAGGAAAGGGAAAAAAAAGTTTTGGCAATAACTGCTGTGAGTCGCATTGTATCTGCAAACGTGCTTTGTGCCAGCAAAGAAGGAAGTCAGGAGAGAATCTGAGCGGCGAAACAGCCTCGCTGGTTCTGCACGGTCTGCAGAGGCTCTGCATAACCACTTACCTGGTCCTCCCAATGGCAGGGAAAAATGGGGCAGAGGAAGGGGGAATTGGTTGTGATGTGCATATATACATATGAACATGCAGGTATTTCCACATGAATGAAGCCGTGGTGCTTACTAGAGCTGCATGTGCTGTCCCAGGCTAGATTAAAAATGAGTTTGCATATATTTTCTGTCAAGATCATTTCATTTGGAAAAATAGGGCTTGAACATAGGAACAATACACAAAATAAATCCATTCCCTAAGCTTCACTCCCTCCCTTGTTTCTCCCGATGAAACCCTGTGAATCTCACCTGTAAATATGTAATCAAGAGCAGGTCTTGTTAGCTGACTGCAGCTAGAGGTATAGAACCCTTGTATCATTATTATTTGGCTACAGTGTGTCGTGTGGTATCGAAATAAAATGATGAGTTTGAAGTGCATCTTTGAAGATCTTGCTATTTGCTACGTCAAGTGATAAAATTTAGTCAAAGAGTTCTAATCTATTTAAAAAAAAAAAAAGGTGGAAAATGGCAAAAAAATACCTGTTAACGAACAACCGTTGGTCAGACTTTAGAGTAAGGCTGGTCTTGAGTGCAGTCAAGGTTCGGGTTAGACTTTCTGCACATCTGTAATCCCAGGGCACAGCACACTGCATGAATTATTTCTGTTTAGCAAGAATAATATGTGCAAAGAGGCCGTGTCTTGGGTAGGAGGTAGGTACATCGTTTTCCATCCTTTGCTACTTCCTCAGTGCTAGCTGGGGTATTGGTTATTTGTGTATCATTTGAATCCAAATTCTTATGTATATATATGTGTTTTCACACACAAACACCCACATATAAGGCATTTGGCTCAAGATTTTCAAAGCCAACCACGAATTTGGAGCCTCACAGAGCATCTTTTGCAACACCCAATTTTTCAGGAAGTATTGGACATCCCATGCCCCTCGTTCTAGATGGCTGGTTTGTCTGCTCAATGCTATTGTTTCCTTTCGACGGGACTCTGAATCCCACAAAAACCTCTGTTTTCCTTGCAGAAATGAGGACCCAACTAAGTATTTTGTCATGGTTGGTGACACTGATAAGAAAAAGCCCTGCAAAGCATAAGACACTATCAGAAATTACCTCCTTTTTTTCTCCCTCTAACACATGTTAAATTAGCCAATAAGCCTTGAAGCTGTGCATACCTGATGATTAATTTATGTTATTTTGTGTGTTGTTTTTTTTTTTTTTTAAAGCTGCTATCATGCTAGATTTACAGCATTGCAGAGTTTCACAATGTTGCAATGCTGTCTTCAATTCAGCCGCTTCATATTGAAATTTCACACACAATAATTGGCTGACCTTCACAGCTATGGCAGAAACTAATTAAAGCTGTAAGGCTTTGCTAGCTATGCTTTTGTGTGAAATGTGAAGTTTGGTGATAATGAAATATGGGGTGCAGATGTTATTGTCTCAGATAGTCTGTGCCCTTGGTTCACACTAATGAAGAACAGCAATTATTAAACAAAAAGTATTTTCAACCATTAATTATTTGTGTTTTGATAGACTAAATGTCCCAGCAGCAGCTCCTTCTTCGTCTTCACTTCTTCAAAAAGTCATTTAATGTCATTTTACAAGCTAATGGAAGAGTCCCCAGGATGCTGCAGGAGAGTTTTACTGTATTTGTAGGATTGGTTTTAGACTCATTCTGTGGTGCATTGCACAAGACAGTGCGTCACAAATAAATGAGTGGTTTAGATGGGATGATATTAAAGTTTGAGGATTTCATTCCTCTGGACAGAATCTGTGAATAATGCAATCATTATTCTTGTTGTTACATTCATAAAGCAGGCAGAGGGGGTACGTGCAGTGGGATTTTATGGGTGGATGGAAAAGTGATATATCCTGCGGTCCATCTTTTTTACCACCTTGTGTCCTCTGTGATCTGACTTGCTTCAGGAGCAGTAAAAGTCCATTTTTAGTTCTGGTCAATTGGCAAAGCTGTTCGGCTGTCCTCTCATGCCCTAGAATGACTGTTGGGAGAATGTTGGGAGAAAAATCTTGGGTTTCCCCACTGAGTTGAAATGGGGACTGTGCGTATGTACCTGTATCTTTGTCTGTTATGCTTGTGTGCTTATTACTGGAGTTCCATTAATTTGGAACAGTGTTGACCGTAATGGTTAAGGACCACTGTGATTTGTGTCCTCCAGTGCCCCCCACTGCTTTCTGTTCTTTCTTTTTTCCCCTGGACCTATTTTCAGTCCTTCCCGATGTCATTTCTCCAATCCCACATGAGTTTCGTGAGTAACGAGTCCCCCTTCTATCTGCAACGGTGATCTGTTTAACGTCAACATGGTGTGACCCTGTTCCACTTGAAGGTTACTGCTGATACTGGTGCTGTTTAACATCTTTGTTGGTGACATGGATGTGGGGATTGAGTGCACCCTCAACAAGCTTGCTGAAGACACCAAGCTGTGTGGGGCGGTTGACACGCTGGAGGGAAGGGATTCCAGCCAGAGGGACTTGGACAGGCTTAAGAAGTGGTTCTGTGTGAACCTCATGAAGTTCAACCAGGTCAAGTGCAAGGTCCTGTACGTGGGTCACGGCAATCCCAAGCACAAATACAGTTTGGGGAGAGAATGGCTGGAGAGCAGCCCTGAGAAGAAGGACTTGGGGGTGTATGGTGATGTGCTTTAGTTGTTTGTTTTGTTGGTTTGGTTTTGAGGGTCCCAAAGGAGGACTGTCATCCTTGTCCAGCCTGTGATGCTGTGTAGCTCCCATGACCATTGCAAGCAGCAGTGGTGTGTCTAGCAAGCTGCAGAGGGACATGAGCTGTCTGAGATGACAGGGTGCCTACAGCTGACACGTCCAGGTGACAACCTGCGCTGCATTCGTGAATGCTGTGGGCTGGCACAGGTATCTTGTATTAGTGAGATGCTAAAGACACGAATGCAATGAAAAGCTGGGAACTGCCATTAGAAATCGTGACTATTCCCCTTACTGAGGAGACTGATTGTGGTTTTCAAAAACAATTAATAGGACTTCACTTGTAATTCCTATGGTATTTCTTAGAAACTGGATGACTCCTGTGAAAATCCCAACCTGGTCACCAAGCGGCAGACGTCTTCCACTAGAGTGCTGTTTTGCAGGGAAAATGATGTAAATATCTGCTGTTTTACTTTGATAGTGTTGCTGTTCCTGTGTTCTTGGCATCGGCAACATCAACTCTTAAGTGACGAAATATATGCAGTGATATTAAAAGATGAAACTGTTGTTAGGGAGATACCGTTAACATTTTTGTCCCTGCTTGGAAATACATGAATATTTTTCTGCCTGACAGCCATCCATGATCATACAGAAGGATAATTCTTTACAGAAACAATTACTTCAGAGGACTCTTGGATAAACATGCCATTGTGGTTTTGCAGATGATGATATAAGAAGATAACTTATTTGCATGCTACATTTGTATGCATCTTAATAGATACTGTTACCTCTACCTCAAAAAGAGAGAAAGAAAACTAAATCAGAATTAGAGACTTCTCAGCCCTCCTCACTTGACTGATTTCCAAGAGTTGCTCCCTTTGATGTTTTCTGAGTAAGGCTCTCTGTAAGTCTTAGCACTTTAAATTCCTAAATATCTTCAGATCTCTACCACACTTCCTCAACTGGGAATTTTGCATTCCCCAAATGAGCCAAACAGCAACTTGCTCAGGATTGTCGGTAACGGTGTTGAGTAGATTTCCCAGCCCCTGGAGTCCTCCTCTTGGAATTAGTGCCAGAGAGAGTCCAGAAATGCTGTTGGGTCAATTCAGATCCCGGTGGATGTGGCCAACTTGGCTCCCAAAGATAAATCCTGGTCTGTCCGTGGTCCAGGGGCTGCCTACAGAGGGTCCCATAGACCCAGCTGTGATTGTAGCTGCCCCTGTGGCTGCCCTTCCAACGCTGCTGTCGATGGCAGAGGGCTTCAGATGTCTGCCTTGTGTATACGCACATGGTATCCTCTATATGCATTTAATATTTTATATAGACCTTGAAATATGTGCATGAAAAACGGAGTATCAGCAGCCAGTGGCCATAATTAAGAGTGCAAGGCAAAGGAACAATATGTATTTATATTGAAAAAATGTTAATATAAAACTGAAGTTTTCTAGGCTTTTTCAGTCACGTCTGTTCCAAATTTACTGTTATCTTTGGTGGCTTCTTGGCTGTGTCAATTTGCTCTCTGAGTGTGTAGCACATACATGGAGAAGTACAAAGCTAAGGATGGAGCGTGTGTGCGTGCACGTGGGTGTCTCTGCGTGCATGCAAATTACACAAAAAGACAGTTTCCTGTTAGCTTCTCTTTACAGCTTCTGATGTTTACTGTGACAAATTTCAGTAAGAGGGGATTTTGTATGCTGATTTATTTGTGAGGCCAACGGTATGACATTAATATATTGCGTTTTTTGAGTGCCCTGCTTTTTGTGACTTTTGAAAGAGAACCTGACCTAGAAGGGTGAAATGAAATGAGTCATCTCTTGCACTTAAAGTATATTTGAAATTACCAAAAGCTTTCATTTCATTCGAACACTATTGAAACTCTCGCAGGAAGATGAAATTCAGTGCTCCTGATGCAATCTGACAAACACATGGAACACAATTGCTTATGGTAGTGGTGTTTACAAGGTGCAAAGATGTCAGTGTGCAGGGCAGAGAGGCGAGGGCTTACAGCTCGGTGGAAAGCACATTCCCTGCGATGTAAATACGTTAGCAAGCAGGACTTTAATAAAGTAAAACTAGTGAAGGACCAACAAAACACTAATCTTCTAATCCTGGTAAATAAATAACCCCAAACCCAAACCCCAGAACTATAAAGAAGTTACTTCCAATTGTTTGGGTGCTTTGCTGTGTTATTGTTGTCTTTCTGTCAGTATATATATATATAAATTTATGTGTGCCAAGATACTATATACGTGCTTTGTCTTTCTCGCACACAAAGAGGAACGAGAAGCAGCGTATAAGTAGGTGCTTCTGACGATGCAAATCTCAGCCCCGTTAAAGAATTCCCTGGGTTCCTTCTCCGTTTGATGACGTGTTAGACCGTGTCACGGCTGCGGAAGAGGCCGAACACGGGGCTGAAACCTACGGATCGCCTCTGTTAGTGGAACTGTTTTGAGGACTTGATCTCTAGGGCTCACGGCTTCTCTTTCTTGGAGTGTTTTGACAGTTCCAGCGTTAAGTAGTAGTATCTTCAGAAAGCTCTATTGTGAGTCTGAAGTTTAGTAATCGACACCAATAACATAACAACATTAAATCATCCACCTTTTTTTTTATAGTGGATAAGCCAGTCTGCTTGTAAATATGTTAAAGGATAGCGTGTAGGTGGCAGAAGAATTATGCTACAATTTTAACAGCTAATAAATCTTTATTTAAGCAAGGGACCGCTAAAATTTAATTAGGCATATAAAAGCAGAGATCATTCTAAGGGTAAAAATATGCCAATTCTCACAAGAAAAGACATCTGCTTCATGGAAAAAGTGTAAGTTAAAGTGTACTCTTCTGTTACTATGTCAATAGAAAAGCTTTCATTGGGGGTTGCAGGGGTCTAAGTTTAAAAAAGGAGAAAAAAGAGAAGAAGAAAAGATGTTTTCAGGCTGTGCATGCGAATATAAAAAAAACCCTGCTATCCAGTTAATAATCTTGCCTGCCCTGCTTGCTAGTGTTGTACCAACACAACATCTCTCTGCTTCCTGAAGGACAGCCCTTTGGAAATACCATCACGACGTGATTGTGTGTGCTCCACAGCCGGGCCTCCGTACTTGGGCGAGTCGGAGCCCTTTTTTAGTACTAGCTGCAGTGCCTTAGAGAGGGGTGCTGCTCATGTAAACCCTCGTGCACATCATGAAATAGATTGGGAATGGCATGAAAAGTCAGACTAAGTCATTTTGGGAGATGAAAATGACATCGGACAAGGCACTGCTCTCGGCGGGTTTGCTCATGTGCCGGCCAGTGTGCCAGGAGGCGGTAGGGGGGAAAAAAGAGGAATTCCTGATTTTTAAATGTAACATAAGTTGCTCCTTTGGTGAGTGAGGTGTCACCGTGGCTGTGACAAAAAAAACCACCTCTTTCTGGCTCGGCGTTGCCAGCATCTTTGAAAAAAAATCCTTGAGGTCTTCCACCTTCTTAATCAGGGTTTTTGTAAAAAAAATGCTAAAACTCCATTGCCTATTAAAAGAATCTTTTAAATTTACAAATCTGTATGAAAGTAGAAACAAAATCCCTCTGGTCATTGCATTTTTCATAGAATCACAGAACGGTTTGGGTCGGAAGGGACCTTAAAGATCATCCAGTTCCAACCCCTTTGCCCCGGGGCAGGGACACCTCCCACCGGACCAGGTTGCTCAAAGCCCCCTCCAGCCTGGCCTTTTCACTGAGTTTTCTGTCACCCCTGTGGCAGTTGCCCTGAGTTTTACCGCTGCCCGAGCTGAAACGCCAGCCAGCGGGGGCTGCTGCCCTGCTCCGGCGCTGACTGCGTGTGCAGCAACCTCTGCTTTCTCCACAGAAGCGCGGTCGGTCGGTCAGTGAACCGCAGATGTGGGTTATTATTTTACATTTTACGTTCATACGCTTCGCTGTGAGTGTTGAAGAGCGTGGAGAGACGGTAGAGGCTGCTTTTGTATCGCCTGGGATAAGCGTCTCCTCACTTGGGTGTGCTTGATTACCTGAAATGCTGTCACTGGGCAGAGCTTCGTACAGCGGAAGCGCAGAGCTAACCCCCAGGGGCTTTGCTTGCTTTCATAACGTAATTATTAAATAACGAATACTGCTTCATTTTGCCCAAGTAGGACACGGTCTTTATTTGACCTTTCCTACTCTCCCTGTTATACTAGCCCCTAAGCCTTTTTGAATCTTTCTGTAGCCACCGCGAGATGCTCCGCAGAGTGCAGACACAGTGACGTGGTGGAACAAATTGTCTGGGTACGTTGCTGAATCTATAAGGGAGATTTTGAAGAGCAACTGATACAAATATCTGTCAGAAATAATAGGGTGCAGCTCACCCTGCTTTAAGGCCAAGAGATATAATGTAAATGACCTTTTAATGAAGGTCGTTTATGCTAAAACCATCTGAGGACAAACTCTTATCTTAACAGAATATATTTTAAGCCTGTGTTTTGCCAAGTGAGGGGGACTTAGAATGACATAGAGCATGTCATCTAAAAGGCCTCCTTCTCAGCAAGGAATATGCTTGTGTTGCTGCCTATCCATTTTTTAATTTTCTCTGGGAACATGACAGAACCCAGCAAAGCTCACTCTGCGGGGCAGCCCCTTTGAAATGCCACATCCTCTGTGCTCTAGGCAAGGGCAGTCACAACTTGGCTAAGGAAGGTGTCTCTCTTGTCTCAATTTTCAACGTTAATTTGCTCTGGCAAGAGTTCCATACATAACACGGAGTTACTCACATTCATATAAGGAACTGAACTTGTGATAGGATCTAAACGCTGTTGATTTGACTTGAACGTACATATTCTGGGATTTACCTTCTCTGTGGCTAAAGGAAACATAGCAATTTCATTCATCCAATGCTTCCAGTTTTTTGAGAAATGAAGGAATGTTACTAGTAACACTCGTGCATGCAGGTTTACGCATAGAATACCAATTCTTGCATTCGGCTGTCTTAATTTTCTTTGTTTTATAAGGTGGATGGAGCTTCAGTGGCTAGGCTTACAATTTTGACTGTTAAGGTATAGCTATAAATCAGCAGAAAAACTTTGGTCTCTAATGAACTTACAATGTAATGTGAATAGACTCCCATTAGCGATCATGCAAGACCAAACCAGGTATTTTGAACCAAACTTACTGGACAAAATGGGCCACCTTCTGCCTTCTGTTCCATCCGCATGATCCTGTAGCGGCCTGCGGGACAGATGGTTTGCTTATGACATGGTGAATTGCAAAGATTTTTGTTCCTCTAAAGTAATTGTTTGTACAAATCACAGACTTTGTATGCGTAAAATTCCAGCCAGATGTTAGAACCAGAAATGCATCACGTCACTGCGAGTCACTGATTTTGGTGGGAACTGTGGTGATACCTGTCACAATTAACAGTGGGACACACTGGTGGGAGTAGAGGACTAGCAGTGGCTTCCCTTGGAACATATTCTTTGTGTTTAGAGATCTGTTCTGCTATTGTTACTAATTTACTGATACTCCAGCCTGAATCCTTCTTTCTGTTTGAATTTAAATCTTCTGGATCTAAGATACTTGTGACTACTGCCTTATCTTTGCATTAGTCCCTCTCGCTTTCTCTTTCCTCATATCCAGTATATTCTGAACATCTTTTGTGTTCTTCATCTGCTTATATCTGTAGCTGAAAATTACTCCTCTGCGCACAAGTAATAATTCCCAGTACTGGGAATTCTCCCGTTTCTCCCAGATTACCTAGTTGCTGCATTCCTCACTTACCACAAGGAGAGCAGCAAGCAAATCCATCTTGCAGGTTTTAACACAGACGTACCCTACAAAACAGTGATGAGACTTGATGGAAGAATCTAGGTGGCTGTGCGTGTGAGTGGGGTGACTGCGCGATGCCTGACAGATCGGAGGAGATTTTAGCGCCTTCCAGAAAAAGATGTCTGCAACAGAGCGAGGACAGAAGCTGAGGAGGAACTCTACTAGCAGACTAGCAGAGGGGGAACTAAGGTTAGAGATGACGTTAGTTAGAGTTTCTGCAGCTCGCGGGAAAGATCTGTGCAATTAGAGCCTGTAAGAAAATGATCTTATCTGCGAGTGGAGTCTTGGAAACGCAGGACTGGGCTGTTAAAAGTCACGATGGAAAGCTGGCAAAAGCCATCAGAGAAGTTGGGGGAGAAGACTGGAGTAGGAAGGGCAGCTTATGGGACAACTGGAAGAGGATGCAGAGGTGAAGATGAGCTGTCATGAAGAAGACCAGAAGATGATCTGAGGGCTTGGAGCACCTCTGCTGTGAGGACAGGCTGAAAGAGTTGAGGGTGTTCAGCCTGGAGAAGAGAAGGCTCTGGGGAGACCTTAGAGCCCCTTCCAGTCCCTAAAGGGGCTACAGGAGAGATGGGTAGGGACTCTTGATCAGGGACAGAAGTGATAGGATGAGGGGTAGTGGTTTTAAACTGAAAGAGGGGAAATTCAGATTAGATATTAGGAAGAAATTCTTTGCTCTGAGGGTGGTGAGAGCCTGGCCCAGGTTGCCCAGAGAAGCTGTGGCAGCCCCATCCCTGGAAGGGTTCAAGGCCAGGTTGGAGGGGGCTTTGAAGAGCCTGGTCTGGTGGGAGGTGTCCCTCCTTGTGGCAGGGGATTGAAACTGGATGATCTTTAACGTCCCTTCCAACCCCAACCATTCTGTGATTCTATGATGCAGTCAAACCTAAAGAATATATAACTGTGAGAACTGCGAGTGTTTCTTAGCTTTGAGCTCTGGACGTGCATCCCAGTTTACTCGTGGCTTTCTGCTGGGTTGAGACCCAGGAACTCTACGGAAAAGCCCAGGGATGAAGTGTGGTGGTATCCCATGGCACACAGGATATTTCTTCCAGTCCTGCCTGCTGAGGAGCCAGGGCTGCAGGTTGGGATGGAGTGGGGATGTCCATCCCTTCCTTCCCTGCTCCCCAGCCTGGGAGGAACAGACCTATTCTTCTTCCACCCACTTTCACACTAGACACCAGTGTTATTTCCTGGCTGAATGATGCCCAGGCCCTGTTTGTTTTCCAGCAGTGTATGGCCAGCGCTGGAGCTGGAGCTGCGGGGAAACTTGTCAGGTCAGTGATAGGTTCTGGGGCTGTTTTTAAAAAAAGTGCCTCCTGCTTTCAAATAAACTGTGAGCGGGCCCACAGCAGAGGCAAAGCCGTTCGGAGTAAAGCAAAGGCCTTCTGTCAGTAGTGGCAGCTGAAGGATGGGATCCCTCCGTTCCTTGTTGGCCTGTCGCTTTGAAATGCTATTTTTTGCACTTCGGTCCTTTCAGGAGTGAAACTTTGTAAAGGTTATCCGTCCTGAGAGCAAACCGGGATCTAAATATAGAAGAAAAAAAAAAAAAACCCAACAAAACCCCAACAAAATAGATTAGTTGTCTAGATTTTGAGCGCCGTGGATTATAACCCGTCCCCTTTAGCTGACGGCCCCTGCTGACTAACAGACAGGCTGGTGTCCCGGCGTCCCCCTCCCGCCCCAAAGGCTCCCGCTGCCACTTCTCCTCCCGCAGAGGACGGCCAGCAGAAGAAAGGACAAAAGTTGGGAGGAGAGAGGTGACTCCAGTCCAGTAACACGATCCCTTTACAACTCTGTTTAATGAAAACTTCTTCCCTTTTCCTGCACTAGCACAAGGGCGGTGTTTGTTTGCTGCACAATCTGTATTTAGATAAAGGAACAAGGGGTGACAGTGTCTTCCCACCGTTTAAAAATCAAAGAGGTTGGAGACTAATTCAGCCTTTTATCAGTCTGTTGCTAAATAGAATTTTACTATTTATGTGACGCTAATAAACGTTTGAAGGGGTATTTGCCATTTTTTTTTTACCCTTTGCTACGTAGGAGCAGCGAGTGGCAAAGCAGCAGCCCTGAGCCGGCATATGCAGCCTCTGTTTATATAGTTCAAATGTCGATTTCTTTTCTGCCTTGTCTGCAAAAATAAACAGGATGAAAAAAAATGTGTCAGTAACAACATTTTGCAACTTGGAAAAAAGGACTTGAATTACTAGTAAACTTAACCCCATCACACACTTCCCCCCCCGCCCCAAAATCCAATTTAATTTTACATGTTTCTGGCTTTTGTTCCATACAGCTGTGTTATAGCTTTAAACAACTAATCTTTTTCTTTTCACTTACGTTTTTTTAAATATATTTTTGGTTTACAGGAACTATTAGTTGTTTGACCACATCTTGCAGCACATTTTCCTGTTTTAATTTATCCACAGAATACATAAATAAGGGCTTCATACCGGGCATTTCTGTTCTGAGTTGTATTTGAGGAATGCTTTTTAAAGCAAACTCTGAGCAAAGTGTTTAAGATGGGCTCACCCGATTTATATCGAATTAGAGATGAAATTTGCTGCCTCAAGAGTTTTTACACTTGCTAGGAAAACATTTGGTTTTCTGGATGTTCGTGTGTTGGGGGCTTGTTTGCCGCTTTAGTGTAGCTATTGGCATCTCAGTGCATCACCGCGTCTTTAAACTGTTTGCAGTGAATTAGAATTTGGGGAAAATCTAGGGAAAATCTACACTTAATGTAAATAATATAGAGACTCGGGGTGCGAGAACCAGCCCTCCCTTTAATCTGAGCTGGACCAGGCTGTGTCAGTTTGCGATACTGAGCGGGGCTAAAGACTCGGAGCCCGGTTTATTTGAGGAGGACTCATCCCAGTGATTAAGTTGCTGTGTTTGGGGGGCTTTGCCGTGGCTGCCTGATGGTAGAGAGAGGCCCGCGACGTGGCAGCCCAGCAGGGGGTAGCCGAGCACTGGTAACTAAGGCGGTGTCCAACTTTGACGTATCCTTCATTATAAGGACAGCGATAGAGAGCATGCACTCGCTAAACAGATTTTGCTTCCTGAAGGCTTGGGTTATTTACCCTGTTGGAGAGAGATGGTGCTCTGTTTGCTAGGAGAAGCCACGGCGCGGGAATTCACCCTGCAGAATAATGTGCCTTTTTTTTTTTTTCTTTTTTTTTTTTTCTTTTTTTTTCCTTGTGGCTGTAGGTTGAGATTTTAGATGGCTCAGGTGAACATTCCCCAGCTAAATCCTTGGAAGTCAAACAGGAGGGGAAATTGTTGTCTTCTGATAAACGACTATATTTTTGGAACTATCCACATTTCTTGGCACGGAATACATCTTTTTTTTTCCTTTATTTTTTTTTTTTTTAAAGCTGCTTGCCAAACGTGTACATAATTTGCTATGCCTATGGAGTTGCATTGCTAAGTGAGGAAGCTGTGCTTTCCAAACAGAGACTGGCAGCTGGCAAACATAAAATATCTCAATGGTGGCAGAGTCCCACAAAAAAAAAAAAAAAAAGAGACACCTGGTTTTGAAAAATACAAGGCCTGGCCTTCGTTTAATATAAAGCAATTGATCTTGAGCCTAAGCTCACTTTCCACTGCTGAGAACCTGGTCACACCGCTCCATTTCACAGCTGAATCTGTCTGGGGATGGAGACTGAAAGTGTGCATTCTGCTACCTTTCCTTGCCTGGGAAAAAAAAAAAAAACAAACTCTGGAGAATATTTCTCCCTTTCTCCCTTTCCTCCCCAACAAAATAATGGGCCTTGGCTGCTGAGCTGACATACTGCAGATTGCAGGGATGGAGCTGCTTATATTTAAAAAAAACGGCTGCCCTTCACTTGCGTCGCACCCAGGCATCCTGGCTGAGATGGAGAGCCTGCCTTTCAACCAGGCTTTCTCCTCGTAGCCGGCGTGGAGGGCAGACAGGAGGCCCAGGAAAGATGATTAGTGCGAGATTTTATTTTATTTTTTTTTTTCACGGGGTTCAGAGAGCTCAAATGGCTTCTTAATGTTCCCAAAGAGGGCTGAGAGGGCACTAGTGTCTGGTCTGTCTGGATGCCACAACTGGTGGGCCTCTCCTTGTGCTGGCATCGCAGCAGTGTCGCAGAATGCGCCTGATAATGAATTATTAGACATTGTGGCCGCGTCACAGATCCTCGACGCTTGTCTCAGCCTCTGCTCTGCGTGGCTTTGATGGCCCAGCCTTTGTTTCTGGCCTCTGCTCTTCGTTCTCCCTCCTTCGCTGCTGGCAAAAGGCTGCCTGCGTTACCGGTGTGCTCCAGCCACGACCAGGGCTGCAGAGGCTCTGGAGATTGGGTCGGTTCAGGTTTTGACTTGACGGCTGGAAGGGGTTGGAAGAGTTTCAGGCTTGGGAGAAGGTGGAGGAAGCAGCAGCAGAGCCAGCGGGGGCTGCAGGGTCTGCCGGGGAGCGTGAGGCCCCAGGGAGAGGAGTCCGTCTCCTGCTGAATCTCTGTGTGTGCTGGAGGGAGAATTAGGCACCCTCCTCTCCAGACCTACCGTGCCCTGAAATTCCAGTGATTCCTTGTGCAAAAGTTTCATTTTATGGCCATCCTTGGTGGCATTACAATATTATTTTTTTTTTGGCCACTATTATTGAGGAAGATGAAAATGCTTACTGTCATGTCTCTCCTAAATCCTGGCTGCACAGTTTAGGAGTTAACATCCCTACCCCTTGATATAGATGTATATGTGTATATATATAGTATAAAATCTCTCTATATTAGATAACTTATTTTCTTTTAAGAAGCCACTCTTGAAGGGAAGGAGTGCTGCTGGATACCTGTTTAAGTGGCTGTAAATGGAAAAGCCCCTCAGTTTCCCGTAGCCTGTACTCACCTTGTTGCCACCTACGCCAGGCTGCTCCTGGGTTGCTTTCCTTTGTTCTGTTTTCCTCAGTGCAATGAACCCTTACGTTATGAGTTTCTGCTGTAGTTTTAACCTCTAATATGCAACCATTACAGCTTATCTCGTCTCCTAAATTACTCTAAAATCCAATTATAAAATCCTCTTTCCCTCAATAGCACACAACTTGCCACATTACTGAAATGCTGGGTAGCTCTTTTGTTTTTCTAAATTAATAATAACTACCATTTTCCGTCTGCTCTTAGTATGGTAGTCTTTTATATCACTGTGCTGCTTTCCCATAATACATATTATGGTTCTTTTTATACGCTAGTTATGTTTGGAAAAAACAAGAAAGGTTTTGAAAAGATGTGCCAGTCAACTTCTGTGTATCAAAAATATGACAATGAAAATCCTTAGTGGAAACTTAGGCAGAAAATTCCTAATAACATTGTATCCTGCCAGAGGAAAATGGCAACTCGTTATTTGCTGGAACCTTTATTTTGGGCTGTAATGGTTGTTATTTCAAACCACTTTCTAATGATTTCAAAATAAGGGTCCTGAGGTAACATGTCAAAACAAATGCAACAGGACAAATGGTAAGCTCTCTATTCAAAAGTATTCAGAAATATTTTTGTCTTACCAGTGCAGTCTCCAAATTTCTAGTAGGCTTTGTTCTTGCTTTTTTTAAAATCAAATGACAAAAATAGACATGATTTACTTTGGAAGTTTATTAAATGCGTATCCTGAGTTCCCAGGTTTTCCTCTTTCAAAAGGCCAAAGTCTCCATATTAACAATCCAAACATTGATTGTGTCCTGACACTAAATCTTTTGCTCTTAGAATATTAACTATGTTGATAAAACCGCTAGCCTGTTTTTAATAAACTGTCTAGTACTGTAAGCATTTTCTGAAACCCGGTGTGAAGATCTAGCGATAAAAGGGATGCAGTGGAAATAAAGATGCGCCCTTCAAGCTCGCGGCGTGGGTGAGATTTACCAGAAGGACGTGCTAATAGGTAAATAACATAATCACGTGTTTGCACACAAGCACAAACATGTATGTTCATTTACACGCACGGCCTGGTGCTATCTAATAATTAATCAAGTGCAATAAATTAACCACGGAAGGAGTGCACACAAATGTAAGAAGGCTTCCCGAGGGAAGAGTTTTTCCTTATAGTGGCCACCAAAATGATGATAATTGGTCCTCCGCCCTATGACAACTTAAAGAGAAGTATCTGATAGTAGTCTTCTGTCTTACAACCGAGGGAGACTGTCCTAAAGAGCACACTGATACTTCTGGGCTTTACTAGATCCCATGCTGGAAGAGAGTCACCTGGAATTACGTAGGTTTTTGCAAGTTTACAACACAAGCTGTAAGACCCCCCAGCCAGACGTAGCTCCGTGTGCTCTGGGATCCCATTCCCACCATCCTCACGTTAACTTCTCTTGGCCTTTTTGTAGGAATTGTATATGTAAGGATCAGAGCATTGACTCTACTCTGGTATTTCTCCTATCCTATTTAATTGGCCCTTAGTGCTAAAAAAAGGCCTCAAAGACTGATTCCTGAAGAAGAATGCCTAGGTTGTCCACCAGTGGAGGTGAACGGCAAAACCGGTGGCTGACTGGACCCCAGCCCAGCTCCCTTTGGTGGAATGTCACGCACAGCCCCCTCCTCTTTCCTAGGAGCTGAATGAAGCACATTACAACATTTTGGTGTTCAGCTTTCCGGGCTTGTAAATTCTTGGTTGGTGTGCTACAGCTCTCGTACACTCCTGCTTTGAGGTTATGCTATTTGGGTTTTTTTTTTAACTTGTACCTGCTTCTTAAGTGATTGCTTCTTTGAGCCTGGCAAATATTTCACTTTATTTATCATGACCTAAAGTAAATTAACCCATATCAGCACAGAAGTAGAGGACATTGAAAATATATTTATATTTTAAATTGAAGTTCAAGGCAACATTTAAATGAATAATTATTTACTATTTTGTTAAACGCTGACATATATGACAGCAATCATACATTAGTACAAATGCTTTTCTGTTTTGAATGGCTCATTAGTTGCTTTGTAGGGCTGTACTGGTTTTTTAAGATTCAGATTCAAAATCTCTTCTGATTTCTGCTGTTTGGTTTTTGGCAGTGGGCCAGCTGCAGATATGCATAATATTTCACTGTTAGACCTTGCAAACAGAATATCCTGCTGTGCTAAAGAAAACATTGTGTTTCTTACCACATGAAAATAATCCATCACTTTTCAATCAGCACACACGCATACGCTGGTGCGCGCACACACACACACACACACACACACAACCCTCTACCTGTTTTTTCCATCAGACTCCAGAAAAAATTAATGGCTATGATGTGAAGGGTGGACTCTTTGTACATGATCCATTAAAGTACAAACTAATCAAAATATATCTAGCATCTGATTTGCAAAGCAATGTGGAGCCAGAGGCAAGCTGAGGAAATAGACCATCTGAAGACCTCTCTGACCTTGTTCAAGTAGCAGTGTCTTTTTGTTTGTTTTAAATGTTGCGTGGAAAGTGAGAGCACAAGTTTACGACAACCCAGAACATCCCTTTGCACAGCTCGTAGAATGCCTTGTATGTAAAAAGGTAAAAAAAAAACCCCACAAACAGGATAGATACCATACAACATGCAAAATACTAGTTGTTTAATGCGTGCAGCTCATCAGTAGTGAAGGTTTCCTCCTTGGGAACAGACAGATTGCACAGGAGGAAACTCATTCGTGGCGGAGCACGGAGCATCCAGGGGTGCACGTGCACAGGCTGTGGGAAGAATAAAGCGAGTTCTCTCTCTTTTTATTAATGCTGTGCCAGATATTTCTGTGCATTTGTGACTTTTCTTCTGTGCACTGGACGTCCCTGAAATCTGGGTGTTTACCAAGGGCAGTGATACCTCAACAGTTCCCCATTCCAAGAACAGGAGAAGAATAAGAAGAATAATTTAGGTACTGTAGCACCCTGTACTGAGTCTCCCTGTGTTTTTTTCTAGAATTCATCCTTTGTCTAGAGGCTGACAACATATTATATACCAATACAGAAACAGGAGTGGATTTTTTACTTTCCAATGATGGAACAGTGGTCAATGAAACTGCGGTTATTTAGGGCAATAGGTGTAGTACAGTGAATGTTGTCCAACTAAGTATTTAGGCACCAAACCCTTACTTTAAAAGGAAGTTAGAGCTCCATGGAGCAGTTAAGTCCAGATTTTTTCTGCTTAAATATTGCTCTTCTGTTCTGAATGTAGTCACTGTAGGATGTCTCTACAGCAAACTGAGAGGAGCAATTAGGAAGTGCTTTGCATCCCCTGTGATGACTAGATTAAGAGCCTGGAGCTGGGTGGGAAGAATTATGACGTATGACCAAGTTTGTTGAAACTGCCTTTCTTCTGTCTGCAATCCTTAATATTTTGCTGAATGAGAGCGAATAAGGAAATGTAAGAGGTGTAGCGCATAGTCTTCATGCCTGTTGGTAATACATCAACCAAATGCACATGGACCATTCAGGTAGGTAAGGTCATGGGATCTTAGGAGGTTTATTTTTTCCCCTGTCTTTGCAAGGTCTTCATGTTTTTATCTGCATGTTCCTTAGACCTAAATTCAAAGCAATAGGGTGTGACAGCTGAAGGAGCAGGTATAGAAGCGTGCGGTGGGCAAGGTTAAGCAGAGGCACGGGGAACCAGGGAGTCATCAAGGCTGGAGGAACCTGGCTTTTAATTTCTGAACATTCTTCACTGCTGCCCTTTGAAGCATTTTTAGTCATGCATTTTTAGACCATTGAATTTTGAACTTCTGGTCACCCCTTTCTTCCAGTTGTGAAAACAAGAGCTTGTCAGTGGAAAAAAGAGTTCTCAACAGAACTGTCAGAGTGCAGTTTGTGACATGAGTCAAAAACCCGAGGTCTGCTCTGTTGCCGCGATAACACTTGATTAAGATGACTTGCCAGGCTCTTGGTTCAGCAGTTTTGTTGCCACCCACTTATTTTTTACTTTCTCAATTATTTTTTGTGCTTTATCTAGGTTTGGGAGCTTGAAAATTGATGCAACACATTCTGGTATCTAAATAAAGCGTGAGAACATTTGGCCAGCCTTTTCAGGATTATTTTGTAAAATAAATGACTTTCCTTTGGAGTCCCACATCTTCCAGCTCCCTTTGCAGTTTCCGTTTTAAACATGGAGCTGTAAGAAGGAGAACATGGAGAGGGTACAGCAATGAGAAAAGACTAGTCTAGTAGCTGGAGCGAGAGAGAGCTCTTTTCAGCTGTGCTAACTCATGTCTGACCTTGACAAGGCTGTTACCTGCTTTGTACTGATCAGTTTACTCATCTATGAGATAGATAAAATAATTGACAATATACTCATTTTGGTTGAAATAAACAAAAAATATGTATTTGTAGAAAAGACAAGAAATCTTTGCCAATGTTTTAACTTGTGGAGTGGCAAATATTTTTAACTAAAAGAGCAAGACTGTTCATGTGACTTTTCAGAGGTCCTTACAAGTGGAGTCAACTGAAGCTGTGGTCGCTCTGGAAGATAGGGAATACCCTTTGTGGTGGTTCACTGGTCTTAAATGGGAATAAAGTTTGTGCAGTCTTGAAAAGATTGACCTTACTTTCCACGAGTTAAGAGGAGAGTTTGCTTTTCTCACATACACTGTCCTTACACTGTGGGCACAGAATTACTCACTGAGAGAGGTGCAGTTAAACTGATCACTTTTCAGAAAGTTAGCTCTAACCAGGGAAGTGGTTGAGGCACCATCCCTGGAGGTATTTAAAAGACGGGTAGACATAGTGCTTAGAGACACGGTTTAGTGATGGTTTTTATCAGAGTTAGGTTGATGGTTGGACTAGATGATCTTAAAGGTCCTTTCCAACCTTTCTTTGATTCTGTAGGTGTTCACCTCTTCCCTCTCTCCTCATCCCAATTATAGAAACCTCTGAGCAATTTGAACACACAGGAAATCCAGAAATTTTCTTTTGGTGAACTGCTTTTGCAGATGGAGTTATTTGCACTATTGTTTTTCACAGCTGAATATGTCCCCTTCAGCAGCAGCTGAAGAACGATGTCAGACAATCCCGTGAAGTCCTTTTTCAGAATGCCTCATTTTTGAATTGAACTCATATTTTGCCTCAACATTTCTGACAGTACAATTTTTTATCCTGTTAACTCAAAGGCTCCATAAAGAAAAATGTAAGGGAGGATAACGCATCCAGCAAGTAAAATACTGGTCAGCCACGTCGTTTGTGTTAATTTCATGTACTACAAGGTAGAAAGTCACGTCTAAACTGCTTTACTGTTAATCCCCTGCTGCCATGAGAAAAGCTGGCTTCGTCCTTAGGTGTGAGTGTGGACCCTCTTTCGGACTCACAGGCACTTCAGCAGCTCAGCATCGCTACCGGTAATTTACAGAGAGGAGTCTCCAAGTTTTTTCCTTCACCAGAAGGCCTGCTGGCCTGACAGGAGGACCTCTGAGGGCAGTGGGGTAGAAAAGATAGAATGAGAGGAGAAGGGAGAGGAAGGGGTCTCTTATTATTTACTCTGGGGAGGGATGGAAGAAAAACTCTGAGGCTCCTGGAAGAGACAGTAGGTGTGTTGTGACAAACAGGTAAAAAAGAAGATGCTGATAAAGCATAATGAAGTAAAGAAAAAAACCAATATGCATGGAGCCTGGTGATGCCACTATGGACCACCAAGAAACAGCTGATGCAAAAAGTGAAATGCCAACGGTTCCCAAGCGACAGGCAGAGAAATGAGCCAAAAATAACCAACATTGAAGGAAAATTCAGCCTTGTCAAAGTGCTACCAACAGTAAGAGAAAAAGAGCCAGGTGCAGTCAGGTAGTTGTTCCAAACCCCTAGAAGTGCCAGCTGGCATCTTCTGGAGGAAGCATCCATCAGCAAAACGATAGCGTTTTTTCTTCTTCTTCATTGACCATAGCAGTATTTGTCCAGGTTTTTGCTATGTCTCTTATATGAATATTAGTCAAGAAGGGGAAAAGAGTCCTAAGTCGCCCTGTACAAAAGCACTTACAGCAGCAGCTGTCTTTTCTTTTTCATAAGGAGACATAGGAAGCAGAGAAGGGTTTCCAGTTGGAAGAGGTGATGTTACCAAAGAAGCTGTAGGTAATGAGGAAGGAGTTAGAAAGAGGAGTAATTGAAAGGGATGCCTCCAGCACAGTTCAAGATTAATGTTCCTCCTAGTTTATCTCGTATGTCTTCCACGGATGATTTTCCAGCTTATTTGTACGGTTGACACTGGGAGTAAAGAGCTCGTGAAGCACAGAAGAACCCCACACAGTCTGCTGAATTCTTGCCGTCACCATTTCAACAGAAGGGAAAAAGATGACCTACCTGATTTTCCAGATGTCTACAGTGGGGTAAATGAGAGATGAGATAGATTGTCTGGAAGGAGGTGTTACTGCTGCTGATGAGCATTGGCCATGCCAGGCCACGCTTGGGCACCGTGTGACAGAACCGCAGGTGTGCAGCCGTAAACTGGGGAGCAGCTTCACTGCTTGAGGAAGAACTGGTGCTGGGGGAATGAAGGGTCACCCTTTGCTACAGTGATTTCTACACTGAAGGGAGTCTGCTGTGGTGAAAGTCTGATAAATCCCAAATGCAGTTACAAGCTCAGCTCCTTGGTGTTCTTAGGGTATTCAGAATTACCTATCGTGCTGCTATTTGCTATTAGCTTCCTTTATTTTAGGTGTTTGTGTTGACAATGTCGTTTGTAGCCTTCAGTCTTTTAAGAAAAATGGCTGTAATTAACCAGTGATAACATGCAGCTGTTGTTTTACTTTCAAAAGCTGCACACCTGACTGGGAGGAGTTGCACAGGAAGGTGTTCACTTCAGCCAGAGGGACCACTAGAGATGACTGACTTGCAGAGGACTGTTGTCCAAATGGTAAGAGTAAATTATTAACTTTAAAGTTACTTTTTGATTATTTTTTTTTTTTTGTCCCATTTTGTCTTAAGACAAGCCCAATTTGGGGAACAAGCTCATACAAATATGTTTTAAAGTGTTGTAATATTCAATACGTAGAGTATTAGCTGCAGAGCGCTCTACTCCCCTGAAAAGAGAATCGATGTAACAGGTGACCAAAAGATTGGGTGTCTCTTTTCGTGATGTGGTTCACCTGAATTCAGACAGATATTCTGAAGCGCTGTAACAGCAGAACTCATCCTCCTGCCTGTCCCTTCTGGTACCTTTCACGGTGCTTTGTCCAGTTGTAAATGGAGCAGTCAAAGAGAACATTATCATCTTTCTTGCTAGCAAATCTCTTGTTCCAATATATTTCCCTGTTAGGACTCTTCACGCTCTACTTTACCCTGTTTAATTTCATCTCATTACTCCTGTTTGCATTTTAGTTTAGCTTAGCAGTCCTCTGTTCATGGTTTTTTGCTCCATCCATCTTCATCTCTTCTGTCACATCAGTCGTCGTTTCTGTAGGAACCAAACTACAGCTGCCTGGGATATAGAGTGAAATTCAGGGTTTGAACATCCCTCAGTCCTACAGCTGAAGGGAACATTCCTTGCTGTTCGGGTCCAAAAAAATGCTTGAGTATAAAGGGATTACATTACACTTGCTAGAGCTTCACTCAGATACCTTATAGATGTTTCTATAGGTTGTGGAGTCCCCTTCTTTGGAGATTTTCAAGACCCACCTGGATGCCGTCCTGAGTAACATGCTCTAGCTCTGGGCAGTCCTGCTCCAGCAGAGGAGTTGGACTAGATGATCTCTATGGTCCCTTCCAACTCTAAAAAATTCAGTGAAATTCTTTTTCTTTACTGGAGTTCCACGACTTCCCTCTTTCCATATTTTCTTTGGTTGCAATGCCAGAGATGTTATTTTCTCTCTGCCACACAAAGTTTAGCCATTTATCTCTTCTTTCTGTGTCAGACTTTCAAGGGTACCCTTTTCCCTTCAGCTTTCTCTCGCATTTTTTTAATTTTTCAACCAGCTTTGAATTTTTGCACTTCTGAATTTGTGCTTGGAAGCTGTTAAAACCTTCCCCGTTTAAAACAATAAGCTAATACTTTATTTTACTTATTTAACTGAAATAATAGAGACTTTGAATGTGAAATTTAATTCTGTGGAGCAGATTGGCACAAGGCTTAACGTTCACCAGAAATCTGATGTGTGTCCTCTGATTTACTGCAAATCACTTCTCATTTACACTGGAAGTACAGATAAAATCAGATCCATAACATTGTGATGACTGTAAGTGGTCTGTTTAGCTGCTTCGTAACAGACGGTTGAATCAAATCATTTTCGAAATCCCGTACCAAAAAATTGTGTGCAGTTTCTCTCTTTCACTCTCTCTCCAGTACTGTGCGTTTCCTGCGGGTTAGAGCAAACGCAGTGTGCTCAATTTGGCCTCGTATTGTGTCATTGACATTGATGTTTTATTTACTGAATTACATTTGCGGCCGCCTTTATTTCCAAAACGTTTTCTTAAAGCCTTGCCTACGTTAAACATTCTCCTTCCTCTTTCTATAAAGCATTTCATGATGTGCTGATCCAGTCGGAAATTTCCTTGTAAAGTCTGGCAGGAGCTGCCAATACTCAGGGCTTTTGGGGCAACGGTGCAAACTTTATTGTGAGAGTTATCACAGCCCCTTTCTGTTCACCTGCTGGGTTTTTATGACTTAGAAATCACTACGCCTTGTTTATGATGGCAGTTTATTATAGGGTAAGAATATACCGAAAATATTTTTTCCATTACTGAAATAAAATACGGAAGATTCTGCCTACGGTATGGGTTAAGGAGAAATGGGGGGGGGGGAATGTAATTCCCCTTGAGGAACCAATGCAATTAGTTTAATAAATAAAGGGAGCGCATTAATTAGATTAATAAATTAGGAGAGCTGCTATTTGTCAGTGGTTGATTATAGCCAGCTTTTTGTTTGAATATTATTTGGTCAGGAAGGGCAGGTGTTTCTGCAATATGAATTACTGTTCTGCTTGATTTAAAGAAATTTGATTTCAGTCTTCAGTGTCTTTCCGCTTTGAACACAGTCGAACAGACTTCTGAGTTTTACAAATTTTAACTGAGTTGTTCCCTGGGTTTCCAAAACCCAATACCTGAATAGTATGTACAATGATACTGCACAAATATTCATACAAATTGTATTACTTTCTCTTATTAGCTGTAATAGCCTGCCGTTAACAAATAAAATACCCACAATCGCTTTGTCTAATGCATTATGCACAACAGGGCAAATTCAGTGCAAGCCAGGCCACTTGGTATTTCCAACTGGCCAAAATATGGTGATTTTTATGGATGTGCAGTACCCAGTACTTTGTCTTCCATGTCAGTGAGTGTCGGTGCAGCCCCATAGACAGGCTGCCAGCGTTCACTGCTCAGGTGAAGGGGTGAACTAGGGACAGTTTTGACTTAATTAACATTGAGCTGGACCTCACCATCAGTAAGTAAATGACCAGGGAAACGCCCTTATGACATAAGGTAAATTTGCTCACATACCTGCTTAGACGTACATTTGAGTACAGATGAAATTAAATACTAATATATAGCTACTGAAAAATCCATTTATTTTAGCACCAATGAAATGTGAGTCATTACCAACGTTGATATTTAAAATACTTTTTTCAGTGGCGGGGGGTGAGGGGTGAAGATTGTTTTTGGGAGTGTTCCTTCTCATGTTTGTGTTGTGCAACTGAAACACATCCAAGAAATAAGTTATAAATCCGCAGTTTTCCCATGGTTGTTTATTTCTGGAATTCTTCAGCTGTGATCTGCGGTCACAATATCAGCTGTCTGTGGAGCGCTTGCTGGGGGCTGGGGAAAGCAGTGAGGTTGGCCCGGGAAGGCTCCATCCAAAGGAGATGAACATGAAAGAATGAGGTGTAATAAAGTTGGAGTGTAAATCACATCAGTGCGCTTAGCACTTGGTGTGCTGATCTCCTTGCCCTTGCCTCTTTACCCTTTGCAAAAAGCACCCCGCCCCGAAAATTAATGTGAAAAAGACCAAGACGTACCAAATCGTAGCATGGGACTTAGTTGCTTTCTTAACCTGGGAAGCAGCAGCTCCAAGCTGTGGTCTGTTTATATTCTTGAGGAATTTTTCTGCTAGTGGTATGAATTAACCCATTCCTCTGGTTGGTACTGCCTTTTTATTAAACATACTGCTCACCGCCAGTTGCTGGCACGACTCGTCTTGTCTTGCTACTGCATTGCAGGAGGAATTAAAAGCCACAGGAATATGTCATTTTCCAGCCCGGTTTGCCACCTGTAGTAAATAGGGAGTCGGAGTGCTGATCCAGGAATGGGCTCGGTGTTTCATTTTTACCAAGAAAGTACAAAAATAAAACCAAACTCCTACACAATGAAGTAAACGTAGCACTTAGTTTGGACAGCGTGGGCACATAAAGATGTGGTAGCTGTAAAAACCATTATCTTTTAGCAAACAACAGTCGCTCATCAAATAAGACAACGATTTTAATGAAGAATCACAGATAAGGATACAGCAGCACATTGATTAATGCACACAGCAACTTCTCCTGAAACATGACTGCATTAGGTCTTTACTCTTTTGCGATGATATGCAAGCTGTAATAAAGCTTTTACAGTTATTCAATATCATGAATAGTATTAGCAGAATGATCAGAGGTTCTAGTTGAAATGGATGACTATAGATGCCAGACTTCTTAAAGTTCTTACCGTTTCACGGATGCCCACGTTATTATTAGACAGAGATAAATAAAGGAAAGAAATGTCCAGGAAAGAATTGAGGGGGGAAAAAAGTGAACAACCTGTTATTTTTGGTTCTGGTGCAACATAACTTGGCTATATCGTAAAGTAATTAAGAATTACCTAATTTAATCCACGGCGGTACACAGAAACACAGGACCATGTCATTTAGTTCTGTTTGGCTTTTGTAAATGTGCTTTTGGAGAAGGGTCCTTGTCACCAGTAAAAAATGGTCTAGTCTTTAAAGCTGCACTGATTTATTTTTGAATGCGGGGCTATTGTTAAATATTAAATGATTATTTTTTTTCTTTCTTTCTTTCTTTGGATCTAGACCATACATCACACTTTTGTCATGAAAAAAACCTATATGTAATTCCTGGGGCAACACGTCCCCATTTCCCCTGTAGATTTTTCTGATCGTTGAACCCTGCAATAAAACGGTCCCGTGAACACCTGTGGGACACATGGAGGGTGCAGTGCCTGTGCCGCGGTTTGAAGCACCGAAGGGCAGTTGCTGTGATCTCACCAGAATTCGGTAGGGCGAAAATTCTTTTAAAGGAGAGTTGTTAAGATCTAGGTGGGATCCTAGGGCTGGAGAATGAGCTTAATTTAAAATCTTCCCGAAATCAGTTATCCTCCAGAACTACTCCTGTGAGTTACCAAGCACACAAGCTGGTTTATTGTCTTGCACACGCAGTTACGTTTAAGAAAGTTTGTATTTGCTTGCCTGGGTAAAAATGTGCGGTACGAGGCTTCTTGTTTTGATTATCTTTTGACCTGCTGGCTTACCTGAGATGAGAGAGAGAGAGAAATCATGCAAATGGCTGTGAGCTCCAGCGTGCTGTGTGATGTGTGAAGGAAGCACGGAGCACATGTGCTCTGCTAATGTGAGTTTCTCAGTTAGTAAGCCAGCGCATATTAGTAATATCATCATTCAGGGCTAATTAATGCATCATTATGGTCTTCTAAAAGGCTTTTGCCGGTGTGATGCTGGGTGCAGGGGTTAGTATTTGTTCTGGAAATGTTTTATTATTATTGCCTTAGTGTAATTTGAAAGCTGATTTGATGTCTTGAATTGCACTCACACCCCCAGAAGCATTGTTTTAATTGGAAATATTTGCAACTAAAAATACCAGACACAAACCATAGATGAATAATGTGTAGTGGGCCATTCTCTAATTCTGTGAACGGATAGTTTTACAGAGAACAGAGAGATCCAGATCTGGCAGGTTGGTTGTTCTGACGAAGAGTTTGTCCCCAGCTCTGAGGGGCTGATCTACCCATTCCCCTTCCCCAGGTCTGCTGAGGGCCTTGTGGGTCATGAGCAACTTCTGAGGATCAGACCTGAAACTCTTCCCAAGGAAGATGCTTTTGGAGAACATCTGTTTTGAAAACACAAGGCATGTGCAAACCAGAGTAAGACCAAGGTCATCTGAAGTTTAGCTTTCCTCTACCCAAGAGATGCCTGTAGTCATTTTGCTAGCTTTATTGTCATCTGGTCCATGCATAGTAAAAATTCTGCTCATAAAGCGATCCCAAAAGTTGTTATGGCCCTAAAGAATGCTGCTTAAAGCAAATAAGTGCAGTAGTTTCCAGATTCCGTCCCTTAATTAGTAAGAGGGGTCAAGTGTCAGGTCCATCAGTGAGCTGTAGTATTTCAGTTTTCCATCAGTGAGGGTCATTCATTTGAGAAGACAAAGAGGCTGAGAATTTTCTCTGTGACTTTGTTCTGGTTGCCTTTTCTCTTCTCATGTTGTTCCTAGCTTTTTCCTGATAGCTTAGCTTGTTTTTTTGAAACTAGTCTCTGGGTAATACTTTAGTGGACTCTTAAATCACCGTTTTTTTCTGCTGCTTGGCAATATAGTGCCTTCCTTTCCATTAACCTACTGCCTGATTACACCAACTGTCTGAAATGCAGTTAGAATGACTCTTTGCGTACGATCTTATCTGACACTAACATCTCCTTCCATTTTTTAATCTCATTTTAAGCACGTGGAACTATTTGAAGTTCCTTTTGCCCCTTTTATCTAGATTCCATTTTCTTAAATGAAATCATCCAGCTTCTCCGAGGGGAATAGTTTAATTGTTCAAGGTGCATGATTTGTAGTGACCTTACAATTGTGCAGGACCACAGTCCGTGCAGTTCCATGCAAGTGATCAGAAGGGGCCATGCTCGCCTTTGAAGTGGGGTAGCTTATTAGAAAAGTAGTAAGTTGTATCAAACTTTCTTTCCAATTAACTGTGTCCTTTCCACATAAGCGTGTTCTTTGTGTTGTGGATTGGGGTGGGTTTTTTTTCTTTTTGAGTGCAATTTACTGCCAAATCTATGTTTTAACCAACTAGTATGAAGTATTTTCATTCCAACCACCTATTGATTCATCTAAGTTCATAGCTGAATAATCATAACTTAGAAGATTTATAGAGTTCTAGGTGTCCAATTTATACAGCTTATTTGTTTTACAATAAGGGTGCTTTCCCTGCCTCCCCCCGCCCCCCCCCCTTTTGTTCTCTCTGCTCAGCTTTACTGACTAAAACTGTGACTGGTGTTCTCCACTGCTTCCATGGGACCCATCGTGTGATTTGGCTTTGTATGGTTTTGATTTAATCAAGAGGAAGATGAAAGTGGGTGTGTATTACTTTCAACTCCTTAGCCATTTTGCCATCCATCTTAGTCAATGGGTGGTTGCCCAGGACACAGCATTAATGATAGCTGTCAAAATAATAGTCAGAAGGTTAAAGGTCAAGAAAAATATGTAAAAGACTTCAGGGTGAACCAGATGATAAAGTAACTCATTTAGGCCATTAAATGCTAGCATAGCATGGACTTGATGGGTTCATGGGTTACTAGAAGCAAGAAGAGTAAATGGGGACATCTTCAAGTAGTTTACTCTTGTTAAAAGATGAAAAAAGATGATAATAGCATTACCAAACAAGCACACTAAAGGCAATTTTCTTAATTACCGTGCTGACCCAGCAGTGCACAGAGAGAGGTCTTGTTATTGGAATGAGAGCTTTTACTTTCAAACAACATTAACCCTTCTTGGTACCGTATGTCTTAATTAAGAGTATTCCTGGAAGTTCTGCAGCTGTCAACATTTTTACGTTTCTCTTTGGGTTTGCAAAGCAGTGGGACAAGAAACAAGCCATTGCAACTGTTGTGTCGTCTCAGTGGTCTTTATTTCATTTTTAGGTCTTTTTTCCAATAAAGCTATGACTCTCATGTTTATGAAAGGGCCAAGCCTGAACAGCTAACCTGCCTCTTACTATGTATATTCATACATTGTATTTGTACTTTAGCAGTCCTAAATGTTAATTGACTGAAGAGGAGCTTACGTGAGCTTACACTACCCAGAAGGATGCTATCGAAACAGCAGTGTAAAGTTGTCTCCCTTTCCCTTATTTTTTCAGCAATGCATTTTATTTAGAGTTGCTTAGAAAACATTATCGACTAATTTTCCAGAATAATCTAGGTAGGTAAGAATATAAAGGTGTCAAAACTATTATCCTTTTCTTAAACTGAAATTCAATAGAAAACTAGAAAGTTATATATATATATATATGTATATATATATATAAAGTTTTGGAATTTCACTATCTGCAACAGTGGGATGTGAATTAGTAATTTTCTCAAGCACTTAATGAAAAATTCTAGCAAGATTGATGCAGTTTGTACATGTTGCCTGTCTTCTGTTACCTCGCTGGCCACGGATAATGAAGGCTTTATCCAGGCTCTAAGACTTACCAAAATGTTGACAGTCTTTCGTGCCAGAGAGCCCGCTATTTTGGCTGGTTTCTTAATGTGTCCTCTCAGTAGTATTACTTTAGATTGAAGTGGTTATATGTCAAGCTCAGATATTTTCTTCTTACAGTCATTGTGTTGTAGTTACATTTGGTGGAGAGGAAATATAAATCTTGGCGTTGGCAAATGTCATAGGCAGAGTCATCTTCTGCTCTTACAACATCAAAATAAAGATATGCAGATACAGAAGACTTTAATGAGAACAGTAGGGTATTACTGAGAAGATGATTAGAGAGAAAAGAAGCAATAATTTGCAATTTTCTGAAGTTATGTTATTGCAGTACCATGAAGAAATCACAGTACCATGTAGTAAAATCACTTGTACTGAAAGATTGCTTTGAGAAGGCACTTCATTAGTATTGATAATCTGGGGGGAAGGGGAGCCAATAAATCTGAAGGCAATGACTGGGGCATCTAAAGTGTCGTGCTCTAGAGCATCTTTCTGCTTACATCTTCTCTTTTGCCTCCCATCTGCCGTCCGAGGACGTTTTAGTGACTGTCCTTCAAAGCACCACGTCAAGCAACCTGTTCCCCAGTCTTGGAAGCTGGGAGAATTCTTGGTAGTGTGATGACAAGGAGACAAAAAAAGCTATCAAGAAGTCGGATTTATCTCCCTGTACTTTCTCGCGTGCGACTGTCTTTGACTTGGTGTTTTGGTCTAAAGCAGAAGCAAACACTCTCATTTACCCCACTTACCACGCATTGGTTCAGTTCATGGTGATTGTGGTGAGGGGAAGAACTAGATTCCTTCTGAAGGAAAATGAACCGGCAGCCGAGCTCCAGGTACTCACCAACCATGGACCAGCTGCCTGTTGGGAAGGAAGGGTCCAAAATAACGGCTGTTCTTCAGTCAACTTAAAAACTACGTAAGTGGTACGGGAATTTACTCCAAGGAACCAGATAAAATCTAATTCAAAGTAACCCCCGCAAAGTGCATATTCTGTAGATGTAGAGCCCTCAGCACCAAACGTAGGAATCTGTTGATCTGTTCTTTTCACACCAAACTTCATGCTAACGTAGGTCAAGCCTAGAGTTAAGGCATCTAATCTAAGATGATTGTCCAAACTGGTGTATTTTCTGTGGCATTTGGTAATTGTTTTTATTGTATTATTATGAATCAGCAGTATATCATACTAATATACCAAATTCTATTTCTGTTAGTACTGTAATATCCCTAACACTCCCTACTAATGTCACGAAACTGCCAGGCTTGGCACTGTAAAGACATGTAGTAATTTTGGCAGGAGCTACTTTGAAAGAGCTTACAATCTACCCCAGTGCAATAGAGTGAAAAGCACGGGAGGGAGGGGGTTTTATCCTCTCTTCCCTGAGAGATGGTTAAAGTGATTTGTCCAAAAGGTAACAGAAGGGATAAAGTAGAACTAACATTTGAAGGCGGGTTCCTTGAAAATCATTCCAGTGCCTGGGCAAAAGCCACTGGCAAGCTTGGTTTAGTGGCCTTGTAACAAGTAGCGGTGATTAGAAGAAAACCCTGTGATTAACATAAAGCAACAAATTGTGGTCACGTTTACACTCTTTGTAGGTTTGTAGCAGAGCATTGTATTCCAGCATTATAGTGAGTTTAAGATCATATATCTTCTGATGTCTGGTTTGCAAAAATTGTGAGCTGACCAGGCAAAGAACATCTGAATGGCTAATGGAAACTTTCTCTTCCCCCTAAATGGGGCAGTTGTCTAATTTGTTTAGCTAAACTACATTAGCCATACTGAAAGTTTTATTATCACAGTCAAAAGCAGGAAGCAGGGAACGGACATACTGTATTTTTAAAATTAAAGCAATTTTGAAAAACAAACTCAGTTTCTTATTGATTAGTTCAGTTGTTAGATTAGAGGCTCATTACTTTTAATAATAGGATAATAGTGGCTAGAAATGGAAAAGATCTATTAGATCATTGAGTCCATCCCCATTACAAGGGCAGGATATAGTCAGGTATATGTGGATGGATGTATCAAATATTAAATTCATATGACACAGTAAATCCTCTCTTTCCTTCACAGAGTGCTGATGCTAAGAGCTTTGACACTGAGTTGTTTACTCTTAAAAGCAGCTTCTGAGCTACCTTCTGGCCAGCTCTTAGGCAGATGTTTAGTTGGGAGAGAAGGATCCCAGGAGCCCGGTGAGGAGTAAGGGCATGGCTTGGCCTTCTTTTCCCTCCCAGAAGCATGTTTCACTGAGCACTCAAACACATGCAAGAGATTCCTCTGAAAGACTGAAGTCCTGCTCCAAAGTTTTGTTTTGAGAGCGATAAATTGGCTACCTGTAGAGCTTTGTGACAAAGGGCCTCCCTCAACACTTAATTTCTAGTGGGTACTCCACGGACCTCCCCTTTTTTCTGTCCCCACTGACACTGATTTGCTTTTTCGCAGTGGATATTTACAGTGAGAGGAGCAGAGAGACCGAGGGGTGGTTCTGCAGGGGCAGTGGGGCGACACGGGAGACCCAAGGTGCCAAATCCATGGGCACGTTCGTTTTTTGTGCAGGGTGCAGCAGCTGCCACGGAGACATTGAGAGTCAGGTGAGATGTGCAAGAAGAGAGCACGTACCAGATGAATCATTTTTCCCATCTGCTCAGCACCTGGTTTCAGGTAATTGATCTTAAACCACTCCATCTCTCCGCACATAAGTTTTGTAGCAAACATGCCTATTTGGAATTGCAGTCCCCTTCCCCACGGAGCCAACCCCCTTCCCCACCAACTCGGGTTGCATTTTATGCGCCGTGATATTTATGGGGAACGTATGAACGTTTGTGGGGTTTTTTTTTTGTGAATGCTGTGCAAAAGGGAGTGGGGGTGGAGGTCTTCTTTCACATGTCCATGATTTAGCTTCTGTGAAGCTTCATAGATGAGGAAACCGGAAGGTTTTCCCAGATGTATAAAAATACCCACTCTTAAGAGACTGCCTTCAAGGCAGTCAAATAAATTTATTGGGCATATGGGGGTCATATTGACTCATCATGGTTTTTTTTTTTCATTTATTCCTCACTCTACAATTATGTTGGTGGAGAATGGGAAGACCTTCGGCTTAACAGATTACTTCTTTCACTGCTGTATCTCCAAAAAAGGGAGACAGTTGTATTAGAATGGACCGTTGAGAAGCACTAGTGTGGTTCATTTTTTCAAATATTAGCTAAGCTCAGTATCAAGTCGTCCAGTTCCCTGGCACTGTCAGTACTTCTGTCCCTAAGCAGTGCTTTTATCTTCTCTAGGACTCCCGTGAATCTGCTCATGAGAAAGGGAGTAGCCTTCATTTACTGAGACTACTCAAACAGGTGAGGAGGCACATTCAGTTCAATAAGACTAGCCTTGTGCATAAAGATTAATCACGTCACTAAGCACCTGAAAGATTTAAGGAGAAAGTCAGCCCTTTTTGATTCTGTCCTCATATTGATTTGGTGGAAATTGCTAAATTTAGAGCAATTAGGTACATTGAAAGTAATTAAATGCAAAAGTGCTGTAGCAATTAAAATGGGAGTCCAAGCTGCATGTAGAACAGTTCAAACATTTTATGGTGTTTCTTGATTTCCTTACAACTGCAAGAGTTTTTCCAGATTGACGCCTTCTGGAATTATGCAACCCCCATTTTGTTCGTTAAAATTGTTCCATGGTACCCCTCAGCGGTTTCTGCTGTAAAGTGAAATCTGTTTTGTTTTTTTTTTTTTTAAAGTAAGTATGGATGTAATAATTTTAAGTCACAGTGCACTGCACATGCCCAGAAGAACCTCGATCACTTCCAAATTCAAGGACTAATAAAAATTGGAAGCACTCCAGTAATTTTAAATTACTTTGCACATTGAAGAGTGATTTAAAATCATTGAACTGATTCAATTTTTTTTATATATGCACTTCAATTTGGAAGTGAGTCAGACGGACAGCAGCATGCCGAAGAGGTTCGAGACATACTGAACTAATTTAAACATTTTTAATTCGGGAAAGAGAGAAAGGAGGAGTAATGAGGTTCCTAATAGGAACCCAGAGAACACCGCCCATTTACTGCCACTGCGTGGTTAGGAGTAGGATGATAAAACAGCGAAGGAGTGACCAACTTGATTAGTGGACATGGAGTCCACTTTTTTAGCATTAGTGTGGTAGTGAGATAAAGGACCACCAGAGCCGGAGGGATCTGGACCAAGCCTTGTGGTTACACTTAATTTATTACTACTGTTGTTTTCAAAGAGTTTTACACGACTGTGGATTTTGTTTTCCCTTTTGCGGATCTGGCTGGCAAACTAGGGGGGACTGACTGGCTCGGGGGAAAATACACACGTGTGTGCATACATGTATACAAAATGTAGGCAACGTGTAATTTGGCTCCACAACATTTGCTACCTGAGACTGGTATAGACTCAGAAAGAAAAAAGCTGACATATGGAACTGCCTGGCAGCATGTGAATATTACTTCAGCATTCATGCACTTATGCATAAAATTAAAATAGGAAAAGGCTTCTTTTTTGGAAGGCAAAGACGCGAGGACCATTCTGAGGTTAACGCTGTTGAAGTTACACAGTCGTCATTTTGTATGTTCTTCTACGGAGATAGCAAAACAAAAAGAAAAAAAGTGGAATTTTCTCATCAATAAGTTGCTGTGGTCCCACATCACATACCCAGGGAAAATGTGTGATATTGGCATCATAGTTGGCTTTTTTTTGAACAGATGAAAAACTAAAGCCTTCACATGGAGGGTGCAGATAGAAGGGGATTAAAAAGAAAAAAAAAGGAGAAGAAAAAACCAAACCAACCCAAATACTGGCTTTCTGAAGAGACAGTAGTTTTTACTTGACTCTTCATGCAGAAACAAACGTGTTCTTCTGTTTTAGAAGAGCCAAAGGGAAAAGTTAAGAGTGTTCCTTTGAACGCTAAATCACCTTTTGAGTAGGATTTTGATTCGGGGGTTCTGTTTTAATCCAAGTTTGACACGGTCAGCAGCAGTCTCTGATTCTAGTCACAATAATAAAAAAAAATGAGCTCACACAGTGTGCTCAGAAGTCCAGTAGAAACAGAAAGATGGAAGTTGCTCTTTGCCCTCCGTCCTGTCTTTTTCCTTGCATCAAGGGAATTGCACTGTGGATATCAGTGGGTTCCATTAAATCAAAACTTCAACAGTACAAATCTTAACCAGGTATCGCTGTGTTTCCATGGAGTTTCTTGCTTGTAGTTGGAGTAAACTCCTAGTGTCTGTCCTCACTAGAGGGACAGGGTACCTTCATACATTGTCCAGTACATTTGGATCAACTGACTGACTACTAAAATGGACTTAGCAGCCATTGCAGACTGATTTAACTTCACATCGGCTTCACTGGGGTAAGCTTTCTTCTAACCACGTGTTTAACAATGGCCGGCTGAAAAGACGGGAAAGACAGTGCTGAGAGAGTTGGGGGTGTTCAGCCTGGAGAAGAGAAGGCTCCAGGGGGACCTTAGAGCCCCTTCTAGTTCCTAAAGAGGGCCTACAGGAGAGATGGGGAGAGACTCTTGGTCAGTGAGTGGAGCCCTAGGATGAGGGGTAATGGTTTTAAACTGATAGAGGGGAAATTCAGATTAGATAGTAGAAAAAAAAGTTTTCTTGTGAGGGTGGTGAGAGCCTGGCCCAGGTTGCCCAGAGAAGCTGTGGATGCCTCATCCCTGGAGGTGTTCAAGGCCAGGCTGGATGGGGCTTCCAGCAACCTAGTCTGGTGAGAGGTGTCCCTGCTCATGGCAGAGGGTTGGAACTCAATGATCTTTAATGTCCCTTCCAACCCAAACCATTCTATGATTCTTTGCAAAACCATGTTTTGCTTCTGTTCCCTTGCTTAGCTCCTTTAAGGTGTGCTCTAATGTGACCTAACTTTTAATGGTAAGCCACTCAACCGCTGAGTGTTTGTGACCCCAGAAAGAGGAGGCAGGATCGCCTTCTTCATATAAAGTATTCTTTGATTTGCGTATTCCATCAAGAAGAGGTTTTGCATTCTTACTGTGGAAATCGGAGGCCCAAGCTGTTACCACATTAACTTGTCTCCATGTTTTTCCAACGCTCTGGGGAGAAAAAATAGTTCCAGCTATAAAAGGGGCTTTCAGGAAGGAATGAAACCTCCCCTCATTTCCCAGATTATCAGCAATTTCAGATTTCTGACCGTCTTCCTTTTTGCCTCTCACTTTGTGGATTTCAGTTCTTTTTTGTGGTTTTTCACTGGTTGATCAAATTTTACCAGCATCCACCTACCATCAGCTCTGTTCGGCAGCATCCATCGGTTCCTGGTCAGGAACAGGTTGTTCCCCACCGTACTTGTGACAAACCGGAATGGGAGGCTTTAAGTAACAGGAAGGATTTCGTAGGCTGAATGTCATGTTGAGCTCAACCCTGCTTCCCGAGGAGGAGATCTCCGATGTCCAGGCCATAGTTAGCTTTTCTTCTGCTGCTTGGGTTTGGATGCGAGCAGGGAAACCTGGGACATATGGCTGGCACATGGGGACTTGAGATCCCTTGGTAGAACCCAGATGATGAGTAAAAACTGAAGATTAGCATTAGGCAGCCATGGATCACACTTTCTGGTCTGTGTGGCAACAACTTATGTTTGGCAAACGACAACTTCAGAAGGCGACGTTGCTGTTTATCATTCTATTTTTGTTTATCATTCTGTTTTCCATTCATCATGTGCAGTTTTTGATCCTGAGTATGTCTTTCATAGGGTGATTTCTAGTTCTCTTACCACCTTCTGTTGAGCTCCCAGGGTTTTGATGATACGTTGTTTTCATTTATATCAAATAAGATAGCCTCTCAGACACTACCAGAATTATTGATCTGTAATGGCCACTTTACTTGAAGTCATTAGGGAATTTGGCAGTCCAACAAAATACAAAGGAATGACCCATTAACAGGCCCCAAATCCTAAACATTTAGTGAGGGGAATCTCCTCCCTTCCCGAATCTCATCCCCGTCCTGTCCTCACACACACAGCAACCCGAAACTTTCCTGGTTTAAGTTCTTGCTTTTGCATTTTTCTCAGAAAGATTATTAACATTGTCACTTAAAACAAACAAAATCCCCACGCTAAAAATCCACCCTACCTGTGCACAAAGCCTGCTCCTGCCCCTGACAGCATTTGTTCAAAAGGAATACAAATGTCTGGTCCTGAAACTGGATCTTTCCCACTCAAAGATAGCATTGTCCACTCACCTTTTAAAACTACTTAGGGTTTCTTTAAGAAGGTGCTCAGTCTTGCAGAGGCAGCAAAACAATGCAGTAGATATGGTGGCTATTCATTTTCATTTAGCAGATAAATCAATACTCACATAAAGCCTGAGTAACTTGTTGGCACTAAACTATGCAGCCCCATTTTCACCGAAATTTGTCAAGCTTCAAGCACGTGGGCTTTTTTATTTTTTTAAAAGGGGACACATGTTTTCATGTTGGATTCCATGAAACTGATACCAACAATAAACTGTAAAAATCAAGTTGCTAATTCTCTCCGTATATTCCAAGGGAAAAGGGTTTTCTCAACATAAATAGAGTAAGAAGTCACAGCAAAAAGCCCCCCTGAACCTTTGTGTGTGATTGAGAGAGGGCTGTCTCATACTCTGTAGTTTACAGGCGTATGTTATACAGTACACACCGTCTGCAAGCACTTTAGCAAACCCTGGATGCTTAGCATAGTCTTAAATCAGGCATATTGCCAATTGTGGATTAAGGAGAGGATAGCTGGGTCATTTTCCTAGGAGTTCCTTTACAGTTCAGCCTCTTTTCTTGGTGTTAATGCTTTTACCGCCGTTGGGTGAAGGGAGGAGAGGCTTGGAATACCCTGCCCTAGGGCCTCCTAAACTGTACATCTGTCATGGATCATGTCATGGAACAGAAATGTTTGTTTTTGCTCCCATTCATTTCAACTGGCAGCCAGTTATTATTAGAATGAAAAATTAAGCTATTATGCAGTGGAAGCCTTGCTGGCTCTATCAAATTTATGGAGTTAATACAGCAAAATTATCCTTTATAGCGGGTATAAGCAGCTGTATGTATAATGCAGGCCCCTTCTTGATCAGTCCAAATACAAAATGGCAGCCTTGTTTTCAGTATGATTTTTAAAGCTCAGTAACAATGTCACCATATTTCAGAAATTTCAAGGGAGCAGTTACTGGGTTAAGGGTAGTGTGGGCGACTTGCTTAGAAATATAAGTCCATCCTCAGCTCTTCAGGAATTGCAGATACAGTGAGTTGTTTTCAGAAAGGCAGAAATCGTAGAATTTCTCAGGGCTTTCCAATAGACCTATTTTCAAGCACCCCTAACTTCTTGTTCACTGGGGTGCTTTTTGGGTTGATTTTTTTTTTTTTTTTTTTAAACAATGAAGGAATTGGCTGTATCTTTTACTAACCAAAGAGGGGAGTGAATTGTTTTATCAAGCGCCTGTATCCTCTTGAGAATCTGGGATCTCAAAGTCAAATAACTCATACACCCTTAGGCATAAGGCATTCACTAGGAGCAAGGTGCCTGGTGAAAATAGAAGGGTAAGAACTAAGCAAAAGCTGAAACACAAATGAATAAACAGAACAAACATCCAAGAGGAAGAGAATTTTAATAGTAGTTACGTACTTGAAGCTGTACCTGTCCCCCCAAGATACTGTTAATGCTAATGCTGTACATAGAGGGCAGTCTGTTGTTCTAAATTCAGCTTTTTTCCCAAGCTAAAGAAATTCCAGGTCCGCCCCAAGTATTGCGGACGCTTTTACTGAAGGGTGCCACTGCAGTAAAAGAAATGTCAAAAGTTTGCCCCCGCTTTCTCCCCTCACTCCAAAAATAATTGCAGTGAAGTTGCCAAGATGGGGTTAAACGGACTGTCTGCTATGGAATTGTCTTTCCAGCAGATACTGTCTTTCTAGCGTGTCCTCCAGATGTAGTGTTTCTGTGTCTTACGGGCACATTTGGGACGGACTTGAAAAGAAACGAAATAGAAGCGCGCTTCCAGCATTTTGTCGTGTGAGTAGACCCGCCTTTGGAACTAAGCAGTTATTTTACAAACGTTGCATCACAGGAAGAGAGTTTAGGGGAAGAAACGGCATCTGAGTGAGAGAGAAGAAATGATTTTCAAAATTAAAAGAGCTTTGTGAGAAAACCCAAGGAGATGTAAAGTACTTGAAATTCTGAGCCATTCAGTCATTCCTGCCGAAATTATCCTTGTGGAGTTTATCAATCTGTGTGTACCAGTATCATAGGGGACCAATTAATTGCACTCATAGTTGCCTTTGAGCTATTCTGAAAGTAGGAGGAACTCATTTTGTAAATGGTTTAAACAGCACTACAGTCATTACATCCAGTTTCTGGCAGATATTGTCTTTATAGTAGATGGAAAGACAGAAATATTGTTACGCTTCATGATTGCTAATGAATTTTGAAGAGAAACCTAATAAAAAGAAATTACAAGCTGGTAATTAAATACAAGATATAGTTATTAAAAATAAAAATAATATTTGCTGTGCCACAAGCCTTGTCCAGAACATGTACAATCAGAGTTCCTTCCCAGTGGTTAAAGAAATTGCTGTGGGGGCAATATTGAGGCAAGAAAGTAAGAAATTCTTGGCTGTAACAAGTAAAAGTTGCCTGAAAAAGAAGCAGCAACCTCATAAAAAGTGGAGCTGGCCTTCAGAAAACCCTGGGAGCCAGGTGTTGCTCATCTTCTACTGAAAGCCCTGGTTGGCCCAAGCCTGGAGATGTTAATAGAAGACAGCTGGGTGTCTACCACACTTCTCTGCACCCACTGCCTTTTCCCTGGTTTGAAGAACCTCTCTGCCAGCTTCCTTGGGAGCCAGGTATGTGTGAACTCTGCTTATCTGCTGCCTGGTGTCTCTCTGTCTTACTGGGAAGGTGCCTTTCTTCTGGCAACCTTCTGGAATGTCCTCGTCTTTGGTATGTGGAAGTTTTCTGGGCAGGATAGGTTTGCATCTAGCTCGGGAGAGCATTCTTTGTTTTGCTGCTGGTGTTTCAGCTCTAGTCCTTGGTAGGTGCTTCCTGGGGGGACCCCAAGCAGGGGAGAAGACTCTCCTGCTCCCGTTGAGCAGCAGAGAGGAGATGGTGAATGTTTCCTGGGCCCCTCTGTAAAAATTCAGAACGGTGCCCAAATCTGGCAATCCCTTTCAATAGAGATTACTGACTGGCTGCCAACTTCAGCATTTGGAGACCTATCATCATGTCTCCGTCTTGCATTTATATGGGAAGATCCATGTGAAAGGAGCATGGAGATACTGATTCTGGCTTGTATTGAAAAGGCCCTTTTGCTTGCACAGATGTGGTCCAAGGTGTATGTAAATTTGGCCCTGAGAGATTTTTATGCCTCCCTTACAGATCCTCCTGTCAGAGCTGTGTGAACAGGCTGAAGTGCCAAAGACTATCAGGCCCTGGGTAGTGATAAGGTGAAATAATTGGCTGTGCAGAGATTTTTATTTATTGGTGATGGACAACAGCTATGAAACTGCATTTGGTGATGGTGCTGACCACAGAATATCTTATTCTCCTTCAAAAGTGGAACACGGGGAGAGGCTTGCAAGTTTTGTGACAGGAGCTAATTTCTGCTAATACCCTGCCTCTTTTAAAAATATTAAAAATAGTGAAACCTCTAAGGAGATTTTAGATCAATTTGGAAAGATTCACCTACTGAATTGCTAATGCTGGCCTCTTCCTAAATTATCTGGGGAGAGCATAGAGATTTTGCATTTGAACACTGGCATAGCCGGCTCTTACAGAGGTCACGAGTGCCGAGGAAAGCAAACAGTGCATTGATTTTTGTTAATATCCCATAATCTAGAATTTGCTATGAAATGGAAGTTAAAAGTATTGTTCACCTTTAGGCAGATCTTAAGGTCAGAAATTGATGAAATGCAAAGAGGAATGACAGTCTTGTGAGTTTTGGAAGTGCATAAATCCTGGGGATTGTGTTACTTCTGGCTAAACATTTTTCTGTTCATCTTGAAGGGATATGTTTTCATTTTAGCCTATTAATCTCAGTATATCTTTTTTTTGACACAGATCTATTAGGAATTTTAGAGACTACAATATAGACTCCAGATGCTAGGTGTTCCTTCATCTTTTTGGTACACACTTTAATCCATAACAACCGACACATTTATTTTATGAGCCTTCACAATCAAGAGAGTCTTAATATCCTTTCTGGCAGGTTTTCACTCTTTGATTTCACATTATATGGGGGACCGGTTACTTTGAACATACTCTAGAAAGCCTCAAAAGTAACTCCTTTATGGTAACTTCTTTACATCTCTATGGTAAATCCTGTTTTGCTTTTAAAATATGCTCACAAGCACATGTATGGAAGTGTAGCTGCATTATAAGCTGAATGATAACACATGAGAGTGTGCGCTGGCAGCCTGTTGTAGGTTGACAAGGTTGACTGTTTCACACAGAGTGACCAAGCCTCATTAGAGACGTCCATCATCCAGGCAGAGCCTCCCTCTCCGTGTTCCGTGACAGTCCCTGTACTCAGCGGTGAGATAAAACACGGGCTGATCAAACTGCTGCATCGTCCTGTGTTGTCTGGTGGTGGGTGCAATACCTCTCTCCTACAAAACAACAGCAGCTCTCGGTGACAGAGTTATGGTGAATGTAACCATAGGTTTTCTTCTGCTTCTGGAATTTCAGGCTAAAGATGCTTTATTTTATTTCATTTCTCTGAAAGAAATCAAATTCTGTGCTCGTTTTCCCTAGAGTGCCTCGATTGATGATGTTGGGGTTACTGCAGGCTTACATGTGTGCAACCCTGAACAGATTTGGCTCCTGGCAGGTAGAAAACTTTCCTCCCTTTCTCTTGTCTCTGTGTCTGTGAGTGCCTCTCTATCTCCTTCAGAAAGGCAACTGTTGGAATTTGTAAATCCTACCATGAAAAAATGGCATGCAGGGAAAAGCAAAGATGTTTACCCGTCGCTGAGCTAGACAAACATCTTCATTTCAGTGATTCAGAAAACAAATCAAATAAAGAAAGAAACCCTCTGATGAACTCCTCCCTTGCTTCCCTTCATCCGGCTCATCTGATGCCGAAGTGAAATACATTTCTACAAGTACAGTCAAGCCATAAATTGAACAATGAATATCTTGTCCAGTAAAGCTCATATCCCAGCTGGGGTTTTCAGCAGCAGCTTGAGCAGCATTTCTGAGGGGAAGACCTTTATGAAGGAGATTAAGGAGCGCCCGCGTTCAGGAGGCGCTGCCTTTTCCCATACGAGTGGGGGAGTAATGGCTGTGGGGTGAGGTCCTGGCTGCTTTCCTGCCGACGTAGAAAAAGGGACAGTCAGATTCACAGTGGGAATATTTGGGAGTGAGTGGGGCTGTAGGTTCACCTCCCTCTACAGCGACTGGTCTGGGTCAACCAAAATGTACCGTGACAAATTTTTGATGTTGCCTTGTTCTCCCGGTGCTGCTTGTGGCCCCTGCAGGGGTCATCGCAAGAGGGATTTTCTGCTGGATTCTGGTCCAGGCTGTAACTTCATCCTTGTATGCAGTCTCTAATGGTGCCAGGGGTAGAGAAGACCTGCTTGTGAAAGCCCCCCTCCTCATAATGTGATTTATACATGTGCTGGTGTGAGTCTGTCGAACACGCTGTATGGTGGAAATGACACACTGGGCACTTCCAATGTGCCGCTCAAGCTGCCATCTCACTGGCTTTCATAGTTCTTCGTCCCTCTTTGTTTCTAAATAACTAGCATCTGCATTCATATTGGTGGTCCTGAGAGGGCCCCGGGAAGAGAGAGAAATCCTGCTGAATGTTGCATGCTGAAAAGAGCCCACACGTTGCTGCCTGTGTTTTTGTTGGTTTGTTGTGTGGTTTTTTTTTTGTTTTGTTTTTTTTTTTTTTTTTAAAAACCTCTTGAATTCTTGCCGATGCCTTGGAAAGAGTCTGGATTTGGACTATTGCATTTTCTTCCTCAGTCAAGACAATGTGTCTGAAATTTATTAAGGTTTTTTAGCGATGATGAAAATTAGAAAAGGAGGGGTGCATGGTAACAGGCTCAGGGCTAGTTTGAGGCTGTGATGGTTTAAACATACTTTTCTTCTTCAGGTAGTTGTCATACTCTATTTGGTAGCTGCAAATCCATAACAGCAAACATCTTGGAATTGCAGTGGACTAAGGCTTTGCACGTCAAGTGTAGCACACTGATGCTACAGGAGGTGGGGGCTGCTGTTCCTGTGCGAGGGAGGGACCGAGCACCAAAATTTAATGTATGTTGTAACTCTGCTGATGTTGGGTTTGACTTCTTTCTTCTGAGAAAGAAGCTGAAGACCCAGAGGACCATTGCAGCCTTAAAAGCCTGACATTAAAGCAAACTACAGATAGAGAAAGCTGCAACAGAACTAAGAGGGTCCGCATTAGGTTTACTTTTTTCCCCAGTGCTAAGATAATGAAGACTATTCACATTATTACTATTTCCCTGCAAGTGTGGATGGGGTTTGCTCTTAAACTTCTTTTTTTCTTCCACGAGTGACTTTTTGGTTTGGGGATTGGAAAAAAAAAAAAAAAAAACACCCCATGTTTCACGGGAAGCTTACCCGCAGAGTTTAATTGTGTATTCTCTGCACAAGGAGACAGGAGCACAGACGTGCAGATAATGTTGCCCACATCTTGCCCTGGCTTCGGGACCATGAGCTAATTTTATAACAATTGACGGTGACTTAAACTAATGTTGCTAGGGTGCTGTCAGTGATGCTGAATAAATAGGGAAGGACTTGAGGAGAACAGCAAACAGCAGCTGTGACGACTTTTGTTCTGAAGCTACCTCTGCATGCCAGATTTTACCCTCCAGGCACAGCAGCAGAGCACGACTCCCACCTGTTATCTCTCACCATTGAGGCTCGCTTCTTTCTGTTTAAGTTAGGTTAAATATTTCCCCTTTTCCCAGGATTCAGAGCTCATCAGCCCAGCTGTGGCGCACAGTCTTGAAACACAAAACAGCTGGAGACATAATGTGAACAAAGTTCACCTTTTGTTGTTTACATTTGAAAGCTGCTGCACTGTTTATGGGATGATGCATTTGTTTAAATGAATGTCCAGCTATTATTGATTTTTCCTCTCCTTTTTTTTTTTGCCCCCCCTCTTTTTTTTTTCACCGTTGTGTCACTGGTGTCGTGCGGCAGAAATCTCTCGCTTTAGCACACCTGCACACATATTGACTGTGGAAGGAATTAGGCCACGCTCTCCCTGCAGTTGCTGTGGTGAAACTCAGGCATGGATTTACCCGAGAGAGATGATGAGGGGACTAGAACATCTCTCTGACGAGGAAAGGCTGAGGGACTTGGGTCTTTTTCAGTCTGGAGAAGAGAAGGCTGAGGGGGGGATCTGATCAACGGCCTATAAATACTTAAAGGGAGGGTGTCAGGAGGATGGGGCCAGGCTTTTTTCAGTGGTGCCCAGTGACAGGACAAGAGG
>JAOXNO010000024.1:18206275-18218224 GCA_028565335.1 Limnodromus scolopaceus | reverse complement strand
CTGCCCAGAGAGGTGGTGGAGTCTCCTTCTCTGGAGACATTCAAAACCCGCCTGGACACGTTCCTGTGCAACCTGCTATGAGTGACCCTGCTCTGGCAGGGGGTTGGACTAGATGATCTCCGGAGGTCCCTTCCAACCTTGACCATTCTGTGATTCTGAGAGACCTCGGGTAGTCTCGCTCCTTCCTCTTGGCATCCCCACAGTTCTCCGTGAGTGTGCACCCACACACCGCACAGAGCTCCAGAGGGTCAGCTGGAAATGTAGCCCCCTTCTTTTACTCTTTCTCCTCTCCCTTTTGCTCCATCCTCTGCTCCTACTTATATCCTTCTGGGGTGAAATTCTGTAAGAGGGAGCAAGAAGCGGGGATATCAATAGAGAATATCAACCTCTTTGTGCATTTGGAGAACTGGGAGCTTGGAGATTGTGAGGCCTGAAGGTACCGTTATCACCATGGAGTTTTCCCCGCTGCCTAACGCCGGGTGTAAGAGTCTCAGCCAATAATTAGTTTCACACACCCAATAACTTGCAGTGAGCTGAGGTTTCAGGCTTAAGCATGATAGCTAGCAGCAATGGAAATGCAGTTTTTAAGGACCTGCTACACCTTTCAGCATTTCTGATTTCTCCTGTTCATTTACAAATAATGCCTTGTTTGGTTTTGAATTTGTCTAGCTTTCAAATTAAGAGGATGACTTTTAAAAGTTAGCTTTATTAACATTCATCCAAATTATTGCTGTGATAATTTCATTTATTTTTACTACTTGGCTGAAAAGAAAGCTGTTTGAACCCCTGAGGTTTTGTAGGTCTGTTTGAGATAAGAGAGAACTTGCCCTAATGTGCAAGTATAGTGGTTGAGGCAGCAGTGTTAAACGTGTCAGGCTTAGGAAGCCATAAAGTAGACAATAGTGGGATTTAGGTTGCCTTTTCCTGGGTGAGGTAAAAAACCCTTATCCGGAGTCCATCCTGTTTCAGTCAGGGAAAGAACTACTGCTACCGGGCAATTTAGCCTAGTATGGGGATTTTTGAGATGTCCGTTTCTCTTTAGAGCCTGCAGAGGTGGCCTGGATGATCAGAGTTGGTTAGATGAGGCACTTGTCCATGGTTGGAGATGAGGAAGATCCTTTCTCCCCACCACCATTGCAGAGTATCCTCCTTAGAAGGAAACTTTCTTCTCAACTTCTCAGAGAAAAGTTGGCTTATACCTTAAAACCTGGAGATTTATGCTCATTCAAACGCGTGTGGGTTTTTTAATCCTGTCTAATGTAACTATAGATGGTCTCCAAAACCATGTAAATCCCTCGTTATTCTTTGATTCCGGACAAGACCTTGGTCTCAGTGATGTCTGGTCGTAATGAGTTCCACTGAGTTACAGTGAAGCTAATTCTATTTGATATGGCTCCAGTGCTCAATACAGGGAATAAACTTGCTAGGGATGGAATTCACCTCCATCCAAAGGACTTAAATAGTATATTGTGCGGGTCTTCTGGACAAGCCCAATTTTATTCTTAGCAAGCTAATTGTAAGCATGACCTGTCTCATAGTTTGTTTCTTGTTGTAAAGGTAGAACCTGCTCTCCCAAATGGCCCACAAGGCAAATGAAGGTTGAAAATACTTCTGGTTAAGATACAGGCTGAAACTTCTCCAAGTGTTGAATTTAATATACAGGGAAAACTTCCCTTGAGAAGACTTTCTTCTAAAATACTGCGTGTGAGAGGTTTTTCATTTTTGCTTTGTCATTTTTGTATATCGCTTCTTGCCTGGGTTCCAGTCTAATTACAAGCAGGGGCTACCAGACACGTAATTTTGGGAGATACCACTCTTGGGAAAAATTCTTTTTTTTTTTTTTTTTTTTTAAAGAGTCACAGAGGTTGCAGACTTGTAGTATGTGACTCTTAAATCACTCGTTCTCATCTATCCCTCAGACCTTTAGAAGTCCGTGCTTTCTAGAAAGTGTTAAAAAGTCCATTTTTCTTGAAGAAACGTGATGTTTCTTTAAGGGGAAAACAAGATCACTTTTATCAGCCCTGATCTTTTGCAATCTAACTAACAAAAATACACTTCTATGCCCAGGAATTATTAGCACTGTCTTCCTGAGGGTCATTTAAATTGAGAGCGTGCATTGGTGTCCTTGTGGGTTTCACATCTTGGAGAATCTTAGGGGCTTTTTCAAGGCAGTATTTGGACTTTTCACCATTTTCCTGCTGACCCAGAACTTGAATATCATGAGAATAACAGGGCTTGCATTATTTTAATCCTCAACCTCATGGAACTATAGAGTTAAATAAAAAGACAAATATTTGAAGCATAAATACGACTACCCATATATACTTTTTGTTGCTTGTTGTTCCTATTCTTTAGCCATGAAAGTCAGATTCCTGTAAACATGACAAATCCACGTTGCTGTGAAGCCTGCAAAAGTCGTTGAAAGGCCATCTCCTTTCGGTTATAGTCATGTAAATCTGGAATAACTCAATCTGCTTAATTTGAATTGCATGAGTTGACCTAGGTGGGGCTGAGAGTGGAGAATGGCCAGCGGTTCCCAACACCAGGAAATCATGAGGTCACACTTGATTCTTGGTCCAAAGACAGCTTTGTCTTCATTCCAGGTGAAGCCACACCAAAAAAGTGATTTATAATTTATTTTTTCTGCACCTGTAATTTAGTCACAATTAGCATGTGGGGTATAGAGATGTCAGCAGCAGCAGGTTTAATCATTATTGCCTAATAACGTATTACTAGAAAAAATAGACGTAAAAGAAAATCCCCTTTCCCTTTTCTTTGAATAAGAATAATATTGTTAGATACATTAAAAGTTACACTGAAACCCTTAGGAAAATTGCTGAGAGTATATTTCCGATTTGATTTGACAATAATTTTCTCTATTAGTTCTTAAGCGTTTTCATTTCAAGGTGTTCTTTCCCTCTCTCCTTTCTCCCCAGAAAACCCTGTGAACAAGTAACTTGAGGCTTTTATAGGAAGAACCATATTAGTGAACTAAGTTTCACAGAAATGGAGTAAAACAAACCAGACTCAAAAAATGAACTCCAGCCATCCTTCCCGTACGTCCTCTCCTTGTAGGCTTACCAAAAACTCCCAAATCATCGGCAATAGTCAATCACCCTGCTATTTTCAGTGTGGCTCAAAAGGGCTGGGGAGCACACAGGGGAGGGGATGGGGGGCAATGGGTGGTGTTGGGCAATATTCTAAAAGTAGGAGGTAAAACAGCCCAATACCAATTATTCTTTGAAATATTTCCTTTATAAAAAAGGGAGGGAGGAGAAAAAAAAAACCAACCCACATAAAGGAAGGCTGGAGAATGAGAACAGTGAGATGTATAATTGGGGAAGTGTGTTGTTCTCTTTCATTTTTATGAAGGCCATTCATGAAATTCTTTCCTAAAATACTGACTAATCTCTCCGAATACTGTTTCTGTGAAAGGACTTGGAATCATTAGATGAGATTTTTCTGAAATGTGGTGAACTCATTGACGAGATTTTTTTATTTTCTATTTAAATAGAAAGATTTCTTTTTGCTTTGCAAAAGAACTAGAACTTTGTCTCTTAAGCTTTTAGGAACATGAATAATCCTGCAAGCATTTATACCTTAACGCTTTCTTGTCTCTGCTGATTCATGTAACTATTTCTCACACATTGCTGGGTATAAATTGGAGATGTATGACCTTATTAGTCTATCCTTGGATTTTTCAGAGTCTATTTCTATACTGATAATAGTTTTTTTAATAGTTTTTTTAAAATATAAGAAAATGTGAACATTTTAGTACTTAATATTATATATTTATTTAAAATTAATTAAATATTTAAATTATTTTAATTGAGATAAACATTTATGAATGCATAAGTTCCCAAATCGATTTTTTAAAATAATTTTTATCATACCAGATTTTCATAGATTTCTTTTTTTTTAAATTAGTGCAATGGTTCATGAAGCACGAAGCTGGGCTGAGCATCCCCTTGTTTACTTTGGGCAAACTGAGTGACAAAAATAGGCTGTTTAACGGCATTTTCTTATACTGGGCAGTTTTCATTACCCCACAATATATTTATGGCATGACGTTATAAGATGAGGTAGATTGTATTGGCACTACCAACGTTAGTAAAAGATTCCATTTGTAGTTTTTCTAGCACTGCAGCCCGTCATTGTATTGCCAGGGAGATTTTCAGAATGTGCATCACTGACACAGGTTCTCTCCCCTCGAAGTCAGTGGAAATTTTAAATACTGAAGTAAGAGCAGAGTTTAGGTAGGGAGAACTTCTGAAATGGAAAGTTGAATACAGGACAATTTAAAAACAAAAAATAAAAAGAATAAAATGAAAAGGTTGGGTTGTGCTGTCTAATGAAGTTCAGTGAATATTCTTAAAGATGTGCGGTTACACAGTTACGTAGCCATTTTACAGTGACTTAAAGCATTTCTAGTGCTAGATGCCAAAAAATATATCAAATGTGGTACGTTTGCCAATATGGCGAAGTTAATTTAGCCTTTCTAGCATGTCTGTTCTGTGATCCTCTCCTGGAGTCATAATATTTCTTCCATACTTGCTGGATTCAGGGTACAGCATAGACTCTCTGGGAATAAATCAGGATTATGTAGAGAAAGTAACTGTTATTTATGGGACTCTTGTTCACTGGCGAAGAAGTTGAAGTGTATGTAGCTGGTACAATGGGAACGGTGAGGAGGAGACCCTTGAGATCGCGGGAGACGTTTTCCTTTTCTCACTTCCCTGCCTGGCACCTGAAGAAGAAATTTGAAGGAAAACCCTGCTTTGTCTCTGCAGCTTCAGACAGAAGCTGCCCCACTGGAGATGCCGGCAGGAGAGAATTTAGCTGCCGAAGTCAAAGAAATATTTTCTGATTAGGTGTGAACTGATTTTATTATTTTTCCCCAAAGGCTTATAAGTTGACCAACTTTAGGTAACTTTTTATGAAGTACCAAAAGGCATTTATCTAATGCCAGAGCAGCTGCTGACAAATTTCAAGCTTTTATTTCAAAGCATGAAACGGTTAAGTGGTTGGAAGAATATTTTTAAGCATGAGAAAAGCAAAGTAATGTGGAGAGCTGTGCATTTATTTTGAGATGTCTATAGCCCCAGTTCTCATGGATTTTTACTCAGTGTGGTGATCCAGCTGGTTCACATGATACTTCCCAGTTTCCGCCTCGATATTTTTCGGAATACAAGTAAAATCCAACAAACCCCCAAATCAAAACCCCAGCTCCCCTAAATCTGAATTTAAAACAAAATCCCCGATTTGAAGAATTTCCTTCCAAGTGGTTGTAATTGCCTGAAAGCAGTGCTTTAACATGGAGAATGTTGGTTGATCTGCCTTATAGGTGCCGCGTGTATTTCCTGCGCGTACAGAAACTGCAGACAGCTACAGTTCTGCCTTTGGCACGTGTGTAAGCACCAACAAGGAGCACTGCCTTTGTACGTGCTCAAACTGATTTCGTTTGGGATAACTTGAAGAGCTGAAGTTCCACAGTAGCAAGTCCTACGTGAGGCCAACATCCCAATAGCTAACGTATTCTGAGACTTGGGTATTTATAAAACGAAGCCAGTTTTGAGGCTAAGTGCAGGTCTTACCAATGCTTAGCCAGCACAATTTGTGATGAAATTAAGCGAGTTTGCAGGGTGTCCCCCTGTGACTTTCACTTGTGACTAGTTAGTTTTGCAGCTCTGAGTTTTAGGAGTTTAGATGAAAACATGTTGAAGGAGCTGGTTTCCAATAACTTGCTGGAGTGGCTGCTTAACTGGCCGCCTGAGATGTCTTCCAGCTGAGCACTGGAAAATCAAGGCTACTAAAATCACTAGAAGCATGACTTGGAGCAGTTTAGCTTTCCAGACCTGACTTTTCTTTCTCCCTGGGAAGAATTTCACTGGGAACAGATTTGCACTTAAATGAAATTTGCCTAAGGAGTTAAGTAACACATATTTTCTTTTAGGGGAAAAAAACAAAATATGAATATTCGAGACATCCTTGACCAGAGGCTGCGAAATTGCTGATGGTGGGCCTTCCTGAAACAGTCTCTGATACAGAAACTTAAATTTATAAACCAAACACGTTCTCTTGATCAATAATCAGGATAATAGAATATTTTTAGGAACGTTTAGAAAGTGTAACTCAATCTGACGTGATTACTCATGCTCACTTTAAAAAAAACCTGTCAGTCAATATCAGTTATCAGATTTGCCGCAAACAACAACAGTGGAGAAAGGGAGAGGCTTGTAAAATTGTGTATGAAACATCGCTTTGGTGCAGTCTTGGCAGTTGCTTAGAAGGTATAACACAGACTTAGCTATCAAACTTCAATATATCTATCAACTCCACGCACTATCAAGACTGTCTATCAGGAGACGTGCACAATTAATGACATAGCAGTTAAGTCTTTAACGTGGTGGTGTAATTTGGATATTCCCTTGGTAAATGATCAAAGCGTGATGGATTCGTAAGATAGGAACTAAAACTACTTCTATGTAGATGTGAATCTTGGTCATCCTAGATGGAAAAGGAAAATGATGATTGAGTTACGCTGATTCTCCTAAAGAGCTCCGGTTATATATTAAGGCAGTAAAGCTCTCTATGAAACATGGGAGGAATGTATTACTAGTTAATTACAACAGCAAGATACGCCATTGAAGGGATTATTACCATATTTTATGATGACCGTTTTATCATCTCCTTGTTTGTACTTTCCTTTGGTAATGAACTGTTCTTTTGAATTTTGAAGTGTTAAATATTTGAGTGTTAACTATTGTGCCCCTTCTATTTGATAGAGTAGTTCTTAATATAGGGAGTAAGAATATAACTGCAGAGGAACAAAAAAACCCAGATGGGGAAAATGGCATTTTCTGTAATTATATGTTGTGTCCACGTGTCAGCAGCTAGGTGCTTGGTTTTGGGTTAGTTTTCCTGGTGGTGATGAGGTATGGAAAGCAATAGCTTGTTTTATAGTGGAAAGCAAATTCCGCTCTGGCCAAGATGCCCCGTAAAGCTGTTGGATTCCCAGGCCAGTTTCAGCAGCACCTCTTCAAATGTGGATGGCTGAAAGATGAACATCTCTTGTTTTAAGTAGTTGGACAACTGTTTGATTGCTGCTTTCTATAGGAAAATAATCTCTTCATGGATGGCTATAAGTGGCATCATTTTTCCTTTGGGTTCCCATTGCTCTCTCTGTATATATTACACATCTGGACTGTAAGTGAAACTCACTCATTCCTCTGGAACATCTGTTGCGTCCTGTTGCAGAGAAGGCCTACTTATCTGCTACTCGTACTGTGTAATTTTATTAAATCTTTGTCTAGCGGCCCCCATTCCAGACACAGTCAATTCAAAATCACACAGAATTAGTTCGTGTTTTCTGCAAAAAGAATTACCTTGTTTCACAACTGGGTCACTAAAAAGCAAGGTGGAAAAAAATGCAAGGCAATGAAAAAGTGTAAAGAGGTTGGTTTTTTTTCCCCCTTTTGCTTTGGAAAATGTAAATACCTAAGGAGAAAAATGGGAGTGACTTTTCAGTTAGAAAAAGGATTGCTGCTTTCTTTCAGTTTAAAAGTATTGATCTGATTATCATGTTTGTGCAGCCACTCATAGAAGGACCTTCACAAAAAATAAATGGAGAGCAATTCCTCTAGTAAGAGAAAGAAGGAGGAAGGAAAAAGAGAGAAAAGCCTTTTGTTTGCACGAACACATCTCTGCACACCCAGAGGGGGCTCTGTGTCCCACCGTGGAGAAGATTCGTTGAGAGTCACCACATGACTCTGGGCTAACTGGGGTCCTGTGCCTAAAATTTCTAGTTTTTCCTTCATTCCGCAGGCACCAGATCTTCAGCTGGCTGCTTTCTCAGCACTGTAGAGAAAAAAGAAAAGAAAACAAGCGGTTTCTGAAAAAGGGAACCGGGATTCAGTAGTCTGGAGAGTGAGCAGTACTAGGAAACTTCTGTAACTTTTTGGGGCAGCAGGGACCAACCTTTGCTTGCCTGGGTGCCTTGAGGAGGAGTCCTGATGTGCTCCTGCCCCGCTAATTGTGCTACATCGCTTCCCTGTGATGGGAAGGACAGGGGACTTGGATTTCATTGCTACCTGTGGCTTCCAATGGGTAGTTTAAAAACCTCTTCATTCAGCATTCAAGGCACATGGAGAAGTTACCAGTATGTTATTATATTTTATTTTTTTTTATAGCAGACCGAAGTAGGAGAGAGCAAGGGAGGTGCTCGCACAAAGGGAAACCAGCTGCATCTTACAAATACCCAAATTGTGCTATCGGAGCATTAAATATTTATCAGTGAGTGTCTGCCCATTGAGTACTTCGGTATATTTAATTATATTTTTTTTTTTTATTGCTATTGTCTGTCTGGACTTGGACTTATCTCCTTGGCCAAAGATAAAAGATAATTTCTGTCGTAAATATATGACATGTGAGGTAGGGCTTGGGTTTTTCTTGCCACTCGATTAACGAGGTAAAAAAAGGGCAGAGGTACGGAAGATACGGAAGAAAACTTCGCTAAGCTGCCTTTTAAATTCTGTGCCATATTGAAAATGGAGCTCTGGCAGAAATAGCTCGGGTTTTGGAGGTTTGCTCTGGGTTAGCAGCACGAGAGGCAGCTGCCTAAAATAGGAAGATATTTGTAGGATGTTTTGGGGGCTCCCTCGGTGAGGGCAGGGAGCTGTGGGCAGCGCGCGTTTCCCAGGCTGCCGAGGGCTCGCGCTGCCGAGGAGCGGGTGATAACACGCTAATGCACTTTTACTTTTCTCTGAAGTATTAAGGCTAGAGAGCTGTCGACTGTTTGTGACACATGGTAATTTGTTGAAAATTACTATTTGCAAAATAGAGAGGACCCGCTGGTATTAGCGGAACTGACAAGAAAATAAACGGCTATTTTTGGGTTTGATGGGGGTTTTTAAAGAAAAAAAAAAAAGCCCTTGGAACTAGGGAAGATAGATGCAATATTGGCTATTATTTGCCAAATCAAACTTATATAAATGCACTGTCTTTGATACTTAATAAATGTTGTAGTGTGGCTTTTCGTGGCTAATAAAGCTTGGTTTACATTACACCCCTTGCCTGCTATGATTTGCCTCCCAGGGCTCACTTAGAGTGCATTAAGAAGCTGCACACAAGATCAGGGTGATTTGCTGCAAAACTTAAATAATTCATTTATGCACCGCTGCTCTCAGACAGTGTTTTTACAAATGCTGTAATGAGACAAGCTGTGAAGTGTTTTACATGGCAGGAATGAGGGCTGCTGTTCAAGGCAAGTCTTTCTGCACGGATTTGATTCCTTGAAGTCTTCAAGGAGACTTTTCAACTCGTTACGGCGTAGACCTCCAACGCCCGCTGTCCTGCTGGTGGGACTCTTTGCCCTAACTCAGCAATAATATTTTTTGCTTCCATCTGAAATGAGCATGGGCTGTATAGGGAGTGCAACTATAGTTCATTACGTTGGGGAAAAGTCCCTTTTCTGACTGTGACGACACCTCATCTCCCCCACTGATAGTCCTTCTCGCTTTTTCTTAATGGGCAGGGAAGAAGTTGGAATGACCGAAGTTAAACTCTACCAGAACGAAGCTTCACTGTCAGCGTTGTTGACAACTCCCCTGACGTTAGCTCTAAATTCTCATCCTCTGGAGTCGTGTTTGTTCTGTGTCGTTATAACCTTCCATACTCTCTGCTGAAGTCTTATTGTCATGAAAACGAGCTTGAAAGCACGTCCTGCACCTGCACTCTCAGGAGGCAGTTGTCCAGCTGTTAAATAGCTCTATTATTTACACTAAATGTTAGAATAATCTTTATTTTTATTAATCTAGTAATTTGGATGGAGAAGGGAGGCGGGGGAAACGGTGCTTGGGGCTGGTGGAACCAAGTGTGACCTCTCCATCATCTTTGTATGTGTTTTTGGTTATAGCTGTTAACTACGTGATCGGATCTTATTTGTTCTACAGGAAGAACAAATTACGGAAGAATTAAAACATAAACAAATTAGTCTTAAATTAGTAATTGGGTAAGAGTAATCTGTTTACAGTACGTGTCTGACTTTGCCAGGAAAAGTATCCAACAGTTTACATTTTCCATGCGCATCTCACCACAGCCTTGGAGCTTGAGATGAGATAGGGGAAAAATACTAGGTGTACCTGAAACTGCTGGGTGGCTTTGATTGGAATTTGTAACTAATTGAAATAATGTATAATTAGAAGCAGACTTTAATTTTTAGGATTAAGCCCAAAATGTCCTATTTTTCTTAACTTCTAAATGTGTAAAATTTGCTTTATAATTTTTTGCTAGAAAATATTTTGCAGTTGCTTGTGGTTTTGCTTGGCTGTTGTGAAACCTTCAAGTGTGCAAAGGTGATTACCATTTTACAGAGTGAAAGCTGGAGAATAAAGAGAGAAGGGGATTCATCAAACAAAGTGTTTGGGCTGCTGCTAGGTAGAGATCCCACTGAATTTGCTAGCATTTCTGTGGATGTTTTCCCCCTCTTCTCGATGAGTTTTGAATCCAAGGAAATTACCATCTGTGCATAGATATGCAGGAAATGAGCTAAATTTGTAGTGTAAACATTTTCAAATGAATATTTGCACAGTACAGTCTTTCAGCAATGCATTATCCTCTTTTATTTGATAATCAACACATATCCCTTATGAGTTGTGTTGAAAGGGAAGAGAATGACTCTCACTAAACTCTAATTATCCTCTCCTTCCTCCTGGGAAGAGCTCTCTATAAGCTCCCTTTTGTGAGCTGCTCGGCATTTCGCAGTCATTCCACCTTCTTGATCGCTCTTTCTCCTTGTTTTGCCTCCTTATTTTGGACTCTCGACCATAAGGGCATAACCCGAGCCCAGACAGCTCTGCATAGGGACATCTGTTGAATTTCCATAAGGTGGGATTGCCAGGCCGAGCCAAAGCCTTGGAGAGATTCAGAGCAATTATCTTTCAGCTGAGGTTTTCCGCAGGACACAAGCTTGTGATAATACATAAATATTTCTTGGCTTAGGACCTGGAGAGCGACATATTTCCATTAGCCCCAGAGTACTTTTGACTCGATTCAGTCTGTAGCAACATGAGTCAGCTGTTTCAGCCACGCGGTGTTTCTAATTCAGCCTTTTTCTAATAAGCACGTAGGCATAACGTGAGCTTCCTACACCGATTAATCCGTGTTTCCTCCATATGGTTTGTAGATTTTTATTTTCTTTTAATTCACTGCAAGCTGCTGAATAGTAAAATGCAGTCAAGATCTTGTTCCAGCAAAAAAAAAAAAAGAAAATCCAAACCACGAGACCCCAGCTGAGGTTGCCGGGGAATTGCCGAGATTAGCATATCCTGGTGGTTTTGGGAAAGGAATTTTTCAGCCAGCCCCTCTGTCTTCTAGGGCTTGAAAATGGGTGAAGTCCTTGGCTAGTCCTCTCTAGGAGGCCCTGCATTTTTTTTCTGGGTAACTTTCTGAAGGCAGGGGTTGTAGAAGGCGGCGGTGGCTGGATCAAACCTCGCTGAAGCCGCTTTAGAAGGATAAAGGAATAGGAGTCATCCTGAGAGCATTCAGCTGAGATGCCACCCCTCGACGTGGGGATGGCAGAAGACAGGAGGTGAAGCTGCTGTGTTTGGAATAGAGTAGGACTTCAGAGGTGTAGAAGTAGGTATTTTTGTGGTCGGGAAGGGTAGGAATTTACAGTCTGTGCGTGGAACAGACTGACTTGACTTGCTGATTTTGATCTGCAATTAGGAGGGTTAGAGTGATATTAGCAAAGGCTCGCTATTGCTGCTGCCGGGCTATCAGAATACTCTAGCCCTATTTGTGTGCATCCACGTACGTGGAGAACACAGAAGATGAACAAGGGTGCACCCGTGCATGGGAAAGCACTGCAAAATCTAACTTTTTTTTTTTTCCTGCCCTCACTAACAACCTTGATTAACGTTCTTTCCCTCCTAGGCCTGCCCCCCCCCTTCT
>JAOXNO010000024.1:18193803-18206175 GCA_028565335.1 Limnodromus scolopaceus | reverse complement strand
CCCCCCCTCAAAAAAGCCCTGCAAACCAAAACAACCTTACAACCCTTTTCTTTTAGTACCAATGAAATCTAATGGCACAGTTTTTCCTTCTTCAAACAGGGAGAATGTTAATTCCCTGAATGCACTTTATACAAATTAAAGTCCTTTCCCCCTCCGAAGCATAATTTTTAACAAAGGAATCAATCTCTCTCCTAGCAATCCAAGGTGAACAAATATATATATAAAATAATTAAATTGCTTTTTTCTTATTATAACAGTTTGTTTGGTTTGTAAAACCAAGCCAGAATATTTATGCCCTTCCTCTTAGGGAAGGTCAGTAGATATATACTCAATTACCTATTTGTGTGCGTTAAATCAAACGACTCTATATTCAATATTTTGTTTTTTAATTTTGCCTGAGCAGGAAGCTGGAAATCCAAATTAATGACTCTTCCCCAGTGACATAAATCCAGCGAGGTGTTTGTAGCTTGCTTGCCTTGTTAAAGTGCTCTGACGTGATTGATAACCGTTGTCCTCTCCCGACAGCGAAGCCTGCACAGCAGCGGCAAGTAGACCAGCGAGCACGCAGAGAACTTGCACTAGGATCAAAATCCGAGATGTTTTCATTAATTCTACTTCCAGGTTGCGAGGACTGGCTTTTAAATAGGCCTGTACCCTTCTTGTCTTCTCTCTACCAGCTGCTGTTAGACGTGATAATATACCAAAGTCACTGGCAGCTGAGCAAGGAGAAGTAAAGCTTATTTGTATACGGGGTATCTGGGGGCAGCGAAGTCCCTTCTGCTGAGGGAAGAATTGCTGTGCCAGGACCATGCCCTGTGCCCCTATACTATGGATATTTTAACTTGCAAAGGGTCCCCACACAAATGATTGACTAGATGTCCCACTGTTCCCATCTCTCTGCGTTTGCCTGTGCACTGACTGGTTGGACCCTGAGCCTGCAAGGGCAGATTCCTCCCAGAGAACAATGAAGTGGCCATAACAAAATCCAGGCAAACCATTTTGCGCTACCTTTTTTAGTGTAGAGTTCATTATTCTCAAGCAGCGATTGACCCTGTGCTGCAGAAAATGTCTCAAACCAAGACAACCTTCACTCTACGGGACTGGGAATCTGACAGACCAATGCAGGCAAGATGAGGTGCCAGCACCTTGGGAGAGGCTTCTGTTAATTTTGGGGCTCTGTTTTAATCTTGTATTCTTTTATTCCTTCATATGATACTGAGGTGGAGAATAGATTTGTCTCCTATGGGCTAACATTTGTGAGGCTTGTGGAGCTGCTAAGGGATAGTTTCCAACTCACGTTACCGGGATCTTTCCTGTAATACAGTAAGTCAGTCCCTCCCAGTTTGTTCAAAATACAGGAGCTTAACTTGAGTTATAGGCATTGTCTGCAATAAGTCCTTAGGAAGGTATAACTGAAAATAGATTAAACAAGAGATAAAAATTACATTGATCTAGCAATCTATGTGAAAGTTGGAAAAAATAGCTTAAAGTGTTTGGTCTTGAAATCACGAATATGTAACATTTAAAGAAATAACTGTTGCAAAAGCTTTGAAATAGGAATCAGGATCAAGGTTAAAATTGATAAATGGCTGAAGTAAATGAGTAGCACCAGTCACCTGTGGCCAGAATCCCAGTGGAGGTACCTGTGTTACAGCATGGACACCTCTCTCTAATCAATGTATTGTTTCTGCTAGCTTTTATTTTCTCTTTAGGCAGAAGCAAAATGTAAATGTAAGTAAAAGAGCTGTGCACATTGCTCTTTCCATAATCCTTGTGCTATGAACTATTTTTTGCCCATAGGCTATTAGTGGCTTTGCATAACTATCTGGTTCCTTTCAATAAACACTGTGCATCTGAAGGTAAAGTGGCTACTGGTAACTGAAGTGACAGCTACTGAACTGCTGGCAACAAAAAGAAGCTTGTTAAACCTGAAGATGTCACATCATTTTTGTGGCCCCATTTCTGAGCTCTAAGAGACTTGGGCATCATATTTTTTAGGCAGAAACAGGTAGTCAACGAGGGTGTTTATTCATTGAAGGTCAGCCTTTTGTATTATGAAACTTCTAGCAGATGTGATAAGCAGTAAATTGCAGATCTATCACCTTTTTCTTTTCTATCTTTTTTCCTTTTTTTTTTTTTTCTTTCCCCAGTGAGCGTGTGTGTGAAATCAGCAGAATACTGCCTGCATTTGATTTATGGCCCACTTTTGACCAACTCTTATCAGGTTCCCACAAGCCCTTTTCTGATGCAGCTCATGTCTGAATGACAATAGACAACCAGTGCCATTATGCTCCAAAATCCCTCTCTGCATTCTAGACACCTAAGATTACATCTGGGCTATTGATTTATTACTCCCTCCCCCCCCTTTTTTTTTTTTCCCCACAGGGACCAGTTTGTTCAGCCCGAACAAGATAGACTATTATTAAACCGAGCAAACTACTCCATGTGAACTTGGTAAAGAAATAATCATTTGCAACCACCTTTCTAACCACCCAGGTTCATAAAGAAATGTAGGTGTTGAAATATTAAGACTGTTTATATATGGGTCCCACCATTCGTGTTTGTTCAGATTATATATAATTTATATACATGAAATGAGACCCAACAGGCATTCTGTTGTGTTGGACATTATAGGCATATTGCCTAAAGCACCGCAGTATTGCCACCCAATGTACAAAACCCAAATTATTACAAATCTGCGTTACAGAAATACCTACTGTAACGCCAACTGTATCTGTGGCAGGGAGGTTTTATGACACCTTTTAGAGCCTCAGCAAAATTTATATGTTCTACCAGTAGATTTTTTTTTTTTCTTTTCCTTTTTTGGGGAGGGAGAGGAAGCTATAAATTTTACAGTACGTCGGATTTTTATATCTCCTAAAAATGTACTGTGCAGGATTCACATTTAATATCCCTCAGCTATAGTCATCTGTGTGTTTAAGTCACTAAATGAAAAGGTACAGACAGGGCTTCTAGTTAAAATGGTTATTTTTTCCCCCCCTCTTTCTCTCTTCTCCCCCTGCCCCCTCCCCTTTCCCTCCCACAAGCACATACCTCACCCTCGCGTCTTCTCTTGGTTAAAATAACATTACAAAAGCTGATTCACTGCTTCGGGGGTCACACGTGAGCACCCTTGGCCTGCTTTCAGGAAACTCTGAGCACCAACAAGCTCTGCAGGTGCTCTGAGAAAAACCCAGGGCATGGCATGGACCGAACGCCACCAACGGGGGCTTTCGGAGCCACGCTCCTCCCGTTGTTGGCCGCGGGGACAGATCTGCTTAACTCTCAACTAAACCTCCCATGGTTTATGTCCTACCTCAAAGGATTTATTGTATTCCGCCTACTATTCAATTCTTTGCGGACAAGCGTCTATCATTGCTTGAGTCCTGTTAGGCTGTGCCCTGTTAGACTGTTTGTTTCCGTGACACATGTGGGCGAAAGTATCACAGGCAGGCAGTAATTTAAGTATTTCCTTTTACTGCCTTAGTGTACTGCTGATAATTATTTTTTTTCAGGCATTCCTTTGTTCTCCCATAGAACAAAACTCTATCAGCAAAGAACCAGATAATGCCAGCATCAAGTAAGGGGGGGGAAATGAACTTTCATCGTTTATTACTAGATGTCTGTTTTCTATGTCATCGTTTTCTCATATTTAAGAATAAAATAGTCCTCATAGAATTATTTTTTTTTTTCAGTTGAAGTTTTATAATTCTTCTGTGATCCCTTCTATGGGCTTCTATTTCTTCTTTGTCCACTCAGGGCTTGATCCTGCCAGATCCTGCGTCTGTTCCAATAAAACAGCTATGGATGTGCTCAACAGCATTTGGAAGCTCAGACATCCATAGATGCATTTGAAATATCAGAGTACTCTGAAATATCAGAGTATTTCACTTTAAAGAAGGCTAGTTGACAGGGTGTCCAAGCAATACCTACCACCGAGGCCTTTTAGAAAGCAAAGAGGACTTTTCCTGTGAAAATTGGGCCTTCTCGTTTAAAATCTAGTTGAGCATCTAAACATTGGGAGGAGAAAAGGGACCGTGTAATGCTAAGTATGACTAACCGAGCCCCTGTTCAGAAGGGAAGAAATAAGGTACACAGAAGTGCATAAATCAGAGTTTCACAGACCCACGGATTGCATTGCTATAGGGAACAGGGCACTCTAGCTCCGTGAGGATACTGGAGAGTTACGGGAGTTTCTGGGTAGAGCAGGGAGAATAATTAATGGCAGATGGAAAAGGATGAAATGTTTTTTTCCTCAGACTGGAGCAAGTAAGAAGGGATGCGGAGGCGGTGCAGAACAAGAAGTGGAGAGTCAAGCGAGCTGAAATATGGCAGGCTGAAAAACCCAAAAGGGAACACTTTTTCCCGTAATGTGTAACTCAGCTGGGAAATTCTGTGCTTCTGTTCAACTGAGAACAAATCAAATTTTAGAGAGAGATAACCAAATTTATAGCAGTAGTCCATGCTACAGCAGGAAGAGCAACGGCAAGGTCATTAGAAATGCTCTGCGTCGAGCCTTCAGTCGCTGGGTGTCTGGGGGCTGAGAGGGACAAACAGCCAACAAGTTGAGGTGGCAGAGTTGCACTTCGAAGACTGGTTCTGGCCACAAGAGACTGGCTTGCACAGACTGTTGCCCTTATCTAGTATTGCAGTTCCTTTGCTTTTATCATTAAATTGAATGTTTTATAAAAGTTTGGGGATAACCAGGGTCTTGGATATCCTGTGCGGAGTATCTTTCTCAGTCTCACTGTTGTATGGAGGAAAGAGAAATCACAGCAAAGCAAACAAGCCAAACAAGATTTAAGTCTTGAGTAAACTGACAATCACTTTCGTGACAGTCTCTTGCTGTTTGGAGTAAGCTCTTCAGAGCCCTTCCAGCCTGCGTTACAACTGCCATTTCGTTTGCGTCTCGGTGCTGCCAGAAAAAGTAGTGGCTGAAACCCGGCCGGGGTGAGGCAGATCTAGAATTTCTCTGGCTTCATGGAGGACCTTTTCCTCTGCCATAGAAAATCCCCCCTTTCCCTTATTGCAGTTGACTTGAAATTGTGATTTATTTGTCTAAAGGCATTTCCTGGTTTTACTTTGTTTTGGCGCAGAAACCTGCTTTCTTCCTTTAAGCTCCTGGTGTCTTCTACCCTGGAATACAGACACCAGCCTGCACAAGCATTGGCTTGCATAATGCTGCTTCAGATAAAGGTCATAAATGGTCTTATTTAGAAATTAATTCAAATAAGAAAGAGAACGAGCCAAAACCAAGCCTCTACTGGGCATGTTAATAATGTCATTTGTTTACAGAGTGTAAGATCACTGCTAGAGGACATCCTGAATCATTGCCTGTTTGCCCTTGGGTGTCCCTGGTGTGGGGGAAGCGAGTCCAAAGGTCAGAGAGACTCTGCTGGACCCACGCTGCCTGAAGATAGCTATTCATCTTCTGGAAACCCAGCCTGGTATTTGGAAAGATCAATGTTAGGATGTTGATGCCTTAAAAAAAAAAAAAAAAAAATAGATGGGATTCACTTCATTCCGTGGACTGGTTCCAGTACAGTCATTGGCACCACAAGCAGGAGGAATTAGTGCTGCGGTTCTTGAACGCTACCCAGGAAAAAGGAGATCGTTGTCACGTCAGAGGAGTAAGGCAGGAGATCAGAACTGGCCTTTGGGGACTGCAGCCGTGGGGAGGGTGACAGGGGAGCCTGGCGGCACGTGTTCCTGTCATGCTTATTTCTTAGGCTTGTAAAATCCTGTGGGGGGTGGTTTGTTGGGTTTGGTTTGGGGGGTTTTTTTGAGCAGTTTTCAGTGCAGTATTTGCAGAGGTATTCCCCGCTGAAAACATATTTGCTGTAATGTTCCTCTCAAACACATACACAAAAGGGTGTGAGAAGCCAAAACATAAGGTCCCTGCAGAACGTACGCTGAGTTTCAGCAGGTAGCAGGTAAAAGAGCAAGCAAATAGGGAGCCATATTGTCAGCCACACTGAAAAGTGCTCTTGTGCCCTTTCCTAAGCATTTTTTCATCAGCAACAACAAAATCAGATGTTTCTATCGGAAACATGAATAGCACCAACACATGGCTCTTGGCTCTTTCCTTCAGTAAGTAGCAGCAGCAATTAATTAGCTCTTGGAACAGGTTGCATCTATGGAGAGAATTTTAAACCCTCGCTTTTTTTTTTTTTTTTTAATAAGGTTTAAGAGTCTTTCTGGACAGTTCAGCAGCATCACCAATGTGTGGAAGAAGCTGCATTTTGCCTTCAGCAGCAGGTATACACAGAGTATCTTCCCACAAGTTCAGTTGCACTTTTGGCTTAAGAGAGCACATTTCACTTATAACGATGCATAAAGAGCAGGGGATATTCCAACACTCTGCCAAGGTCTCCTGGGTGTAGCTACGGATAGTAAGTAGTATTTATGCTCCATTTTGTATGCTTGTCAACAGCTCTTTGTGTCAGACTTTTTTTTTTTATGTAGGTCGTCCTCAGGAAAGTAATGAAAAGGAGTGAATGTTGTCTCAACTGCCGTAAAGCGTTACGTTCTCTTTAGTATAAATCATCATCCCGAAGTTCATTAACCTTAATGCAGTTTAGTCTTTATGTGTCATCGGTGGAGCCCAAGCCTTCCAGATGAGTCATTCGCTATATGGTGGATTTGTGGAGGCAAGCTGATTTTTGCATATAATGAACATTATGCATAAGGCCCTTTCCCTTCCACACTCTGCTCGTGGAATCGGAATTGCATTTGGTGAACTGAGAAGGTGGTGTGAGAAAAGCGGGGTTGTGACAGCTTAAGAGAAGAGGAGGAACTGACTCTAGAGAAGTCCACCATGCTATCCAGCGTGATAGCAAGGGTACCAGTGGAGCGGAGTAACAGCCCTGATTCTCTTTTTGCTTCTGCACCAGGGTGTAAATCAAGAATTTCTCTGTTGGGGAACATTGTGGGGGAGACCCAAGGGATGAGAGCAGAGCTCAGCCAGTGTCCTCTTCAGCCCACCAGCTGCTTTGGAACATCCTATGCTGCCCAGGGGTTGCGTTGTGGGTTGATTCTAAGAGGGAATGTGAAGCGGGATAATACGGCCACTGACCTTGTGGGTTTTTACAGGGATCTCATCCAGGGCTTAGGGGCTGGCGTGACACAGAAGGTGCTCGTTGGAAGGTTTGACAAATGGGCGGTGGAGGCTGGCACCGTGTGCGGAGTGGAGGCAGGGGTCCATGTAGCGTGTGTGAGATGAAAGATGAGGACAGGGCTAGGTCAGGAAGAACATTGTAGCTTGGGCACTTGTCTTTTCCACTGTCCAAATTCCACATAATCAGTTTTTCCGTCTCCTCCAGCAATTTGAAGGCATTTGTAATTCACACTTTTAAACACCGCTGCCTGTTTCTGCCACTTTGTGGGTTAAAAAAAGTACCTGAATGTGTACACACAGAGATACAGAAGAAGAAAATAAAAATCTCTCCGTAGCTTCAGGTCATCACTCTTCTGGCTGCAGGAAGCTCACCTATTGACAGAAATCATCTACCTCCAGCTGATGTTACTTCTCAGCCAAGGTCTGAAAGTCTGTCACCTCCCGTCATGATCTGTCATACAAACATCACATGCAGTGTTAACCTAGTGGTTAGAAAGATTTGTTGCAAGTATGTTGGATTTCTTTTAATTTTTTTTTTATTTTAACTGCTTAGTACAATGGGGAGGAACTGGGAGGAATTGTCTTTTAGGCAAAGGGCAGAAGCTGGGTCTTAATTTATCCCAGTAATCCGCCCAGAGTGCGCGCAGGAATCCTACACAAAAAGTGCTTGAGTCAGACCCTTCTCTGCTCAAGACTCAATAAGGGCATGAGTTGATCTAAACACATACATCTTCTGTGCCGGCAGGATAGGGGGAGGAGGAAAAAAATAAAAATCAATGCTGTCTCTGGCTGAATTTCTAGTTGTGTTTCACAAGGCTGTTGCTTAGCTCATCTCCTTACATCCAGACGTTGCAGAGTAGCCCTGCTGCATTCCCTCGGCGTTGGACCCCGTGGATTTTTCTCAGAGAAAATCAACTTGGCCTTTTCCTTCAGCTTCTGCTGCTTCTCTGTCTTGTTCTTATTTTTTTTGCCTTCCTTCCCTCATTTTTTTTGCCTCCTCTAGGCTTTCACAAACTGTCCCTCTTGATGTTGTGGCTGCTCTGATGCCTTCCTCTCCAGGGCTTCGAGTGGGCAATGCAGATGAATTATTTTCCAAATTACAGGAGCTGCAGTGTCCTGTAGTTCTTAGCCCCAGAATTACTGGCAGACAATTACAGCCTGCTAAAATTCATCTTCATTTACATGAAGAAAAAGTTGTTATTTGTATATGTAAGATTTTTTAAAGGCTTCATGGCAGAATTGAGAGAAATAACCTTTAAGCTCCTTGTACTATATTACAGGCTCAATTCTGAAGATACGTATTACAATTGGTGTTGAACTTAAACATCGTTGCTTAACATGGTATAAAACTTAAACATAGGTTTTTCCTCTCAAGCAAATCCTTACTGTTTTTTCTTGATTTTCTGAAAACTCCTCTTTTTGCTGTCACAAAACAGTCCCAAGTAAACCACTAAAATGCTTTTAAATGTGTTGAAATGATGATAAGAAATCACTATGTTCAAGGTCTAGAGACGGTAAAGAGGAGGGTTATAGCTTTGAAACCCCAAAATAATTTGCCTAAACCAAAGCTCCTAATTGTTGCACCCCATCATCTGTCGTAGGGAAGAATCAATCAGTTGCATTGCCACCTCTCCATTAACTAGTTTGTCTTCGGTCCTTGACTGGGTGAAGGGCCCATAAGGACACAGGTCCCATCCTCAGCTACATCACTGGGAACAAGACTGAGGCCAAAGTAATGTTTGAAAGGTTTTTCTTTTATTTGTAGAACAAATGTTTTCACCCAGCTGTAGCGCAGTCGAACAGTGTGAAGGAAACATTACAATACCCCTGTCTACTTATCTGTGTTTTTATAAGGTCAGCCATCACCATGGTATCTAAGTGTCTGTCTTCTTTCCTTTAAGAGTCCTGGTCAGGAGTTGAAAATAAGGAAGAGAGAGGAGGAAAACACAAAGAAAGAGGCATATGAAAAGTAAAAAAAAATAGAGAGCTGGAGGTGAACCTAAACGCTCAGAGGTAATTTGCCTTGAGGAGCAAGAACCCTTGAGACCTATGTGTAGACTTTGGAAAAAAGAATCTGTGAACAATAGTAAAAGGCTATGAACGTGCCGTCCTCTGACAGGTATGTAAACCTTAAGATTAAAATAACAGCTTCAAAAATCCTTCTGTCAGAGTGAGTTTGCTTTAGCTAGGCTGGGCTTCAGGGGAAGTATCACAAAGACAATATACATCGAGTGGAGATAGCAAAGGAAAACTGTGAAATTTCTAAACAGGTCAGTTCTTGAAGCATATTCTTGAAGCATAACTTGACAAAGTTGTTATGACATTAAAATGGCACTATATAAAGTCAGGTAATTAAGGCTTAGAACTAGTGGATTTTCTAAATGTTTTTTCTGCATATATTGAATCATCTCAAAGCTAAATTTCACGCTTAAGAAGGAAGATGAAGAAAGAGTCAGGAAAGGTACAAAATTGAAGTTTCCTTTTGCTTGTCTTTGTATCAGTTATTGTTTTGATTTGAAAATATTTTCACTAAGAATGCTGTCCATCCCAATACTCCTTTACTCCACAAAGTAATTGGGAAGGGTTTGAAAATTTTGTCTTAGTTTAGCGATGTATTTCCACCCTATCATGTTTTGGGGCGTTTTTTGTACTTGACTTATGTTCCTGGTGATAGCGAGGGGAGGATGGCAGGTATTTCAGTCATGGGTCTGTTACCCTCTGTGCGTGGTGCCCTGAAAATTGTGTTGTGATAAGCAACCTTGTGCTTTAGTAATGTCAGTCTGTGATTATGGTGGTGCTCATGGAGAAGAGGTGGGAAGGTGGGGCAGCAAAGTGTCTTCCCCTCCATCCCTGGGGTGGGAGCTCTATCTGCTTTGAGCATGCAAACCTGAGATTGAAGAGATGCCTGAAATTGATGGTGTAATAGGGAATTAAGTGTGTCCTAGGTGTGACTGGTTTATTTTCCCAGTTTGATTAAATATGAATTTCTCTGAATATCAACTGTTTGTATGCTAATCACATCCCTTCAACAAACACAAGCCGTTAACCAAACTCCCTTTTGCATACTGTAAAGAAGTAAGAGAATTCTTGACTGCAGAAAGCACGCATGGTGTACAAAAAAAGGAGTGAAATTATTCAGCATATACTCGTTGATACTTCTTTAAGCAGCAACTTCCTCCTCCCAGAGATCTTCCTTGAGGTTTGCAGGTGACCACATGTAACGATGTGGTTTCTTGTCACTAGTAATAGCTTTGTGAGGCAGCGATATGTGGTGCAAGACTTATTACTCAGTAAGTGGGATTTAACTGACCTAGTTACCCCAAAAGCTAATTGCTAGGTTGAACATATCCAACAACACAGACTTCAAAAAAGTCTTTAGCACAAATTTTAGCCACTGTCAGGCCATGTTCAATTGAGGTATAAGGTCCACTGGAATCAGTGGCCGGCTTACGCAGCGAAGCAAAGTAGACTGAAAGGTCAGATTCTCAAAGTCATCTCGTGAACTTTGGCATTAACTTTGACAAATCCCATGCCTCCATACGTGGCCACCAGTTCAATGAGCTACTTAGATCTATGACCAGCTTAGAAGCTGTGAATCATTGCGGTGACTTCAGTGTGGTGACTCACGTCCTTCGCCAGCCTCCCGTAAGCTGCCCCCCTGGGCTGGCCTTTTGGCTCCAATGGGCTGTTGAGAAGGCCTGGCTGTGGTTTCAGGTGTTTATTAAAGGCAACTGGGTCACAATGATGGATTGTGTTTTGGCTGCCTGCTTGGAAAGTTTGACCCCAAACAATGACCCCAAATATTGGGATCTCTGTGTGGTTCTCTCCTATTTGATGCCACCAAGAACGTCATATGTAAAGGCATTAATTCAAGAGGAAGAACCTTTCCAGAAATACACACCCCTCCCCGCCAGACTCTTAAATAAGAGCAGTAAAATTATTTTTTTGTTTTAATTCTTTTGTCCTTATTTCAGTTTGTATGTACCCCTTCTATGTGATGAACTTCATCCCAAGTTATCCTTTTGGTCTGTTAGAGCCAAAGAAGCGTTCACAATTGTTCTTTAGACCTGTTATTTGTAGAACGAGTATCAGAGAGTCATAAAAATCAGAGATGGAGAAGTTCTGCATTAGATCATCTCATCCCTGCCCTTGCCGACGCAGACTTTTTTCCCCTGTACAGTATATTCTCTAGCGCTTTGGCCGGTCTAGCTTTAAGTAGATTAAATATGGTGCTTTCTCCCTGCCCTGTCAGAAGCTGTTGGAGAGGCTCGGAGGTAATTGACACTGGCACCCTTTGAAGGTGCGTTGTGGACCTTACCACACTTGTCATTTGTCTCCAAACACGGGGCTTTCCTCCAGCTGTCATGAGTATTGTGTGGCCATAATTCTTTCAGACCCGGCGTACAGCCTGTGCCGAACACTTTCGACTAAGATGGAACAAAAGAAACGAAAATGTGGTTTTGGTTTCTTTTTGGCAGACAGTGTTCATAGGGTTAATTCTTTTGAGCAGCCCAGAGGTGAAATAGTAAGGTGAAGGCCTCCAGAATATTTTGTTGATGAAAACTAGTGGTATTGAGATATGATGTGCTTGTCTGCACATGAAGCTTTTTCCTGGATAGAGAGGTATATTTTATAGGGTTCAATTAATAACTACATTTGAAATACCAACTGTCTGCTCTCGTGACACGGAAAGCAGATTTAGCCAAACAGTGAGTGCTTTTGAAGAACCTACTGATGATATTTAAGCCAAGTAGTAATAATGTTTGGAGCATCCTTTTTCTGTTGAGGAACCTGCCAAGTGTTTCACTCGGTCCCGCTCGTGCTGTGCAGCTGCTTTGGAGTTGGGACATGCCTGGCACTCCCTGGCATGACAAAATATAGGACCCACTTGATGGGAAGTCAGTAGTAAGCTGCTGGGCCCCTTCTATTCTGACTCTAATTCTCAAACTGTTCTGTTTCTCCCAAAAGACATTGATGCACCGTGGTGAACAGAAAACAAAGGTTGTTGGTTAATCTCTTGGTTTAAATGGTTTCTTTCTCCTCTCGTGGTCAGCAGAACCCTGACTTGTCATTCCACTGGACGGAGAACCTATACCAGGTTCTTATAGACCCTTCCAGTACCTGAAGGGGGCCTACAGGAGAGATGGGAAGGGACTCCTTATCAGGGAGTGGAGTGATAGGACAAGGAGTAATGGTTTTAAACAGAAAGAAGGGAGGTTTAGATTAGATATTAGGAAGAAATTCTTTACTGTGAG
>JAOXNO010000024.1:18163455-18187417 GCA_028565335.1 Limnodromus scolopaceus | reverse complement strand
GGGGGGGGCATTAATTGAAATAGGGATAGATTTGCCAGTGGTGCTTTTGCAGGCTTCTCAAGTGCTATTTCTTCGCTCACCAAAGCAGATCAATCTTGCCTTGGATATCACGCGGGGTGTTTTTTTGCCAGGATGGCTGCAGCCTTGGCAGAGAGTGTGGGAGGGGATGGAGCCGCCTTCCTCGCCCAACGCAATCCTTCCTCCCATATGGGGGCAGGCAAGCGAAGCGGAATTTCAGGGGCCAGGGCAGAAAGCCCTTTGGCCCTTTCCTAGGGCGTACGAAGGTCTCCGTGAAGTAAAACCCACAACTGGTTTCCCTGTGGTTATTTTCTCCCCTCTCTTCTCCTTTCACGTTCCATCTTTTCCAGGCGTTGCTGAGGCCGAGCCCACCGTAGCTCTGAGTAGTTCTGGATAAAAGATTTTTCTTGTCCCGTGTTAAAGACTGAGTCCTGTGGAGTTAGGCCTGCCTTAGATATTCTGTTACATTTCTTGGTACAGCACTACACTCCCTCTGCAGAAGCTGCTTGGAAAGAAAAGGAAAAAAAAACCATAATATCTGAAATGGTTCTGGTTTTTGCATGCCTTTTTGTTAATTTGCACTATTAACCAGGATAAATCATTACTGTTTTTAAGTGTCTGTGGTCACATAAATATGCACTTGTGACTCTCATTAATTCTTATCGGTCTGAAATACTGACAAAAATATATGAGCTGGGAATACCTGAGTCAAAACTGTAATTTAGTTGAGTCTTTTTAATGATACATTCTGGATAGCATCATATAACTGGTGACAGAAATAAGCCAACTCATATTCACCTAAAACAACTATTCCTTGATTCTTTTTAGACTGTCAAAAGACTAGAGGAGAAGAATAAGAAGGAGGGATTTGAAAAATAAAGTCTGTAATTTTTCACCTGCAGTTTTGTACCCATGGTCAACTTAAAGGGGGGAAAAAAAAAAAAAAGAAAAGAAGGAAAGAAAAGAATTAAAATCTTGGTGTGACCGATAGATTGCAGATGTTGCTTTTTTTTTTTTCCCCAGCCCGTACCAGGGAGTCAAATCTCTGCCTTCTGTCTTTTTCACCCCGAACTAGTGAGAGCTACAAACCTGGGGATGTGAGCCGAGAAGTTTGGGTGAGGCCTTGGTGTGGAAAGCCCCAGGAGAGAGCCTTGTCTTCCCGGGGCTGCCTGTCCCCCCGGCCCCTGTCTCCTGGCCGTTGGCTTTGGAAAAGAGCAAAGCTTTGCGGGACTGGAGTTGCGGGTTTGTGGGTGGCAGGGAGAGGGGATGGTTCAGCACGAAGCGGGGAGTGCCAAGCCCTTTCTGATTTTCACTTATTTTTTTCATTAAGAACTTCAAATGACAAACGTTATTTTAAGTGTAGAATTAGGATCGCTAATTACGGCTGACATACTGTTTCATAATTTTTATTTCCGTTGTTGCACGGTGCTTGGATTTCTCCGGCCTTTGCTAGAGAGCTCTTTTTTGACCGCATAAGCAAAAAATGGCAGATTCAGAAATCAGCTGTTTTCCTTAATGAATTCAGAGAACCTCACGTGGAAGCACGGACTCTTAGGGCTCATTTTTCATTAATGTGGAGGGGGACTGGAGTTCTGACCATATAAAGGTAAAAGCAGGTATTTCTCTGGGGCTATATTTGGCTATATTCCACAGGGGTTACGCACACAGGAAACGTCTCGGGATCATTCTGTGCGTAATGTGTTATCAAAGCTTGATGTTGTTAATCTGTTGCCTTTTGGAAATGAGAAAACGAAAGGTGAGGTGAGGATTGGAGGGGTGAGGAATAGGTCCTGGTGGCAGCAAAGCCCCGCGTTTGCTGTAACGTTATTCCCTTCAGTTCTCCCACTTTCTCTCATTATCTTGTTTGCTACGTGTAGCTGAATAAGCATGTAACCTCTAAGGCTGTGGAGCAGATCATTAGGAGTTACTGATTAACGCCGCGTTTCAGTAGCAGATCCCGAGTTCTTCTTTTTACAAACTGAAGGGGTCTGGCTTTATGATTTTTTAATTAGAGTGTAAATATTGCAGCCTCATAAACTGCTTGATTTATTGGTGACAGCAGAGTTTGCACTTTGGGTAAGGACATGGGAGGCTTCAGCTGTGTGGTTTAAGTGTCCCCGTTTGCCTGTACATCCATCCTCTTCATCCTACCAGCCCTACTGATAACGCCTGGGTGTCGTTTCTTTAAACTGACAGGACGACCAAAATTCCTTTCGATGTTTTTAAGCAAAAGAAGGACACTCCATACTATATATTTTAACTGATGAAGTCAGAGAAAAAAAGTTAGAGGGGTATTATTGTCACTGTCACAAGGTGAGCTTAAAAATTGATGCTCATTGTGAGGATTGCGGAGAAGTTGAGCCATATTCATCACTGAGCATTGTTGTAAGTGTCAGAAGCACGAGAGGGATGGTAAATCAAGATTGAAAGAGATCTGAGATGCTGGTGGATAACAGAAGGGTATTTCTGATATCTTTAATGCGAACTGCTACTGGATTTTCAAGAATGGAGACTCTGTTTCCTTCTTAAGAAGGAAAGTCCTGCCTTTCTCAGGCAATCCATAGAGCTTATTTTTTCCCATGTGCAGCTCAAATTAGGAAATCCGCAGGCATAGGGAGCGATGTTAATGTTAACTGGACTTGAATCAGCACTAATAACCAACGGGGCACCTGAAAACCCTCAGCAGAAGTTGGTCATTGGGAGGTAGGACTCACCCAGGGCAGCAGGGCCTTTGGCCAATGTCTCTGTCCTTGGAGTAGAGAAAGACTTCACAAACACTGAACTTTTTTTCTCTCCTTGCTCTCTCTCCACAACCCACCTTCTTCTCCAGCTTGCTGGCAGCATGGTGAAGCTTGTGTGGGGATGGCTTGGCCCCAGATTGCTCCGAATGCTTTGCCACAGGGGGTTTTCCAAACCCCCCTCCTCTACCAACACAACTTGCCTCTTTTCCATCTCGCACATCCTCTGGAAACTCTACTGCCAGCGCTGCCAGTAGGACTTTGTCTGTTGGGATCTTGAGGAGGATGTATTTTGGGAAGGCTCTTTGTCATGTTGTGAGGAATTGCTCTGTCTGCCATTTCTTCGTAGGGGTCATTTGAGGCCTCAGTAGCCCTTAGGCACCCTGCCTGCACCCTGCCAGTGGCTCCGGGCTGTGGGCAGGGGCTGGAAGGAGCCAGGGCATTGTTGGTTTGCCTCTATCTGGGCATGCAGGAGTGGCATAACCCCACCTGAACCTTCATGGTGAGAGAGTCAAAGTAGGCTAAAGCAGTTTTCCTTAATGTATACTGGATTTAGAATAGAATAGAATATTTCAGTTGGAAATATTAGACAGTTTTCTGTCCTCAAGTCAATCGCACAGCGTCTGCAGTGCTGGCATGGTCAGGCCATAGCAGACAGAACAAAGCCCGTGCTTTGTTCTGCCCTGGTAGCCACTCTGAGCGACTGCAATCTCTTATAAATTCTCATAACTGTAAATAACTTACAAATCAGTTATAAGTTCTGCTGTCCGCCCTTTCACAGCGCCTTTCTTGGTCGCCGTACTGGTCTCTTCCCTGCACCAGTACTGCTGACCAATCTCTGGGACAGGAGGTGACCAGCTCCTACAAGCCAAGAGCCCAGCTTCAGAATTGAATGCTTTCAGAAAACGGTGACGCTCTGTTTGCCGCCTTTTCTCTGTAGCGAGAAGGCTAGAAACATAATTATTTTAAATTTTTTTTTAACGATAGCTGAAAGGTTCATGAACGGTGATGAAATCCAAAAACATGCCGCAGTGTCAGATTCACCTCTCTCTGCTGGAACTGTACTCCTTTTACTGCAGGAAGTATTTTGTGGCTCTACAGTAGCAGCCCGGGTTTGTTGCCAAAGGCCCAAATGCTGAAGGTTTGGTGTGTTGGTTTTTTGTTGGGGTTTTTTTTCATCAAACTTGTTGAAAGGCCTTTCAGTGCGGACTTGATGTCAATGGCAATTACATATATGTTTACAGATTATGGCTCCAATCCCATCCTGGTAAATGTTTTTGCACATGGTTAAATCTGCACGTGTAATTGCCTAGAGAATAAACTCAGAAGTGGTGAACGTCGGAAGATAATAACTTGAACTGAACTGTTTTCTTGTTCCCGTTGAATTTTGAACCTATTCGACCCTTGTGAGTTCAAAAGTTCACCTCAGTCTTGACCATTATTGAGTTTGGATTCTGTTTAGGAGAAACTGTGACTCCCAAGTACAGCAAAGGGTCAGAGGACAATAAATCCAATAGAATAAATAAAGTGATAAATGAAGCAGGCAGAGAGACAGAAAAGTGAAAAAATAACACATATTGGGTGAGTTCCTGGTTTCTGTGACGTTGAAAGGTGTTTTGCCACTGGCTGCGCTGGGGCTGGGATTTTTTTCATGACACCTGGTTCAAAATCCCTGGAATTCAACCAGAATGTTTCCATTACCTGTACTGCTCCTGTGTCACTTATAATGAATTTTAGTTTGTAGCTCTGATGGACGGTGTAGCTCCCAAGTAGCCCTTAGCTGCAACGTGGAGCGGCCCAGTCCTTCTGGGTGGGGGAAAAAAAAAAAGTGAAATTACAGGGAAGAATGGCTTTTTTCCTCCTCTTCTCCCCAGAGGCTTCAGGTTATCTTCGCAACCCAGTATCTTTGTGACCCAGTTTTTTGTGTGTGTTTATTGAGCTCCTCTGTGATACAAATGAAGCTGGCACCAAACGTTTCACTACAAATTTCACGTGAGAGAGGAATGAGAACGTTTCGGTGCCTGTGTGTGCCTCCAGTCCTCAGTGTCCTCAGCAGAAGCTCTTGTGTTGTCAGCGCTGAATGTGAGCATCTACTCGGGCTGTTCAAAAGGTGAAGCCCAGTTCGCTTTGAAGGGACGTGTTGCATTTTCCCTGGGCTTCCAGTAGAAGAAGCAATTTGGCTCCGTGTCTTTACTCTCCAAAGCCCAGGCTTTACATCAGGAAAGTGCAAAAGTTACATAGGGCCAAAGCTGCAGCGGGGTCGTGTAAAGTGATTTAACTCCGCTAACAGCAAAAGGGCAAGGGAGATTAGTAGGAAATACAGATTTGGCTGATGGTTTACAAGGTACTTCAGTACCTTTTGGGTTGAGATATCAGGGCTCATATTAATTATTAATATTATGATATTCTTGAGAATCTAGCACTTGATGGTTCAAATTGTCACAAATTCACCCATCAGCAGCATGTAAGAGCATTTCCTTTTTTTTTTTCTTTTTTTTCCTCTGCGGTAATTAAACTGAGCAGATTCCTGCTCTAATTCTACCGAGTTTATTTTACTGGAAATTAGCCACCTTCTTTCAAAAGTACAAACATTAGTTGAGCAGCAACATACCAGCAACTTGTAAGAAGAATTAAAAATCAAAGTTTCAAGTTTTAATATTTATTTCTAAAGCACGCCGTGTTTAAAAAGTAAGATAATGTCTCTGACTTCCTTGAGAAGTGTTTCTAGTCTGTCAAAGAGACTACACTTGATGGGTTAAGTACTTGGAAACCAAAAGAAGCGCTCCAACCATTGCAGAAAGTCTGAGGTTTTAAAGAGAGAGAGAAATACTTGAAATGCTGCTTTCAAGTCAGTCTGGGTATTCCAGCTCAGAGACGTTACTTCTTGTCAGTAAACTAAAAATGGAAAGGAAAAAAAATCCAAACCCTGCAAAGGAGGGGAAGTCAGAGAACCTGAGTAAGTGATGATTTATCTGATAACAAAAATCCTACTACCCCAGTCATTCATGGTTTATTTCTTTGGCATGCAACATTTAAGAGAAGTCCACTGAGTGCTGGTAATTTCACTGCTGCAGAAGCCAAACCCTTCATTTAAACTTTTGAGACAATTTTTCCATTTACTTCTCTGCCACTCAAGCAAAGAGCAGAAATCATAAGCTCACTCATACCAGTTCACCTCATCAATTAGAAAAGAGACAGGACTTGCTTCCAGATGAAAAGGGGATGCAGCAGAGGAAAAATATGCTGGAAAATCAAAATAGATTGCCTCTAATAACTCCTGGATAGTGATCCAAGCTTGGCCACATTGAGACATCCCTAAACTTTGGGAAAACTGAGATTTGGAGCTGCCTGTTAGAACAGGATCATCGGAGAACTGGAGAATATTGTATTTAAAGAAACTGATGTAGAGAACAGAGCCGGCAATTTGTCTTATTTAAAATAATGAAATCATAAATTAATGTACTTTAACCAAAATGTGAAAACCTAAAACCCAAACCCAAATTTTAAGTTTGTGCTTGCTGCCAAGAGTGCCATTCGATACTGTGCAGCCAGTCCGAGTAGCAAGAGCACGGCCGATGAGTCCTTCGCGTTGACGCAGGAAAGTTAAATGCAGAACGCTGTTTGCTTGGGTTTGTTTGTTTTTTTAACACCACCTCTGGCAGCTGAAAAGGTATACAGTATTAAAATAAAACCTTAACGAAACAGAGCGAAAATTTGTACAGTTTCCAAGGTCTCTGGTGGGAGAGTTGTTTGCGTTTGATAAATTGATTCCCAAAGTAAGGTAATTGGAGAAAATTGTGGTGTGATCCTCAATAGAAACACCTTTCTTATGCAGCAGAGAAAACAGCGTTGTCTGAAATGTTCCTTTAAGGGGAGAAATGTTCCCCTGTTTCATACTAGATTTGCAGGGGTTTTGGATGAACAGTTAGTCAGGCCATTCACCCCCTTCGGAGCCGGAACAGGCGAGGCTGTGTCCTCCCACTGAAAAGCGATGGCTCGGCGGCAGGCAGAGGATGTGCCGTAGCCTTCTGGTGGTGGGTTTGGTGCTCTTCATCTGCCGCCCGCATCCGTGGAGGCAACGTGTGATGGTGGCTTTGGAGGGAACTCGGCATTCGAGAGGAACGCCGGAACAGTGGCTATGAGTTGTGTTCCTTTTCTTTGCTTCTACTGGGGATGAGGGAAAGGTGATGCCAATGATGTTGAGAAAAATGAAGGGAATCTCTTTCTACAGAGAAACCTGAAGTTTCATAGTTTCAAAGGGCAGCCTATCTCTGTCATAACTTGAAACCGTAGATCTGAAGTGTGTGGATTTCATCTAGACTGGACATGAAACAAAACCTAGAAGGTATAATTATGCTAAATATGATGCTGATTTTGTTGCCTTCTGTTTTCTCTGACTCTTCTGTTTCTTCTGGAAAAAGATGTGCCGCATGTCTGTTACCTCAGCAAATCCAGTTTTTGGTCAATCTTTATCCTTTTTTTTAAGAGGCAGATTTAAAAAACATTATTGTGAACTATTCCCATGATCAGTCTAGTTTAGGGGAAACCACTTTCATGTGGGTGCAAAGTGAGTAAGAAAAACACCCACTCAGAGTAGCTACCAGTGGCTCGTTGTCAACCTGGAAGGATGCCCTGAATACGTTCCGTCTAGGACCCTTTCCACATTATGCATTAATGATTTGGATAATGAAATGGATATTAAACTTATTAAATTTGCAAATGACACCAAGCTGGGAGGGTCTGCAGGCAGGTTGTCGGATGGGATTAGAATTCCAAATTATCTTGGCAAATAGGAGAAATGGCTTAAAGAAGAGAGGGTGCATTCAGTGAGACCAAAGGCGTAGGTGGAAGTGAAGACCATGGGTTACCCGAAGGGATCGGAGAGGGCTTTAGCAGATCGGTAGCTGAACACAAACCTGCTTCAGGGGGAAAAAAAGCCGTGTTGAGGGCAGGGAAGGTGGTGTGCATCTTGAGATGATAAAGGGCATTCATCTCTGTGGAGCATCGGTGAGGTGGTGGTGGTGTGCTCGCCTTCGGATGCAATAAGGAGAAAGACGTGTCCCAGTAGGAGAGGTTGCAAAGGGAGCAAGGAGACTGATGGGAAGTTTGCCGAAATGTGGCCTTTGAGGACAGACTGAAGATGTTAGGTGTGTTTAGTGTAAAAAAAGGCCGAGGGGGCATGATCACAGGCATCAAATATATATAAAGGGAGGCTGCAGAGAGAAAGGGAATCATTTGCCCTCCGTGTCCCCTTGACATGGAAGAAAAAGTGGTGGGATTAGACTGCAGCAAATAAGAACTAATTTAGATATAGGGGAGCACATCCTGGCAGTATGGACTGTTAAGGGCTCCAGGAGGTTGAGGAATTGCAGGCTCTGTGAATTTTTATTGAATGGCTGGATAATGATGATCCCTCTTCAAAGCAGCCCATGGGCAGGATGACCTTCCTAAGGCCTGAAGGTCCTAAGGAGTGAAAAACTGTATTCCTAGGGAGTTCATTTCTGGAAAATGCCAGTGGAGAAAGTTTTCCGAAGAAACGGCCACATCACCAGCCCTCTTAGAGGAAAGTTAAAGTGCCTACACCTGCATGGAGCTAGACGGAGGTGTCTGCCGCGCACAAGTGGCTGTGGCAATAAAGGACTCGGTCTGTGTGGATGGGATATGAAAGCACATGAGGCTACTTGGTTGCTGGAGCAGCAAGGAGAGAAAAAGGGTGTAAGGGAAGAGGGCACTTGCTCCGTACACTCGTCTTTGGTACGTACCATCACCTAAGAAATACCTCTCTGGAACACGAGGGACTGTTATAGCCTGGTACATCTCCAGTAGATGGATTTGCAGGGGCCCCACGCGTACCTCTCCTTGCTCTCTGCAGGAATCTAGCATTGAAACAACCACTTAGGATTAGAAAGAAAGAGAAAAAAAAAACCAAAACAAGACAGGGTTTCCCACGTGTCGGTGTTGTTCATATCCCCTACAGTGAAAATTAAATGTAAAATTATGTCTTTTGAAGATCAAGGAGTGACACAATGGAAGAGTGTAATAGAGTGTAAATAGAGGGTAAACAGTAAACTAGCAGTAGAGTGCTAAATGAAAGAATTCCCTTCCTTCAGGGTAATCCCTCCCAGAGCAAGATATACTGCTTTACCTTGGGATTCTGCTTTATTTCATGACGTCTCATCGTTAATTTGTGCTCTAGCTTTGTTTCACCGTGCGCAGTGCGGATTCATTTTCTGCTTTCCAAGTGTGTTCGGCAGTTTGTGCGTACCCAGCAGAGAAAAATCTCTGGTACTAATTGCGAGAGACCTTGATCGCGTAATAGAGGGTTGTAATGGAGCATGGTGGAAGAGGCTGGGATTTTCCTTGGGCAGGCTAAACTTTTACGTTTCAGGCTTACAAGTGCTTCAGTTTGCACCTCTGGTGTTGGTGGTAACAATATCAAGGGGTCTGATATGAAGCTCGGTGGGGACATAGGACGGTCGAGGACAAGCCTAGTCACCGCCTGCTCTGCGAGAGGCCGTCGGCGGTTGCAGAAGCGAGTTTGGAGTGTGTTTATTAAAGGAGGAGTCACCCCCAGCGCCGTGGTGTCTCTGTCTGAGGAGCTCTCTTTTGCAGAGGTCGTAACTGCCAACCTGTCAGGTATTTCCTGGAATTGTCGGTCTCCCCGGGGTGCAGCAGACGGTGATGTATAAAGCCACAACGCTGACATATCGCTTCCCTGGTTCTGCTAGACTTAGCCCCTCCGTGAGGTATGCAAACCGTCTGCGCCTCGTGCGGAATTTGCATTATCTAAAGATCACCGTGGATGCTCTGGTCCATTCGCCTTTGCAAATGCGGTTTAAATATAGCATCCATAAATAAATGTTAAATAATTCATGAACATAATTTTGTAAATTCTGCTAGGCCACACCTCTCTAGGGGCATATTTATGAACGTGCGTCAGCCTGGAATCAATGCGCCTGCCAAGCGCCCTACCTCTGAGGCAGAATTCCCACATCTAGCCCAAAATGCTGCAAACGACTCTGATTCCACTTCACTAGTCATCCATCATACTGTCACTTTAATTCAGATGCTGCTACTTGTTTTAATAACATACATCTTACACAAAGAATATTGCTAACACAAGATTCTTGAGGTAGATTTTTACAACCTCATAAAATGGTATTAACCCTTTGATCCCTGATATTCTTTTCATACGGCTTTTTTTTATGCTTATCAATAACCTGTGTTCGTGGGGTCTATTCATGCTAGAGAATCCGACATCAATCACCGCAGTAAAAATATTATTCCTCCAGCATTACCCTAAAGAATTATGGAAAGAATAAAAGTGTTATTGCAGGAATTATTTAGCAAACAATAGATGGATAAAATGTATTATGGTAAGTGTTAAATTATATCACCTCATTACAGGAAACTACCTGAGATAGCACAGAAGGTAGTTCAGTGCTTTTTCTAAGTAGTTCAAAGAGAACAATAGCAGAATCCCACAAAAGGTTTTACTGTGAAACCCTGGAATGACAAGGCAAATGATGTATTATCAAATAAAAAGATAGTTTAGAGGGGGAAAAAAGAGAATTCCACCTGCGTATATCTGAGTTGCACCTGGAAATATTTTGGGGGTGGGGGAAGGAGAATAATAGTAATTTACAGTTAGCTGCTTAACACTCAAGCATTTAGGGGGCTTATTGTTTTATTTTGTTTTTGCATGTCTTTCTAGAAATACCTTCTTCGTTGTAACAGAGGAACATGGAATGTGCGGTTTTAAAAAATATTTTGCTTCTATTCCGAATAGAGAACACACTAAGTTATTTCTTTCTTCCTTCTCCCTGCTTTTTTCCTTTGCGGTCAGCACCAGGAATTAGAAAAGATTTCTCCTGAAATGCTTGATTAAACCAATTACTAAAATCATGCCCATATTTTAGGTATTATTAAGGATACCTAAACAAGGTTGGGTTCCGTGATTTCACCATGTAGACTCTTATCAGTTAATGCAGATTTAGAGAGGGGGGAAAAAAAAAAAAGCATAACGTTACACTGGGCTCATGGGATTCATTTGATCAACATGATTAAATTATTTCCTTACTCAGCTAGAAGGAAATTACTAGTAACCAGACATTATGTGTCTGTTAATTATGTGCAATAAGGTTCTCTGCTATCACACCAGCTCTTGCATTCGTGTTCTGTGTGTTTTAAAGGCATTCTCATCTTTTAAATGTAAATATTGAAAAGGAACAGCTATAATTTTCTTTGCTGTATTTAATAAATATCTAACGTGCCAAAAAGCACTTGTAAGAAGCAGCTGTTTGTCCTTGGTGTAATCATAGGCAAGTTTGTGGCGATGACACGCTAGCATTTCACGTGTTTTGGGTCGCCCCCACCAGGATTATTTTTTGTGTTGCAATCGTTCATTTTTTTAAGTTGGATCATTTATTATCGTGAGGAATGTGAAGGAGGGTTTGCCAGAACCCTGTAATTTTGCTCAAAATAGTTAATCTCCCTGATGAGAGGTGTGCTCACCTATACGTTGTGTTTGTGCCAGATCTACATGCTGCTCTGATGCTGCCCAATCTAGGATTTCAAAAGGATTTTTTATAAAGGAAGAAACAACATATGGCACAAGAGGGGCCTTATTCTTTTTCTAATGAAATGATGGGCTTCTGTTTCATATTAAAGTGTTAATAGATCTGAAATTAGGTCTCAAAAAAGAGAATAGTGCTTTTAAAATTCTTAATATGATTCATTATCTGCAGTCAAAACCAGATGACGTTTATTTTTATCCCAAAAAAAGAGGCAAGCCAGAGGAAAAAAAAAAAAAAATAAAAATCCTGGATTCAGGCTCTGATTTATTGAACAGAAAGCTCTTTAGAATCAGAGCTTGGGCCTGGAGGCTGGAGGGTTTTGTTTGAGTTTGAGAACCTTCATATGTTTATGAAATCTAAACAAATATTTCAAAGAAGGTGGTGTCGCATTTGAAGTAAGTGATCCTATTAGGCGCCGGGATACGGCTGCTTTGTTGGAGGACTGGGCAGCATTTTCTGTGTGATAGTGCTGTGTAGCGCTAATATACCGAGACATTACTTTCATCCGAAATGCCGATAGGACTGGACTTCTCTCATGCACTTTGCCTTTCAATGTTAATAATGAATGAATAAAGTTCAGAGGATAGAAGCTAAATGGATATTGTGCTTTAAAAGAATGAATTTTAACTAACGGCGCGCCCGGCTATTCAGAAACGAGTGGAAGACAGTAAATGGACTTACTTATTGGGAGTGGATGGGAGGGCTCTAACGAGGCGTTTGTATAAATTATGCTGGGCTAAAACACTAGGAATTTCAATGCAATTGAAAATAGGTATTAATTAGAAATATTGAAGGTTTGACGACATTTTCTTGATTACATGGATTTTGGGTGCATCCTTTTTTGCCATGGTTAGCTTCCACAGTATAGCCATCTCTCCCACTCCCCATTAACTGATATCATTATCTTATTCTATGCCAGAAGAGTAAGCACGGGACTAATGGGTTTTGTACATCCCGGGCACTGCCAGTGGGCAGCCAGGAAAGTACCTTCTCTGGAAGCATCATCTGGATGATACCCTCAGACTTTCTTTATCTGATTATTACCGACCACCAAGCCGCGGTGACGTTGGTCACTCTTGACCAAGAAAACCTTGTTAGTTGCCCAGATCCTCAGTTACCATCCCTCGGCTTTGGTGTTACCATGTCAGCTCACATCAGGAGCAGGGCTGGCTCAGGACAGTCCATCGGCACTTGTAGCACGTAGGAAGTGGCAGCGAGGAGCCAAAACATCCTGAGGTTTCATGCAACCTGTACCAATGGCTTCTCTTCCACACTCTGCCTCCCACCTCCAGGTGCTGTCATTGCCTACCCCAGAAGATCAGGCCCTCCGAGATGCTCTCAAACGGGTGCGGGGACACAAAGCACGGTTGTGTGTGAGGGGCACTCATGATCAGCTGCGACAAAGTCACAAAACAACTAACCTCAGCACTTTCTGATGGGTACAAAAAGAATTACATAGCGAAGAGCTAATCCCAAAATGATGTGTATGTATGTGGAGAGGTACGTCTGACATTCACATTAATACCAAATGAGTTCATCATGATTAATGTTATTACATTAAATATCGAAGGAATTAATAATGATTAGACCATTATTTTAAAGGGTTACCAACATGACACCGGCTCATTTTTTAACAGCTGTAGACAGTTGGGTTTGGACTTTTTTCTCTCTGCACATTTCCAGTCCTCACCTCCTTCGACCAAATATACTCACTTGGAATTTCATCTCAGTGAATTTATGATTTTATGGCCGTGTTTCCTGCCAGAGCTAAATCCAAGTCCCGATGAAGTCATTAGGAGCTTTGCTATTCACTTCACCGCTGCAAAAAGCTGAGGCCTGATCCTGATTTCCCAGGACTGACAAGCACTGTTTCCATTGGCTTCATTGGACTTCCATATGCCCCCTCAGTCCTGGGAAAAGACAAAGAGAATATTAGTTTGGGGTTGTTTTTTTTCTTTTTTAATATTTAGCATGGGAGGAGGGTTCCTCTGTCATACCTCAGAGACTTTTGTGGGAAGATGCAAAGACAAAAAGGTTCTTGATCACTTCCTATCCTTCACCATCCCGGTTTTTAGTGAAAACTTAACTTTTCTCTTTCTACAGAGGGTCTTTGCTGGAAGGACTGTGTATTACGTGCGTTCTTCTTCCTTTTCCAAAAAAAATGACCTTCAAAGAGATCAATAAGAAAGTTGAAATTACACATGCAGTATTATGCTTTAAATAAAACTGGCTTAACTGGGTGAAAAAAAAAAAAAAAAAGTAAGACACAGACTTCACAAATAGGAAAAATGCCTGAACCAGATGATTGAGCTATGTGTTTTACAGGAATGGCTGCCAACACTTGGGTAATACACTGTTTCTTGATGCACAAATAGTATTATATTCCACAGTTTTAATAAAACTAAAGAAACCAAAAGTTCTCATAAATTATCTATTCAGTAGAAACGGCTAAAACCTACTAAATCTGTTTTGAGGTACTAATATTTCACAGAGAGTATTTAAAAATAGTGCATATCAAAGCATGTGATTTATAAAGGGGAGAAAGCAAATATTTTTCCATTTCTAATTTGAAATTATTGGATAGAAGGATAAATCTTGTAACATTTGTCTGCTTTTCTTTACTTTTTTGTTTTTGCTGATTTTTCACAGGCCTTAGCTAAGATTAAATTGCTTCTTGATCAGCTGCTGCTGATTAGTCATTTCAACCCATTCACAGAAAAGTATATTAGGAGTCACAGTTTGGCTGTAATTTTTTTTTTCTGTTTTAATTGTTAAGAATTTTTCTGTGGTTGCTTTATAAAATGGTAGCTTGGGGTTTTCCTTTGGACTTTTGTTGTGCAGTCCAAGAAGTTCAAGAAAAGAGAGGATTAAACCGGTTGCCAGAAGCCCATTTATTATAATGTTGCCTTTCCCATAGATCTTCCCGTTGTGTCCAAGGCATACCAACCTCTTCAGCAAAATATATATATATATATATGCACGTATATCTGTATATTAGGAAATAAAACATGTCAGGGACCATTCTGTGGCACAGAGCTGCCTGCTTGCAAATTCATATACGCTTTTGCCTTCAAAATGAAGGTGGTGGCGTGGAAATGGAAATACCTGGTCGTTGCCAGTGAGTTGGCCAAGGGAATGGTCAGTAGATTGGGCCAAAACATGCAAGGGATGGCCCTGGTGGCTGAGCGACGTGGGTGGTGTAAAGCATGCAAGTACCTTAGTGCTCTCCTTCCATAGTTGTATCACTCTTGCTGCCAAATCCTGGTTCAAAACCACATTTTTCTACTTCCGAAATTTGGGTCCGTTTTTGCTGTGTCCATTTTGTACCCTTGTGTGCTGGTTTGTCAGAAGTGTGATAGCTCTTTCTTCCAGTTAAGGACAGTGAACAGTGCCAGTGCTTGCTACCTCTAAAAATGTCATCATAGAGATCTGAATGTAAAGTTTAGGGTCAGAGTCCACTGTTTATAACCCCCCATTTTAACCTACACTTACGTCTCACAGAAAGCATCAAGATTAAAGTGTATATTTCAGTGCACATACTTCAAGACAGATGATTTTTCCCTACCAGATCTCAGAGAAATCTGAGCCCAGCTGTATTTAGCCAGATCTGTATATTACATATGAAATACTCTCATATGTAATGGGGCATTATTATCGAATATAATGACAGTAAAATAATGTGCAATAGGGTCTTTTCTGTAGAATAATTTATAAGCTGGAGAGATGTAGCCAGTCTTGTCAGTAGTGGCACGGTCAGACATCACTGGTTTTGTTGTTCCTCAGTTATGTGTGAATTTCTCCATTTCAAAAATACCCGCAAAGCGTGTATACAAAAGAAAAGGTTGTAGTTTCAGGTCTGGGTGGTGTGCAAGTGGTGAGCTGGCTGAAGAAAAGCACAACTGTGTGAATGTGCTTTGAAAGCTACGGTGAGATCCACTGGTACGTTGTACTAAGGCAAAGTATTAGGTCTGCTAGGAGTATTTTGTAATTATGACAATATGAAATCAAACCCTTGTGTGTATGCTTTAGTTCTGGTGAGTCATTGGTTTTGCTGGAGGAATGTCTAGTTCATCCTGGCAGATGGCTGATCCTGGCAGCAGCAGGCTCAGTGCAGGGAGGAAACCTCAGAAATACGTCCTGCTTGATGGCCGCCACCAGGACTGTGGCTTAAGGCAAGAGGTTGGACAAGGCTGGGCCTGCAAAACCTTCCAAGGTGGCGAGAGAGAAAAAGGTATGTCCAGGCTGGTGAGTCTCTCTTTGCTTGCCTGGCCGGTGCCAAGCGTTGGTTACCCCAGTGCTTTTGAGGACCATAGAGGACACCAGCGTGAGTTGTGCCCCTGGCTTCAGGGGAGGGAAACATTTCGTAGCTCCAGCACAAAGCTTCTGTGACAGAGGAGGGTTTAAATGCCTATGAGTGGCACCGAACCTCTTTGTGTCCATCGCTTGACAGGAGGCAGGAAGGTGACCGCAGCCGTGGCTGGTGTCACTCATGCGTTGGCCAAGAGCCTGCAGGGCTGGGCCCACGATGTCCCCCTGCGGACGGCGTCAACAGGCTCTCCTGCCCCTGCGCCTTCCCCACAGCCAGTCAGCGAGACTTATAGCAGTCTAAACTGGGAGAGTGTTACCTACTTAAACTGTTTTTCTGACTTAATAAGAATTTTTCATCTACAGCAAGCCATTTTAAAATATTGTCTATACACAAACAGTCATTCTGAATAATAGGCCTGTGCACAGTAAATGTCAGCTCTTTAAATCACAGAGGACTTCGGAAGCGGAGTAGAGAATGCTTCATAACAGTTTAAACTTCAGCCTCCCATTTATTATGTATGTGTTTATAAATCTCTGCGGGGCACTCTTTTTCCTTCTGGGAAGCCCAGAGGAGCAGAGTTGTTTGTCAGCCCGGCTGGGTGGTGTGCGGTGCCGTGGTTGCTCCTTTGCATTCTGACCCCATTTGGTTTCAAGGTTGGTATCCAAGGTTGTGCCTGAGGAAATTTTATTTTCTTTTCTCCTAACAGCAGCATATAGGACCGTTTGTTTCTAGGAGGATGGTACCGGGGAGGGGAAAAAAAAAAAGCAGCGAGGGGTCAGCAGCGCAGCGTTGTGTTGTGTTTTCCTTCTTAAGCTGAACATGAGTGATCACCACCTTTAGAAAAGGGCTCTCCGTTTGTCACGTTGGAAGAGCGTAAGGGTATCTCGCACAGCGATGGCTTTGAAAAATTTCTTCAGCATTCCCATCTATCTTGGTTAGTATGAATACTTTAGCATTAAATGGGGAAAAGGAGAATCCATCAATAGTTAATAACTGACCTTAAGATAGGAATTCAAAGTTCACTACAATTAAACCCAAGTGTCAGCAGAACCCACAAAGGAGACTATCAATATATTTGACTATACCTACCCATAGATAGCAGATTTAAATTCTAGAAGGGAGAGGGCTGTGCATTATTCCTAATAAAAACATATCGTTGTACTGTCTTATATCCCAGACAAAACACAGAAGTTCTGTGTTATGAATGATAGTGGGAGAAAACACACTGAAGAACAAATGAGATTCTGGATGGCATTTCATCACATGACTCTATTGTAAACCAGATGTTTGTCAGATTCAGTGGGAGAATGTATCCATCTTGAAATTTTTAATAAGGTTACATAAAGGATTAAAAGCAAACATTTACAATGCGCAGGATTTAAAGATAATTATATTTCTCTTAAATTTCTTATTTGCTTGGTAGTTCATTAAAAATATTTACATAATCTGTCTATGGCGCGGTGCACCTCATGGATGGCTTCTTTCATTATGATGTTTGATGTACATCCACAGCATCAGAAAAACAAAACATAAAGAGGCTGTTCCACAGGCATAAACAATACTTGTGATGTAAAAAATATGCTCTATTATTATAAAAATAAAAAAAAAAAGGTTTGCTGCAGGCAAACCTAGGAGTTATGGGGTAAGATTCTACGCTTGGAGGAGAGAATTGCATTTCCCTACAGAAAGCAGCTCTACCCTCAGCCCAAGGGGAGCTTCCTCTGGGGAGAAAGTAGATATGTTGATACTCTTGCTGCTGCAGCTGATTTTCCCTTCGGTTTCCATCCCCCTCTGAGGAAAGAAGAGGGAGAACAAAGCTTGAAAAAAGGGCAGAGAGAGAGGAGAAAGAAAAGTTTTATTTTGTAGCTTTTTCAAGAATAGATTACTTTGCATTTGCGAATTTGTTAATGCCTTCATCCTTGAAACACCTGTGGGCAGTTTTGTGGGGCTAAATTGAAGGCCACCAACTCTCAGGAATGTCTTCTCTACCGTGTTTTTGGGGGGCAGATAATTCATAACGGATTTTCATAGCAGGGTGTATCAAGTGTACAGTGAGATATACACATAGATACTGCAGAGGTATAGTGTTATACTGGTCTCAAAAAAAAAATATGCTGAACATGCCCATGTGAAGAGTTTTTGAGGGTTTTAATTTTTATTAATTTATTTTATTTTTTTAATTATTTTTTATTCATTTATTTTAATTTTATTCATTTGAAAGAATATGAAGATGAACAAATTGTACTCCCTGTTTCATTTTGGGAGTTACTCTTGCACTCAATGGATTTCTAATTCATGGGGAATAAGGACAAAGTTAAACTAGTAAAACATGAGAATACCTTTTCCTTTGCCATCATCTCCTACGTAGCTAGAGGATGTATAAGTCAACTTGGACTTCAGTTGTGATATTTTAATACAGCAACCAGCTTATTGGGAACGGTAACTAATATCTACGGCATTTTAGTCATTCCTGGTACCAACAAGATCTGTTGAATAAAAAATCCCCACCAAGTCAGAAGCAAGTATTAATGTTGAGATGTAATGTACTAGACCTGGGAGGTAGACTTCTGAACGCAGTGCTAATTCAACCACATTATGGACCATTTATGGCCCAGTTGGGTTATTACCAATGGAAGATATTGCTGATAATCACTGTACCCAAGTTAATGACGTGCTAGAAACCTTGACACTGACTAGCCTGGGAGGGTTCAGTACTGCCGCGCAAAAATCAAGGAGACGTTAACTAGCTAGCAGAATAGTTAAGGATACAAAAGAGATTGCTAATTCAGAGCCTTAACTGTAATCTTTACTAGAAAAGACTAGGTACCACAAACTTCTCAATGGAAGAAAGCAAAAGCTGTCTTTTTGTACTCTGAGCCACAGAACATGGGTTGTTTCTGGTTTTTTGCATGGGTCAGGTTGGAGAACGATACATGTATGTCTGTGGGAGAGAGAAAAAGATCAGGGTTACTGGAAAATTATGAAAGTCCTTGATCCAGAATTTTTCTGCAGCTGTCTCACTGATGCTGACTGGGCACCCTCTATCAGCATAGGAGATCCCTCAAGTGTTTAGTGAGTATATTTTAAATATTTTTCCAGCAAACTCTCTGCATTCAAGTAGTTGGTAAGATGGGGCAAGTCATCAATGTCTTGGCTTCCTTTTAAGCTTGAGAAATAACATCAAATAATTGCCCTGTTGAGGTACAGAAATGTATCTCAAAAGCCCAAAGCAGGACAGTTGATAAGAGGTATTTCTTGCATTGAGTAATGTAATTTTACAGCCTTGAGATTGTCTTGGAGAGTGTTACTAAGTTAAAAATGTCAGCCAAGATCAAAGCCTAGTAAAAAACGTATGGCTGGAGCAGAGAATCAGAGGTTAGGGGTAGGAGACCCCTCCTAGGAGACTGTGTCCAAATCCTGCTGCCCCTTGACCACGCCAGCTAATCTCATTGCAGAGATACAGCACGGGGGAAGATAAAACATGAAATAGCTGAATCTGACTTGCTTTGAGTGTCTGTCAAGTTTCGTGTCTTTTAAGTCCTAAACAGATTTATTTCCCTTGTATCAGTCACTCTGTGGCAGGTCTACATAAATCAGGAAGCCATCTGGGAGAAGGTCCTTCAGTTGCCAACTTGCCTGTATCACTGATCCCTGCAGAGTACATAGTTATACGTGTGTATGCGGAAGAGATTTGAGATTCAGCAATCATCGTGGAGTGTCGCTTTCCTCCCAGCTAAATACCCAGAGGAGCCGGCTGAAAAGGTTAGCCGTATCTGTCAGGTTTTTTGGGTACAACAAAGGATCTTGTCCATTCAGTCTAAATAAGGCGTAATCTCGGCTGCATGGGTCAAATAGCCCAAGTTCATTTACCAAATCACTGGGCAAATGTCACAAGTTCCAGACAGACTTAGTATAGAGCGATGCAATCTATCAATACTTAAGCATATTGGAGGGAGAGCATCATGGCTGGGAGTGTTATTTATTCAGTGAAGCACATGCTAAATTGAACAGCATGCTTTGGATAGAGAGGGTGGGGGTCTAGCACTCATCTTTCCAATGAGCTTTTTTATTTCCGAGCGGAGAGATTTTATACTCAAAAGAACTGTAACAAAAGCAGTTTAGACTCACTTGCCATCCGAGTGTATTACTTCTCCCTGTTAGACTGCAAAGTCTCAAGGAAAACAAGTTTTTTTCCTAATAATTTTCGGTTCAGATTGGACCTGTGTGGGCTTATAAGGTCATTCGCTTGACTGAGCAACCACGGACGTTACACAGTGGGAAGTGGGCAGGGCTAGTGCTTGACAGCTGTTCTTGGGAGTGATGGCCATATGTATCCCTTGCCACAGGACTGGCTTTCTGATTGAGATCATTCATTTGTGGAAATACTCGCCTGCGCTCTGAGGGATGATGCCATAAATTCGAAAGAACGTGGAGATGCAGTGGGTTTACGTGGGCGTGAGTGGGCTCTGCTGGCGGCCGCCCCCCTGACGGCTCCAACCAGCTGAGGGTCACTTGTCCCCTGAACCTTCCCCTCCACCTGGTTGTCGCTACCAGGAAAAAGTGCAGAATAGCATCTTCCCCTAAGCAGCAAAATTTGGTTTAGATACTCCCAGGAAAGCTTTTTTTGGTGGCTTTGGTTGTGTTGCGTGTCGGTGGGCAAGGCTCATGGTCAGATAACGTACCGGCGCCTCTCTGTGCTCAGAGGAAAGGGGATTTTTTTTTGCCTCCGTGCCTCTGTCTCCCTCTCTCTTTCTCCCTTGGTCTGACTCATCCACTTATCTTGTAAGCTTTGTTATCTCTGAAAATGCCTCTCATTGTGCTTAAGATACTGTGCCTATCGGAATGATCTTGTTTGCGATATCTTCATTTCACAGATGAATATAACCAAGCACGCAACAACCCTTAAAGGCCTTTGCTGAGGTCGCAAAGTGAGGTAATGTGAGAGTCGTGATTGCCTGTACACACTGAATTCAGCCTCCTTGTGCATATGTGTCAAGATACAATCTTTAGTGACGTGTTCACTCATTATTTCTTCCACAGGCCCCTTCCCTTAGCTGTCAGCCTGTTCTTTTAACTCGCTTGCTCCCTGTACTTTCCCAGGTCTTTAAAATAGCAACCCGAAAGCACAGAAATGCTATGGTGACGACATTCGTGCGAGCCGTCAGCATCTTTAGGAAGTTCAGGGCCAGGCTGCATGGCGTTCTGAAGTGTTGGGGGCTTATTTTTACAGGGCTAAAATCAGAAAAGTTGAATCTGTCTTAGAGCTATCAGTGCAGAGCGTACTCAGTCTGTGAAGCAAAATGGATTCTCATCAGGTAGTGATGCTATCACCAGGACAGGTCCTCATGCTCTGCAGAACTGAGGCAATCCCAGTAAGTGTCCGGGGCAGGTCCTTATCTACTACCTCTTCTTCCAAAATGCATGTTTCGTTAGCCTTTAAGGGATTGAGACTGTGCTGAAGTTGTATGATGCTGAATAACAGAATGATATAGGGTTGGAAGGGACCTCTGGAGATCACCTAGTCCAACCACCCAACTGGGATGCTTTCATATGAGACTGTCAATATGGACACGTTTGGAGCTGGTTCTGCGCTACAGCTGTGAAGTGTCATGGCTGTTGTGAGGGAAGAGGGTTCATCTCTGCCTACAGGTAATTATCATGTTGTTGACGTAACAAAAATGAAAGCTGTTTGCTCTGTCTGCAGTTTAGCAGGTGTAAAGGAGACCTGTTGTCGTTAAGTAGTCCCCTTTTTCCTTCCACTCCCCATTCCCATTATCCCGTTATTATAGTTTTCCTTAATGACTGCTCCCCAGTATCTCAGAGGTTCGGAGTGACTGGCTGGGCGATTCCCGTCCTATCTACTTTACCTGTCCCTGACTTTTGGGTCTCACACAGCTTTTTGCCTGCTTCCCCTCTAATAAGAAGGCTGAAGGATCTGTTCCAAGGGAGAGAATCTAACGTCGCTCCATCTAGTCCTCTCACGCGGCTGGACTTTTTCATGTTCTTGAACCCTTCCCCATATTACCCCGGAATCCACGTTAACACATGGAAGCAGTGAGTAGCTTTATAATTGGCTGTCTCATGGTATAGTTAACACCAGCCTGTTTGAATAGAGGCATGGAATGAAGCTTCCAGGTCTGCAGGGCTCTATTAAGACTGCATTTCCATTAGCTCTCCAATCCACAGCATCTGTAAATTCATAATTTTAATCCCCACTTTATTAATTTACCCAATGAGTGATACGCTAAGTCCAGGCTGATGGTGCCTGCTCTAGCAAAGGTGTCAAACTGCTGTGGAAATAAAAGAATTCTTCATGAAGTAACCATCGGACACGCTGTTGTTGCTATTCGGAAAGTTGTTGTCTTTCATCAACTTGTTTTTGCATGAGGTTTTGAAAAGCCATTCCGAATTGTGTAAATACCTGCATACAATTGGCTTTCCAATTTCACAGTTTATCAGGAGGAGAAAAAGAGACGGGGGGAAAACCCTAGATATTTCAAAGACAATAAGTGCATTTGATGTAATGGTCCGTGAGTTTGTCTTTTGTTGTTTAACCCGGGATTGAAGAAACAGATGGTAAGATTTTCTAGGAAGCTTAAAACAGAAGCCAAGCTAATACAAAACTGTTCAGCTATCAGACAGGGTAAATCCATTCTGTCGCTTTCTTTTTTTTTTCCCAAATCACAACCCATCAAAAGAAAGGTTTAGCTTCATAAAAAGATATTTACCAGGAAGCTTTTCGCAAAGGAGAAGGGCATGCTTTGTTAAACCAGATGCATTTTATTTTTCCTGGAACCAAGATTTATGAAAGCGGTATGCTCATATTTCTCCATATACAGTAATTGGAACTCATTATGCTAATTGTATTTCCATTATCACTAATTAACAATCATAGTGACCTGGCCCACAGTCTAATTTGTCTTTAATCTGTTTTTGTATAGGGAGCTTTACCCTGTAATTTCAAGGTGATAATTCTATTCAGCACAACTTTATTGAATAGTGAAATGTAATACTTGTAATATTTAGGGCTGTTCCCATTCAGATAGTTCAAAGGGAAGGGGAAGTGAATTTATACCTGTCCACGCTGCTCTGGTGGTGGATCTGCCTCCCCCTTGCACTCTGTTTAACCTACCTGTGTCGGACGTAACCTGTACCCAGCTTATCTAGAGCAGCTTGGAGGTTGGTCAACATTTGCTGATGAGATTTGTGAGCTGTGAAGGAACGTGTGTGTTTATTGGTGGGTAAATCTGTGGGAATCTGCCATTTTTCACTTTGTGACACTTCACCTGCAGGAAAACAGGATTTTCCTTAAACAGTGTTTCTGTTGTAGTAGAAAACACATCCTGTGTCTTGAGGGGGAAAAAAAAACCCCTCTGAGCTTAGCATGGAAAGTGTTTTGTTTTCTTTTTATTTAAACAGCAAGTAAATGCTTGTTTGCTTTTTTCTCCGGGGTTTGTTGGCATTCAGAGGTTCCTGGGTTGTTTTTCTTCTGCAGTTCCAGGGTGAGGGAAGCGAGCAGTGCTGTGCCACGGGGGTTTTGCAGATCCTGCTGTCCTGCCCACCCGTCCCCAGCCGGCGTTACAAAAACACCCTCAGCGACTTATTCCAGGCAACCCGAGTGTTTTTCTCTGCTGCTGCTGCTCACCCCCTGCCCTCTTCCCCCTGCTGATTCACTGGCCGTGCGTTGCTGCTGATGGCACGTTGTTCCCGTTTTACCCGCTGATCGATTGATACCAATAATACTGCGCCGCGCAAGCCCTTTCCCTTAAATTCTTGGCTTCCTCTCCAAACGGGGTGCCACCTTTCAGGGAGGTGGGTACTAAATTTATCCGATGAGCTGTATTATTGCATACCCTTTGCGCCGTCTCCGCTGTGCTTTGTCATTGAGGGCTTTTGAAGCTGGGAGCCACTCTAGTCTGAGTCATCGATCCTATATTCCCTCTTCCATTTCTAACCCTTTCTCTCCCAGGAACAGCCCAGGTCTCTGGACAAAGGAAATTTGTGTCTTTGGTGTCAGTGTAGCTCAACAGCTTTACAGCGTTTGATGATTTGTCCCTGAAGGATATAAATACATACAGAGACAATCACGGAATCATAGGATGGCTTAGGTTGGAAAGGACCTTAAAGATCATCCAGTTCCAAGCCCCTGCCATGGGCAGGGACACCTCCCACCAGACCAGGTTGCTCAAAGCCCCATCCAACCTGCCCTTGAACATCTCCAGGGATGGGGCAGCCACAACTTCCCTGGGCAACCTGGGCCAGGCTCTCACCACCCTCACAGCAAAGAATTTCTTCCTGAGATCTCATCTCAATCTCCTCTC
>JAOXNO010000024.1:18145570-18163355 GCA_028565335.1 Limnodromus scolopaceus | reverse complement strand
CTGATGAAGAGTCCCTCCCCAGCTTTCCTGGAGCCCCTTTAGGGACTGGAAGGGGCTCTAAGGTCTCCCCGGAGCCTCATCTTCTCCAGGCTGAACCCCCCCAACTCTCTCAGCCTGTCCTCACAGCAGAGGGGCTCTACCCCTCTGATCATTTTAGTGGCCCTCCTCTGGACCTGTTCCAACAGGTCCATGTCCTTCCTGTGCTATATAGATTTCTAAATATATATATGGAGATAAATAAATATACACATATTTTGCTCAAACAGTTATTTTCCAAATGATTTCTCTTGTTGCAGCTCTCTTCCCCCCAGTGCCTTGGTCTCCCTCTACGTGCTACTTCCCTACTTTAGGAAGAGGTGAATCACGTCACTGTCGCAAATCCTCACAGCTCTTTCTCTTCACGCTGGAATGTGCGACCTCCGGAACCCACAAGTGAACCCTGCTTCTGCGTGACCCTTCCTTTCAGCTCCACGGGGGAACCACTAAAGCCCCCCCAGCCCCAGGTCTGATCCCACTTCAGCTGCCTGGGCGGCACAGCCTTTGCATAGTAAGTGCTCCTCCTTCACCAGCACATAAATCAAAGACTACCACCTAATCAACAAAATAATCTTAATCAATGCTTTCACCGTCTGGCTTTCCCTAGCAAATATAACTCCCTGTTGATGCTTCCCATCCTCCCTTCTGTTATACCAGATGGTGTATGTTCCAGTCTTTTTATTACCCTTCCCTGACCACGACACTTCGCTCAGTCCAGAGATCTTCATACTGCATCCCCTGAGTGTTCTCATCAGCAGCTCTGTCCTGCTCATTGCATCTTGATGTTTCAAGCATCTTGCACTAATGACCCTCTTCTTCCCCCCCCTCTTCGCATTGATATTTTTCACAGTATTCATTCCCATAGGTTGGTCAGCTGATATCTGGTAGCACATGTGCTTTAACCATCACATATCCTAAGTGACCTCTGAGTCTATATAAATGTTGGCAGCGTATAGGCTGATTTTATTCTTCTATGTTATAGCTTCCTAAATTCTTCAGGATAAATTCAGAGTGCAGTAACCTCTTCCTTTTCTTTCTTTTTTTTTCTTTTTCCTTAGAGAAGATTACAGAAGTTGATCTGCTTCACATTATCTACAATTAGGTTGTTGCTGGATAGGATGACATAATAACACAAGCATCGGTCAGAAGATCTGTACTCCCTAGATGTACAGATCTGATTCATGGCTTTGTCTTTCTAAGGTGTTTACTCTGAGAAACAAGCGGCATGTTTGTGCTCTAAGAGGGGAAACGAGGGGCAGGAGTTTTCAGGCAGAATGTAGCATGTTGCATAGGATGTGTTTTCTGCAGCATTTGGGTTGTTGAGTGTAAGAAAAGCTCAATCTTGTGCTCAGTGAAATCACTAAGTTGTCTCTGTGCAGGTACCTGAATCCTCCCTGCTCTTACCCTTCTGTACCAAATAGAGGCATTTTATGTTGTTTCTCCTGTAACAGGCTCTCCAAAAAATTTCGTCTCCTTTCCTGAAGTACTACGGCAGAAGAGCACTCTGTGAATACTCTGCAATTCCCAGACCAAGCCTATGGAGTAACCTCTCCACCTCTCCTCCAACCCTGGAACGCTGAGTAAGTGAAGCCAGCTTGACACCCAGCACCGAATCCCAGGCTGAGTCTTTCCAAGTCCAACTCGGCCAGCCTTGGTTTGAAACATTTGGGTAGAGAAACACCATCTCCCTGGGTTTCTCAGCTCCCTGGGCTGCAGTTCCACTCTCCCTGGGCACATGCTCCCTTAATACAATTTGTAGCAAATGTAATAGCCATGTGGAGTTGAAAGAGAGGCTGAGTATCTAAATTGCAAAGACCACAAATCAGTCACTGGGTAGATAGATATGCTAAGTGAACGCCATTTTTCTGGAGTATCTGACAGAATAGGAAATCACAATGCAGAGCGATTTTATCACAGAGGATTTTCAATTTGTTGTTTAGAAAGATGGGTCAGTAAGCATCCTCTTTATCCGTAATGACTAAAGAATGTAAATAATCTTGTTGTAACCATTTTTCATGTACATTTTCTATCTAGATGAGGTATATTGCCTTCTAGGTATTTTTTTTTTCCCTATTGAGGAGCATAAGGGCTTTTTTTTTTTTTGTCCTCCTGTTAGAAGAGGCACTGCAGACTAATAGCTCTTTCATTCATCATAGGGGTTGATGCAGCTAACGTTTTAAGTGGTATTGTCTGCCAGTAATACTTAATCCCATTGTTGAAGACTGTAGTGCACAGAGAATGTGTTTTCCTTGGAAAGGTAGGCTGTAGGGAAATGTAATGACTACTTAATTCTTAAGCCAAGGCAGAGACTGTAATCTAGTGTCAGAAGGGTTTTACCAGCTGCTTATTATGAAGCAGAGCCGAAACTTTGCCTTCTAATTTATTCTGCTTCGGAACTATTCAGTAAAAATGTTTAGCGACCCCGGTGATTTGTATCACACTCTTTCACTTGCGTGTTGCTGTTTTGGGAAATACAGCTCCTCCTCGCCTTTGTTCCTCCACTATTCTTTTGGCTGGTGGTGAAAGAGATCTTGAAACATTTATTGCAGTCTGGTACAGGATTATATGTTCGGAGAAGGAAAAAAAATGGGGTCTGTGTAATTCTGATGCAGTAGAACAATTACTAGGATTTTACAAATAGAAGGGACCTTTGCGAGCTAATGGCCTGTGTAACATCACTCAAGCAACTTCCCCAAAAGCTTTCCTGAAGTCCAACAGTTGTGACTTACTTTCAGGCACCTTTTATGACTTTGTTGACATGACTTTGATTTAAAAGTTTCCGGTGATGGAGCATCTATTGCAGCCTTTAATCAGTTGTCTTCCCTGTAAAGAAAAAAAAATAATAAGAAATGCCCCATATTCTGGACCTTAATTTGTCTAATTTGAACTTCAAGCCATTGAATCTTGTTAAGCCTTTGTCAGCTAGATTGAAGAGTCATCAATTATCAATTTTCATTCCCTTTGATAATAGACACTTATAGACTAATAAATTATCCTTTAACCTTTTCTTCATTAAGCTAATAGATTGAGCACCAGGAGTCTCTAACTTCCAGGCATATTTTCCATTTTTTTATTCATTCATGTGACTGAATTCTCTCCAATTTTTCAACATCCTTCCAAAGTATAATAACCACCAAGTGTATCTGTACAACAGGTCCTCCGCCATACTCAAGGATGCAGTTGCATTGCTTTCCTCTGTACCTTCTTGCAATTCATATGTTTATGTAGGAACAGATCACATCAACTATCAGATTTTTCCGGCAAAGTCTCCCACAAGTGATTATTCACAGTGACTTCTAAGTACCAATTACGAGGACAGAATAATTTCCGTCAGCTCGGTTTTGTTTCTGGCTATATGACCTGGCATTTTATCAGGTATAAATGTGCAGAGAGATCACCAAGTGGACAAAATGTATTGTATGTTTGTTGTTTCTGAGAATCCTATGATTAGGTGTTTGGTCCCTGAATGGGTGTGCAAAGATCTATTTGTTGGTCTGGGAGAATTATGTATCTGGAAAGACCTAGGCTGGGAACAGATGGGAGGAGGCTGTGACATTGCCTTTTTGGAGATAGTGATGTGGAAAGTTAAATTGTGCTCAGATTTACCTTCTGATGGCAGCTCCTGATCTCAACACACCAGACAATTGAGCGTGGTCATGACAAGCCCCTCCAGTTGTGCCATTCCTTGGTGGGGAGAATGGAAAAAATTCTGCAAGGGGTGGCTGGACAACATGATACTCTGCCATTTTACCAAAACCAAGGCATTAACCTTTAGTTGAATATCAGCCAAGTCTCTGGCTTTTCATGCTAAAACGTTCTAGTCCCAATGATGTGAGTGTTCGGCGTTAATAACTCTGAGGCCGCAGTGAAGAAATTGGAAAAGGCTGGGGGGAAAAGAGAGTCAAAGGATAAGCTGTAGGAAACGGGAATTGAACATCACGGGTAGAGAAGGGGCATTCGAGCAGCAGGCGTGTGTTCCACAGGAAACTGCTCGTCTTAGGAGGGAAAAGGCAATGCAGTTTTATTTTGTTTGTGAGGAACCTAGAACTGCAAGAACTCATTCGTTGTGAGGAACCTAGAACTGCAATATAGTCCTTCAAAGATGCTGAAAGAAAATGAAATCGACTCTCCTGACTGCAGAATACTTCAAATACAGTTTGTATCAACTCCTTTTTTTTTTTTTTTTTTTTTCATTGCATGAAACTTAAACTCTGGAAATGGAATCTCTCATTATTAGACTGGAAAATTACCTGCAAATCTGTTGCAAAAATACTTAAACTAGATTTAAAAAGAAATATGGAGGGGAGGAAGCAGAACACAGTAATCTGGGTTTTTCTTTATTTCTCTTGTGGGAGAAAAGCTCCGTTGATGTTATTAATTTTTTTTAATTAAAAACTGTGGCCAAGATTTCATCAGGCAAGGTACTTAAGCACAGAACATTTTGAGGTTACAGTGGAGAGTTTATAATTTTTCATAGCATATATCATGGATAGAGAAAGCTCGTGCATGTCAGCTCCACAAGCTCACCTCTTAAGTTTTGTCAGAAATGTTTGCAGTTCAAATAACATTTAATGAAAAAAAAGCTAAATATACTCGAGAAACTTAAGCATTAAAGAGAAAAATTCATTCAAAGTAACACTGCTAAAATAGCCGAGATTTATTCAATAACAAAGCCAAGATTCGTTATTCCTTTCAATCTTGGTTTTGTAATGACTGAACTATGGTTCTGCGGCAGCTCGGTGAGGGAAAAGCCACTGCACCAGTATATGGTGGTGGAAATATACATTTAAATTAAAAACCCACAGCCCTCCATAGCAATAACAACCTCCAGGACAACACACTTGGAGAGTAAAAGGAAGTCCAACCTTATTATTTAAAAAAAAACAAACAACAAACCCCAAGAATAAATAAATAAAGAGCAAAGAGTGATTTAAGTCAATAAAACTGTCCAAAAATAATCGTGTTTCAGGAGTGGGTTGGAAGAACAAGGAGATATTTTAGCAAGTGCCAGTGAATTTCTGCTTCTCCAGATCCGTCTTCTGTTCAGTTTATTTTGCCTTAAAACAATGTTTAAGGCACATGTATTCCATAAAGCTCAAATGCTTTAGGGGCAATAGGGCATCAACTCCGTATCTTTTCAAACTAGTGGACTAGTTTTGGGCTCCCCTGTGTGAAGAAGACATGACTCTACTGGAGAGAGTCCAGAGAAGGACCACCAAGGTGATGGAGAGTTGTGGAGCATCTCTGGTACGAGTCTTCTGAGAAAACATAGAAAACTCTGTTTAAATGTTAGGAAAAGCTTTTTTTTTTTTTTTAATGAGGTGGTAGCATCTCCATCCTTGGAACTTTTCGAAACCTGGCTGTATGTGGTCCTGAGCAACCTGCCATGGCTGGTCCTGCTTGGAGCAGGTGTGGTGGACTAGACCATCTCCAGAGCTTCTTTATGGTAATGTTAACAGATTCTTCATCCCAGCAATGGTGGAGTTCAGCGGGAATTCAGGATAGGTATTAGCTTATTCTTTAGGGCGATACTGTCCTTTTTATTATTAGCAAAAAAACTACCTGAGGAGGCAGTTCCCGTTATTAGTCCTGTAGCGTGAGGGCAACTCGGCAGTCTCAAGTGGAGCATAAAAGTGGTGACATATTTACTGTGCCTGCTTTGGGCTGGGTGCCCAGGACCTTGCTTGCACCCCCCGCTTCATTCTCTCTGAAAACGGTGATACACACCTACACGGAGATATATTGAGTCTTCCATGGACGTCAGCTCCTTACATAAAAAGTAGGCATTAATACGTTATCACTGTGTACAAAGCCCAGGCCTCCATATTTTAAAAGAGAGGTTTCTTACCCCATGGAGTTGTTCTGGGGCCTTTCCACAAGGTGAGAGAGATCCTTGCAGTTTCTTATTTAGCCCACGTCAGTCGTAGGCTTTGGGAAGTGTGGGACTGCACTGGAGCCACTGCTGCAGTGTGCCTGGTGCGGGAGAGAGGGAAATTACAATTTTATTTTACTTTTTTGCGTGCTGTTACGCTGAACAGCCCAGCCATCCCATGGAAGGGTCAGGGAGTGAAGCGGCGGATGCACCTTCCTTCATAACGTGTCCCCTTTTACACCTAAAGACCCCTCTGAGCCCGATGGAGAGAGGCCAGGAGTGAACACCCTTCAGATAACTTCTGTGCAAGTTTAAATAACTCCTGAAGGAAGTCAGCGGCGCTATCTAGATGGGGAAGGCCAGTGTATTTAATGACTTGCCTATATTTATGCTGGCCGTGACGAATCAAAGAGGCAAATTAGGGCTGAAACCTATAATCCAAACCAGTCAGGATTTTCTCCTGTGTTTTGTGGAGCCTATGTCTCCCTCCAGAGTTTAAAGATAGGAAAGATGGTGTTGGTATTACATATATCAAGCAGAATACGTGGAGACTTGGAATGCCCTGTGCCAAATTCATGAATATTTTACTATCTTCTTTGGGAAGAATCCATAAAAAGCCAGACCAACTTTTTCTGAAAGTTCTGAAAAAGTTATTAGAAAATGGAAATGTATGTTATATGTATCTGAAAACTATGTCTTTGAGTACATTCTATCAAAGGGAACAAATGCCCTGAAACATAAAGCTATCACATCTGCGAATAAGAGCTCCAAAGACCTCTGAACCTTGCTTCCCTTTGGTTTCAACTTCTATCTTAATGGAAATTTTTTTAGGGTGTAATGGTTTGGCACAGTTGCAGAGCACCAGACAAAGAAACAGGAGATAAAACCTTATGTATTGTGTAATGCTGACCAAGGCTGTTACATCCCTGCTTTGCCCACGTCGTCTTCTCCTGTCCTTGCTTTATAGACATGCGTTATGTCTATGGATTGCTACAATATACAGAAAAAAAAAAAAACCCTAAATTCTGGAAGTTGCTTTCTGTTATCCTTCATAAATTTAAAAGTTTCGTGATAACTTCTTTTATTCAAGATCCACAAATGTCTAAATTGCAGTCAGTAAGAAAACCTGCCTCCTTCTAGAGGGTCAGATGGTTGTACGCAGAGTGTTTTTAGGGGCGTCAGCTCCTTTCTCTTTTTGATTTTCCATCGCCACTGTTTAAAGCTAACTAGTAAGGAGAGACTCATCTAGGAAAACCATCCAAGCTGGAGTGCTCCAGCAGCCCAGTGCATCTTACTGACTCCATGCTGAATGTCACAGCAAGCTTTATTCAGATCTTCCTGTTGCTAGAAGTTGAGGATAAATTAATTAGATGTGCGGCTTATGCTGATTAGCTGTGAGGTGGCAAGAGAGTTGCAGTGATTTCCGCTGTGTAATATAGATGTGCAGCTCATTTGCTGACCACTGAAGAGCATGTGTGCTTGACTATTCCTTAAGATCAGCTTATGGAAATGTTCTAAGATGTTCTCCAGGTGACTTCTTTGGATTGGCAAGGAGCTCAGGTGTGCCAGGACAGGGGAAGCAACGAGGGTGCTGGGTTCTACATCATCGATGAGGCCTGAATGGAGAGGATGCCCTCACTGTCAGCCCAGAATGCCCATCACAGACCAGATGAGTGTCTGGGGAGCTATGTTTCCAGGATCCTTGGGTACAAGTCGTGTGGTTGACAGGCAGCTACTTGTCTTTGACTGAGTTGGTTTTGAAAAGTATTTCTCAGACCTTTGAATACCAGATCTGTAGCTATACACCAAAAAGGAAAATAAAAGAGAACCCCTGGTCTCAGAATTAGAGGGTGATTTATTGCCTGTGATACCGGGTGTAGTGATGACGGGCCCCAGTCCTACTGCCCAGTTTCAGTTCTTCAAAGTATCATGAGATGGGCTTTGAAGGCATTCATTTGTTAGTTTACAAGAATAATTCACGTAGGATTTTTTTTCTCAGTTTGTCTTTTCATGTGTGATCCGGCTAGGGGCTATCCTGTTTCAAGATGTAGGTTTTTTCCCCCACAAGCACCAGGGCTATGAATGTATTTAAAAAGAAGAAGCAAAAATGGAAGCGTAGGGGGTTTGATGTGTGTGTGGGGGGGTGTCTACAGTTTCTTTATTCTCGACGTTGGATTTTTAGGAATTATGCACGGAGCCTTGAGTCTTACAATAAAAAATCTGGCATCACAGGGATGCTGCTGCTGCTGGGGACTGATGTGTAGATACGGTGGCCCGTGTATCACGTTGCTGTGAAACATCCTGGAAGTCTCCTCTCTATTCCGAGGGCTGTGCTGGGAGCCCAAGAGCTTGCTTCCGAGAGCCTGAGCAAATAAGTCCCATTTGAAACCTGACAGCGCTGCCACTCCCCATTGCAGACTGAATCCAGTCGCATTCCTAAGGCCACAGCTGTAAAGCGAGTTTGTGGTTTTATTTTTGCTCTTTTCAAGCCATATTTTTAGTGCTCCCTATAATAAATCTTCCTGCTTTGATTATGTGTAAAAAGACAGTGACTAGAGACAGAACACAGCGCTACCAAAATAAACTCGCTTAATGCACGACGGTCCTGCCACAAGCACGGACTCCCCTCTTTGCCTGAACTTCGTCTCATTTGAAGTGGTGCGGGAAGAAACGTGGGCAGACGGGAAACGAGCCCTGTCCCAGCGAAAAGAAAATGAAATTAAAAAGGGAGAGCGCAAACACAGACGCTGGCAAAACGTGCGCGGAAGGTTGCCTAGCAATTCTGCGGGCTATTTGTGCAGTTGGGGGAGCCGGCTCTGAATTAGCGTGAAGGAGAAGGCAGGGCCAGTTACGCCAAGCTCTTCAACGTGGCAAGTTGGCCACCCTTTCCTGGGGCGGAAAGTAGCAATTTGCTTTCATCGAAAAATGAGTCACTGGGAGCCACCGGCGTCGAGACACGGCCATGGGACCGGCTCCAGGGCTGTGGTGGCAAATGCCACCGCTCCAGGCCTTCTGCTGGTTTCTCCAACAAGGGTTTGGTACCCGTGTCCATGCCCTGCGTGGTGCCTTCCAGAGATTTTTAGAGTGCAATTGGTGATGGCAACAAGTACTTTGGTTAAGAGCAAAGTTTTTTTGTTAATTCCAAATGTCTTTGTTTAAGGCTGCATTTCCAAAAGCACTCAGTAAACCCTGCAGAAAGCAGTGCCTTTTGAATCCTGCAGTACCCAAGTAAAGTTCAAAGATTTTTTTAGAAGAGCTGTGGAATCGTTTTTGGTTCTAAGATCATCAAGTCCAACCATAAATGCAACATTGCCAAGTTGCCACTAAACCATGCCCCTCAGCGCCACATCTATACGTCTTTTAAATATCTCCACTTCCCTGGGCAGCCTGTTCCAATGTGTGATAACCCTTACAGTGAAGAAATTTTTCCTAATAGCCAATCTAAATCTCCCCTGGCGCAACTTGAGGCCATTTAGGCATTTTTTTTCAGAAGTGCTTTCTTGTATCAAGTAGATTACACTTTGTCATTTCCAGTGAATTTAATTGTGTTTGTCAAGTCCAAGTCTTAGCCCAGTGACCATCTTCAAATCTAAAATTCTAATTTTGCTTCTCCTTTCTGCATTAATTTAATATTACTTTCAGAGTAAAGGTCAGGTTTATGAAATTCAGTTCAATGATTTTTCATGTTCCTTATCAAAGAGTAGGGAAGAGGCTGAGGCCGGAAAAAGATTCTTCCATTTTTTTTTCTTGGGAGGTGGAAAAGGTATAACAATATTTGGATGTTTCAGGTTTATTCTTTATTAGCTTTTACCTAATGGAGGAATGAGTGCGTTGCTGCTTTGAACCACCAAATTTTTTCTACCCCTTGAAAAGCTGAGATTATTTTTCTCCTATAGACATCTCTAGCAAGTTTCTGTATTTTTCAAGGGCTTAACTTCCCAGGAACTCCTAGAAATATAGATCTAGTTCATAATCTCTAAATTAGTCAGAATTTCTATTAAATTGTAAGTAAGGTACCTACTTTAGAAATATGTGTTCAAAGGAACCACTAAACTTCATGGCTCTATCAATACTTACTTATCTCCTAATGGTATACGTGTTTAATATATATGTAAATAAGAGTTATTAGCAGAGATTGCGTGTTTGGCTATAACTGTGGGTACTGGAAGATTACCCTGGGGATCTTTTAAACTCTTCTTTGTTTTATTCCACGTGAGAATGATAAGATTTTTATTGAATTAAATTTAGTTTTGTTTAAATTATCTTGATATGTACCCAGAAAGTGTCTGTTTAAAGGGAAATGTGTATCTGATTTCAGAGACTCAGAATAGGTACTTGTATACTTTGGCCACAAGGGAATATGACGGGAACATTTTATTTCAGTATTACTTTAATTAAGTAAAAGCTGATATGGAAAGTGTGTAGTGACCTGTAATTTGATATGGACATTTTCTAACCTTCAAAACAGACTGTGGAAAGCTCTCTGTGTATATCAATTCCTGGGGTGAGCTAGAGCGGATACTTTTTGTGTTTGCCATCTATTTCTGGTGTCCTGGCAATATTTTTCCTTATCAAATCCCAAAGTTATGTCACGTCTATTTCTGTTCTTTCTTTGAATCAGTCAAGGTTGTGGGGGTTTTTGCATTAGCTGTTATACGATGTCACTTACATTCCTGGCGTTTGTATTTCTAGGAGAATTTGCCTGTCGTTTTGGCGTGCTTAGCACCTGCAAAAAATGGCATTTATGAGTTCACTTTGCATACGCCGTACCTGCTTCCCTGGCTTTGCGTTCGCTAATTGAACTCGGAGCTTGCAAGTAATCTCGTCTCAGACACGCTCCGCTCCAAAAGGGGATGCGCGAGCCAAAAACGAAAATGTTGTGGGATTGTGTATGGAGAAGGGTTTTAAGGTCTGTTTCGGAGATGCTGGTACAGAGCCTGTCGTGGTGCGGTGGTGAAGCACAACCAACTGCCTGGCTCAGCTCTTGCATTATTTGTGGCTTCCCTTCAGAAACTGAGTGTGCGTGAGAGCCCGTGCTTCAGGGTCGATGGCTTAAGAAGGATGGTTCACACAAACCTTGTCTGAAGTTCCCAGCCACTCGGGGCAACAGGAGTATTCCAAAACCTTAAGAAAATTGAAAACCATGGGATTATGTGGGGGAAAATGTCTGGTTTGACAGCACTGGATATTTTTTTTTGTTTGGTTTTAGTTTTTATCGTATTTTTCTAGGTGAGGCAGAGGAGGCAGAAACCTGCTCGCGTTGGCAGGGAGTGACAATTCAGATGTGCCAGTGAGAAACGCGTAAGAAAAGCCTGTCACAGAAAGGATGCGGTGGGAACTGCCCCGTCCATGGCAGGGGAAGCAAGGCGCTGGGATCCATCCCAAAGTAAAGAGCTGGTTTGGAGCCGTAGAAAAACCTCAGGTTGGGAAAAAAAAAAAAAATCAAGTTTTATAAACGACTTTGTAGCCCTATCTTGAAACTCTACCAACAGTACCACCTTCGGGAGAAATTTCAGCTCTCTCCATTGTCGAGTTTGCTAAATATAAGTGGGGTGATTAGGTTCCTTTTCTTCATTCGAAGCTTTTGGGCAGGAATTTTAGCTAATATAAACGTCCTTTTTGGGCCAGATTAGGTCTCTGTATCTAATCTAACATAAGCATTGAAGTGACTCGGATTTTTTTCCTGTCTTTGTGTTTCTTGTAAATTTTCTTTTAATTTTCTTTTCTTTCAAATCTGTTGTCTTTGGGAACTTTTTGGTTGCAGAACGTAGTTTTATGCATAAATAGATAATGGGAATTCTAAGAATTCAAAGTTTGTTTTCAGACTGGCTTAAGAAGAAGAGTAATTGTCTCAAAATATACTCCAGAGTGCAAATTGCAAAAGAACCCCGAGCAGCTGATATGGGAACATTGAAAAAATTTCATTTTTCTTGAAATATTGTGAAATAAAACAATGTCATTATTAATACAATTGAAATAAAATTGAGATAAAATCAAAGTTAAATTAAATTAAACTGATAATCAAGTTGAAAAGTTTTTACCTTAATGAAAAGGTTTTGATTTGGCAAAATAAGTATTTTGGCATTAGTGTATAAGGTAGGAATTAGACCACCCTTGTGAAGCTTCACTTCAGAAAATTTAAAAATATTGTTGAAATTACCAAGGTGCGCTTTTTTTTCCTTTTTCTTTTTCTCCCCCCCCCCTCCCCCCCCCCAAGTGGAATGTTCTGATGGAAATCTGTTTTTCTTTCATGCACTAGTTCAGTCCAGAAGGTATGTAATGCCAATGCATTATTTCGATGCTGAATTCTTCTCTCGGTTATGGCATTCCCCAGCTGAGGCCAAGGGTCAGGGTATAGCAGGCAAGAGTTGGGGAGCAGGAGTCAAGGGTTGGGGTTTAGCAGTCAAGCAAACAGATTTTGACTGTTAATTTAGTGGCTAAATTAAGAATCCCAAACTATCAGGATGTCACGGACCCAGTAAGTCACAAGAAGTGACTCCTCGTTGCAAACGAGAGAGAAAGGAGCTCTCTGCCTCCTTGTGCCTCTTGGATGAGGTGCTGAGGTGGGACTCATTCAAATGGACCGTTCAGTGACTGGTTTATCCCAGCACAGTGAGCCGGCGGTGGTTTAGGGTACAGCAGCATTCCCTGTAAAAATATTAGTGCATTAATTCCTGGTTTTGTTGTACAGCGCTGCAAACCTACTTCCCAGTGGATCAAGCCCGTGTCACTGGGAGGAGATTGTGGGTTTCTTTGTGGATGGTCCAAAGTTCCCATGCCTGCGTGGATGTGCCTTTTCTGGTTTGGTATTACCAAATTAAGTGTCAGTTTGTGAAATATTTACTCTATCTGCAGAACAGATGGAGTGGAAATGCTCATGTGAGTAAATATTTGCCATATATGGACTGCACAATCTGGCTGCATCCTTGCTTATACTCTGTAATTTATGCTTTTTAAACAGCAATGAAGAAACCTCGGAAGATTCCGAGGTTCATTTGGATTCTCATAAACACCAAAAGCTTGGATGCTTTCCTCTGCCTCTCGAGGCTTTTCAATTTCTATAAGAAAGGGGGTGAAAGCGCTTTCTGTAGCAATGTAGTTCGTGCTTTCAGTTCTCATTCCGTCTCAGCGCGGAGAAAGCGGGATGACTGCGAGGGAACAGGGAACAGTCCCTGCATACGTTTAGACTCTAATGCATAGCGCCGCTTAGATTTGGGTCAAGTGTGATGTTCAAGACAGGCAAGTCCCATTTTCACCTAAAAAATCCATTCTGTTTTGGGTGGGGTTTTGCTTTGGTTTTTTAAATACCTAAATCTGTCCGAGACCCTATAGAAGAGAAGTGGCATTTGGCTACTCTCGGTTGAATGTGTTATCTATAAACTCATTTACCTTCTCTTCTACTAGATAAGGAAAATTTCGAAGCACATTCACCAAGTGGAAGAGGGAGAGAAATAGGAAAGTTGGGGTTTTTTTTTAATTATACTTTTAAATTATTTTATTCTGAAGATTTATTAAAAGGAGAAGAAAACCCCCTAAAGTTCTGAAGGAATATTAACATAACACGCCTGTAACTCAAGCTGTGTTTAATGAGAGGTGCTGGTTTTTTCTGCCATAAGGGCTACAGTCCAATGAGTGATAGCTATGAAAGAGGTCACATACATATTCATCAAATTCGACATGCACATGTAAACTGGTTTTAATAGGCCATGACAGCAGAAGTTGTGTCAGGCAAATAGCTGCACATGTGCTCATTCCCTCGACTGGCATATTTAGCCATTATCACTCTGGTATCCATGGATGAAATATTAGCTTGTTAACTTCAGACCATCAGTTGTTGCTGATGCTTAGTGGCAACCAAAAAAGCACAGATTCCCTCTGCAACTTTATTATGTGCAGAGCCAGGATTGAATTATTACAATTTCATTGTAATATTTCCACTTCCTTCCCTTATTTATTACGGAGGATATTTGTAAGTGATAAATTGGAATGCAGCTACAATATAAATAAAGGGACTATTGATTCGAAAATACTCCAAGGATTGGATCCTGTTATTTCCATGAATTTCTTGCACTGTGCTTCTGATTGTACATTCAGAAGGGACAATGGTGCTACAGCATTAATTTTTCCATGAGCACATAGCAGCATGTATATTGACACACACACACACAAAATAAACCAAAAGGAAAGTACAGCCCTTCAGAATCCTCGGCGCAGCAAGGGGTAAACGACCCCGCTCTGCCACCTGTAAATCAGCAGATTTACCTACTGGATCCCGCTGGTTTGTTTGGCCTAAGGTGTGACAGTTGGGCTAATGGTTAACTTCTTTTTGTTATTCTCTTCTAGGAGTAGGGAAAAGGAATTACCAGGCTTTCCCTTTCCCTTCTTTTAGGGGAATAACATCTTCCCGCGTTAGGAAACAGCCAGAGAATGGCAACTACGTACAGAAAACCAGACTTACTTAGACAACAGCTTTGCATTTGAAGAAGGAAGGTGTAGTGTCTTGTGGTCCTTTCCCTAGAGGGATTTTTTTTGAGGGCTACAGATTTTGGCTGACGTGTGGGACAGGGCTGTGATGGTGTTCTTGAGGCAGTGGTCTGAATGTCCACAGCAGCAAATGTGCCTCCGTGTGATACAAGACGGATGCGCAGCTTCATAGACCTAACTTATCACTATACATACGTTAAGAAACCTGAAGTGAAAGCTTGAACAGGGCAAGAAATCTAAAAAAAAAAAAAAATAAAATTAAAACCTTAAAACCTTGTAGTGTTCTAATTATGTATTCTGAGGTGTGAACGCTTTGCTTTTCCAAAGTGGTTCCCTTGCATTTCTTGAAGAGCTTTTGCGAATATTGAGAGCTAGTGAAAGCAGATGTCAAGCTTGGCCAAATTATGGCGTACTTGATTGTAATTTAAAAGTAATAAAACAAGTCAGCACTGAGGCAACTCATCTCAGTAAAGAAGGAAATAATTCCCTCTGTAAACAAGTCCCTCCCCTTCCATCTCAGATGAGGAGACTTAGCTGCCCAGGTCATGAGAATGAAACCTCCAGGTGCAGAAATAAGACATGGAAGGCAGGTTTTGAACTGTGTCCTCTCCGAGCCTGTTGGCTCTCGACGTGCTGGAGGAAAGCTGGTGGGAAGCTCAAAAAAGATTTTAGGTTTTCTTCTGCGCAAGGACAGTAACTGTCTCCCTGGAGGGGGTACTTGCCAGTTCCTGGTGTGGGCTCTTATTTTGGTCGCGGTCCCTCCTGTACACACCCCACCCCCTAAAAAGCTCGTTATGCCGGGTCTGGTATGAAGTTGGCTGAGGAAGCTTATCCCGTCTGAGAGCTACTCCCCTCCCTGGAGGGAATAGTCATGTAGCCAACTGCAGCTGCAGTGAATAACACCAAAGACTCTTCTCTGGAGTCGAGGCTGATGTTTATTTTAAGAAAGCACACCTCGTATTTGTGACTTCAGACTCCCACACAGCTGGGAATGCCATGGCCAGTTGAGAAATCTGTAAAACTAGACTCCCGAGGCAGCTCCATTCATCAGTTCTTGTGTGCTCCTCTGCATGTCTTGCACAGCTTCTGTTTTGTGTAAGAACAAGCGTGGAGAACAGCAAGCTGTTAACCATGCCAACTCCAAGGAGTCAGGGTCAAAGATAAATACTTAAGGAAAGGTACTGTGTTTCAGTTTTGAGGGACTGGTTTGAAAATTACCTGTATTCACAAAAGGTGGCAAGTTTTGAGAGGGTCCTCTGTGCCGATTTGTCTCTCTGCCTTCTGGCAGTACCCGTTTCAGAGGGAAGATCAAGCTACAGCAGGATAATTGCCACCGTTTGAAGGTTAGCCTTGCTCTAATTGTAGAATCATGGAATCATAGAATGGTTTGGGTTGGAAGGGACCTTAAAGATCATTGAGTTCCAACCCCCTGCCGTGAGACACCTCCCACCAGACCAGGTTGCTCAAAGCCCCATCCAACCCGGCCTTGAACACCTGCAGGGATGGAGCATCCACAGCTTCTCTGAGCAATCTGTTCCAGTGCCTCACCACCTTGTAATGAAAGATTTCTTCCTGATACCTAAATCATCTCAAGTGAGGATGGCATTATAGCCTAAAATAGCAGGCACTGCACGCCTGACCAAAATGTTTCTTAGCATCGAGTATTGCTGCTCCAGGCAGTTTTAAAATCCGGATAAACAGGCAGTGATTCCTCCCAGTCATCTTCTCTGAGCTGGAAGAGGCTCTTCCCCACAGAGCTGGAGACACAGGACAAGTCACAAGTCACTGGAGGATCAGAGTTCCTGAGTCTGGAGTCTTCCAGACGACATCTTCCTGTGCAGCTCTGTGGGGAGACTCTAGTGGAAGGGGTCGTGTGGAAGGCTCTTAGGTGCTGCTGTGCTATAAATGAGTATAATTTAAGAGCAGAGACGGTGAGAGTTGACACGAGTTAATCTTTTGCTGTTGCTCTATTTCATATTTGTTAAGGCAGCAAGTCTGGTTTCAAATATTTTGAAAGAAGACCTGAGATTGCTCCAGTATTAACTGTGCAAGGAAAAGCCTATCCTATAAAAAGACTTTATCTTTTTATTAAAAAATGCACTAAGTCGTGGGAAAATATTCAAAATGAGGAATGATCTGATAAAAAACATTAGAGGCTTGGCTTTGGCTCGTATGAAATTTTCTGAAAGAGAAGGGACGTGTTTGTATATTTCTTATCAAACAACCCCGGATTTATTTATATCAATCATTCCTGTAACATGACATGTGAAATTATTATTTAACTTTACATTACAGTGACGAGCAACATGGTTTTTTGATCTTGTCTAGATGGAGGGGATGGTTTCCAAAAGTGCTTTGCAAGAAATTGGAGGACTGACTGCTCTGTAATAATGCGGAGTGCAGTTTTTGGTTCATCTGTGTTGAGGAACGCAATGGTTTTATGGAGCCCTGAAGAAAGTGAGTTTTTTTCCAAACTTCTTAGTCATATTGAGAAACCTGTCCTCGGAGCAGGACAATAATATGTTGCAGTTTCTGTCACAGAGCAGCCTTTGAGGTTTTTCTTCACTTTTCTGTCCTCAAATCAACTTTCTGTCTTGAACATCCAGTAAACACTTGAACCGCATTCATTCTGAAAAGCAAACGCATCTGAGCTTGCAGTCAAAGCTATTTATTTGACTTTTTTGTTGTTGTTTCTTTTCTGACAAGCTGTTTAGTCTCTTTGATTTATTGACGTGCTGAGTTAATTCGTTATTTGTGTATGTAGGGGGTTAGGGGTGTGCTGGGGTGGTTTTTTCGGCTGCAGTATGGTCTCAGCATTAGTGGATCAGGCAGCAAGAGATGCTTGTAGGGTGATTTTTGTGTGTGTTTTAATTGAAATCAAGAAATACAGCAAGTTTGTGGTTAATGTTTATAAATATGCATACTGTTAAACTTACTGCAACTGTTCAACTGGTCCATAAACTTGTGAGTCCATGACCTCCTTTGGTGATGTCCACGCAGCTTTGCATGGATGGGAAGGATCAGAAATGAAACAACCACAAAGTGATAGAGCCTGCACTGTGACTGCTGGATAACACAGGAAATCAGAATTTGTCAATCACCTGGTTTTCGGTGAAGGTCTCTGCTAGTCTGCCTGCAGGAAAGTTTTTATGCAGTAGCAGATGTCAAAATCATATGAAATAAAACCTGCTCATCTTGTTCTCGCTCCTTTCCTCTGAATCTTCCTTTAATTAAAAAAAAAAAATAATCTTCATCCTAAAAGTTTTAGAAAGAAAAAGTTTTTTTAGAAAACTTTTTTCTTTAAAAAACTTTTTTTCGTGTCCAGAGGAGAGCCACCAAGCTGGTGAGGGGTCTGGAGAACAAGTCATACGAGAAGAGGCTGAGGGAACTGGG
>JAOXNO010000024.1:18101750-18145470 GCA_028565335.1 Limnodromus scolopaceus | reverse complement strand
GCCCAGGGAGGTGGTGGAGTCACCATCCCTGGAGGTATTTAAGAAACATGTAGATGTGGCACTTCAGGGCATGCTCTTGTGCCCCAGGTTGTTGGTTTGTGTCTGTTTGTGGGTGGGTGTGGTGTGGGTTTTTTGTTTGGTTGGTTGTTTTTTTGTTTTGTTTTGTTTTTGGGGTTTTTTTGTGGTTGGACTCGATGATCTCAAAGGTCCCTTCAAACCATGAATATTCTGTGATTCTGTGAGAAAACCTTTCGAGTGAGGCTGCTTTACTGTAACCATCTGCAGTACTCCTGGCCACCAAATGCCGGCCACGCTGTCCCAAACAGCTGACAGGGCATTCCCTGAGGAATAGGCACAAACAGGGCAATGAACCACGGGGTTTTTCTCTCGCTGCCCTGCCCGACGGGAGAAGCCCCATGTACCAGTTCTGATCACTTTTCTGAGGCGGTAAAGCGCTCTTTGGCACGTAGTTCCCTAAAGTTTATGGGGAGGATTTTCCGATGACACGACATGTCAAAGATGGTGTCTTGCATGTGTTTTTCCTTTCCCCCTTTCCTTGCTGACTGCTGGGTCACTGTAGTCTGGTTGTACATGCACAGCGTGCGCACTATGTGAGTTCACACTTCCTTGGCAAAGGCACCTCGTACAGAAAGCTCACTCCATAAATAACTTGGGCTGTGCGTTTATTCTGCTCTGAAATGCTGTAAAAAATAAAAGGCTACCTATCAAAGTTGTTTGTCTAATAATGGAGGAAGGGGACGATATTGTAAACACTGTCCAAATGAATTGTAGTAACCAGAATAAATGGTGGTTGCTGTTACTGAGCGCTGAGACTGAATTGAGGCCTTTCCAAATACATCACATGTGACTTTAATCCATTCCAGAGCCCAGGTCTCTTCCAGGCTCGGGAAATTTGATGCTCCGAGGTGCTAAGCCCCCTCTATTGCTATAGAAATCAATAGGGCAGCAGCCTGCTCAGCACCCCGTCGAGGTGATCGATCTGTGGCGGGACCGCTCCTCCGGGCCCCATCCTGCACAGTGTTTCTGTCCACACTTCATTTCAGGCCGGGATGGACCGCCCTTTGCAGAAGGACCTCTGGCTGCCTTTAACTCAGCATCTGTATAGGGTTTTACGGCCTCAGGGCTTCGGTCCCTGTTTGGGTTTTGCGTTGCTGCTTTCTGGTGCACCTACTTGAGTAAGGTCCCATTTCTCTCTCTATAATCGGTGGTTTATCTCCTTTTGGTGGCCAAACACGCTCGACGCTGAACTTGTTAATAATAAGCTGTGCTTAGGGTTTAAAGGAATGTGTTTACAATGTATAAAAGAGACCGGAGAGGGTAAAGCTAAATTATATCCAGCCAAAACTGATTTTATGTGAAAGTTTAATCCAGCAGGTGCAGAAGCAGTAGGGTGGGGAAAGGGTGGAGGAAATAATAAAACAAAAATGTTCCCAGCCATCAATATTTGCTGCCCGAGACGGGGACGAAACCTGCTTCAGACAGCCCCGTAGACGCCACCGCTTCAGGGTCAGAAAAGGAGCTCTTTTGAGGTGACATTCAAACCTTTAATAGCGGGCAGTGGGTTTTGACAATAATAATTTTCTCTGGTTGCAGGCCAGCGGCTCTGCTGCTGGTTTACCTGTCACCGGCAGCCTGGATGGAGGGGTAACCCAATCCCCTGCCTTGGAGGGTGGGGGGCAGAGGCAGAGCCTGCGGGTCTCCCCAGCCCATCCCTAATTATACGGCCGGCAGAGGAGTGCCTCAGGTTGCACATTAAGCCCTGGCTGAGATTAGTAATTATAATATCAGCTTTCTCCAAATAGGTCTGACGGAACGGCACTGGTAGCAGAGGTGACTCAAAGTTTAGTAAGTCTTAGGGAAAGTTTACTGTCTCCTGCTGCTTTCTGTCCCACAAATTTGGCCTCTCTAATAACCAGCACCGGCCACAAACAGTAGGAATCCTTTTCAATCACTATTAGCCACACTTCATTTCTGTCATATTTGACCCCTGGCAAGCTGCAGCCCAGCAAAGAGCATTCCCTGCAGAAAGTAACCAGACATCCAGGATTTACTCGCTGACAAATGACATTTTTAAGGGCCCTTAAAAAACAGTGAGACAAATTCACAGCAGGACGCTGGAAAGCCTTTTACCAACCTCTCCAGAGGAGATAAGGGATAGCATAACCCTTACTTGGTAGCACCCCATCTTCAGCTGTTTCTTCTGCGTGACTTCGTGTTTGCTGGTACTCTGAACTGCTGCCCCCCCTTCAGTGTCTTAATAGCACGATGAGGTCATTTGTGTTAGAAACTGAGAAGTTTCCTAACGCAAAAATATCTCTCTCACCTAGATGTTTTCACTCGCAGCTCTTTCCGAGTGGTTCAGCAACCACGATTTCACTGGGGAAAAAGTGAGACAGAAGGAGGTTGTTATGGCCGCCAAGCCAAGTTCTACTCTACACCTTAATTTTAAAAGAAATTTTTTAGTTCATCAGGAAACCAAGTCTTTATTAAATTTCTGTTGGGTGCCAGAAAAAAGGCATGGCGGGTTTTATTTTTTGGCATGCTTAGTTTGTTGCAAAGGTAGTTGTGCGTTTTCGACTAGGTTGCAGACACCTGTATCCAGGTAATTCACAGTTGTAATGGCCTGAAATGAGTGCAAGGAGAATCTGGAGAAGGCAATCAAGGGGAGAAGAGAGCAGAAGAGCTCTGTTGGGAGATGGGAGCTGAATAACTAGGAGATGCGCAGACTTCTCTTTAGATGCTCCTAGCCTGGTAATTCTGAGGTAGATCCTGGTTGCTCAGTGAAGGTTGAAGGTGGGGCTGTAGTCTGGTATATTAAAAAGTCAGAAGGAGATGTAGCAGGACAGAAAAGCCGGGGCTTTTTATGCCACAGCTTCTTATATGCTCTTCCCAGCTGTTCTTCCTTCTTTATTTCATTTCCTCACCCTGTGATTTACAGAGGGGGGGAAAAAAACCTCAGAAAAACATCTTGGCCATTCTGAACCATCTGAATGGTTTATGGCCATTCAGAAACAGCGGTCGTGGGGGTCACCCTGAGTCCTCGTGTGTGCGCGATAGCAGATGGCAGGTTCTCCTTCGTGCCGGCCGGTGGTATGCTCCGTTGGGTGGGCTGCCGGGGTGCGGCAGGCACTGCCCCGACCAGGAGAACCACATTGTTTGCCTTTCCATGATATTTTGCTGCAACGCTCAACAGTTGACGTTAGAACATATTTCGGAGGGTGTGTTGCGGCAGCACCTAAGCCCGTGCCCACAGGCATGTTTTCCCCCCTGACCCAGCTCTCCCTGCTCAGTATATGCCATCCTCACTGTGAGGCTCTTGGTTTAGCATCAGGGTTCCCATGAGCAAGCTGGGGACCGTATTGGTGACAGGAGGCCAAAGGGAGGGCTGTCAACCCACTGAAGAGGTACCTTGCTTTTAGGTCAAGAGCTTTTCTCCAGCCAGTCCTGTGTGTTTTCCGTGGGCAGTGCCTGCACGCTCAGACTTTTGCATGCAAAATGAGAGCTTTGCCATAGTTTCTAGGCTTCCATCTTTCTTGGCAAACCAGTTGTTGGCACATTCACCTTCATAGAATCATAGAACGGTTTCAGTTGGAAGGGACCTTAAAGACCATCGAGTTCCAACCCTCCTGCCCTGGGCAGGGACACCTCCCACCAGACCAGGTTGCTCAAAGCCCTGTCCAACCTGGCCTTGAACTCCTCCAGGGATGGGGCAGCCACAGCTTCTCTGGGCAACGTGTTCCAGTGTCTCACCACCCTCCCAGTGGCCCAGCCAGCTTCCACAGGTAGAGAAAAACTGGTTTAGGGTAACATTGACGGACTGAGAGCTAGCTCCCCTCTTAGCTGGGTAATGGAGTTTGCCAGAGACTGGGATTAGGTGAATGAAAATTTATGAGGTGCACGAGTTGCGTTTTTGAGTCGCCAGTGTAAGGATAAGTGTGTGTTAAAGGGTAGCGCAAAATGATTACGACTCACAATAGGTACCTGTGAAGGGGTAGAGTCAAGAATTGCTGCACATCTGTGTGTATTTTTTGGGCCTGAAAGTGAGCATTCTCTAGAGTCTTTGATGCACATCTTGGCATTTTGCTGAGGAGGAGTAAGATAGACTGATCAAAAAAGAGCAGTGTGAAGAGGGACTAATTACTGCTTACATTTTGCCATGGGAGATTGTCTCCTAGACCTCGATATGCTCTTAATATATTGAAAATAGCCTAAGAAGGGCAAGCTTTATTGCTGGGATTGTATACATTGAATTTAAAGTATTTTGCAGCCACCAGAATCTCCTTTAAAAGTACATCTAAGTTTTGGCTCATCTTCTCCTTTATGCCCCCTGTTGGGGCATAGAGAGTGAGTAGACGTAGCCCAAGAGAGCTGAAATCCTGGCAGATGCTGGTGGGGTCCGTGGTTCGTGCTGGGGTGGATCAGTCAAGAAACTTGTGCCAAACAGTGTGTCAGCCTTGCTGTTCAACTCAGGGAAGAAATCGGGCATCTGGGGTGAAGTGTGTAGCCTTCTACTGCCCCCAACTTTACACCCTGCTCTTCCCACCTCGGAGTCTCTAGGCTGATGCACTTATTTAAGCGCCAAAAGTTGTGCTGTTGGACGACTATCTGGGCTGAGGCAACCATGGGCTCAGCCCGAGTGGCCCATTATTGTATTTTGTCAGGTTGGTTTTCAGCTGGCTCAGGTTGCTCCGCCACGCAGCCGTACGAGCTCTCTGGCTGAGGAGAGACCCACGAGGTGTCGGGGGACACCCGTACGTCCAAGTAAAACCACAGGATGACCCCGCACGTCCTCAGCGTCATCGCTATTGCAGAGGCCAGGAGATACCTGCTCTTGTAGTACTCAGGCAGCTGAAGTCCACACACAGGAAAAGACAGCTTTTCCTTAATTCTTTCTGATTTTTTTCTCCTCCTTAATGTCATTAATTGATTTTCTTTCACTGTGGCCGATGGCCTGGATTACTAAGTTCCCTCTGAGCCTGGAGGTACAGGCTACTTCTGAAGTCTGGAGGCAATGTAATTAGCGAGCTATAAGGAGAGACGGGGCCCAGTTAAACTATCAGCCACTACTGGAAATGTGCGGTGGAGCCTTGCTGATCCTGCGGCACGCGAGGCAGAAGAGACGTCTAATCCTGCTGAGGAGAAGAGGTATGTCTTGTGCTTAATGCATCGAACAGGGATTCAGGAGGCAGAAACCAAATTCCTGCTTTTCCCAAATTCCCTGCCCCAGCCTCGCTGCCTGCCCCTAGGGCTGCCACTTACTCTCTGAGCACTGGTTTTTCTTTAGAAAGGCAAGATGCCGGACACAACTGAGCCCTGCTCCCGAGAGTTGCCGTGGGTATAAAGTATCACGGTTAGAGTGGACGGCTGGATATTTACCCTTGAGTAACGACTTTTGTTTCTTGGGCTAATCCACAGTGGGGAAGTGTTTTGGGCTTGTTGACTTGCTGCTATGCTGATGCTCCATCCCATGCTTCGTTTCTTTTTTTTTTTTTTTTTTTTGCGTGCGCGTCGCTCCGTTTGTGTGAAAATCCGCGTCTTTCCGTTTGCAGGGAAAGTCTGGTCCAGCCTGAGTTAATATAAAGCTCTGTGGAGAAACAAAGGGACAGGCTAGCGTTAAAAGGAAGGGAAGCAGAGGTGACTCAAAGTTTAGAGAGCCTTAGAGAAAGTTTACTGTCTCCCGTTGCTTTCCCTTCGACAGAGTTGGCCCATCTAAAACCAACACTGGCCAGCAGCAGTGGGAATCCTTTTCAATCACCATTAGCAACACTTTTATTTCCATCATACTTGACCACAGCAGGCTGCATCCCAGTGAAGAGCATTCCTTTCAGAAAGCCAGCAGACATTCAAGTGCAGCGGATTTACTGTGTGAAAACGGCATTTTTAGGGGCTTCTGAAAATGTTTAAATGAATGCTCTTTTTTTTTTTTTTTATTCTTTCTCACAGCTTGATTCTCAGCTTAGAAAGCCCTTCTTGCTAAACAATTCTAGAGTTTCCTACAGGAGCTTAGGAGTTAGGTGAACGTTCCCAATATAAATGTTCTGTTGCCGCTGTGAAATTCCACATTTCTTAAGGCCTGTATTTTGGCAAAACGAATGTTTGTAGCTATTTTGTTCGGGGTGAATGAGTTGGGGTTACTGTTGCATATTTTCGAGTTGACAAAAGAATTCTGCACAGTCTTTTAGTTTTGATGAAACTCGGCAGTAACGTTTGCTCTGCCTGGAAGGACAGCCCTCCATCATACTGCCCTATGCGAGTTGAAAAAAACCAAAAATTAAAATCTACCCCCCACCAACTGAAAGATGATTTTTTGGAGAGAACAAATAGGAATAAAGTCAGTCTCCATTACAAATCGTAGCTAAAGCCGAGTTAGAAGGAGGTGGATAAATCCAACTCGCGGTGTGACGGGGTGGTGGGACTTCCCTTCGCTCCCCAGACCAGATTAAAGTGGCTTTGGGCTTGGTGCCTTCCCTGTGCAGAAACACCTGGGCTCACACCAGTTCTGACTGGAATCAAAGAGAATCTCTCTTCTGCAGTGAATTATGTGATGGGCAATTATGTGCAAGTAACTATAAAAGTATGGGTTTTGTCAAGTTCCCGTAAAGTCCCTGTTTATATTCACAAACATTTACTGTCTTCTTCCCTGAGGCTGGAGATTTCAGGAGCAGCTTGTGAACTTTAGGCCCCTCATAATTTATTTTTTTTTTTCTTCTGATCCCAGTTTTGGGGGTATCGCTGCACCAGCAGCTGCTCCCACGATGGCATTTCCACACGCTGATTCCACGTGCCTCTCGCTACACAACCTGTAGCTGTGTCCCAGCTTAATCCCACCTCGCTAAATTAATAGCCCAGTCAACAAAGGCAATCGTTTTACAGTTACCAGAGAGAAATGTGAGCATATTTAGGCAGTTTTTCAGCCCACCTGTGGGATGAATCATCTCCTAAAGGGATTGTAGCCCGTTGTTAATTATGGAGCCTGGGTGAGTCATCTCCTGACTGAGATGCCACCGGTGAGGTCGGGTGAATCCAGGCCTGTGGAGCTCCCGCCTGAAGCCCTCAGAAGCGGTGGGTGCAAATTTGGTTTGGGTTAGCGTGAAAGCATCATGTAAAATGCAGTCTGAAAACCCACTGTGGAGTGGAATAGTTTGACATAGTTCTGTTATTCTCAGGGAATAAGCGCGGCAACGCTTTGGGAGTCGAGCACATAATTTGAATATTGGGCCTTCTAATTGATCCCAGTCCCCACGAAGGCAGACTCGACATTACATAGTATATGATCACTGACACAGCAGGGGCAGTTAGACAGAGGGGATTGAGTGGTGTGTTCATGAAAGAACCTAATGGAAATCAAAGATAAAATGTTGCCTCCAGGAAATTATGCTTCCCCACACATGTGGTCTGTTCTTTCTTACACCAAGAATATAGGGAATATTTAATGAACTGGAGTTTAAGTGAGTATAGCGTCTTTCCCACTGCAACTACGTGGTCTCCATTAAATGCAATCCGGTATTTTTGATGGGCAAGCAAATTGGTTTCTTTTGTTTTGTTTTGCTGAGATTAGCCAAGAGCTTACATTTTCAATTTCCTACAGTAAATTGTGCTTGTCCACTTTTGAAGAGTACAGGACAAAGGTGTATAAATGTGTGTGTTGGGGTGGCGGTGTGGAAGATGGAGTTCAATAGTGCAGGTTCTCCTGGTTTTAATCTAGATTGAGGCGAGACTGTCAGATATTTTCTTTCCAGAAACCACGGCCCTACTAACAGTTCTCATGTCCTTGTGCGCTCCCTAAATCATAATAATATTCAGTAAAAATGTGTTTGGACTGCAATACTGCATTTAAATGACTGACTCATTCGAGTCCTCTACAAGCTGTAAGTTAGACCTTCATTATAGATTGACCAATGCAGACTTAAGCTGAGATGTGCTCAACAAACATGGGTTTATCTTGTTTCTGCCAAGTAACATAGTTAGAGGCTTCATTCAGGGAGAATGAGGAAAATTCATAGTCCCATCACATTAAATACAGAGAACAGCCAAAGCCCTTGTTATGTATTTCCTTTTCCCATTTCTTTGTGTGCGTTTTTAGCCTCCTCTACATCTCTCTATCTTGGAAAGGTTCTTGTTTAAAAGGTTTTGTAGGTGTTGGGAACAAAAGAGCTGAAGTTGTAGTCTGACCCATCTAACCAGCTCCTCCTGCCATAAACAGCTGTTCTTTCCTTTCAAGCCTCCAAAACCACTCTGAGATAAATGTTTCATTTTTAAAAAATGAATCATCAATCATAACCCTTCTAGTAAGGAGAAGAAGATCCTTCTTAACAATAGCTATAAAATTTCCTTGCATTCTTTTCAAGACGGTGTCTGTTGCTCTTCCTGTAATAACTGTCCTTCCCCTACACCTACCCGCCCTCCTTACTGAGTGTTTCTTCTTCTCCATCCTCTCCACAAACCTGCTGTCTGCTCTGTCTTCCCACTTGTATCACATTCCCTGACTTTTAGCCTTTCCATCACGTTTCCATGGGCCTAGTCTGGTACCACTGAAGTTAATGGATATTTTGGCAATTTCTCTGTCTGTAACAAAGCTGGGTGCTGTCTAAGTGCTGCTGCACTTGGACCAGTGGCAAATGTCTCAGATTGCCTATGAAACTCCATCACGCTGGTGCTCTACAGGAAAACCAGCGCCCCTTTTGTCAGGCTGGCCAGGATGTACGTCATTACTGAAGCAGCAGTCAGGCCCTACGGAAAATTAAATCAAATTCTGAGACCCTAAGATGAATTGGAGATTGGCTTCCTCCCGGTTCTGTTCCTCAGGCTGAGATCTTTAGCAGACGTATGCTGGAGGAGGGATTAGGGAAGAAGGGAAAAGATGAAGCGGGAGTCAGGGAAGTTTTAAATGCCCCGAGGCAAAAGCGTAGCTGTCCTTCTCTGCAGTGGTTTCTAGCATCCTGTAAACCTCTTACGCTCAGCTACTGAATGAGTACTCACGCTTCCAATTTCTATTTTCTTTTTCCTTCTCGCTGTAAGAGTATAAATAACAGCCTGTACTAGTAGGGTAGTTTGGCTTTTGGATCAGACAAAGGTTAAAAAGTTGTTTGGGAAACTTTACGATAATATATAAAAAGCGTGTCACCTGCCTTCTCTCCCCACTGGAGAGCTGTGTTACAAAACCTCTTGAACTGGTGACTCAAGCTTCCTTTTCAGTTAGAATAAGATTGTCCATGTAAACCAGACATGGCAAAGCAACTTGAAACAGACGTTGAGAGAGGAAGAATCACAAATCAGGGATTGGAAAAATGTCTATACTTTGTCCTGGATCCATCCCCTGTAAGCACTTTATTAGATACATTACAAAGCCAGTAACTCTGAGCTTTCTTATGTCTGTAGAAACCAGGAGGCATCTCCAAAGAGCAATTCTGCTCAGCTAAACCCGAATCAGCATGTCAACGCACCGTCTCTCTTCGTGGGTGATGAAGGAAGCAAAGGGCGACTCTTTTTCTATTTTTGGCATCTCAAGTAAATTATTAAATTTTAAAAAGAGGAAATTGGTCCTTTGTATATACTTAGGGATACGGTGTGCATGAATCTACAGGAGTGGCAGAGAGAAAAAGGGACATTAGAACTGGGGACATAGAGGAAAGACCAGCAGATGAGGGAGCCTGTATGTATGGGGTAAAGGAAAGAGAAAAATAAACGCTAGCCAGAAATAGATGAGACCAAGAGATGGTCACTTGGCAGAGTCACCTGTCACCTTAGCTCTGTTTAGTGCACAGTGGTGACAAGACAGTCACAAGAAAATGTTAGAGGCTGAGGGGGAGGATTGCTTAGGAGGCATCAGCCCTGGGGTCCGTCAGTCTGTGGCAGACAGACTACATGCAGCCCTGTTTCCGATAAACTCAATGTATCTGGGATTTTATGCTTAAGTCACCTCATTGACTGCCATTAATAATTTGCGGCAAAGCTAGACAAACATTAAAATAACTTTTCCACGCTGGTCCTCCTGGTGTGGAGGACCAGCATGGTCATAGCAATCCTTGAGAGATTAGAGGAGCTGCTTTCTAAGAGACCGTTCCTCTCCCATTTGTTTATTGGTTCGTTTGACTTATGCTCTACCCATGTTGCCGAGGGTTGTCTATAAATCTTGTCCCTTGTACCAAATTAAGACGACCATCTGTTGAAGAAAGCCCGTGTAAGGAGGTTTCCTGGAAGATGGCACTGATGAAACTGCACCTGTGCACCACCATTTGACCCCTGCTTTCTCTGCAGAAAAGGGGGCAGAACTGGTTTTCTGTTGAGCAACACACAGCTCCAGTGAATCTGTAATTTCCAAATGTCTGTTGATTGAATTTGTGTATTAATGGTTATAAGGCTCTTCCTCCTTAAGCTATAAATCACATTTTATGGTATTAATTCATAGGAAATGATTAAAGCATCCTAAATAGGTAAAGATTTACAGGTTTAATATTAGCTGCTTGACTGGCATCTCCCCTTGATGTTGTAGCACCAGAAGAGTAATTGGAGCGGGTTCATTTTTATGGAGTTATTCTTCATTAAGAACCTGTTTCTGACTCCATCAAACATGTGCAAGGGACACAGAGTTATTTGTTCTGCATATGAGGGACTGTAGGTTAAATGTTTTCCTTCGTTTCAGATTAGTTACAGCAGCGTGTTCTCTGCCTTAAGCAGCAGCTCGCTGCTGGGAGATGTGCGAAAGAGCAAAGTGGTCAGGTGGTACCCTTCACGAGAAGAGTTTCTGAGAAGTCAAGGAGGTCTGTTGTGAAGAGTCCACCGACTTTTGGCTTTGTTTTCATCTGATTGTGCAAATGTTTTCCGTTTCAAAGAGTGCACAATCTTGTAAAAAACAAACTTGCTGGGGATTTGAAGACGTGACAGAACAGATGTCTGGGAGATCAGTTCAGAAAATGTTTTCCTAGGTAGGGTGCGGCAAAGGAGAAACAAAATGGTGTGAGAAATAGTTTGTGAGTTAGTACTTGTGTATCGGAGAGGGTGGAGGGCAAGGTGGAGAGGATCAGAGACATAGTAATTGGGTCTGAGAAGGTCCGGGATGGTCAGGAGCATATGGTTGACTTGTGTGGCATGAAATAGGAAGATCTTTGTTGAATGACAGGTTGAATTTCAGTCTGTTGGTGCCTGGATGTGCGTAACTTGAATATTGCTAAATTGCCACATTTCTATAGCAAGCCAGTCTGGGTTGGCATCTCAGCTTTAAAATCCTCTTAAAAAGAAACGTTACTTTAATGCAGAAGTATCTCCATGTTTAATCAAACCCTTCAGGCTAAATAACAAACAGAAACTTGAGGAGGCTTCCTTTTATATTGATGCAACCACTTTATTTTTGTGGAAAGCACTGTACCTTTTGATCTCCCCAAAATGAGATGCTTTTTTTTGATGTCTAAATCATATGCATCGTGGTGCTTTTGGGTAAACAGTAAGTTCTCGATACCACTCACCTCTCACGTTGCCCAAACCTATTTCATTAGCCCTCTTAGGGATGAGGTATGATCGGTTGTTAGCCGTTATGAGGGAAGATGGATTAAATCAGTGGTTTCTAAATTGGGATGCACGAACCTGGAGGTCTTCCGAGACTTAGCTGATCTTGGAAGTCTGTTGTGCTTTGATTCAGCTATTAAATCACGTTCAGAGAAGTTTGCCAGTCAGAAGTAAACCATCAGCTGATGATACCACTGGCAAAATTTGACCCGAGTCAACACAGTCATTCGGCCCCACTCTGCCTGAAAAACAGTCCCTTTTCCCACACTTTGTTCAACATCGCTTTCTGTGAAAGCCAGGAGCAGCGTCGTTAGTCACCAAAGGGAGGGAAAGAGTCTTCACGATCAGCTTTAAGACATGTATATGGTATAAAAAGTTTTGGACACTTCTGGCTTTTCCTGTCAGGAAGTTGATGTGAAAGTGAATTATTACTACCACAGAGAAAGAGAAGTATAATATTAGGATGTTTATATTTTAGAGGTGGTCCATGCACAATGCCTGGAGGATCCTGTGATGACGTGTCACATCAAATAAGAAATCCAATACTCAAATTCAGTTGTCATAAAAAGAAGGTTTTACTTTGACTCTATTCCAGCACTCTGACTCCATTCCAGAGAAAGAAAGACTCAGTTTCAGAATGATTTTTATTTTGCTTTGAACATTGTTCACATACACTAAATGAAAAAGAACTTTCATGTTCTGGTTAGAGAAATTAGCTCTCATTTTAATGCTACTTGCTCTTATTTTTGATTTCATGTTCCAGAAATGTCTGTGGTGTTTGCTGAAGATCATAAAGCATCATCAACCTCTCTTTTGCCACGCATAATGAAAGCCAGCATTTCAACAACACTGGGAAGAAGCTTTATTTACACAGCACAAAAGAAAACAGTTTTTTGAAAGGCCAACATTAATCATGGACAGTAAAGCAAACCACAGTGTACTCACAGCAAAACACCATCAAATATTTTTATTCCTGCCAAAGAACAGGTTTCTCATTCTGAGAATAACACTGTACTCCACTCCAAAGAGATACAAAAGCGCTCCTCCAGCCCTGCGCCTGTGGTGAGACCCCACCTGGAGTACTGCCTCCAGCTCTGCACCCCCATCATCAGAAGGGCATGGACCTGTTGGAGCAGGTCAAGAGGAGGCCACCAAGATGCTCTGAGGGCTGGAGCCCCTCTGCTGTGAGGACAGGCTGAGAGAGTTGGGGGGGGTTCAGCCTGGAGAAGAGAAGGCTCCGGGGAGACCTTCCAGCCCCTTCCAGTCCCTAAAGGGGGCTCCAGGAAAGGGGGCTCCAGGAAAGCTGGGGAGGGACTCTTGGTCAAGCAGTGGAGCCACAGGATGAGGAGGAACGGTTTTAAACTCAAAGAGGGGAGATTTAGATTGGGTATTAAGAAGAATTTCATTCCTGTGAGGGTGGTGAGGCACTGGAACAGGTTGCCTAGAGAAGTTGTGGTTTTTTCTATGATACTATTTAATGCCACCCAGATTCTTACTTCTTGTCTTCACTCCTTTGAGAAAAGTTTTTCTCTTATAGTCTGAATACAGGGTGCAAAGTGTGTGAGATTCCCAAGGATTTCCCCTGACTCAAGTCAGATACTTGCAGCCCTTTTCTTACCAATTGATTCCAGTTTTTAAATCATCAAAAGCAGTTTGATGCAAAAGTTGCATCTTCATGCCTTGGAGCCCTACATTTCCTTCTCAGACTGCTTCCTTCACTGTTCCAAAGAGTACACAGCTCCCATTTTACTAACAATACTAATATAAATCCTTAAATACATTCGTTCTAACAGCTCCTGGGACATCTTCCTGGTGATTCCCTTCTGATTTGATCTGCAGGTATTTACATCAAGAATCTGTGACTGCTGAAAAAAAATGGATCACTATTGCACCACTCCTGTAGTGTTTGGATTTTTTTCTTCTGTTTCCTAGCCTTTTGTTTTCCATATTCCTAGGAAAATCCCGTCCAGCCTAGCATTGATCTTTTTGGCACTGCCCTTTAATAGCTGCCACCTATCCAGTCAAAGCAGGGCAGAAACTGCCAACCTCTACTATTTTCTTGCTTTATTCCTTGAAGAATGTTCTTGCCTCCTCTTTCTTGGATGTTTTCTACACCACGTTTGTGACTCTCACTCTCTCTCTATTCCCGAAGATCATGTTTGCTTGCAATTAGTGGAGCTTTTGAGCGGATTTAGGCCACTGGTCCATGGCTCAATAATCACCGCTTTTCCACTCTTTCCAGTCATTCTTTTGTGATGGGCAAATATTTTTCACGACATAATAACGTCCCTTGGCAGATTTGATCTCACTCTCATAATGCGAATGTTTGTAGACAATGGACTCGGTATGCCAGTTAAAACAGATTTTGATTTTGCTTATCTACAGCCAAAGTTCTTGGCCCCTGGTGCGCAACCAAGCCATGTGTTGAAGGTATTCAGCTCTGAATGAGATCACTAACATCTGTTGCTGCACATAACTTTTAATCTTCAAACACCGTCAACAACAACAAAAATCAGGCGGTTCAGAACACCAGAGTGGAGAAACACGGGCACCGTGAGAGCGAGCTCCGGTTCCTCTGAATTGCTGTCATGCCTTGTGCGCGCTGGGGTGCTGTCCTCGCAGCTACAGTCGCCTGCCCTCGGCGGTCCCTGAGAATTGTACCAGCTTTTTTGTAAAAAAAAAAACCACCAAAACCAAACCAAACTACTTTCTGAGTGAGAAGAGCAGCCCAAAATGCAGCCACTCCCCACCCATCCCATCCCTTGGACAGCTGGGTTCTCGCTCAAAGCAGGTGCTGAAGAGTGGTGAGAGAGGTACTGAAGTGCTCAAGAGTGTTTATTAATATAGTATCTGATAGGCAGAGATTAGCCTGACCTTTATGGTAAAATTAGCTCATAATCCTCCTGGTTGCTCTTGATAGTCTATAAACGCAATTTTGAGACTCCTCTTCTTTGTGGTGTTCCTGAGAGATGAAATAGGGTCACAATTTTCCAGTTGTCCAGAAGTAGCAGCCACCCTTCAGGGTGCTCCTTGCATTTGTCGTTGAGATGCCTTTTGACAAATTTCTCCTCTCTTCTCTGTTCCTCAGAGCTGTGGAGTCTCCTGGATCGGGAGCTAAAATACGGTCTCCGTGCTTTACACAACCCTTCTAAGTGCTTGGACCCCACCTTGGAGCTTTGTCAGAAAGCTCGTAAGGAACCCCGCTTCTGGATAGGTGTATTTTTAACTCTTCGTGGATGGCAGATGTTGTTGGCTTGTTCGCAGGCACTGTCCAGTGCGCCTGGAGTCTGATAACCTCGGCCATCTGAATCACAGCCGTGCGTAAGACGTGAATTCTTGATAGTGTTGCTGAAGCCTCACATATTCTCCTTATTGCTTTTCTTAATCATAAGGATTCTCCCATCATTCACTGAGTGCTCTCTCAAACCTATATTTGTTGTGCTGTGCGGATATGTTTCTTCAAGCTATGCTGTTTTTTTAAATACGGGGGTGGGGGGAAATACTGTGGCAATGATAATGGGAATAATATAAGAGACTGGTGAAATAGAGTAAATTAAAGTTTAATGCTAGCAGTGCAAGTTAGTTATGACATTTTAGTTATATCGTTCTGTCTTCTCGGGCTGTAGTTTGGAGTCCTTGAGGAAGGAAAGGTTTATTGAATTTTGTCGTAGAACGTTGTTGTTGCAAATGTTCCTGCTGGTCCAGGGCTATTCCGTTCCCCATCTCCTTAACCCCTCTGAATTTGCTTTGACTCACAGATTTCACAGGAAGTTCATCACGGTCTCGTACGGGCTAAAAGTCTCTTCCATTAAAGGGAAATTCGGGTCTCTTGTCCTTGCCAGGGGTGGCGGTTGAGGAACCTGCACCAAGATTCCCTACGTGATTTGCGTTTGGGTACCTTGAGGTTCTGCCCTCGCATTCCTTGCAGCGAAACAGATGTTTGTCATATGGTCCTAAACATACACATCGGCCCCATCTTTCCAGGCGCTTTGTGTGCCAAAGAATTCAATTATGGCTCTGAATGGGCCTGGGCCATAACGCTGTGAGAGGAGCTTATTTAAGAGAAATTCTAGAGCGTTTGGCACGGGATGTTTACCAGGGTGAGGCGAACAGGAATGAAACGCAGCCCTGGAAAGAGGAGTGTCATGCAGATGACTCACTGCAATCAAACGCTTTTGAGCAAAATATGGTCTCTAAATGTTATGTCTACAACTAATTAACTGTATTTATTGTAAGACCTATAGAAATACAGAAACTGTGAAGTTTAGGGAAAATTAAATTAGGTTTTTAAACAAATGCCAGGCTGCCCAGCGTTCTTTTTTTTTTTTTTTTGGAAAAACCCAGCAATCTCTTTGCCAAGTAAACTGAAATATGCTAAAATGCAAATGTTGATGTGTTTCAACAAGGAAATTTAATCGCTGAATGCAAGCTTTGTTTTCAAAAATTGAAACGTTGAAATCATCCAGGTTTCAAACTGAAAAGCAGGATTGTACATACACGGTCTTTGTTTAATCAGCAGCTTTGACATTTTGACGTTAATTCTTTTCTTCGGGTACTGTATTTTCCTCCATTGAAATATGCCCAATTCACATACAGTGTGCTCACACTCAAATAGACACACTTGCAGTAGAGCTGACGGATTTAGCCCCAGATGTGTATATATATGTATATACGTAGGTGCTATATAGTAAATATTGATTTTTTTTCACCCCTTTTTTTGTTACTAATGCCTCAAAATTATTTGAGTATACTTGCATAACAATTGATAGCACTGGAGATGTGGTGGTATACGCTCTCTGTTATAAGGGAGGGCAGGACAAGGTTCAGTAATCACATTCCCGAATGAAAAGGTTGTGATCTTGAGTGCAGCAGGCGCATGGTCAACAAATAAAATCAGGTGGGGCCTCACGCTGATAGGACAGGACGTGTGTTCTGTGTGTAAGCATTTTGGTGGCTTGTTAACGGCATCAAAAGACAAGGGAGAGTAGAGAGAAGATGGATGTTCTCTGGTTTTACAGTGGGTGGGTATCTGAAGGGCAAATCCTCTACTGGACCACAAAAATAATGCCTTTCCAAGTAGGTCTTAGGAAACAGTTTTTATCTGCAAAAGCTCCCATTCCTCATACAGCGCTGAGAAAATAGATGGAGTAGTCAGGAGATTAGTGACCTTAGGCAAATCAACACCATATACCACAATCCGTTTAAACTTCGGATCTTGGAAAAGCTGTTTGAAGAGTGGCTTCATGAGCCAGCAGTAAGCTGGCATGGTTTTTTTTTTTCTCATCAGGATAATGATCCCTCCTCTTGGCAAGGGAGAACTTGCTCCATGAGCCTCAGCATCCATGCCTCGGTTGGAGAGCAGCCCACTGGCCAGCCAGCATGGCAGTGGGGATGTCTGGAAAGCAAGAACATCTTTCTTCAGGCTGGTCAGGAGGGTGTTGGTGCAGCACTGAGTCTAAGTTCATGGGGAGCCCTGCCAAGCACCTTCTGGCTCTGGACTAGAGGAATGGTGTGTGGGAGCCAAGATAGGGAAGCCCTGAGGAAGGGCTGGGGCCAAACCTGGAGAAATCAAATCTAGATCGGAATAGAGGACTTTGCTGACCAAATTTGGATTGTCACCAATTGCTTCTATTTAATGAGACCCCGTGGAAAGCAGGACCTTACGCTATAAACTTCCGAGAGGGGGAGCAGAGCATCTAGATGGGTGATTAACCAACTAGAATAATCAGTTGTGTGCGAGATGCTTTGGGGGATAGCTGTGATGCAGTTTGTGGAAAGAACGAGGTGTCATTTCAGTTTTTTAGGGATGTAAGTTTGTGACTAATTTTTGTCTCTCCTTGCCAGCGTAACGGTTTGAATGTTAATTTAATTTTGCAGAATATCATTTATGTAAATGTAATTAGAAGGGAAACATGATCGGGAGATGCACAGCACCAAAGAAAATTTATTACTCCAAGGGGTATTGCTCTAATCATTCAACTGCAATATTGAGTTTCCCCAGATTTAATCTAAAAGCAATAAATTACAAAAGGCTAATGTCCTGCCCAACAAAAAGCTGTCATGAACCCAAGTTTCTGTGGGGAAAAAATTCAACTTCATTTCAGCAACAGGCTCTCCTCGTTTACACATTCCTTTTATGATTCCAGTCAAGTCAAAGTAAAATGAATACAAATGTGTGGGTTCGAACACTTTCCCTGAATATGTATGTGTGTCTGTTGGTGATTGTAATGATCAGCAATCCAAGGCCCTGGGACTCTGTTATCTTGGGCCGAATTTGGAATGCAGTCCTGCAAAGATACCGCTGCGAATTCTCCTCCCCACCTTCGCGTGACCCTGTGATTTAAGGGAAGGCAAACTTGAGTCTGATTAATTCCAGTGTCCGTGTGAAAGTCTCTTGCTAATGTGCCGTCGTTTCTGTCCTGCTGACAAAACGGAGGAGAAGAAACGAGCTGTCCTTTTGGCCGGGTTGGTGACTGTAGCTCCACGGGAAGCACCTCCTGCGTGGGGAAGCTGCCCTCTTGATGCTGCTGGTCTGCCTTTGCTGAAGGGACCCCTTTGGAAAGCAGCACGAAAAACAAAAGGGTAATCAAATAATATCGTGTGGTTACTTCTCAAAGCCCTTGAATTCTGCTCTTCAAGGTGCATCTCTCCGCTTGATAAAGCCTGCAATGAAAATTTTTCAGCAAATAAACAACAGCTAGGCAAAATAAGAATTGGTAAATACCTGCCTAATGTGTAGGCTAAAACACTGCTAAATGTTGGGGTTTTGTGGTGCAATTTAGTATGAAGGCTGATGCCAACATTACACTTCTCTAAGAAGCAGAGTAATTAGTACAGGAAATAGGTTTCTTATGTTTTATTTAGCCGAATTCATCTCTGGTTTAACTCCACTGTAGCCTGTATTACATTTGTTCTCGTTTCCCAGTGTTCCTCTACGCAGGTCTTTGTACCATGACCTTTAATTCACCGTGATTGTCTTTTATTTTAGGTAGGAGACATAGCTCCTTTCTCAATTTGTGAGTATCAATTATGCTGTAAGCCTGGGTTTCTTGGCTTGCAAAACGAAGCCCATCAGATCTGCAACAAGTCTTTACAAAGTGCAAATTGGCGGGTTTACAGGTTCCCACAGCTGTACGTGGGACGTGGGGAGAAGCGCAGGTTGCAGCCTCAAAGGCCAGGAGAGACAGAACTGGGAGAGGACCAGGGGAAAATGCAAGGAGGAGAGGAAGAAATAATGTTGTGAGAAGCAGGGGAGGAGGTGCTCAAAGTAGGAATGAGGCATGTCCTTGAGGGGGAAAAACAAGTCTTAGGAGGATGGCTGAAAGCAGTAACCAGCAGTCTGGAGAATGAGAGGAAGTGACTGGGCTTGTTGGGGACATATGAACAAGCTGGTGAGGCTCAGGATGTGCTGCTGACCAATAAAGTCAAGCCAATTACGAAAACAATTACTGAATTCAAATCAGTGTCTTCCTCCTTATGCTTCCTCCTATACGCTTACAAATACTTGAAGGGAGGGTGTCAGGAGGACGGGGCTGGTCTTTTCTCAGTGGTGCCCAGGGACTGGACAAGAGGAAATGGGCACAAACTTGAGTATAAGAAGTTGCACCTAAACAGGAGGAGGAATTTCTTTCCTGTGAGAGTGGTAGAGCCCTGGAAGAGGCTGCCCAGAGAGGTGGTGGAATCTCCTTCTCTGGAGACATTCCAAACCCGCCTGGACAAGTTCCTGTGCAACGTGCTCTAGGTGGACCTGCTCTGGGGGGGGGGTTGGACTAGATGATCTCCAGAGGTCCCTTCCAACCCCATATGATTCTATGATTCTATGATTCCTTGTCCCAACTGAGCTCTGGAGATAAGGTCCAAAGGCTCCCTGTGAGTGACTTTGACCAAGGGCAGGGGACGTGTGCGTGCAGGTCTGTGCTGGGCTCCCATGCTGTGATGGCACCGATGGGGCAGGGAGGCAGCTGCCTCCTCCTCCTCTTCCTCCTGATTCTTGTGTGCGTTGCAAGGATGAGTTCCTGCACTCTTCGATGTGGCAGGCACCCCAACTTCTGTTTCCTTTCGGCCAACCCTCAGTTAAACTGAAAGGAGGAGAAGGTGACGGGGAGATTCGTACCAACGTACAAGCCGCGTCGGCTTTTGGTCTGTAGGGCGCTGGCGTAAAGCTGTTCTGGCTGAACTTCTCCACCCACGAGGGTTTGGGGAGGTACAAACACATGCAGCAGAACATAGGACAAAACTGCTGGTGGGTGCACTTAATTAACAGTGAACGTGCACAGGACTGATCATCTCATCCTTGATTGCGCGCAAGCGCAGCACGGATCGTGATAACCCGAAGAGCGAGCGGCAGCCTCTGCTGTAGGATTGCAGAGAGGAGGGTTTGCAGCCGGGGCTGGTTCTGTGGCTTGTTTTGCAGGCAAATCAGTAGAGAGTGACGAAACCACAGAGCAACAGTGGGACAGGTCTCACCTTAGCCATCCGTGGCGTACGGGGATTGCAAGATGCAGCGCTAAAAGACCTGAGATGTATTTTTCATTTCACAAGACGTACTGTAGTTGTGAAATAGCGCTTAAGATTTTTTTTTTTTTTTCCCTCTCTGTTTTTTTGCATAATGCAAGAAGGGGAATCCTGCATCATGGAAAATTTTTTCTGCCCCAAATGAAGACAACTGTTCTAAAATTCCGTAAGATGCATACATGAAGATTTTATTAGTCAATGAAGTCTTCCAAGATCATCATCGTTTATTACAGTTCCTGTGTTTTTCATTCCAATGAGATTTATAATTATAAACTGGTAATTAAAGAGGCTCCACTATGTAATTCCATAGGAATTCCACTGTGATCTGACATTAATTAACAACCAATTATAAATTATGATATAACTTTTAAAAAACCCACCGGTGTCTGGATGCCTTCTTTCAGTTACAGTGAAAGCTTAGCAGGAATTTAGATTTTGTCCGCTGGAGCCTTGTTGCAGATCAGTGGGAACTACTGGGCGTTACGGGTGTGTTTCCACAACGCAACAACTACACGGATGGGCAGGTTCGACCTACTGAGGGTTTGAAAGAATTTTTATCCTCATCTGTGTTTTAAGAGGCATCTGTCTCGCAGGATTTCAACCTTCTGTCATGTCAACAAGTGTGCACGCTGTAACGCTTAGATTTTATCTGACTAGTTATGTAAATTAGGCTGATGTGATGCATCGCTTGTCTGCCCCTTGCAAGCTTTCTCTGGCTTCAAAGTGTATTTTCAAAAATCACAGCCAATCAGGAAAAATAGAAAAATAGTTCCTGGCTCCAATGACGATGTCTCTGGGATAGAGAAGACTTGATAGCGGGTTACGGGGATAAACCGTTAAAATTCTGGCATTATTTAGCCGTCTGCATTAGAGATCTTCTGTCTAATGGAATTTTTGTGTCCCCAAAATCTGAGGGGTAGAATGCTGCCTAGAGATACGTGGGCAATAAAATGCCTGGTACATGTGGATAATCAATACTTAACGTCTCTCTTTCCTTTTTTCTCTTTTTCTTTATTTCTTTTACTTTTTTTTTTTTTTAATCATTATTATTATTAGTGACCTCAGGTCAGTAATCATCATTAAGTTTTTCGGAAAAAGGGAGGAAGTGGGATAATACCGAAATCCATTACTTACAAAAACCATGTAGAGAACAAGAGACGTAAAAGGAGACAACAGATTCTTTTTGCATGGGTGAAATCATGAGGTAAGTTTTCAAAGCCTTGCCCCGCAGATTAATTTCCACCATCTCCATTAAGCCAAAATGAAAATCACGTGTGTGTTTCTGAGTATTCCTCAGCACGTTCCTCCTCTGCCTCTTTTGTGGCTCCTCCCTGGGACCTTCCACTGCTCCTTTGATCAGACCTCCAAGACCTCTCCCGTGAAGCGCAGCTTCTCATCTGATCAAAGTCAGTTCGGGCAACGGAGTGAAGAGAAGCGCGGCCCTTTCCGTCATCTCCACATCCAGCTTTCATTATAAAGCAACACTCATCTGAGCATAAAGTTGTTCAGGAAGGTAATAGTGTGGCTTAACTTTTGTTGGCTTTGGAGTCCTCCCCGTTTCTCTGGGTCGGTGTGGTTGCGTGGATGTGTGTCATTTGTCTTTCCATTGTACTTTTTTGGCCTTTTACGATAGGGGAAATCTATGGGAGCAATCCTCTTATTTAAACTTGGACAAGTCTGACCGTCTTGACCAAGAGATAGTCCTGCCTGTTGCTTTCTCCATCGTTAATGTGAATATACCTGCTCTCCTTTACACCAGATAAGATTTCAGCTGAGAAATTCCCGTAAAAATCTCCTCCCGTTATGTTGCATCTCGCTTGTTATCAGGGCATCTCTGAATAGCTTTCCCAGTTAGCCAGAGATGTGTCACTGACAGCAAGGAACAAAATGCAGCTTTGGCACAGGAAAACATTATAAACGTGCTAGATCAGATCGGCATCAGCGGTGAATCAGCCGCCTCCTATTGGGCCCAGAGAGTATACATAAACTAAACTCGTTGCTTTTACTTGTAACTATCCCTAGAAGGTATTAAGTTTTTAAGATCTGGCTTACATGCATTTCGGATATTAATATGTTCTTTTGGTTCTGTGCCTGAATAAGATTTAGAGGAATTTGGAGAGCAGCTGGACGCTAGAGCTTTAGGAGATCCAGCGTCAAAGCAGGGCTCGTAGTAACCAACATCCTGTCAGCAAATCCTAATGTTCTATATTTAACCTACTATTAAAATTATGTTTTCTTGTTTTTGCCTACCTTCAGCTCAAAAGTTTGGTTTCTGTAAGACTGCAGAACAAGGCGAGCTCAGTCAAAGCTATAAAATTTATCTCCCTGCTTTCTTTTTAGCTCGCTGTTGATCTGACGGCAGCTGAAAGGGCAAACGAGAAAGGCAGGTATTATGTTTCAAGGGGAGAGTTATAAAAGCCTAAACTGCATCCAACGTACATTTTACTCCTAATAATGAGAACTGGATGAACAGCCTTTAAAAAAAATATGAACCTACCCCAACTACATTGGTTCAGAACTAACTGATCTAATGCAGTTTTCCAAAGAATAATTGATATTATATAATCATAACTGGCAGTTTATGTCGTGAAAGTGACACTTGACACTTTCCTGCTAACCAGTTTAACATCATCAATTAGAACATCACTTGTGTAATGACATTTTAGTAACCAGTTTAATATCATAAATTATGACATCACCTTCTTTTATGGCATCGGGGTTGAATAAAAGGTTTTCTTTAGAAAAGAGAATAAGGAAAAGAAGTAGGAAACCTTAATATTGCCCCTCATCTTTTCCTTATAAAAGTTACTTATGTTTTAGCCCTCTGATCCCGATCCTCATTAGGGAGGATCTGAGAGCTGAGAAGCTACAAACAATTGAAATACACAATTTAAAAGAACATGCCCTGGGTTAGCACAGACAACCTCCCAGTAGACGGTAGTGTCCTTTGCATAACACCAATGGAAGTCATCCAGAAATGGAGAAGACAGTATGGGCATGGTCATGGAACCTGATGAACTCAATTATAGTGCAGTAATATTTACTGAGATACGGTGTGAGAGTTCAAGATTGCGTCATTACCCACCAGCAAGTGTTCTTTTTCTTCATGGTCGATGGCTTTTAAAGTAATCTTTTATATCTTATTCTTCACTGAATGGTCAAATTTGGGTGCTGGAGTCTGGTATTTTAGATCTCAGACTCTTGAGGGCACTGGATTTTCTGGTGATTGCTGGTGATTTGAGTCCTGACTTGGCAAATGGCTCCATTAATTTATATCTATTTAGCCTCGTGGAACCAGACAGGAGCCAGACATGAATTGAGTTCAGAGTATTCTCAATTAAACAAAGGTCTACGCATGTGTGTCTTTGTAGGATTAACTGCAAGGAGTCAAATATTTTAAGTATGTTGTGTTTTTAGAGCTGGCTTTCTAATGGCACATGGCATCAGCTTCCTTCTCTTCCTACCAAGGTCAATGGAAGTGTTATCAGTGACCACAGCCACAGGCAGAACAAGCCATCATCTAGCATTTTCAAAATTCTTCCTGCAGTTTTTTTCTCTGGAAACTGAATCATTACCATATTAAGCTGTGCTAAACTCCACCGGGACTCTACCCTGAGATAACGCCCCTACGTCTTCCAGCGCTTGTGCAGAAAACTTAACCTTGTACTTGCAGATGGTTGCTGCGAATTCATGTGGTTCTCCCACGGCTTGCCATCGTGTCAGGTCCTTGGTTTACAAAGTGGGGAAAGAACCCCCGGTAGGAAGACAAATTCACGTTTTAGAAACTGCTGTGTTGTCATTGGGGCATAAGCAGGTCCCCGAGTAATCCTAAATACTTTCCCTTGCTAATTCCCAGGCTGTAGATCGGGGATATGACAAATCGGTGCCACGTGCCACCGAGGCAACTGTTCTGTCCTCGATCAAGTGTCCAGTGCTCAAGAGATGCCCAAATACTGGCAAGAAGGTGGTAAGTCGGTAAGTATGATAACACTTCTTAAATTACAGACAAAATTTTAAGCAAATCCATGTAAATTGTCAGTGCGTGTCTTAGTGGTCTCCTGAGGATACCATGATTTACCTACTCTCTTTTCTCAACATTTTTTCAAAAGTTTTTTTCCCCCATGAATATTTATGTCAATGCCTCATTTGCTGACTGAATTTCCACTCTGCTGGAATTATGCTTCCCCATAGTGCACCCAGGAAAGGTGAGCCGTTAGAGGTGAGAAAAAGAGATTCCGTGACCTTTAGGAAATAGCAAGTGGCACTAGATAAAACCTATTCTGTGAGGGGTTACTTATGGATTGGTTGGACATAATTACCAAAAAATTATTGTCTCTCTGAAACAATTAACTTCTGGGAGATCAGAGTCCGAATCTCCAGAAGCTCTGAACTTTTGCAAATTGGCTTTGGCCATTGTCACTCTTAGGCAATGAGTAATTCTTAAAATAGGCATGAGTGATGGATACCACATATTTCTAGTTATGAGTATGGACTTATTTACAGCTGACATTTTTTTTAAAGTGAGTTGTAAATGTTAAGGTGCTAGATTCAATGCTTATGAATGTGTTTCCTTGGTGATAAAGCTTTCACTAAGCACGTTATCTATCTGTGCTATCTTATATGCAGACAAGAGATGATTCACACTGTATGTTATAGGTCTTGTGCTTTAAAATTGAATTCTCTATTGACTTATGGCTGAGAAACATGGAAATCAAATCCACAGCTGGTTCTTCTTAAAAGTGAAGTTTTGGCAAAAGCAATGAAGGCTTTAATGCATTGCAAAAGTGTGCATTTTTTAAAGTTGTTTCACTTCCTATTTTCTCTCTACAAAACTCCCTGAAGTTAGGAGTGCTCTTGTGTTTTATCTTGCGTTTTCAGCAGAACCCAGCCTTGATTTTCCATGCCCTGCTACTGCCTATGAAATGCAAAGATGTTAGTTCATGGGGGTGCACAGATTAAATAAACAAATGCATGGAATGAAATCTTTCTGGCACAAAGAAGCAATTAATCTAATGATGAAGCATTTGTGAATCATAGAATGGTTTGGGTTGGAATGGACCTTAGAGATTATCAAGTTTCAACCCCCCTGCCATGGGCAGGGACACCTCCCACCAGACCAGGTTGCTCAAAGCCCCATCCAGCCTGGCCTTGAACACCACATCCACAACCGCGGATTGGAAACAGAAATGGCTTTGGAAAAGGTGAGGTGGAACAGAAAGACTGAGCAAAACCCTCCCTGCCCTGACCAATAATGCCACTTACATTAAAGTGAGAAGTGCTGGCCCAGTTGAGGTCAATGGGGGTTTGACCGTTCTTTCTACTTAACCTTCCTTTGTCAGTAAAATAAGGGAGAGCTGACCCGTTGGGTGTCTGTGAGGAGTTTCCCAGTGCATCTCTGCTCTCCTCTGCCCTCCTGTGAAAGGATGCTCTTGCTTTTTATCAACTCCAGCACTCAGGGGCTTAGAGGGGTTATAGCACAGAAAAACAGGTAGATGCAAAAGATGCAAAGGGAAAGGAGGCCGGCTGCCAGGGAGACACTCCTGAACACAAAAAGCCATCGTCCCAGCACACGTTGCACGTTCGGGTTGGAGAACTATAAATGGCATAGGGTTATGTGCATTAATTGCATCATGAAGTGGAGGGGCCCCAAAGGAGGTCTGGTCTCAGCTGTGCTATGACTGGGACAAACAATTAATGAGACATCTTACAGTCTCATTAGGCAGGACAGAAGTGGAGAGTATTAATCTCCCGTTCTCTGTGTTTGAGACCTGGGTTTAAATATTCCCAATGTTTACACAAACAATCTATGGAGTAGAGGGGAATGGACCTGGCTTTTCTTGAGCCCTATTCCCAATTTCAGGGACTGGTTTTTCCTTCCTTCCTGTATCCAGCAGCATGAGCTCTGCAGCCCTCCTTATTGCGCATAAGTCGTCAAAGACATTTTGATTTGCTTTTTGTCTCCAATTCCGACTTCTGTTTCTATGGTTTACATTTTGGACAGCTGCAGTGTCCTGCGGTAAACAGTGAACTGTTCTATTCCCAATGATTTTCTCTTCATTTGTTACGTAGCTCACTGCTGTCCTTGCATGCACAAAACTGTCCTACGCATTTTTGAGAATGATATTTTGGGGGCTTCGGGAACAGTAAAGGTAAATCAAGAATGAAGTCAAGTGGCATTGCATTTCTGAAGCACAGTGGAGAGAGAGACTCTCTGACCCTGCAGGTTTTAAAACCTCTTTTTGGCCACTCTAGGAGAAATGAGACAGATGTTGACCCCCTTTGCTACCCCTTTAGCAAGCTATAGCCCAGGTTGTAGCAACTTCGTGGAAAAATGGGTTCCCTGGTATGTGGTAATGCCCCCACAGAGGTCTGAGCCCTGCTGTTGGAACCAGTACAGGCTTTCTGGCATCCTTAGATAAACTCTTATATCATTTACCAAAGCTGTCAAGGGCTGGCATTGGCTTTGGAGACACCTTAGAGATGGAGCACAGAGCTACCACCCTATGGGCCAGTCCTGTAGAAACCCACACGGAGACTACCAAGGTTGTAGGTATGGCTTCATGTGCGCTCTACCTCGGGGGCACGAGTTGTGTAGGACTGCTCTGGAGAAATTCATTCTTTGCTGGGTGGGCATGAATGTAAATGTAAGAATTATTCACATCAGCCACCCAGTGGACTAACACCCTGCAGGTGGTTCTTATTAGAGGCCAGAAGCAAGAAAGAAGGTCCAGTGCCTCCTAGAGCCTATATTTCCTGTTTTTGGGTTTGCTGCCATTGTTGCCTTGGCTTTGGGACAGCTTTTGCTGGAGCTCTTGCCTAGATCCTGATTTTTGGCATTGTTTTGTCTTTTCTTGTACTGTTTTGTCCCAGTTTGTCTTTGGAAATGTCCAAAAATGGAAGAGGCGCCACTTTGTCAATAGTGCAGAGGGCAGAGAGTTTGTCTCCTTCACTCTTGCTTGGCCTTGAAATTCCCCTTAATTAGTATTATCATTAGATTTTCACTCATATCATCCACTCTGTCTACTCTGCTTAAATATACTACCTCCAAACACAACAAATCTGAAAAAATGTGCGTATTATTTTTCTTTCTAAATCAAGTCCAAAAAAAATGAACCAGCAATATAGTTCCGCTATAGTAACTGCTGATTTTGCTGCTTAATTTTTTTCCCCCCCTTCTTTCCTATTTCCCTTTGTTTTTCTCCACATCTCCAGGATACATAAACTCCCTGTCACTCTCACAGCTCTTTCCAGCTCCTCAGCCTGCCCGTCAAGGAATACGTGGTGAAATTCCTACCACTACCCATTCCTTACATTCAGGCAAGTGTTAGTCCAAGATCCACAAAAGCGATTTGCTTGCCTAGATTTTACCCATTCCATGAAGAATTTTGCAATTTAACAGGAAGCAACACAAAGCAAACAAACTGTCCTCTAACCCAGGACGTTTCCTCTAGAACATCTCCCATGGAAAACCCCTGCATCAAGACAATCAAATATAAGGGGATTTGGAAAAAATTTGGTTTTCACCTAAACTTTGGCTGGATAATGCATATCCTAGAGAGCAGGTTCCTTTGCGAAAACTGTCTGAAAATGGAGTGAAATGAAAATTAGTATTTCTCCTATTCCATCCTTCTCCTAAGTATGTTACTGAATAATGCTACCAATAAAAAGGGATAAAAGGACTTTGTAGGTTGCTCAAGATGGACCCTTGTGAGAGCAGGGAAGTGAGTTTGAAGGAGGCGGGTCCTGTGTCTTTTTACTTGGTGCCACAATTAAAGAAATGCAGGAACTAAAGCGTACGTTATTATCAACTTTGCCAGTATTGTCGTATTGTATCCTCAGTTACAAAACTGACATGTTTTTCAGGTAATAAGTATTTTCATTACTGTCATTTCCTTCCTCCAGGTTGAAACATTTTAGGAAAAGTTACAGATGTGACAGACAAAATAATAAACAAAGACAAACAAGGTAATGTTTGGTTTTCCAGTAGTATGCTTTTGTAGTCACTGTTGACATTTTTAGTTTTCTGGTGATGGAGCTATTTAGTAAGTCCCTTTAAATTCTTTCCCAGCCAGAGCCAAAGTCATCTTGCAAGCAACTTCCTCCTTACAATTGCAGCGTGATGCTTCATACCTGGTGTATCTGATGATGAAGTAGGGATTATGAACTAGTTATACTTAAGACCGTAATTTGTGTTTTAAAGTTCCTCTTTGTCATTCCCCAATTTTTGATCCCCCTACAAATATCTTTTAAGTGCATCTGAAATCCTGCCAGACCCCAGGGGACAAAGGCGAGTGCGTGGGTGCTGCAAATACCTGGCGGTTCCACTAACGGGTGCATATTATGACATTTTTTATAAATATCCATTGGACTTGTATGGATTCTCATTAATTAGTTGATGTATCAAGCCTTCACTAACTACAAGATAGATAAGCTAATAGATACATCAGTTAAGCCAAGTTGAGCTTAAGTGTCTTAGATAATAAAGCTTGGCATAAATTCTAATTCAAGCAATTTCAGCAAAAAGCATAACAAGTAGCCAATCTGGGATAAAAATGTTTTTATTTCAGTACCTTGTTCTTCATAACATCCTTCACAGACGCTATAACATTATTTTAGTCTTTAGAAAAATATCTAACAACGTGATTGTCTCACACCAGGCATAATCCCAGTGGAAATTAAAATTGCATGCATTTTCTCATCACTCTTTATTTAACAACTGGGAGAGTTTTAATATTTGAAACTCAGCAAGAAAATTGTCTTGAAACAGAGAGATTCCTTTGGGGTAATTTCACTTTGTTTTGTGTGAACTTTAGCTGAGCAATTTTTTTACAGTAATATGGATCTATGGATTATATGATGGTTAGCAGGACTTTCTATATGTGCTTCTCACTTAGCATATAGGGAAAAATAGTAAAGAACATTTTAATAAAATCATTTTTCGGTTGGCTTTAGTAATAAAGATACCCTGTTTCAGGTTTTGTAGTAGTTTCTTTTAAACCCATCTCACTGGGTTTAGAAGAGAACCTGAAAGTCACTGTACTCCTGCATGGCAGGCAACACAATTGGAGCACTTCTTCATTTTTCACAACAATAACATCACACAAAAGAGGGTGAAAGAAAAAACACCACTCTGCTGTGAACATTCAATGCCAGGAACAAGCGAAGACAGAAAGAATTCTTTGGAGTCTAATAACAACTAAAGTTACAGCATCTTATCCAGAGCCATGTTGGATGAAAACAGCAAAAGTTGGTTTTAAGAAGAAAAGATAACAGAGAAGAATATACCAAGACCTCTGCTTTGTTTACATGGAGAATTGTGGAGGAGCTTTTGCACCATCACTGCCCCAGCTCACCCTGGGGTAAGACAGCAGGTTAGGCTGGGCTACCACAGAAAATAGCATTTTTGCCCTGCTGATAAAAAATTGGGGTGATATCCCTGCTGTAAAGTCAGTAAGAAGGGTGTTGGTTTTTTTATAACTCCTAAGTATATACTTGGCCCCAGTGCAAGTCAGCTAGCAATTTCCGTGGTGCTTTTGAGGACATTGATTTTTGTTTTTTGGTTTTTTTTTTACTGTGAGAGGACATCTGGCATGCCCAAGAAATCTAGCGTTGATGGGACTTGGTAATGCGGTTTGCTTGACTCGGAGCAGCAGTATCCAGGAGCTGATGGCTCATCTAGAAAATGAGCTGGTTGTTTCCCTTCAGCAACTAGAGGACAAACGCTTGCAATGCAAAATAACATTACAATAGGCTCTTGCAAGTGGCCATGGAAAAATGACAGTGGATTTAGTAGGGTTGATTGTGTCAGCTGATTTCCATTAGAAGCGTTTTCTTCTTGCCTGTAGTGGACCCTCGGGAGAGAGGCTTGCTAGCAAGGCACCGTGGCTGTGGTGTAGGGGCTTCCTGTGTTCATTATAGCTTAGGTCTCTTCTGCAAATTGAAGATTCAGAGGTCAATAATCACCTTTCAGAAGCACTCCGTTCACACCCAGAGGATGTGGTTATTGCGCTGCCTTGCACCGACCATCGTCGCCTGCTTTCACGTGTCCAGCCGAGTAGTAGTAACTCTCCTGTCATTTCGCTCGTGCTCTTGATGTTTCCATCTTCGGCGTTTCTGAGGCAGAGAGAGACCTGCCATTCCCTGTCAGGAATTTGGGGCTCTTCCCTCAAGTGTTTCCAGCAAAGTCAAAACAGCAACGTCCAAGGCCTCTTTTTTAGACTGGAGCTAGTATTAGTGCCACCACCTTTAAACCCAATTTGCTTGTCATCTGGGATGGTTGCAAACTGAAATGTATGCTCGGACACATTTTTTTGGATTTCGCTCTTACTGTAATATTTTAATCCTTTTCTGGGGATCTTAATCACAACATTTTTCTCTCCCATTAATTGTCTTACAGGAATTGTACTAATTCTTCAACTAACAAAGGAGTACCTCAGGCCTCCAGGTTGTTTCAGCAAAAAAAAAAAGAGACATCAGATCTACCCCTCCGGTGCAGCATCAGCAAGACCAAACAGAAGCAGAAAGTGCTTCGTGTGCTCTTCTTTGCATTAGTCCTGTGAAGCGTGCAAATATTCGTACAGCTGAATATTTGCCAGGCCGGAACATTTATCAGTGGACTCCGTTTCAATAGCACAATACCTGTGGGTAAGTCTGTAAGAGAAGAGAGGTCACTGAAGATGGCTATTCCCGGGCAGTTCTGCCAATCACACACAGCATGAGACCTCAGGAATCTTAATAGCGTGGTCCAAACGGGCTTTGTGGAATCTGGGTAGCCCACGGCAATTTGGTGTTGAAGGGAGTCCACTGTAAGCGTGTTGAAAAACTCAAGGTTTTTCACCAAAACCTCAGATCACTGTCAGAACCTCTAAAAAGCCAGAAGCCCATTGTTCCACTTTTTTTTTTTTTTTTTTTTCCTTTTTTCCTCTGCACCTAAGCTGAATCCTAGGAATTCAGTGCCCCGGTAGAGGGTGGAAAGACCACGTTGCTGAAGCGAGAAGGCTCTAGGTAAGCTCAAAGTATGCTCTGACTGCCCTTGGGATCTCTGTGCCAAGAAGAGGGACACTGAGGTTGTTAACAGCCGGAGTTACCTGTGTGCAAGCCAAGTGGATCAGGAGGGCAACTTCGGAACAGTTATTATCAAAGCTGTCTGTCGAATCTCATCCTGCTCAGCCCGCACGGTCACATTTTCAAGTTGGGCCTGTGGAGCATAATTACTTCTATCTTCTGCCCAGGCAACAGGCTCATCTAAACCAGGGGCTGATCTTGCATTTTAAACCTTGGAAATCAAGTTTAAATTGTTTGGGCAGATCCTAGCACAGTAAACACCAGCCTGTCATCTGAGTCTTATGTGCAGTGGTGCTGTGGAAGGCCAGATACCCGTGTCAAAAATTAACTTTATTTCCTACTGAAAAGCCCTGTCATCGCCTTGTCCGTGCTCAGGTACTGAAGAGATTTGGGGTTGTGTCAGTCACGGGTGACTCTTTGGAGTGTGCACAGCTCTCACCAGCTGATTCACCGAGGCTGCTGCCAGTTATTTGTTTGCAGACCACCTCAGTTATCCTTTTAAATGTTGCGCCTCTCATTATCCCAATCTGCCAACCCTTTGGAAGTAATCATGATTATTTCCTAGAGTCTGTTTCTCCTGTATTAACATGACAGATCCAAGTATATTAAAAGAATTTCCCCTCTATATTCCAGCCTAAATACCAGTATTTGAGGAGCAAACAGGTCATCTTACTGATAGAAGTTGTTGGTGCACAGAAGGAATTTTATTTCTTACTCTCCTTGGTATTTTAACAAGGGCAATCAGCTTAATTCCATGGTCTCTTGTGAGATTTTGCCTTCTGGGTAAAGAACATCCTTTACCTCCCCTCCTTCCCCTTTTCCCAAACAATCTTCTGCTGTCCCGGGAAGATGGAATGTATAGGTGATATCCCTTTCAGAAAATATATCCATAATATATCACAAGTATTGTCATTATGATGTATTAACGTAATGCATCATCAGAGAGCTGTCAGAGTGAAGATTTATTACTCTGAAATAAGTTACGGTGAGACACTGGGGAATGGGTTGACAGAATTTTTGTTTATTTTTCTAAATTAAGGATTTTTCAAGTAGGTTTAAAAATCTCTTACCTTCATGAAGTAGTAGGGGTGGGAGGGTGACAGAAAAGAGGACTCGAATCAAAAACACTGGAAGGACTCAGGAGGCCTCACAGAATAAGAATGTCGTATTTTTTGCCCCAGGTAGTTTCCATAAGGGGTGCAAAGTTTAGGTTTCCAGCTTAGATGAGAGCTACAGTGGGCAAAGTCATTTTTATCAACCCAAACTAGACTTTATCGTTTCTCTAAAGCAAAACAGTCTCCAAAGCATGAAGATTTGGGCTAAAAAAAAAAAGGCAAACCGGGCTAAAAATGGTCAAAAAATAATAGCATTTTAGTAGAAAAGGCTATTCCTTTTTCCAGGTGTGTCCAGTGGACTTATCCTGAACCTGATACAAATGCACTGAGATCAGTGAGAGCTTTATAGCAGGTTTGCGCAGGCTTTGGATCAAGCCCCTTCCCTGCCTCATGTGGTGAAGCCATGAAACTTGGCACATTTATAGCATTGTAACATAAAGCCATCTGTGTACAAGTACAAACTTTTCCTTATTGCCAAAGTGCTTAATGTAATTACAATCAGGCTTGCTTCTCCTCTGCTCCGCTCCTCCGGATGCCGGGACGGATGAAAACTTGCACTGGTAAATAATCCCACAGCATCTGAGTTTGTGCGCCGGGTACAGCAGGGTACAATGCTAGCCTTGTAAATCTTAGGCACTTCTGCATTTTAAGGAACACACCTAAATTTACGGACCATCTCACAGGGAAACTGGTAGCAGAAATACACCAAAAAGTCCAGCCTGGATTCTTTTCTTGTGAACTACGCCAGACCCCTGACTCGGGAGCTCAGTGGCCCTCGCTTGCCCGAGTAGTCGATGAAGAGTCAGAGGTGTCACAGAGTTTGGATACCTAAGATGGAAACTGCCTTCTGGAGGTGGCTTTTACTCTTTGCTGGCTAGAAAATGAACACAGAGCTCCTCTTTACCTTGTTCACCACCTAAAGCAGGTTGTGTTAATCCTGAGCCTCGGTTCCCCAGGCTGTCCCTGCCCGTAAGCAGCTGCAAAGTGCTTGTTTCATCTTATGATTCACTCCTTCTGTTGACTTCAACTGTTTCCAAATATGATGTTACCCCATGGCATTGATTGTATTTCGTGTATGATGGTGCTTGCATGCAGTTTCTTTAATACAGAATATAATATTGGTCAGTCTGAGTTAAATACCAAGGTTGCTTATAGGTTAATGAATGCGCTGTGCTTGCTGCTGACTGATGTAATTACTGATAGGTGGGACACTGAACTTGACCCTACAGCCCATAGACATGTACTTGACTTTATCAGTGGGGATGGTATATTTGAAAGGAATATTAACATTGAAAAGAAACACACGCAGTGGATGCATTTGCAGGAGCAGGGAATAAGTTTTCCGGAAAAAAAATAGCTGAAGGCAAAAGGTGGTAATGCCAGAAAAGTCTACAGATTTCTCTTCCTGAAGGAACATAGTGATAAGCCGCTTAATTTTCGCCAGTTTTAGGAAGACAGTTTAATTAATCACCTAAAACGTAGGTGTGAAATGAGTGCTAAAGTTATGCAGATTACCTCTACCCAAAGTCCTTTATAAACTGTGCTGTTAGCAGTCTAGGAAAAACCTTTCCTCCTCAATAAACTTCAGAATGGTTTAATCATCTATAGTGACATAGATACATTGGCTCAGGCCAAATTTATTTTGAGATATTATCAGAAATGGGTATATACAGATGCTTATAAAACACCTGCACTTTGCAGATGCCAAAAAACCTGTTTCTGTACATACAGAAAGCTCCAGCAGGCTGTGTAGGTACATGCTTGTGGTTAAAAATGTACTACGGTCTATGGACACTCTATATCCATCTCAAATACAGCAGGGATTTTAAGAAGGGCACATTTTTGTTTGTTTGTTTTAATTGTTGTAACTAGTCAAAAAGTTTCTTAGCGTGTTCTTGTCATCAACTAATCTGCTTCATGGAAGAAGATGGGCCTGGTCCTCTGTGGTGTCAAGAGGCTGAGCTCGTAGGATCACCTTACGAAGCACGGTAACTGAAGGAAGGTTTGTGTTGGGATCGATAGTCTGCTGACAACAGTTTCTTCCCTGATTTTGTGATGCCAAAGGAAAGGACTTCTGAACCATGCTGCAAGTGTTAAGAGGCAAGTAAGTCTTCTTATTAGAAGGTTTCCATGGAAGGTTGTCGCATACGCTACAAATCAGAAGCTTGAGTGCTTGTGTTGCATAAAGGTTGGAGTTACAAGGGTTTTGCCCAAATTCCTGTCCCCTCTGCTGTGAGTAGAGTCTCACTGACATTTAGGATCTGGTGGTTGCTGCTCAGATGGCCAGTTAACACAATCCTAGGTCAGTAAGTTTTAAAGGAGGTAAAACATCTTGGAGAGACCATATGAAATCCATCATGGCAAACCACTGATAACTCCACATCTTATTAGCTTCAATTAAGTATTTCCATGGGGAACTGTGGAACTGTTTAAAGTCATGATGACACATACACACACTTTGTTCCATCCAAAGAAATAATCTGTTTTCCAGATTTCCAAAAAGCCAAGCTATTTTGTTATTGTTTTTTTCTTTTCCTCCTTTTAAAAGAAATAATTTATAAGAATTTATCTTGGGCTTGCTACAGATTTAAAAGGAGAAAAAAGATTTCTTCTGTCCGACTTTTAAATTATATGCATGACCAAAGATAAATATGTTTTTTATTTATAACTGTGGATAGATGCCAAACAAAGCCTTTCATATGACGCACCGCTGCTGTAGTGGAGAAGTACTTAAAACAGTTCCAGTCAAGTTAGGCCCCAAGACTTTTCATGCAACTTCATGCAAAATGGTTAAGACCTTTCATTTGTTATTTTTTTTTTTCCCCTTTTCTTTTGAACATCTTCAAAGATTACAAGTGCAACACGCTTAGAGGATGCCAGGCTTCTTCCTGTTGGGCTGAGATGGTCTGAAAACCACATTGAAACATGGGAAACTGCAGCTCCCACAGATTGCAGATGAAGGGTTTGGGGTTTTTTTTCCCCAGGCTGTAGATCTCTCCTGCCCCTCCCCGCCTGGTGGGTAACAGTTGGGTGAAGGTTATGGATGGAGGCTGGCACAGCCAAGGATTGGTGTGCTGTTAGGAGACTGGGATGAATGGGCTTTGACAATACTGCTGAATAGGGATACTTGTGGAGCTAATACAAACAATTTGTAATTGTCAGGGCTGAAAAGTAAAAACACGATTATAAACTGTGCCTAGGATCAGCTTATGTCAGCTTTAAGTGATTTAAAAGTCTAGTGTCTGGAGCTGCATCTTACTTGCCTGTAAAACTCCTTAAAGAAGACTTACACAACCGTACAAGCATGTCTCTCCCTTCTTGTGTATTTATTGTGAAAAGTAACCCTTTGTCTAGCTGACAGGAGACAGGGTTTTAGGACAGATGTGAAACAAAGCCTTGCGGATAAATCAGAAAATACGGATTTTCTCTATTTAAATGAAATGAGACAATTGCCTGGTAACAGTAACTCTTTTAGAAACTACTGGTGGTCCTTGTTTTGTGCAAGGAGAGGATCTGAATAGTAAGGTGCCAGTGCACCTTGGTCACCTGGTGGCTTTGTGCCGTGCCAGGCTTGGAAACTGTTTCTCCGTGGATGTGAAGGAAGCCTGTAAAGGATGCAAACTTCTCCGAGAGAAGGGAGGGAGCACAAGAAAGCATCCTCTGTTACCTGGAGCCTACCATCATTACGCCTGACCCTGGCTCATTATCCCGTGGTATCTGCAGCAGACGATGACCTTTGATGACACCGCACAACAGAATGCAAAGGAGATGCCTGCCTTTTAATTTTGGCTCCGGAATGCCAGAGGTGGTAGTAGCTTCTTCCCCACGCCGTGTCCAGCCTTACTTTACTCAAACACATGTACGAAAATTAAAATGCTGCTAAATAGTACTAAGCGACGCTGTTTAGGTACTAGGTTACATTGCTGATTTTTCTAGGAGTGCCTCTGCCTTCCCGTCCCCGAAGAGTCTGGAGTAGGCTGGAAGCAACTAATCTACCATGTAATGAGATAGGTTCCTGTTGACACAAGTCAAGGGCAAAACTATTAAGTCATTAGGGCTAATGTTGTAACATTCTGATACAAAGGCATGGCCTGGGCCTTTCAGATGTACCTCTGACCTTTAAGGATTAAGTTTCTTCGCAGCTTATTTTTGCTGCTCAAAATCTGTCTTTTTTTTTTTTTTTTTTTTTCCTCTCCTGCTTCACGTGCGCTGATCTTTGGCCCTCTGCAGGGTACAGCTAGCAGCTTCTGCACGCCGGATTCGTCTCACTTTTACCAGAGGAACTAAGGAGAGAAAAGACATCCCTTTCTTAATCCCACACTACTAAGGGTATGGCACATATTGGCCCAAGGGGCTGCTGGTAGAAGGGAGTCGGGTCAAATAGAGGTGGCTGGCAGGCTTCTTCCACAAAGTAGAGAAAGTGAGGATTCCTTAAACCAATCTAGATGTAATTTAAATATATATAATGTAAACGTGTCTTGCTCGGTCTCTGTGACATTTTGGTAAAGTAACTTTTCTGAAGTCTAATAGTTTTTGCCAATAACCAGATGGTTATTTCAACCATTGTATCCTCCAGCACGGCAGCAGGTCTGCGCTTGTTTCGCTTCCATTGCCTGGGCAAGAGAAGTGCAACGGGGCTCCAAAACGTGTCTTGCTGCAATACCTACTGTCTCTCAGGATTGGTTCACTTAACATCACCTTCGTAGACTTGTTCAACTCGTGAAGTTTTTGGCTTAATGCTTTTCCGTTTCTGAGTCGCTCTCGGAAATAAGGAACCAAGCAGTGTTCTCGTTTGGACCCGTGCTAGGTTGTGTCTCCATTTACCATCACTCTGAAAGCGTATGAAAGAGCGTGAGAAAGCGTCCTGTTCTCCGGGTGAAATCAGCCTTACCCACAGGTAAGCCGCGTGGCCTTCATTTGTAACGAACTGGTTTTCATTTTCAAGAAGCGCAAAGAAACCAAATCAAAGGCCACCCCAAGCTGTTGGTCTAAGTCCTGTGCCTGAAACTTTTGACCAAAAGGTTTTAGAGCGTATAGGCAAGGCCAAGAACATACATGTTCATGAGAACATACTCATATCAACACCTGAGAGACGCTGTCAAGAGCTGCTCAGAGTAATTCATTATTGAACAAGGAAGGCTCATTTTATATTATGCTTTTGCTCGTTATATAGGAATGTATTCCATAATGTGGAGCGTTCTCCCAAAAAAAATTCTGAGAATGTTTTAAATTTCATTTGTAAGTTGTTTTTTAGGTCTTATCTTCCTTATGTATTTTTCTTGTTCTTTTGGATTGCTGGAAAAGGGTCATTTCTCTCGAGGAAGAATTAGCAGACTATTCTTTAAAAAGGACATTTGGGAAGCAAGACGCTCATTGAGCTTATGGCAATAAGCTGTAGAATGCTGTCTTTCATTAATTCCTGGTTTATTTTATTTTTGCTTTCAGTGTTGTTAATTATGATGGCGATGAGGAAATTCTGTATGTCATTAATTCCTTTTATATTTTATTTTCTTTTTGCATTCAGCGACTTTAAATGCAACAGTGATGGGGAAAGGCAAGTTGCAGTAAAAAAGATTTTGCTCTTAAGGCTGTACATGCCAAGGTAGCTCTGGAACGGATGCTCATGGTTGAATTAATAAACCCTGACTGTAGAGGTTTCGAACATGAATTCTGACAGACCCTTCACTATGACAATACTAGTGGGAGTCACAATCATATCATCTGCTGCTGAACATCGCTAGTATGCGAGCACTGTTGTGCCAAAGGTTAATATGCCAGTTTTATTTCCTTCTCTCTACAGCTATAATTTAAACGAGTTGCACACATAAGTGATGTTATATGCATAGGGTTTTGCATTAAGTTTGCTATGTCAGATTTGTTTATAAAAATCATATTTTGAACCACTTGCCCAGGGGCTCCGTTCTGGGGAGCTGCAAGCTGATTTCTTTTAAAGAGGTAGTTTTCATTTTCCATGAACTTTCAATAGAGATTTTGGAGCTCGGAACAGCTTTAAAATTAGCACTTGCCCAGGTTTACAATTAGGTTTAATTACTTAGCAACAGAGAGTTTAATCTGGTTTTACATGTGTGCCACATGACCCTTTCCATACCTTACCGGGATTGGAAGGGCCCCCCTGCCTCTCCTGGGGAAAATTGCTTCCCAACATTTTGGAGACCGTTTACAATGTTTTTGTTCCTATGCTGCAATGCTAATGTTGCCCATAAACCTAATAGTCACACAGCAGTTAATAAGGGGCAGAAAGTTTTATAGTCTTTTCCGCAGTTGTTAAAATCTTGCTACTGTAATTTAGTCCCCGACACAAAAAAAAAAACCCATCAGTTGTGAAAAATAAGACACTCTCTATTGGTGTATTCTTGGAAACCAATGGAAGAGAGGACCTCTCCTGAGCATCTCGCTGAACTTAATGAACTTGGGGATTATTTAAATTGCTTGGCTTGTAATATAAACACTCGAGGGCTTGCCAGCAGTGTACCTTCAGGATTTGTGGCTTTTCTGAAAAAAATCATTTTGGATTTTTTTTTTTTTCAGAATCCATTGCAATTAGTGGCACTATGGCAGAGGATGATTTATCAAATTGCCTTTCAGTTACAGAAAAGAAATAGAATCCATTAATGATGTTGCAAACGTATTTTTAGTTGTGTTCAGCAAGAATCATTTGCTAGCTCTCTTTCTGTGTAAACTGAGAACATTCCCAGGGTAACCAGCTGAATCGTCCTTTGTGGGGTTGGAGACCTTCAGAATGGTTTTCACCTTCTCCTGTTAGAAGAGATGCTGATACTCACGACCACACCAGTGGAAATGAGGTGCTTCTCAAAGTCAGTAAGATTTCTAGAATCAAACCTGAACTGAAATGGACTCAAATGTAATTAGGGCTTGACTAGCAGTACCTTGTTGGGTGTACACTTACTCCAGTTCCTTAGCCATGTCACCAGGGAGCAGGAAAGGCTGGAGCTGGGACAGCACGGTCACTGGAAGGAGTGGCAGCTCTGAAACAACTCTGAGAGAATGAGAATTTTCCATTAATCAGCCTCTGCTAATAGCTAAACTGTTAAATTAAAAAAAAAAGAAAAGAAAATTGCAGCCACCTTTCATTCAGAATATTTTTCTCAGAAGGTGCCCGCTATTGGTACATGGAAAACTAGTATAGAGATTACTACACAGTAGTGAGGAGCGGTAGCGGCGGGGAGAGGAATAAGCAAAAGCTTATTTGTTTCAAAATTGGAATCCTACGGACACCGTGAGCTCTTAAGCACAATGATACCACGTGCGGTCTGAAAGGGCAGTGTTCTAATTACTTGGGTGCCACAAGTGTACTTCGGCTTCAGATGTTCTCCTTTAGATTTCATCTTCCTCCTGTGTTGCCTGGGATTGCAATAACGTGTTCTGAGCTTTCTGTGACGTTTCTAAAATGCATTTTTTCGCAGATTAACAGCGCATACTTTGCTACTTACGCCTTGCCGTGGTTGTCCCCCGCCGTCCTTGAGAAGAGGGTTATGGGCTACCTTGGATGAGCTTGGCTCTGCTGACACATTGGGGTTTGCAGTTGATGGAGTAGAAATACGTGGGCTTGGTGTTGGATTTAGTGGGACTTCGGAGTGCAGGGATCAGATAGGTTAATAACGATAGAAGCGAAGTGTGTGTTGCCTCTGTGGTGGGTGGATGCTTCAACGAGAAGTGTCTGCGAACAGGGATGGAGCTCCACACTTGCCCCCCCCGGGCACTGTGTCGAAGCATTACCCAAAGACAGCACAATTACACTCCCACCCTACTGTAAGAGAAATCTATAGAGGAAATGGTACTATTCACGGAGTAATTTCTGCCCCCTTGCATGGTTACACTACTGGATTCATTTTGAAGCGCGTATATGGGAGTACCTTGGAAATTATCTGTCTGAAAATCCAGCACTGCCGTTTCTGGGTTGGTTTTTGAAGAGTTGGTTGCGTAAAGCTTTGTCAGAGTGCTTAATACGCTGCGCTGTGCTCTTCTTGGCCTGGGTCGTTCCTGGTGAGAATTAACTCGCCGTGGCAATGGTTGGGATGCCTCTGGTCTCTGGCAGGCTGAGTGCTCTGCACAACGCCTCTCCAGTTCCCACAGCTGGTGCTGATGGAGCGGGAAGGGCTGGGAAGCAGGAGCCAGGTCCCTGGGCTTGCCCCTTCCCACCGAGCAGAACTCTTTCCCCGAGATGCTCCTAGACACCCTACAACTATATTCAACCCCCTTGGGTACAGGTTTGCCCCAAAGGTACGGTCTGCTGCTGTCTGACAGGCTGCTCCTAGCAAGAAGTCAAGTGCTGCTCTGGAAAACAGACTTGTCCTCTGTTTTCACAGAATTTCACTGAATTTCACTGAATTTCACTGAATTTCACTGAATTTCACTGAATTTTTAGAGTTGGAAGGGACCATAGAGATCATCTAGTCCAACTCCCCTGCCAAAGCAGGATTGCCCAGAGCTAGAGCTAAGTTTTCCTCCTCTTGTGCGGTAAATTTGTTCTCCTAAACCTTGATCCCCAAAACCATTGAAATTCACAGCATCCTGAAGGCAAGTTCCAGTTATTTCCATGCTCTGGAGGTGAGATTTCACTGCCTTTTCAACCCTGGATCTCAAAAACTTCCTGACCACCTCGCTCTGGCTCTGTTTTTTCTCTCCTGCGGGAAAGAAAGACGCTATTTAACGTGGGGAGATCTCACAAAGCGGGCACCGTGCGTGGAAACCACAGCTCTGTTGTTGGCCCCGTTTCACAGACAAGGAAGCTGTACCCGAAATGTTAACTCCAAATTGCCGCAAAGCCGAGAATAGCATCCGGGTTTCGTTCTGTAGATATCCTCATGTAAAGAAATATTCCAGCCAATATTTGCAGGTATTTCCCAACGCCTTGCCTCGTCCTTAGTCACTCGCAAATGCAGCCACGAACTGGAAACGCTTCGTGTTCGTTTTCCTGTCGCTTTTCTTTCATTTTCTTCTTCTTTGTTAGTTGCGGTCATTAACAGTTTGTGAATAAATCAATTATGGGTAAAAATAGACTCATAGGTAATTGAGCCTTTTTATTCTCGTGCTGATTGAGGTAGAATTGTACAGAGAAAACGCACTGATGTTTTCAAACTGAAATGGAGTATTTATTTATTTTTTTTTTCCTGAACTGACTCACAAACCTCAACCCTCATAACTTTGACTAAGAATTAGGCTCCTTAAAAAAGAGACTGAGACCCTTTGCAGATTTTCCTTTACCGAGGAAGTCTCCTCAGTTCAGCAGCCAGTCCGGGAGGCAGTCGGAGAGCTACATTGTCGGTGACACTTTGGAATCGTGGGGTTTTTTTCGGTATTTATCAACCGCTGTATTTTCAGCTTGAAGGTACTAATGTTTTTGTGTCGCCTAATAAATTACAGAATGTTTACATGCAATTAGGTATGTGCCTACGGAGGAGAAGACACCGGGAAACAGGATTTTCCAGAGGCAGTAGCTAGTTCAGAGGCCCAGAGCCACTGCAGTGGCTGTTGTCAGGGAGGACTGAGTGGCAGTTCTAATTACCAGTGTCTGCACAGGTTTCTCATCGGAAGATACAAGCTGTCACGATCCCTTGCCAATCACATGAGAACTGACCTAGGGAGAACAGCAGCTGAAGGTGAGTGTACATGTCCAATAAATTCAGTCCCTGCTGCATTAGCTTATTTTTAGGATTGTCCTGAAAAGACATTCAGCCTGTATCATAAAACCTTCAACTGAGCAGAAAATATACAGAATGATGATGACTTTAAATTTGGGTTCATGCCCTCTGGGGCATGAATTCATAGCGCTTCGGATATGATTTGATAATGTACTGAATGCTGAAGGAACGCAGGATCTCTAGATGAGTTCATAAAGACAGAGCATTTATGCAATGTGGGTGCTCTCCTAATCAAAGGAAGCAAGAGAAATTTTGTTCTTAATTTGACTGCAAATGGTATTCTTAATTTGCAGCGAAGCCACGCTTTCTATGTAAGATAGTCTTTAGAAACAGGATGTTCAAAGTTAGGGCATAAATTTACGCATGCAAAGCCTACGCCATTTTCTGATTCTTCCACCTTCTTCCATTGAATGTATTAGAGACTTGTTCTTGAACGTAGTTTAGACAATACACGTGTCACAAGCAATGATGAATCAAAGAAAGAAAGCATCCAGAAAGGGAAGCTAACTAGACAGGTAGGCCCTCATCAGCATCACATTCTGTTCCGCAGCTACAATAACAATAATTGAGTCAGACACATGGATTTTAAGTGCCTCTTAAAGAGGAAAGTTAGGGAGAGACACTGTGGAAAGAAAATTATATACTGAAATGTGGCATCTCAGTTTTGCAGCTGCCAACCTTGTTCTGTCGGTAGCCACAGCCGTTGCCTTGTCTTCTAAACTTAGCAGGGGCCGGGCGAAACTAAAGAGAAGCGGCGCAGGCACTTCAGCTGGGGAGGAGGTGTGGGTCCAGGTCCCTCTGTGTAATCAAAGGAAACCTTTAATTAGTTTTAACTCCCGAGGGAGAGGTATTTTATACGTGTGGACAGAAGAGGACGCCCGGGGAGATGTGGGCCTGCCTCATGTGGATGGATGCGCTCTCGGGATGCTCCTCGGCAGCCCTTCTCGCACCAGTTGGGATTTTTCTAGTTTTGCCGTTTTTTGTCCATCTTGGGGAGCAAGCTTCCTCAGCGTCAGCTTCCCCAGTGACCGAAGAGGAATATTTGTCCAAAAAAGGGGGAAATCTAGTCTCTGGTTCTGCTGCTGATGGAATATGGTCTTCTAGCATGTGGTCCTCAACCCCAAAGTCAAACCTGGTGCTTTTCAAATCTGGAGTGATGAGAAGTACAGACCTGTTGTAGCAGAACTTTATGTCGTTGGTGCCGGATTCCAGTAAAAGTCTTGCAATAGTTTCATTGAATTTGCCTGGGGTTTTTTCTATTTTTTCAGTGTCAGCTTTGGATAGCACACGACTAAGTACAATTATTAACTTCCTTTTTTTTTGTTTTCCTGCCCTTGTGGTTGGTGGTTGCAGAAGAAAATGCAAAGGCATGACCCAACGTTCCAAACAAAATGCAAGGACCAAAACAAATCACCCACCGTTTGTGATTTTTCTCTTTCAGTTTTATGTTGTTGTTGGGTGCTTGTTTTAATGCAGTCTTATGCTTAAAAGCCAGTTCTCTGGTTTTTGATGTGCTGGCTTGGGGTTTGTGAGTCCTTTGTCTTTCTATGTGACGGTCACCTGCCAGTTCCCCAGATGATTTGGGGAGGTGAACAAAATGCAGGTGTAGATAATGGAAGACGTGTTTCCCCCGAGTCCCATACTCTGTAGTCATCTGGGCCTTGGCATTAGGGCGTGAAGAGGGCTTATGGTGGAAAGGACTACTGGTGTAGCATTGGAGGACTGTAAGAACACTGGAAAGCAGCCCTGAGGAGAAGGACTTGGGAGTGCTTGTGGATGAGAAGCTCAACATGAGCCGGCAGTGTGCACTGGCAGCCCAGA
>JAOXNO010000024.1:18075550-18101650 GCA_028565335.1 Limnodromus scolopaceus | reverse complement strand
TGAGCAACCTGGTCTGGTGGGAGGTGTCCCTGCCCATGGCAGGGGTGTTGGAACTGGATGATCTTTAAGGTCCCTTCCAACTCTAACGATTCTATGATTCTATAAGAACACGAAACCTGGTGTGGTTTTGACCTAAAAAAAGTAGTCCTGGGGCAGAGTTACCCGGTGAATGTCTTTCAGCTCGGAGGAACGCGGTTGGCTTCTTCCAGCAGAGACACTGGGAGTGATTTGACGTGAGGTATGGATAATCAGGAGAGAAGTGGGGGATATAACGCAGCTGACAATGTAAATAAAGCCTGTACTCACCTTATGGGTGAGCTTCACCGGGGGCTCAGCACCAAGCAGGCTGATGTTCCTTGATGCTGAGCCACTGACTGCGAAGGAAAGACGGTCCTAAGGAAAGAGAGGAAATGTGAATGTTTGTGTCATATACAGAAAATTCAGCCTGGCCTGCGTGCCAGATGGTATCCTTCCATCTGGTGAAGCTGAAGATGCTGAGAACCAGGATAGAAGGAAGGGGACCATACCCCAGTTAGAGCTAGGCAAAATATGTAGTCGAATGAAATAAAATATTTCATGAAAAATGATTGATGAAGACTAGAGCTCATAACTCCTGGGGTAATTTTGTCACTTTTATCTTCAGGGTGGAGATCACTACATGCCAGGCTGCATTCCTTCATAGCATCTGAATCATTCTTATTGTCTCCACAAGCTGAAAATGAGAAACAGACTGGCAGGAAAGTTAAAATTTTCAAGGTGGAATAGCCGGATTTTTTTTATTTTTTTTTTTTTTAGGTTATAAGTTCCTGTTGCATTTTTGAAGACAATACTACACTGGATTTTATGATTTCTCTATTTAAAACAAGACAAGAGTTTCCTATATTTTGAAGAGGAATAAGAGCACCTGAAAAAAAGGGCTTGCTCCAGTGCTGTCTGTATCCAGCCTGGCTTTCTGTGAGCTGCACGGGGAAGAAATATTTCCAAGGCACCAGTGGTTGCCATATCCTGTATGCAAAAAGATTCCATAAATGTCTGAAAACAGATGGAATGCAACTTTGGAGGAATAAATGGATTTTTAATTTTCTGAACATTTTGGATTCCATCTGGTTGAAGTAACTAAGTGACCTAGTAGAATACTTTTACCTTTCTTGTATAATAGATAGAAACACAGCTTGCATTGCTATTGACTGACACATTCCCCATTGATATATGGGTTTTACTTGCTCGTACGTTTGCTTATTTTTATCTCTCTTGATTGCAGGACAAGGGATACCTGATGCCCCTCTTCCTGCATGTCAGATCTAAATGTCAGCCCTCGCTCAGTTCATGATTTGGCCTTGCAGCCAGAAAGGAGGAACCCTAAACCACCTGCATAAACCCACCTGACAGTAGTGGGAGCCTAAAGAGGTAACATACCTTGGACTTACCTGCTTATTTATTATTTTTTTTGCTACAAGCATTGGCACACGTTGAAAAGAATATAAAATGCACTTAGTTTTCTGTCGTTTTTAAAGGCAAAGAGTAAGAAAGAGTAGAGGTTTTGCGTACAGGTCCCAATAAGGTGGATTATTTCTGTTTACTGCTCTTTTTGTTACTGCCATTAAGAATGTTGTTAAGTAAATAAGAATAAATGCATGTGTGTTTTGAAACAGGAAATGAGCATTTCTCTATGAATAGGAAATACAGGCAACTTGAACTCACAAGAAAGAAGTCATAAACTATACTACTCTCTATAAAAAATGGGAGACCTGGGTTTTGGGAGAAGACACCATTTTTGTGCCTGCCTCAGTGAAAGCTAAAAAGCAAATCTGTTCACCCTCCTTGAAAGAGGTGAGTCTTTTGACTCGCTAATACCAAGCCTGTACTTACTAGTTGCACTATTTATGAAGCTGATTATTTATGATTGCCATTCAGAAAGTTCTACTGAGAATAACAATTTCCATGCTGATAAGTTCATAAGCAATAGTTAGTAGGATATTGACAATGTGTTTGGTCTTAGTTTTCATACTTTTTGGCACTTTGGAACATTTATCAGGGTTCTTGCTATGAATACGGATGAAACATTTCAAAGAATGAGGAATAACAGCCCTTTTTTTTTTTTATTTTAAGGGACAGCAGTGAGACTGTTTTCCATTTCTGGAAGCAAGTATATTTGTGTTTCATTATAGGATCACAAGTTTCAGTATAGCAGAAAACCTGAAATCATTGAAAGATTTCACTTTTGTCCGACACATTAGTGCTACGTAAAAAGTGTGTTTGCTCAGTCCTTAGTAGGAGAAAATACAGCATTTCCACCGCGAATAACTTTTATATAAATCTCTGGTCACTGTAACCCCGTAATTCAAACTAGGCTTGTTTCTTTTCCCTGAAATTTGTGATTATGAACTTCTGACGGCTGGCAGGAGCACACACCGACGCTGCCAGCAAAACTCTGGATGCACTGCAGTTGTGTTTTGAGTGTCTTTTCCTGGGATGCCTTGTATGGCTTTGAGACAATTGAATTCTCTTTTGCATTATACACTTACATAATTGCATTACTGTCTCTGAAGCCTTTTTGCCCCCATAAATGATTAAAACTGTTGTTACATGAATTTTGGACTTGGGAGACATATTTAAACCTCCTTATACAGAATATAAGGGGCTGAAAGACTCACCGGCTGCAAGCGTGGAGGGTTTGCCGTTTTGTGATTTTCTAAGAGTTTAGAGTTTTGTAAAAGAGAAGTCTGTATCCTACTAATAGTACTGATCACATACTCTCTCATTTGTATAATTGAGAAAATTACCAATATAATGAAAACGGCTCCATCTAAATAAGTTCTCTATCCACAGTTAATAAAAGAGCATCTACCCTCAGAGACCTGGAATTTCTCTGCTAACGCTTTTAGTTAAACAGAGCATTTTGTGTACCTACAGTAAATGTGATATTTATTTTTTCATTATTCATGAAACAACTTTAATGTCACTGCTGATTTTCCTGGTAGGATGTTCAGCTCCAGCATACCGGAGCTCATGCTGAGTTGTAGCTGAAGATGTCATTCACAATAAACATGAGCTGCTGTGACAATACGATGGCAGAAGGTGAAGAATCTCTTTTCTTGTGCAAGGGCGTGCATGTGTCTCTCTCTGCGTGTGAGAGGGAGAGGAAAGGAGAGATTTGATTGTGTTTACAAGATTCATTCGCGGCACAGCAGGCAGTAGTCACATTGTAATATTCACCTTAACACAGATAATTTGATTTTCAACCTGGTTATCATGCATTTAGACATAACGATACATGAAAATATATGCTTTAGCAGTGCATTTTAAACAAGGTTGCACACTTTAAGTCGGAATATATTAGAGGTGAGCGTTGATTTTTTGCAATTGCAGAAGTCCTGGAAAGCACCGTTCGGCCTATGGTACAGAATTACTAAGAGGAAAGCAAATTCTAATGGGTGAATCTCAAGGACTGCTACCTTTTCTGGGCTGAACTCCACAGGATGGGCTTCCCCAAATTTGACATCTCTAAAGGTTTACAAGTTTTTCCCCATTTGAGAGCCTCAGGCACTAAAGGAATTTCTTTTCTGAGTCCCAGGTTGTCTCCTGACTGGAAAATGAAGAGTCGAAAAGTCCCACGGCCTTTCTGCCCCTTACACTGAAGGGAAAACGAACCGCCTGGTCAGAGGACAAGTGTTGTCTTGGGTCACCATCAAGATCCTGACCTGCCTAACTGATGCGACACAGGGAAGGAGGTACGTCGATGCTCGTCAAGAGCAGAACCTCATTACTGCAGCCTGGAGAAGCCTGAGAGGCAGGGGGATCTCTCAGCAATTTAATTGTAGCTGTAACACACCAGCCCTTCACGCAAGGCAGAAAGGAATCTGCTGCTTGCGCTGTGAGATTTCAAGCTCGACTTAAATCTACAGAGTGGGGACGTGGTTGGGCATGATTTTGTGAATCACCTACAGCACATTTGCAACAAACAAAAGCAGGGCATAATTCTCCTGAAGTCAAGAGGGCTGAGCGTGTTTATACGAGCTGGGGCATTTGGCCCACGTCCAGTTCGGAGTCTTTGCAGTATCGCACCTCTGAATCTTCAGAGGTTTTCTTAGAGTCATTAATATTGAGGCTGTATGGTACCCAAGGTAATTATCCATTACTGCTTGGGCCTGGCCCAGGAATTATTCCACAACATGTTGCCTCATTAGTATAATATAATGGAAGGAACAGAGACAAACTAGAAACTAGGAAAATAAGGGTGCTAAGAGGAGAGGAGCGTGAAGAAAACAAACACAGCAGGGTGAGGTCCTCCGATGGTGTAAATCAGTGCAGCTCTATCACCTTCCGTGAGGCTCTGCCAGTTTACACCCTGTGATGCTCTGGCCCATGGTTATTAGGAAAGTATGTTGTTGATATGCTCTATAATGGCTTCCATTACCAGCCCATGCTAAAAGAAGCAGCTGGTGAAAGTTATGTTTATGTTCCACAGATGGATCGGCAACGGCAGAGACATAGCTCTGTGTCTGGTAAACAGGTGTTTGACTTTGTATTTGCTGGCTAGCCAGAAGAAGTCAGATTCTTGGTGAGGGGTAGGCAAAGGAGATCAGTTTAGTTGCTGAAAAGGAAGAAACAATTCTTTTTGGTTGCACTTGACTTTCTTTTTAAATGGTGAATAGTGTCCTGACATGAATCGTGCCTTTTATCGGCACAGTCTAAGTGACCAGGAAGAAAAATTAATGGAGGGGAAAAAATCCCCAAACTGATGGGGATATTCAAATGATATTGTCTCACCTCCTTCCTTGCTTGCTCATTTTAAGCAAGAGGAGGAAGGGCTTTGGCTTCAGAGAAAGTGAAAGATTCCTATAATGGACTCAAAACTTCCCATGCCAGAGCAGCAGCTTCACCAGCTGCTGGATTGCAGAAGAGGACTAGTTAAAATTACAGTAGAGTTTAGCTATGCCTTTGCTGGGAGGTGGAAATATAATAATCTTTTTAATAAGAAATGTTTTGCAAGCCAATTCCAACACCTGTATATTTAATACTTAGGGGTGCACAGCCAGTGCAGAAAGAGAACAATTGCTTTTCATCTTACTCAAAACAAACCATTTATTTTGACTGTGTTTATTCATTTCTGATTGCTCAGAAAACAAAAAAGCAGCTGGGATTTTTTCTGGTCTCTGGATGACAAATACTTCTAGATGGAAGAATGACAACATGTAAATTCCTGGGTGAATATCATTCAGGCTAAAATTCCTTAAACTCTGAGGGTTTGGAAGCATTTTCATGGATACCCAGCAGTAGGCTGAATCCTCATTAATAACTAATATTATGACTTGTGAATCATAGTGATCCAGATTCAGCACTTCCAGTTGCAAATCAGGTTATTATTTTACTCTTTGACCAGCTCTAGGGAAAGCTCCTTAATATGTAATGCAAAGAAGTAGCCTAAGGGAATAGAGCAGGCTGGCAGCATTTGCCTACAACTTTCCCACACTGCTACCGGGTGTTGATCCTTCTGGCAGAAGGTTAAATGCGTCCTGCTGAGTCCTTGAAACCAGTGGCCAAGGTGGCCACAAGTGGCTCTCCAAGGCAAGAGGTGACCCAAGGGGCAGGAAGACCAGCTGGGACGGCTGGAGAACCCCGGGTAGGTCTGACGTGAAGTTCACCCTCAGCATTGTTAACTCATTATCACGCCTGTTTTATTGAAACCAAACTCCTCAAGAGCAGCTTTGGAATTGGCGTGTTATGTCGGGAAGGTAGCTGTTTAAATGAAGTGTGAGCAGCGCGTGTTTTTGAGCTTCTGTTGTAGATGTAATAATATATGAAGGAATAGCGAGAGCAGCAGGTGTTGTCGAAATTTATGGAGGAGCAGCAAGCCCAGGCAGCAGCCCCACAGGAAGAGCAGCGACAGTTACCGCAGCAGATGGTCTCAAGAATTATGAACGTGGGACCTATCCCCAGCTGCCCCTACAGCCCAGTCCTTGAGCAGGAACCAACAAAACGTTGAGTCCAGGTCTACGTGGTCAACTTGAGCCGCAAGGCTGGTGGCCATCAGGAGAACCAGCCACTCTCCACGATGAACGAGCCCAACCCAAGCTGTGCATATCGATCTCAGAGCAGTGGTTCTGCTGCCGACGAGGCGAGGTACATCTTGAACCAGTTGGGAATCCCAGAATAGAAGTACTGATAAAGGCTCATGGAGGAATTTAACTACCCAGACATCTGTTGAGTAACAAATACAGCTGAACATGCATCATCGCAGAGGTTCCTAAATTATAGTGAAGACAACTTTATGATCCAGAAAGTAGAGACTCCTGAGGAGAAGCCATCCTGGATCTACAGGAGTATATTAATGAAATTTGCAGATGAAACTTTGCAAGTGCATTAAAAATCCAGCAGCAGTGTGTTTTAGGATTGACTTTAGCAGAGTATCAACTGTCTCCGGAATGGACTGTCTTCTCATCCATTTATTCATTTTTACTGCTTCACAAGCAAACGAAAGTTCAGGCCTACCTTCTCCTGTCTTTAAACCTGTTTGCATCATCCTTGCATGCCAAACATCTGAGATCTGCAGACTCTAAACTACTGCACTTTGCAAACATCTCTCTCGGGCAGCACACAGCTCATGACAGAGCCCGGGAGAACTAGAAAAAAGGGTAGATTAATAGCACTGTGCCCGTTCCTTTCAAAAATGCAAGTGCATACCTTTGCAGAAAAAAAAAAAAACCAACCCATCATTTGAAACAAATGTTGAAGAGGATGAGGAATCTTAAGAAGCAGAAATATTGAAAAGATAATAATGAACAGCAAATAAGGCATGAGTTTTCAATAAGGCACAATAGCAAAGGGGGCCTATAAAATTTTGGAGTACAAACAAAGAGATATTACATCACAGAGTAAAGTTCAAATAGGGCTTTTTTCCCCCCCTCTTGTTGGTTTCAGGAGATATAAAATAGGCTAGTGCACCAAAACGAGCAACAAAAAGGTTACACTGATTATAATGATGAACTTTTGACAGTAAGACTTACGACTTTTTAAAAAAATGTTCTAGAAGTTTTGATTTACAATGGCACTTACTGGACAAAAGAAAACCAAACAAAAAGCCCACAAAGCTTGATTTTTATCCTGAAACAAGGGAATGTGAAATCTTAGGGGAAAAATTTTTTCTTAAAATTTCTCACATAAATCAGCTAATCTTTGCCATCCTCAAAGAAAAAGCAGCCCTGAATGAAACCGTCTTCATTCCTCAGATTCAATACAGGGATAATGCCAGGTTTACTCTCTAATGATTCATTTCCTTACATCTGGAGAATGTGTCTTTTGAAAATTTAGGGGGGAAAAAACCCAAGGGTTTTTGGTGGTTGGGTTTTGTTTTTTTTTTTCCTCTCTTGCCAAGTTTTAATTTGATGCATTCATTTCTCCGTTACTGTTCCGTCCCAAAGTTTATTGTCTCAAACACTACGCAGCAAAATCTTTTTCTCATCGTCTTCGGGAAGGTAACGTTTCAATTTACATTTGTAATAGTGAGGTACAATCATCTCAGCGGGACGGTAAGCTTAGTAATCTTCCTGCTAAAAACCTGTTCATTAGCTTTATGATAAAATATGCCTGCGTTATAAATATTTCCAGAAAAGAACAGAACTTTTCACTTGTCTACATTAATGCTGACATCTGCTATAGGTCACATAGAGAAAGAAATCTACCTCCAAAAGTGATTCCAATTCAGCATTGTATTATGACTATTATCAAATAATTCCCCTCCACCCGATCAAAGGCTTTCTCTGCATCTAATGCTAATAACATTCATGGTCTTGAGCCTTTGCTTTTTCGAAGATTTTAGACTCCCCAAAGCATCACCTAAAAGGTCACTGAGGGGTCAGGGAGTGTTCAGCTCTTTGATGAGAAGGAACCAAGAGCTCCTTTTAATGTTAATATTCAGCTCCAGTACACACACACACAAAAGAATAAATAATTTCAGGAAGACTGGTCTCAGTCCAGGCACAAGCAATAGGGGAAGACTTTTTCTTGTCAAAGGTGCAATCTAAGAACTACCTTTGCAAGCAAGGAATTTGGAAGGAGATGAAAAAAATGAATGAGAATCCCTCTCTGGTTATTATTTCTGTCTGAATTCCAGTTGGAATTGGACTCAGACAAAGAAGATTGGAGACAAGCACGCTATCAACAAGATAGCAGCAGTGATATACAAACCACCACTAATGAACTCCCTTTATGTGTCCAGGGAGCCCTTCTAAAGCAAGCCTACAAACACCCGCCTGAAGGCTCTTCTTGCTTCGGGCCGGATGGATTTGCTTGCTGTTCTTGCTCGAAGTTAATTTGTAATTTACAAAACCAGTCTCCTGTTAAGAGACAGAAACAAAACCTAAAGGTAAGAAAAAGAAAAAAAAAAAAAAAGAAACGGCGACGGAATCTCCATCAACCCGAAGCTTCAATTTTTCTGTCGGCTGCACCTGAACGGGCGTGCGTGGTCACCGAACCGAGTCTCTTCAAGGTTTCATCACCGCGGTGGCAGCAAAGGCCAGTAAGAAAAGTCACTTGTGGATCCCCATTTCTGTGAGGGAAGGTAGAAAAGGCTCTGAACTGGCCCTGAGCAAGGTTATTAACTTGAAAAGTACTTAGCTGAAACTCTTTCCTGGTGCATTGACTCATGCCCTCCACTTCAGCGAAGCCAGATTACAGTGATTTGCCAACGATTTTGCAGCTGCAAAACGCAGGAAGGTATTTTAATTGCATTTTCCCCTGTGATCAGTTCTGTTGCCATATTCTGTGGCTGAAATCTTATTGGAATGCTTTAAATAGAACAAAGACTTTGGTCGGCTGTTCTGCCCCGTCGCCCTTCCTCTTCCCCAACCGAACTGGTCCAGGTTGTTTGGATGGAAATGCTACTTTTATCTAAGAGGCTTTTTGCCTAGAAAGCGACTGCAGATGAACGGTGCCGACAGGAACTCTTCATAATCACTGGCTGGGCCTTTCGCGCTTGACGTACATTTCCCAAAGGAAGTGCTCTGAGAAATTGGTCTCAAGTTTGGAAATGGAGTGGTGTGAAGTGACTCAGAGCCATCAATGTGCTGATTTACCCCAGCTGAAGATCCTGAGCTGCGCAAAAATACCCCACCACCCCCCGTATTATATGTGAATCAGCTGTCTAGTAATCAGCGGGATCCAGATTCTGGTGGTTTTACTTCCACAAAAGGCAGGAAGAAGGTTTTTATCACATTTTGCCTTCTGTTCAGCTCTGAAGACTTCCCGCCGGATGAAATTCCAACTCACTCCTATTTGCATTAATAGGTTAAACTATTTGCTCTCGTCTTGTTCTTCACCCATATATATCCTCACCTTGAGTAGTAAGAGTATCTATAACTTGCCTCGTTCACCTTACTGGCCTGTCTGGTGGACATGCAGAGACGATGGTCTTCAGGTCCAGCCTCTCGAGAGACGTGGCGTCTTCCCTCACGTCTCCTGAGTTGCCTGGTGGAGCAACTTTCTGACCTCTTTCCGTCAAAGAAGCCCAGCTTCAGGCTTCTGTTACCTGCCTGAGGTTGACCACCGCTCCTGCAAAGTCACGGAGAAGCGTTTAATATCAGATACCGGTTCCCATGAAATGTTTGTGCGGAAGCAGGATTTCTGCTGAGGAGGAGGAGGAGGAGGAGGAGGAGGAGGAGGAGCGGGGGTGGAAGCACGGGTTGATTAGGTCCCCTCAGTTAGATTGGATCTAGTTCCTATCTTGTGCTAATCCACCCCAGACTCCTGGCGGTAAGATCCAAAGCAGCATAAAGCAGATAACAGGAGAAGGCAGAGGGGGCTGGTCAGGGGTGTTTGTAAATAAATCTGGAACCTGGGATCCGCAGCCTGCTTGGTTATGGTTTTGTGAAAACACAATTACAGCATAAAATGAAAGCAGGCTGTGCAATGAAAACAAGAGGAATGCCATCACCCAGGTTGGCTTGTACTGCAAACCACCCTGGTCAATCATCCGAGATGAATGGAGGTATCCGCTGAATAACCTCACTTTGCAACTTTTATGTGAAGGCTTGATAAATGAAGTCAGGGAGAGGTACAAGAAAGTGATTAAAACCAGCCTGCGCAAAAGGCAATGATAACCTCCCTGAGCTTGAAACTTTTTTTCCCCTTCTGCCTGAGTTTGTTGGATAATTAACCCTTTCGTCCTTCGCTCTCCGTACACAAACATTTGTGTATTCCTACAAAGCGGCTGCATCTTGACAGGCAATTTGTCACTGGTACTAAATCAGACCCAGGGGCAAGGCCGTCCACTTCCATCGGGGATGCTCACAGCCAGGTACCGCGATCTGCAGTTTCGTAGTGGCCTCGCTGGAGCAGAAGACCTTTTCCAAAGTTTAGTTCACTCATTTCTTGTCTCCGGGCTCTCTAGGCTGCCCAGTGGCTCACTCAGGCACCTCCTTTTTAGGGACCTTCTTGGAAGAATGTGCCCCCAGGCCATGCTGGCCAAATAGTTCTAGGCCATGCCAGCCTGTTGTCATAATGAGCTTGAATGGGATATTATCAGGAAGAAAGTTTTCACTGTGAGGCTGGTGAGACCCTGGCCCAGGTTGCCCAGAGAAGCTGTGGCTGCCCCATCCCTGGGGGTGTTGAAGGACAGGTTGGATGGGGCTTTGAGCAACCTCGTCCAGTGGGAGGTGTCCCTGCCCAGGGCAGGGGGGTTGGAACTTGATGATCTTTAAGGTCCCTTCCAACCCAAACCATCCTGTGATTCTATGATTATTGTCACTAAAGCAAAAGGCAGTTCTAGCATTATTGTCAGGCAGGGGCCAGGATTTCTCGTTGTGGACTTGGGACCATCATCTGTCATCTCTTGCCATAAAATTAGTTACTGGCTTTTAGGATGACTAGAGTATACAGCAAAGCGTTTTACCCACCTACGACATAGTTGGAGACGAACAGATTTCTCATCCCTAGTTATAGTCCATTGTGGTCCTAGATGTTAAAAAGACAGGGACGAGCAGAGGGGTCTCACAAGCAGACCCTGCCCAAATGTGGTCAGAGGCAGCTCCTTATAGTTCGGTTGCTTCAGTTTTGGTCTGCCCAAGCGCATTAGGATACCGAGTGAGGCGCCGAGATGGGCTCTCATGTGGAGATCCAGAAGTGGGCATTAACAAAATACACGGAAGCTTTCCCTTTCTTGCCCGACGGAGAAATAAGCTTTTCTGTGGGCAGCACCCCCGCTCCCCAGACTTGGCCCAAAGAAGGGCAGCAGCCCCGCTGCCTGCGTTGAGCAAAGCTCCAAGCTCTTTAAACCCTCACCGAGAAGCGGCGTCTTGGCTGAGAAATGTCAACAGAGCTTTTACGACAGCCGGAAAATTAATTGTCCTCTGAAATGGCAGTCCTCAATTTAGGCTTAATCTCTCTTGCATTACTCAGGTAGCTATTGTGAAGTATCACCCCGCTTGCCGCTCTCGCTGACAGTTTCTATATCCCTTCACCACGCCCCCTGGAAGGAAAAACAATCACATAAATCCCTCTTGCAGGGCATGCTCGAACCCGTTTCTTATTGTGGGGCAAATTTATGGTCGCGTTTACTATGTAATCTTTAAAGGGGACTGGCTGGTGGTTGGAGGTCTAAAATTACAGATGACCTGGGTGTAAGCAAAAGTGGATTTGTTAAAAAAAAATCTGTATTTAAGGGAGGAGGGAAAGGGGGTGAGAGAGGAGAGCTAGATGTTCCTTGTGTAGTTTATGACCTTTCCTAAAAACCAAACCAAACCAAAAATATATAAATAAATAAAAATAAACCTTCGAGAAAGGTAGAAAAGCAATTTTCATCCCCCGGCTCTAAATATCTGTTTATCCCGCTGCCATGATGTGAGCATGCCCAGTTGGGATGATTTAGCGCTCTGCTGATGACTACCAACGGAAGGACTTCATGTGAAAAGGTAGTCTGCCACGGCTAATGGGCTCTCGTTTCAAAGGGATGCTGTGTGTACATTACCAGTGTATGGAGAAGGTGCAGAAAGGCCTCGGCAGACATTAGGAATGGAGTGTTGTTGATGATGAAAAGGCACTTTGCTGTTGAGGGAATGGTGGGAGAGAAAAGGCGTATCTGTCTTTTTGATTAGAAATGCATGCTTCCTTTCATCATCTGAGCTGAAAAATTGGCTTCTGCTCTTGGTTTATGAAACCATTTTTCTTTTCCCTTCCTTCCCAGGTTTGCAAACTCTTTAATAAATTAGTTACCGTGAGGTGCATGGGTGCAACAATCACCTTAGAGGCTTTTCCCAAACGCGTCTTTAATATTTTATAAGTATTTAAATAGATTTATTCAATGTGAACAGCCTGATTTATTAACACTGGCACTCTGGCATGGAAAAGGGGGTTCAATACAAATTATGTTGTGTCAGAAATTTTTAGCGGCTAGATCTCAATTTGCCAATGGATTCTTGGAAGTCAGGAAATAATAGGACCCACCCCATGTTAATATTTAATCAGGCTCTGGTGCCAGGTAGGAGAGGCTGCCGAATGAAGGCGACGCAATGGGGGGAGCCCTGTATTACATTAAAATACATCCTGTGCGTTCACTTCTGCGGTGGGGTCGGGGGCGGGGGGGAGAAGCGGGTCATTTATGGTGGCAAGTGAGAGGCTCAGACCTGCCGCGGGATAGACCTGCTCTGTCAGGCTGGGCAGAGGAAGTTACGGCAGACGGTGCGTGGGAAACCTGGGTGCCCAGGTGGACGTCCTGGGTCCGAGAGATGCCTCTCCTTGTGCGGATTCGGAAGACCCTGTGTGGCAGCAGAAAGGCTGAACCTGCCGTGATGGCGGAGTTGCTTTGTAAACCGCTTGGCGGTGATGTAAAGAGGAGGGTGCTCCCAAACCTAATGCTGTCCCTCACAACTAGTGTACCCAGGGAAAGAAGAGTTTCCCGGTCCTCTGGAGGTCGGTATACTGTGGAGTACTGTTTTGAATCGCCCAAAATTCATTTTCACTCTGAAGTGCCCGTGTATAAGATGATTTTTATTTAGCCTGGGTACGTTACACTCACAAAACCAAATTGGTTTTTATTGCTGCATGGAAACACCAAACCGCTTTCTCAGTGCAGATCCCGGGTATGAATTTAAAACGCAAGGAGGCTCGGAAGCCAAGTTTTCCGCAGAAGGGTTCGCTCTCTGGAGCGGAACAGATGAACGTAAGGGCAAGGCTGCAAAATGGCTCTGCACGTCGGCGGGGCTTTGCTAAATCGCTGCACCCAGAGGAGTTAGGAGCCTGCTCAAAAGCTGGCAGCATCTCATCTCTGCCGGGTACCACTGGCACAGCCCCCCAGTCCACCCCACCGGGCAGGGGCTAAATAGGTGAATGAAGAGCAAAGAAGAAAGCTTCAGCAAACCGCAGCGGGGCCGATGCTGGATGAAGAGGAGAAAAAGGAGGACATCTCAGATGCCACAGATCTTTTCCTGGAATCTTTCAGGATGACCCAGCAATGAAGAAACCCTCCAGTGGTCGGGACTGCCTAGCCATAATTGCATGCTCATGGGCAAGTGCTGAGTTCTTTGGAGGGTGTGAACTAGAGTGGTGTGGTTGAAGTGCCTGGAATAACGCTGGTGGGCACTGGCTGAAGTTTTGGCCTGTGGCTGAAGTCCCGGTGACAGTGAGCTAGTCTTTTGGTGGGAACTTCATTCATTACCTTTTCTCCCTTAATTATGTGTATTTCTGTTCCTTTAAACATGTAGCACATTTAGTTTCCCTGTGTGCTTGCTTTATTTAAAGAAAGAAGAGTTGAACTGCTAGTCCTTTGTAATGTCAATATTAAGAAAACTGGACGATGCCCCAGTAAGATGACTGGGTCAAAACACGGGGCTACCCCGCACACCTGGTTCTGCCAAAGTGTGGTTGGACTGGTTTATTGTAAGGTTAGATTGTCGGGAAAGAACCCCTTAGTTTGTGCTGCTGGTATCAGGAGGGGGAAGATAAATGGAGGAGTGGAGCAGAACCCCAAGACTGATTTCTTCAGGCTGTTCATGGTGAAGTTGAATTTGGTTTTGTGGAGCGTAGACCTGAGAGCGTTTTGATTACGTGGTGGTAGATCCAGAGCAAGGTCAGCTCTGTCTTACAGATCTCCACCTGATCCGCCACAAAGCAGGCTGGCTGCTCAGGCTGGGATTGTTAGTCTCTTTCATGCGGTAGTAGTTTTAGCTATTATTAATATATACTTATACAGTTCCTGAAGAGTAAACAGAGATATTAGCGTGTCCCTTGGCATGCAGGGTTGTATGGTTACAGGTTTTGGGCATAGCAAGTTTGGATTTCTGCTGAAGTATCAGCCATGCTTTCCTGCCTCTGGGCAGCAGCTATTTAGGGGTTACCTGTGCTGTGGTGGGTAAGGAGGTACGTCTTTCTGGTGTAGCTTATTAAGCCGGTCTACATTTTAGGCTATCATTTGCCTCTTATGTGGTGCAAAAAAACCGCACGCTGCGAAGTTAACTTCTAAAGCCGTTAATTTGCTTTTTTAAATCACTGCAATTTTTAGCATCTAATATCAACATTCTTAGTAAGGGCATATTACCTCTTCACTGTGGCACATCACATCCAAGCAAGGTGATCTCTTTATTAGGCATTTTGGTAGAGTCGCAAGCAAAGAAGATTCTATTTTTCTTATCTAAGGAAAGGAACACCATCATCTACTCCAAACTGAAATATTTAGGAATGGATTTTTCCCTGTATTTTTTTCAAGTTGAAGCTAGATGGGGAAGAAGCAAAGGAGCGAATATCAGAGGGAATAGGGCAGGTTTCACAGTTCAAATATAGGAAGCTTAACTATGTTGGTATTAGGAAAAAAATTAGGAAAATGATTGTTATAAAAACCATTGTAGAAAGTTAAAGAAGGTGGTACTGGTTTTTCAGCTAAGTCTCACTGTTCAAAAGTTCATCTGGACTTTTAGAGAATTTGACCAGCTAGAAGGATGCCCAAAACCACCAAAATTTCATCCCCTTTCTTCCCAAAGGGGACGGCAGTTGAAACAGAGGAAGATCTTCTGCGATGTTCCACTGATCAGGGCCTTTCTTGGAGAAGTGCTCTTGTTTTCTGGTCTTTAGAGCAGTTACAAGGTACTACTTTCTGCACGAGTGAGGCCGAAGTGGTTATCTCAGAAATCTGAATGTGATTTTAATTATAGCTTTTATTATTGGAACAGCTGTAACCAAGATTGTAACAGTCAATTATATATGGAGCTTTACTGGCAAAGGGTGTTTAATATTAAACAATCATTGCTAACCGTGAACATACCTGATATAATAATGAACTTTATTTGGAAGATCAGCATGAGATAAAGGAGTTAAATTTAGCTGTGGAGTCGGCAACAATAACACGAGGGGATATCATGAACTCATTTTATTTGGAAACAGAAAACTCTGAATGTTGTTAGATTATCTTTTTGAGAGCATAAAGTAAATGTTTGGTAACCAGAGATTTGTATTGCTAGAGAGAATCACTTTCACTAAAGCTACAGTAACCGAATGTTTAAATGTGCAGGGCTGAGCTGTCAAAGCACGTAATAACATCTTTAAATAAAATGGAAGCAGCCAGAGCTGCCTTTATCAGTGTCCTCCTCTGACAACTGCTGAGGGTTCAGTTCGGTTCCCGTTGAAGTCAGTGGAGAATCTCCCGGTAACCCGCAGCGATTCCTGGCACGGACCTTACCAAGGGAAAAAGGAGAAGTCTCAAAGCACGGAGGAAGGTGTGCTGCTGTCCCACAGCACGTGGGTCGTTTATACCCCCGTGGGGTGATATTGCCCACCCACAGCACTCAGAATTGTGGCTCGAGCCCCTTGCAAGAGCAGCATCAAAGACAAAAGCCTTATCCCCCCCTCCCCCAGGAGATGTTTTTTCAGTCTTCTAAGTCACTGGGCATCTTTGGCAGTTTTAATACCTAGGTTTTCAGCTTAACTAAAGGCTCAGGAAACCTCTTACGCTGGTTTTAGTTTAATTAAAGCTGTCAATCTGTGATAACCAATGGTAGGCTCAAATCAGAAAGGCTCACGTGGCAAAATCTGTCCTAACCCCACAGCTATGAAGCACTGAGAAAGTAAGCGCGGGCTGGGCCATATTCCTGGTATAGCCAGGAGTTTTTTTGTTGTGGCTGGTTTGTTTTTTTATTATTTTAACTTTATATTTGTGTCTGGCTACATGGGCTGTTTGGCTGAAAGGGTGAGTCCCGGTGCAAGCGAGGAGGCAGGATGTGAAGCAGCCATGGGATGCTGGGACTACGCAGGCTGCCCTGGGCATCACCAGGACTCCCGCGGTGGCTTTTGCCTGCACCCATCGTCCGGACCACGGTTCTGTGCCAGCAGGAGGACAATCCACATCTCCTCAGTCTCATTTTTTCAATTCTCAGAGGCCAAGCTAGGAGCCAGCATTTTGAATTTATATTTGGGCTTGGGTCTTTCTTTTCTGTCCCCACTCTCCCTCTGATTGCTGCTGTTTGGAGCCGGTGGACCAATATTCTGCAAATAGAGGTTGTCTTCATCAGCACGTAAACTGAAATGCTCCAACCAGAGCTCCCTCCTGCCCCTCGGTTTCCAAAGTGCAGCTCAAATTCTTAATTGGGTAACCTGAACTTCCCTGTAATCTACGTATCAGCGCGTATGGGTGTAATGGACATGTCAGCGCTGCGTGCAGTAACACTTTTAAGTCATATAATGGCCCTGTTCACTAGAAGAATAAACACACCGTGCCATTTAACTGCAAACCGGGGGGATACAGAGGAGAATGGTGGCTGGGAGGGAGGTTATCTACAATGTGAAAGCACTTACTTTCTTCTTGCAGATTTTGGGGGCGATCTGCAGCGGCGGTATTCACCTTAATTTTGAGGATTGTCTAATGGTGTCATCGGAACAGTGAGGAGAGAGGAAAGGAAACGGAGAGAATTTCTTCTTGCAAGCACTTTTCAGCTTTTAAGAGGCTTTTGTGTGGCCTGTGCAAGCCTACAATTGGGTATTGCAGAGTACGGTACTTTTATGGGGGGAAAAGGATTAGGAAAAAACCCCCAAAGGTGTGAAAGGTAACAAAAGGCAGTCTTTGGAATTGCAGGGTTGGGAGACACAGCTGAAGTCAAGGGGAGTTTGATCCATGAAAGCACAGCAGGACCGCGCCATATATAGGAAAGCACAATCTGTCAAAATTAAGTGCGTAGTTTATGGTATGCTTTTTGTTTGAAATAACATATTACCGCCTATTTATAGTAAAGCAGACTAAACAGTTCTATACGTCTGCATCTAAGGTTCTCAGACAGAGAGTAAGGATACCTTTTACCTGGAAATTGTGGAGTCAGAGCTCAGAATTGTTAGCGGCGATATAAATGAATACCTGTGATTTTACAGGCGTATAAATCTCAAGCTTCTGCTTACATAGCCCCGTGCTGTCTGCAGCACTGGCTGGATCTGAAGATCACTGCTGGAGGACTACTAGGAAACAAATGAACTCGCAATGCATAGTGTCTTAAAGGAAACTATAAATGGGATAGGTCAAGGACTAGGCATGTAAGCGACAGGAAAAAATCTTCCTTTTAGTTTATACAACTCCCGCTTCCATGTCTGTGCGGATTCCTAATAAGGAATAGTAACTTTTCGAGGCACTAGGCCTGTACATATTTCCTGACCTTATAATTCTCACAGTTCTAGACATTCCAAGGTAGGGGGTCATTCAGACAGAGTTGTAATTTCTTGCGCATATTTATTTCCAAAGTATCTTTTGCATAGTTTCCCAGTGAAATCATGTGCTGGGGCTGGGGAATGCTAAATAGGTTATTTTTCAAGCTTGCATATAAAGGGCCTGTCAAAGTGGACCGTTTTGGACTTATCAAGTAAAAGTGCCGGAGCCAAACCATGATGTTTGTAGCTTGTCCTTCCCAACCCCGTTACGAGCTGGGCTCCCAACCTTCCGACAGGAGGTGACGTAAGAAGGTTAAGGAGCTCTGGTTTTGTTATCAGTGAGGATTTTAATGATGATAAAAGTCTTGAAAGCCTACATTGGCTCAAGAGGACTGTGACCTGAGCCTTCCCCCAAAACCGACATTTTCTTAACCCTTCGGTGTTAGATTTGTGCTCTTTTTTCTTCCCATTCCATAAATAAACACACGACAAATTTTAGGGGGAAAGAGGTTGTAGAAGCCCAGCCTCTCTGTAAATAACCTTAACTGGTTGTGAAAGCACATTTTGAATTCATTTTCCCAGTCCTGCAAGACACGTACTTTTTTTTTTTGAAGCAATTACATTTATCTGATCAAAGAATTAAAATACATGAGGGACCAGCCAAGACATCATGAATTTCAAATATTCATTTCTCAAAATCCATCAGCCAAGCAGCAGCTAGAAGTTATCTACTGTCTGAAAGAGGTTTACACCAAGTATTTGTCTGGCCATTTTCAAAATAATAATAATAAAAAAAAAAAATCTCTGCTAAAAAGCCTACAGATAATGTATTCACCAAGGAGAATCCAAACTCGAGAGGAAGGAGTTTGCCCTTTAATGCTGGGTATGCCCTGCTCAAAGCAGCAGTAAGGAGGGTTAGTCAGACCTCAGCTTTTATCAGGATGCGTCTAACTAATCTAAACTGAAATGTGGGCACTTTCTTTCTGAACTCCAAAAGCATGTAATGCATTTGGGACCGAGGTTTTCCAGCCCTTGTTGAAAAGCAGGCGAAGACTTTCTGCTTGCAGAAATTCCAGTGGAAAAAAAAAAAAAAAAATCGAAGCTTTTTCGAAGCATTTGAGAAGAATGGCAAGGGGGAAGATCCCGTGGAAATTGGGAGTGTTTTCACAGATTGCTGGTGACAGTAAGTATCGTTTTATAAAACACCAGTTAGGCTGCATGTGACATATGGAGACAATTTCTGCCTCAGCTATATTTACCTTTCCCTTTGATCTGATGGGAACAGCTCATGTATGTTGAGGCCGAGCTCGGTCTCCAGTATCCTGTTTGGTTTGCGTATTGGAAGACGTTTGGACGAGCTAAGTTGACACGTGCCGCTGTAACGAGGAGGGCAAGATTGTGCAATGAGCCTGAATTTAGGCATGTGGAGGGACGGTTACGAGGTGATATGAGTGAAATGCATTAAGTGCTGCCTTTTTCCTTTATCATTAGAGAATCACTGAAATGTAAGACTGGAAGGAAACTCCATAGGCCATATATTCTGTTCTCCTGCTGGAAGGCAGGATCAATTATACAGCCATCCCTGGCAGCCATTTAAGTAAAATATTACTGGAATGAAGAGATATTCTTTATATTTAGAAGGGGGAATACTGCCAGCACAGTTAGTTAGTTACCTTCTGGAAAAAAAAAGAAGAAGAAGAAAAAAAAAAAAAACATAAAAGAGAGGTTATTCCAGCTCTCTAAGAGTTATCATTCAAATTAGTTTGATGATTTGCTTGGGATCATTGGAGAAGCCTGACTAGAAGATATAAGTGGCACGTAAGACAGGATGTATGGAAGTGAAAAATCAGGAGATAAGATCACAGAAAGGCAAAGGAACAGGTTGAACAGGCTTCCAGTTGAGGTGATGACTCCGAAGGCCATAGTAGGAAACAACTGAATGAACGTGTGGAATTCAAAAATACAAAGAGCTGTGGGTTGTATTTTTGAGCTTTGAGGTGTCTCAAAGCTTAGAAGTGAGGTTTTACATGGGTTCCCCCCCTTAATTAGTACTGGAGATTAGTATCTGTGTGTGTGTTTGCTTACATAGTGCTGCCTTTATTCCTTCTGAACAAAAAAAGTACAATAATTTTAAGATTTTTCAAAAAAGAAGCTTAAAAGTTCGTTAAAGTAATTGAGGAGAGAGAAAAGAACAAGCAGTATTGCTTTTCAGATCCACATGGATCCAGCCTCTGCTGTAGTCGTATCCCTGGAAGGTTCCTTGCCTGGTTGTTGGGAGATTATTTTCTAAAGCCAGACCATTTCATTGGGCTTTCATCAGAGCTGCAGTTTTCTCTGCTCTACCCTTAAGTGTAAACACTACAACTATTTGCAGAGTGTTATTGGTCATTTATTTTATCAATCTAATATTCTTATATTACGCATCTTAATACCAGTATTAACTGTTTGGGGTCATTTCTTATTTGTATACCAGAAAACTGCTTCCAATGTTACTACTTATTGGTCATAATCAATTAGGGAAGTTTTTAGACTATGGCAGTCTTATATAAATACACTGGCAAAGTTCACCTCCTATGATTTCTGACAATTAAATTGTTCTGTCACTTTGGGACCTTCATTAATCTCAACTTGTCATCCTTGTTTATGCAGGTTATAATGGCCTGTGTGTGTAAGTGAAATGAGATGCTAAAAGCCCATGGCTGTTTAACTCTTTGATGTAAGTCAAGCAGGATTATGTTGTTAAAGGGAAAAGTTGATTTTATTTTTTTTTTCACCCCCCAAAATAGCACCATGGAAATTATTGTGCTGTTTGATGACTCGCTATGAAATAAGCCAAGGACAAGCTTTACAGAGGGGTGAAGAAAACCGAGTTGACGGTACTGTTGTCACAGTCCTTTGTGTGCCTGCATGAGGGCACATAGAAATAAAGATGTGGCAACGTGGACCGCTTTCTCTTCCAGCAAAGTGCTATAAAGACATCATGTTCCACAGAGGAATCCAACGGCCAGAGTTTTTCAGGTGACTTTGCAGGATCGGTGTTACTCAGGTGAAGGACGCAGCTAAAGTCTCTTGAAACTTTGAGGTGGGAACGTTATTAGTAGGCCCTTCAGTCTGGGTAATTCTGGCAGGCTGATGACTTGGGACCACTGCCGGCACCTTCTGAGGACTTTGGGAATTGAAAGTCCACTTACAAAATTGAATTTAGTATTGGGGTTCCTGGGGAAGTTTATAACTTTCTTCTTTCTTAAATTATCTCCAGCGTTCAAAGACCTGCTTTCTGATGTCTCCAAATACCCTTTTTTCCATCTTTTTTAAGGTCTTCAAAGGCTTTCTAGAAGGGTCACTCTGCAGCACCAGCACCGTTACTTGTGTCAGCCTCGGGCGAGATCCTACCTCTTGGAGTGACTTTCCAGCCCTCAGAACTGCCATCAGCTCCTCACCTGGCACCACACACCAAAGCTCCAGGTACCTTTTATTCCATGCTGTTTCTCAAACCCCGTGTTTCCTCTTGGGCAAGTACCTGCTGAAACTGAAACCCAACCTAACAGGTAGTTGTTCTCATTTGCAACTGGAAATGAGGGGCCAGGCCAAAGCAGGCACTGGCCCGTGCTGGCAAAGCCAGGGATGGAGCACAGGTCTCCTGACCTGCTCAGGGCCTCCATCCCTACGCAGCTGGCCAAGGTTAAAGAGGAATAGCCTTTGAGTTATCCATCTCAAATCTAAAAGGAGTGTAATGATATGCTATCCTCTGCACCCTGAGAAACATACGAGTGACATCCTCTCTCTGAGCACTAATTATCATAATTCTTAGACCAGAGAGAGATCCAGAACACTGCACAAATTATCACCCAATATCTTTAATAAATGTGGATGGTAAGTTACTTGCAAAGGTGCTGGTTAATAATCTGGAACACATATTCCCAGACCTAATTCATTTCAGTCAGGTGGGATTTATTAGGAATTAGGCTGTCATGCAGGAGTATGATACAACTCTTCAGTACAGTAAGTTCATACAGAAGCAGAGGAGAAAGCTGGTGTGTCTCATAGTGATGTAAATGACTTCAACCACACAGAGACAGACTATTTCTGATTTTCCTAAATTTCCAGATATGGACGACTCTTTGCCACTGTACAGTAAAAGCCAGTGGCACCCATCGACCTATTGTAAAAACGCCGCTGCCGGTGGTTAGTGGCCAGGCTTCCTAAGGTACAGAAAGGAGAAATTTCTGCTTGAGCCAGAGTTCACATCACAACTGCATTTCTTTTTTCCTCTTACGAGATTCGTTTATAAAGAAAACCAAATCCCATGCGCCTCGAGGATGCCCATTTTGGATGTGGCTGCCTTTCGTTACTGCCTCGAGAGGCAACAAAGCGATGGGCTCCCACCAAAGATGCCTCAGCGTGTGTACCTAAAGTTCAGCAGGATGAATGCGGGTCTTGGAGGCAAACTGCCAGATGTTATTTGTCGAAGCTGCCTCTAGGCTGCTCTGAAGCATACCAACACATGTGTCAGGGCAGAATGAGAGTCAGGGCAACTTTCCAATTTTTCTTGCTCCCAGAGGCTCTCCAGGGGAAGCTGAGTTTAGGAATAGAGAAACAAAGACCACGAAAATGGGAAATCGGTGTATTTTAGGTTCTAACGCTGAGGCAATTATAAAGCAGTGTATATGTAATTTCACCTTATGTTTTGAACACAAACCAATATTCCTGTCTTTCTAGATACTTCAGCATGCGGTGAGGTGCATAAATCAGATGCAAATGCTCCTGGAGCTGTGGGGCCAGCATTACTACTCCTGCTTTGACAATGCCAGCTGATCGTATACTTTGGGAATGAGGTAAAGCTTTAACGGGCCTTTGGAAATAGACTTTTTAAAATCCACACTGGATTTTACTCAAGAGCACGCTGAGAAAATCTTGAGTTTAGCCAGTTCATTTCCACCCACTGCCTTCGTGCGTCCGTATAAAATAAACAGACTGAAACATTTTTAGCATCGGTAGCAAAAATAAGTGGTTCATCCTACAGAAGAGAAAAACACTTGCCCAAGTAAACATGGCATAGTGGTGAAGCACTGTTCTTGAAGTGCCAACCCCACAAAGATGCTATTGCTTATATTCTTCTTACATTATCATCTCTCCATGAACAGGCAGTTTACTTAGACTCATATCTATGGGGAAGGTCTATTTTTAGCATGTGTTTGTACATTGGCCAGTACAGCCAGATGCTGATATCTAATACTTGCCTATTGAAAGTGAAAAGACAGAACTGAATGTAGTTTAAGAAAGGAACTCTCAAAAGAGTTTACTATACAATGCAAAGGGGGGATATTTAGTTCCTAACCGCCACTTCTCTGCAATAAGATGTAGCATTAAAGAGATTACAGAGATGGATTCCATTTTTTTTTACCCCCTGTTGCAACTTTACCTTAGTAACATTCTCCATCTTAATGTTGGCATCAGTCATTTTTGGTACCATGTAAATTACGTCTAGTACGTAATTATGTAGAGCTGCAAGGTTGCATAAATAAATCCTCATCACTTTTGCGTGTGAACCCTGAAGTGAGTACACCTCAAGACCTGTAAAGAGATTAATTGCACCAGGGCCACTTAACTGGGGTGGAATTGTGCACTGAGCTCTTCCAGGATGTGGTCTCTCGTGTCTGCAGGATATTGTGTCATCTTACAGATGTATCCCTATACATCTCTATATATCAGATGTATCAGAAAACAATTACCACCCCTCCAGCAGCGGTGGCAGAGAGCGGAGGGCAGCGGTGGTGCTCTCAGGAAGGGAAGTGGGGTCAGCTGAAGATGGGCAGTGGAGACTTTCACTCAATTCACAGTTCTTTATGAGCCTCAGAAAATCGCTTGATTTAAAACGCGGTGTTCAAAATTGTATTTGGACGAACAAGGGCTTTGACAAAAAATGGAATTTTTTGTTTCTGAAAAAGCAGTTTTCAAATTTTCATTAAAAAGAGGAAACTGGCATTTTCAAATGAAAATTCCCAAATTTTTAATGAATTTCTGGGGCACTTTGAAAATTAACTTGGATAAAATCTACCTCACAAGTCATTTATCTGTCAATTACAGCCGTCTAATATCCTCAGTGTCTGTAAATCAGTTCCGTTTAGCAATACCAATTAAGCAAAATGTGGCTTTAAAAATCTCACAGTATATTTAAATGAAGTGAAAATATTTTCATTTTTTAAATGAGCAATCTCACATAATTAATTAGTTACAAGTTTTCCGTAATCACTGAAATACAGGGCCATAAAGAGGCAACCTCGTACGGATGTAAAAATGGGTTCGTGTGTGTGTGTGGGCACTCACACATCTATGTATGCACAACACACACTTTTGTGTCCCCACATGTGAAAACACACACACACGTATATATATATATACACACACACACGTGCATAAAATCCCTGATTAAACTACTGGTGGCTACCTCTCCAGGCAAATAAGGCTCATAAATTGACACATTTTGCTTAATCTGTATGTAAAGCATGTTACACATCACTGTTATAATGCAGACATCTTAACTTTAAATGAGACGAAAACAAACATAAAATTAGCACTTTACGGAACCCCCTGCCACTCAATTTGTGTTGGGTTTAACACCTTCTTATTTTATATATCCTTCTACATAAACAGTTTTATATCAGCCCTTGATATGGTGCCTTCAAAGAATTAAATGTTGAGCTGTTTAAAAGCACTAATTAGCAGCTTTAATACAAAGGGGAGCATAGTTATTAGTAAAATCTTGTAAACCTAGAATACCCTTCGGGCCCAGTCATTTGTGTGTGAAATAACTCAATAAAAATATTATATTGTTAATCACAAAAACCTTCAAGGGAAATGCTAGATCTGGGAAGAAATATAAACTGTACCTTTCCAAACAAAGGAGGAAAAGTGACCGTCCACATTAAAGCGAAGCCATAAAATCCCAAGAAGAATATATTCATTGATAAAACGCAGCTTGTTTCCTCGTAAGGGTTTGGGCAATCTGTAACCTTATGCACATACAACAACAAACATACATTAATGGTGTTTAGTTTGAACACAGCTAGCGACATATTTATTAAATTAGCACTTCATTCCTTTCAATGACGTGCAACAATGGCAAGGCTTTTTCAGAAGGTAGCTTTTTGGTAGTGGTATGATAGTATTTAAATCTATACAGTTATTTATCTGCAATGGAAATCATACCTATCTATATGTGTCTATGGACCATTAGAGGTGTTTATAAAGGCGTTGGAATTGATCGATTTTCTTTCCCGAAAACTATACATGTACACTTAATTTTGTTTGATAAATTTAAACGTATGCTTGATAGTGCTGAGGTCTACTTCTTTCAGTACATCACATATGTTTTATGTTAATAGTTAATATTTACGATGCAGGTAAATAATTATATTCTTAAACGTTTAAAAATCGCACTAATTCCAATGTTATTAAGGAGGTAGTGTTTCTAATTTATACAATGTGGTATAGCTGAGTGGCACTGGATAACAGAAGAAACATGCTTAAGTACGGGGAAAATAATGTGGCTGACAACTAAAGCTTAAAAATAAACCACTAGGAATCTCAGAATTTGCAGATGCTAAAAAAAGACCTAAGACATTACTTTTATAGTTTACGAGTGATTTCATGAGATACAACTGAAGACTTTGACCTTAAAAAACTAACTTTCTGCCAGTGTTTCAGTGAAAGGTGTTTGAACAGCACTTTTAATTTTAAATTTCAGGGGAAAAATTCTGAGGTGCGTTACCCCTCTGAAATTGTTATTATTGTATGTTTTATATGCCATCATGCAGAATCATTGTTTTCATCTGGTATGATCCTTCTCCTCATCTTTCCTGGGAAAAAGATTGGGGGAAAAAATGCTGGGCAGGCATATTTCATCCAGTGTCATCATAATGATGGTCTCAGTGCTAGTGGATTTATTTAATTTTTTTTAAGGAAAAATAAATAAGGATAGTTTCTAATATTTGCGTAGAATTTTAAGTAGAAATTTCTCCATAATGAGCAATATCTATCCTTTCCAGCTAGGGGCTACTATGAGAAACAGATTTATTCAAAGCCCCAGTCTATTTGCTGTGAATATATTTTTAATGTATTTCTCTAACATGAAAGAGCTGGCCGGAGCTTAAACATTTCTATTTTACTTTTTTTGTATGTCACGCTTTACTTTTTATGGTGTTTTATGTTACAACCTAATTAGTATCTTACAGTGCCCTTACATGTACTTAGGGTGTAGGGTTTCACTAAATACACTGGGCGTTTTATTTTGGGGGGACCTCCGTGACACACTCTAAGCAGTTTTAAGCAGGCTCGGGATACGTTTCCAGTCAATCAAGCCCCAGGAGATAGGTTCTCCACCTCTGGCTAACGCGCTGCCGTAAAACCTTCACCGTTTCTAACCGTGCCATACATTCTGTTTTTAAACCCCTACCCGTGCATGGCCACGGGATTCGGGGGCGGGAGGGG
>JAOXNO010000024.1:18058827-18069618 GCA_028565335.1 Limnodromus scolopaceus | reverse complement strand
ATCCACGACTTCCCTGGGCAACCTGTTCCAGTGCCTCACCACCCTCACTGTAAAGAATTTCTTTCTGGTGTCTAATCCCCACTTCATTTGGGGATTTCCACGCTTTTTGAAGACTTCCACGCACCTGGCTGAGGCCAGGCCCTATAAATGAAGACCGAGACACAACTGAACTGTGTCATCATTATTAATGATAGATCTTAATCCTTAGCAGTGTCGCACCAGCTTTCCCATTTGCTGCCCAGACATGCCAAGAGAGCAGACCAGAAGCGTGACATGAGCAGAGCCCTCTTCTCCAAGAGAAGCTGCCAACCTTCTCCTTAAGGTACTTAAACCCTGACAAGGCAGCGTGGCAATACTGAAGTCATTTGTGGTGAAGGAGGACTGTGCCTGAATTGGGGTGCGGGGATTAGTGTGGTAACCCTGCATGACTGAAACAGAAGCTTCTGGTATTTTATTGTGTGTGTTATTTGTTAGATGCCGTGAGTCCTTTTTTCACTGAACTTCTAGTATTATGTCCCAGAGCGGAGCAGAAGGTTTGCCTAACCGTGATAAATTTACATATTTGTGCATAAATATTGCATTGAAAATGGCAGGAGCAAATAAACACATGTATTGGAAGGAGATTAGGCCTCTGTTTGATTAGGTCATCATCTTAATATGAAAAAAAAAAGTCAGGTTTCACTTTTTTCATTCACTTAAAGAGATAAGACTGCCTTGAATCTGTCTTTCACACTGCAATTTTGTTTTGTTTCTTCAAGAGAGGCACTGAGGAGAACTGATTGCAGTTATTCTTGACATTTTAAATGGCCATGCTTTTCCTCTTGGATATGGTACCCAGATGTATAGTTAGAAAGTTAAAGTGGCTCAGCTAAAGATAAGGATGCTGTGAACTTTGGTTTTACAACTCCTGCCTTGGCCTCCCAGCCCAGCTGATTTAGTAGGAACGAGCTTGCCCCGGCTCACAGAAATTCAACTGGAGGGGAGGAAAAAATAAAAAAGAGGGGGGGAGAAAAAGTCCTCCACTCCAAACGTGGGAGTGATCCCGGCTCTGCAGCCCCCCAGCAGGAAAGGTAGCTTCTGCCCGGGCAGGAGCTGGGGTTGCCTGGGTTGAGAAATGCAGGAGATGGAAAGATAATAAAAGGAAAGCGTGGTGAGCAGATTGCTTGAGCAGAATATCTTAGCTTCATAAAAAAAAAAAAAAAAGACAAAGAAAAGAAACCTACAGACAACTCCCCCCCCCAAGCCTCCAGTCCCCTGTATGAGGCTGATGAAATTCATAGGAGAGAGAGAGACATAACGAAAGAAATTGTTTATTTGTTTGTTTGCCTTTCTAAAACCCATTTGGGAGGAACATCAACGAATATACCATACATCAGTTATCTGCCGTATACCAGTTACACTGATGCTGGAGACGTCTTTTGTTAGAAATTAATGTATGTAATAAAGTTTTACATTTTTCATATGTTTTGAAGTATGTGGGCCATAATTCTTTTGACTGCATAATTACTTTTTGTACACAAGAAAAATGAGGTGCTTAGTCCTAAGTAAATAACCTCAAAACAAACCAAGAAAAACAGTTGCATCTTTTTTATCTTCTGGGTCTTGCACAATAAATATTTTGTTAGAAACTTAAAAAAAAGAAAAAAAGAAGTTATATGTCCTCAATATAATTTCACTTAAAAAAAACCCCAAGCCCCTCTAGGATCACGTTGAAAAATACGCTGAAGTTATTGAGGAAAAGAAATGTATTTGTGACATTTTTAGGCACAGATGAAAATAATAGTTTCTGGAAGGGTTTGCCTGGTTATTAATTTTAGCTGAGTTTTTTTCCTCTCTTTGCTTCCGGACAATCAAAAAGCTCTAGTAAATGAATTTCGGTAGATCCGAGATCATTTAGTGCTCTCGCTTTTCTGCCGCCATTGCCTTTAACCGAGCCTGAAGCTGGGGCTGACGAGCCGGCGTGATGCTCAGCCGCGGGAGAAGGGCAGTTGGGTTGAACAAGCCGGCGATGGAGAAGCTATGGCTGCAAACCTAATTGGCTTTATTTTGATTGCTAATGGCAGGCCAAAAAAAAAAAAACAACCAAAAAACCAAACCCTGGTGAGATAACCTCCTAAAAGTCAGGAGGCTGGCTTGTGTATCGTGCCAGGATGAGAGAAGGGTTTGCGTGGCGGGTTCTTTCCCTAGTTCAGGACTCTTCTTTGTTTGCCGGTGTGGTTTTCGGAGCTTTCTGGGTGATGTTGGTTTGGATTTGTGAGGCTGACGCTTTTTTCCTCAGGACGGGAAGATTTTTAGAAGACTTTTAAAGAAAAGAAAACATGTTTTGCAGGGATGGCAGCAGCAGCTTGGGTTCCCCAACCTGTAAGCAGCTGTATTTAAGGGGTGCAAGTGGTTGCTCTGGCCGTGGACCACTGGCAGCAGCTCGGTCCCTCAAGGAAAGGAGCCCTGGAAGAGGTCACAGCCGATTTACCTCTCCTAATCCTTAAGCGCTGAACTAATGTCAACTCAGGGTCACGTAAATACAGAGATAGGAAGAGGGGAGGAAGGAGTGTTTTGGAAAAAAAAAAATAATCAAGATATACTTTTTAAACTAAATGGAAATAAGCGACTCTTTGGCAGAAAGCAGGGAGTCACACCGGGTTTGGCACTGGCTTAAATAAATCAATTAAAGTACTGATTTAAGTTAAACCAATATGCTAGCAAGGCCTTAGGTTTTCATCTTCCAAAGACTTATGTGCATGCTTGGCTGAACAGTGGGAGTGATTATCTGTATAATTCATGATAGGAATACGGCCTTATTATTTAAGGATTCAGCTTCATAATATATACTGTATTTGCAGATCGTTGCCTCTGTACAGGGTTTCTGTGGATTTGGAGCCACTTGCTCTGTGTGAAATGTATTTCCAGCTCCTCCACCCACCCCGTGTGCTCTGACGGTTGGGACTGTTGGCTCTCCTTCCTCCTCCCCGTGAGTCGCTGGTGGTGCTGGTGAGGGACGTGCCGCTTCTGTGGAGCCAGGCCATTTTTTATAAATATGTAAATAAAATTTACCTCCTTTCGCTGACCCTTCCAAGGGCCGTTTTTGGCCTGCAGCAAATATTTATGTGTGAGCTGTAAACCCCTGAAACTGAGGGGTTATAGTGGAAATGCTGACAGAGTATTAAGAGACCTTTAACCCTTGGTTTAGCTGGCCCTGCTGTAATTACAGGTCTGTCTGTTATTTTCAATAGCACTCGTCATGACCTTGCCTCTATTTTTTAATTATAGTAGAACTTGTGAAGGGAATTATTACTAAGTTGGGGGTTCCCCCTCTCTCTAAATTCAATCTTTATTAAACATGTAAACTGCTGAAGAGGCAGGATTGGGCTAATGGCCTTTTCCCTCCCTTCCCCTCCCTCCCTTCTGGACTGTGGTTCAAGTTGTGCCTAAGCCCTGAGTAAAATGAATGCTGTGATTTGAGCTTCCCGAGTCCCCCGTGAGCACTGAAACTGGCTGTACAATAAGCATCAAAGGTTAATGAACAAGGGAAAAAAGTTGACATTTTATTTGGTAATGGTTCTAGTGCTTGAAATCCGAATGGAAAAGATGAGATCCAGGAGGAGGCTGCCTTTTCTTTTCTCCTTCCCTCCCTTTTTTCCCTCAAAACATCAGTGTCTGGAGGAGGCAGGTCCTATCAGACCCCAGAAATGCCTCTCTAAAGATGTTTGTGATCGCAAAGAACTGGGCCGTAGCTTGCGGTTTAAGTAGAGCAGCTGGAATACATTTTTTTCAAGCAGCACTGTCAGTCCCCGCGCTGGCTTCTTTGTGCTCTCCCCTACTTTGGGGAAGGAGGGAGGGAGGGAGGGAGGGATGGATGGATGGATGGATGGATGGATGGATGGATGGATGGATGGATGGATGGATGGAGCTCGCTGGGGTGACGATACCCAGCCCCTTGCGCTGCTGACCCATGGCCGTTCAGCAAGCTGCCGGCGCTCGAGGTGGAAAAATGCCCCGTTCCCATCAGCTGCACCGTGTCCTCTTGGGTTTTCCCAGCTGGCCCCTGCAGAGGCTCCTTTGGCCCCGCTGCCCGAGCTTAATGACACTGAAGTCACCCACCGAGTCAGCAGCACGCAGGGAATCCCTCAGGTGTAGGGTTGTTTTCCAGCTCGGTGTACTGCAGCGGTGCTGAAGGGGTGATAGAGGGATGTACGCTTCCCTGGCTGATGAGCATCTCCCTGCAGCCCAACAAGGACCTGTGTGGCTCCATCCACTGATGGAGGAGAGAGCAGCCAACATCTCCAGTATCACCACGGGGCTCTCCTGCAGCAGATGGGTCAGCAGACTTGGAGCAGTGAAGGGGCCACAGGTAACCTGGAGAAAGGGGGATCCTCCATCCTTAAGTTATAGGTTGGAGAAAAGTCTTTTGGGTTGAGCATTGGCTTTTCCTATCACGGGGCACACATAAACTCTGAGTTTGGCATACGTGAGCGCCCCCGGTGCTGAGGGGAGGTGAGCAGAGAGAAAAGTCCCACGCTTGGAAGAGCGCAGCGGCTCCTTGCGTTGCAACACCGGTGTGTTAGAAAGAGATGCACTTCAAGGCAGGAATTTTCCTGGCGTCCTCTGGCTTCCTGCTCGGATCCTCGAAACGAGCCCTGGGAAGGGTACGGGCTTTGTGCTGGCCCTCGTCCCCCCTGGGGAAGGGGACCTTGGCTGTTCTTTCAGTATCTCCCCATCAGATCCACAAATTGAACCTTTGGAGCAGTTTAGGTATTTTCTTTTTTAATGGGAGTGATGGATTGGCCTTCAGTGGCTGAATGACCTTTCTGTTCCAGTCTAGACAGCTGCGGAGGGTTTGAGAAGCATGACTGGATCAGGCCCTTAGGAAATGCTTTCACTAAAGCACTTTATGTACATTCGGAGAGCTCATGAATCACCGGGCTTTTCAGATAACATTACCCTTAAAATATAGTAGATTATATTCATTTTAATATTTACCCAGGTAGGATGCAAAGCGTGTGGCCATGAGGCGTAGCGCGGCGTTGAGCGATGGCTTGTCTGCATTGTTGGTAGGTGAGTAATTGGAGTTGCTGCGCCGAGGCTGTGGGACGGGGACCAAACTGGCTGGATATTTATTTACATGACTCAGTGAATGAAACTGAGTTGGGTTGGAAGCATAACTCATAGGTGTTATTCTTTCTCTCTCTCCCCTCCTCTCCCCACCCTCCCCCCTGCCCCCAAAAATGCAATTTCGGAGTATCCGTGGCTTCTTTGCGCTGTGTCTTGACACTGCTTGTTTCCAACACCATCATCCTTTACTGAGGTGCAAGGGAAATGGATTAGCACAAGCCGGTGCAGTTAATTAATATTGTGTGGGCGAGAGAGGGAGAGGACTTTTTAAATGGCTTGCAGTACATTTATAAATCTGTCCTACAGCCTTCAGTGCTTGTAGTTATGGCTAAGGATGCTCTGCTGCCCCTCATCTACCGCCTCGTGCCACTGGCTGCATTCTCCTATCATCACTGTAGAGTATTTTACCTGCTGTAAATAATTTTAGAGCTTAAATTATGTGTTTACACTTAAATACTGCTGATACTTAGTCATTAATGGAAGAACTAGCTGCATGTTGACCAAAGGTGTGAGCTCTTGTCTGGGAAAGCTGAGCACTTTGATTGATAGACAAAATTTTACAGCGGAGTCATCTCTGTAGGTTGAACCAATCTTATCAGTGCTTTCCCTAGAATATTCTTAAGAATTCTAAGCAATTCTTCTGCCTTACCTGCTTTCCATAGGATACCAGGGCTGGCGTGGATAGATCTTGACTGCCATGTAGATGTGTACAGAAGCAATACTGGGCCAGATTCTCCAATCTCCTCCTCCTGTGTAAGTCTACCAAAAACCAAACTAAGACTGATTGTACTGACACGTGGGGTCATAGAATCACAGAACGGTTTGGGTTGGAAGGGACCTTAAAGATCATCTAGTCCCAACCCCCCTGCCCTGGGCAAGGACACCTCCCACCAGACCAGGTTGCTCAAAGCCCCATCCAGCCTGGCCTTGAACCCTTCCAGGGATGGGGCAGCCACAGCTTCTCTGGGCAACCTGTTCCAGTGTCTCACCACCCTCACAGCAAAGAATTTCTTCCGGAGATCTCATCTCAATCTCCCCTCTTTCACTTTAAAACCTTTACTCCTCGTCCTATCGCTCCCCTCCCTGACCAAGAGTCCCTCCCTGTGTCTCCTGTAGGCCTCCTTTAGGTACTGGAAGGCTCTGCCTTGCCTTCTTTCTTTCCTGCGGTATCTGTAGTTACTGAATGCTCAGAAGCAGTTATTTCCTTTCTGGAGGCAGTTATTTGCTCTTCTGTAATAATTTGTATATTCCCTAAATGCCACAGGGATATTCTCCTCGCTAACTCTGGCTAAAATAAAACATAACGGAGGAAACCGCTGGCTGTACGTTAGGGCAGGTCAGGAAAGGGGCACGTTGATTTACGCTTCCGAATGACCCAATGCCATGAAGCGTTTAAAGGCACGCTTGCTCGCGAGCCCGTGAGGAGTCCCTGGTTGCCACCGCCACGCACGGCAGAGCAGCAGCGGCCCCCGCGCTGGCCCCGGGAGGAGGGTACCAGCCGCTGCCCCGCACCGAGAGATGCTGTCGCCCCCACCTCTGCCCAACGCGAAAGCCGAGAACGGGGCAGGGGGGGGAACTCACGCCCTCGAGTCATTTAGGTGCTTCCCGAAATCCTAGGTGGTCTACCAAAGTGCCAGAGTAACTCAACGAATTTCTAACGTTTTGCTCGTTCCGTTTGATAGGTTGCCAAGCGGGAGATTTCAAGGGGTCCAGAAGTCACTCGGGTGAAAGAGCGACTTTCTGCTGTGTTTTTCATGTGAGTAAAATGCCGATCTGTAAAGGATTAGGAGCCTTTCTTCAGAGTTTGAACTTTAACATTCCTCAAGCCTCGCATTTTTAATCTTCAAAAGAAAGTAGTCATTTCATGGCGAGTTATGGAACGTGAATTATTTATTCCGCCAGTAAATATGTGATTAGGCATATTTTGAAAATCTGTAATTAATCCCTCACCCCTTAAACCCATAAGAAATGCTAATATGCCTCTGAGGTAAGGCAGGTTTCTATAAAGGGCATTATGTAAGCTGTTCTGATCTGTTGTGTAATTATGTTTGCTGTCTGTAGTGGAAAAAAAAAAAATCCTAGTGAGAATTTGCTGTGGAGGAGAGGGAAGAAATGGAAGAAAAAGCTTCGCTCCTCACTGAGGAGGCGGCGATTATTAAATGGCAATATATCCAAGGCTTTTCGTTTGGTTGGGTTGGGTTTCAAAGGGTACGGTGTGGTGCCATGCGCTGGGCAACAAAATCAAAGCTGGTTATTGTATTCTTCCTTGATGTAGCAAACTGTCACCCCTGCCTCGATAACCCTAAGCCAAGGAGCTATTTTGGCCTGGCTCGTACACTCACTGCTTAGCACAACTGTTGTTCACCCCCTTACCCTCTTACTCCAGCAGCTCCCCCAGCGGATTTCTCCTGATAAAACAGGGAAATCTTGAATCCGAGCGGTACCTTTTGAACCATTTCCCGTTTCACTTTTTCATCCTGCATCCTGATAACACAGTAGAAATAAATATGACCCAAAAGAAAGAGATATATGTATCTATGGCACAAGAAGGCTTTCCAGCTTGTTGTTGGAACAAGGAAATCTGTTGAGAAGAAAAATATAATTGATCTGACTAATTTTACCATTGTGGGAAGCGCAAGAACAGGTTGCTAATCTGGAACGTGCTTTTAGTTTGGAAGGACTGGACGTATTTTAAGAGCCTTTCACTAACAGCAACTGCCAGAGCTCTGTCACTTTGCTGTAAGAATCTCTTCTTGTCATTTTAACTTCACTGAGAGGACAAGTGCAAGCTACTACTTGAGCCGATGAAAGCAATGAGAGATTTCAAGGTCCTGATGCCATTTTGGTCAAAATTGGGCACTCTGGCACTTAGGATGGTACTTACGGGGCTCTGTAAGAGGCCAGCAACATCATACACATTGGAAAATATTATATAAATTGGCTCAAAAAGCAAGCAGATGAGTTTGTGAAGACACGTTCATAGGTGATTAGTAAATACAGCCACCTGCCTATGACAGTAGCCGTAGGTTGCTTTTTTCCAAAACAGAATACCAGGGGAAAGACTTTCCTGTATGATGTGCCCTGTTCCCTGTACTCAACCATCATCAGAGTCATAATTATTGAGCTTAGTTCATTATTTCTTCGTCTCCCACCAGTGGAGGTAGGTGGGAACCACATCTCCGTGCGCTTTTTTACCTTCTTCCCAAGGCCTTGGGTTGACCTTCGGTCAAACTTATGGCTTCAAAACTCTCTGTCCTCAGCAGCCCTCTGAAAGAGACGTCTTCAAATGTATGCTGAGCTTGCCCACCACACTTGGGAGCAGGCAACATATGCTAACTCAGTACTTCGTGAAGAAAGGCTCGCTCCCAGAAGTCAACCAAAAGGTTGGGCATCGATCAAGCAGACGTACAGCCTCTTCTCTTCTGGAATGTAGGCAGCTTCAGGTTAGAAAAGTTGCAGCTCCTAAAACTCTGCACTAAGAAGAAGCTACTTGTGGAAGCCAAAAAATGCCTGTCAGGCTGCTCCTCAACGGGAACATATCCCAGAGTCGGTGACATCTGCAAAGTGGTGATGGCCCCATTGATGTGAACGTGGCTTTTTTTCAGTCTGAAGTACTCTAAAGCATTCAGAAATACAGCTGCTCGTGGAAGTTGTTAACCTGCTGGTGAATTTGGCTATTTTGTCGTTTGTTGTCTTTATTAGAGGCCTTGGAGGCGCAAGATGATGCGACGATCTCGGCTTTATCTGAATCAAGAAGCATAACGACAAAGAGGATGCTGCTTCACCAAGGAGAAAGTCTATGAAAACATAACGTGTTCCATTATGATTTATTGTTCTGAAAGCCTTTAATGCATAGGCACGCTCTTAGGAGAAAGAAAGACTTTTCCAGGGAGTCATTTATGCCACCTTAAATAGAAGCGTCGGCTTTTCCATACCCGTTAGCCCACAGCAGATGGACAAGACATCTAATTTTCTGGTGCATGAATAGTTGACTGAGGTGAATAGAAACCCTGCTCAGGGTCTCGGAGAACCTAGCCCAGATGGCATTTATGAAGAGCTTCAGATGCGTTGCTGAAATTTTACTAATTTTAAGCCCAGATGATAATTTCTGGGGTCCTAAATGACGAGTATTCAGCACTGGTGCTTGGCAAGGCTGCGTCTGCTTATTTTTATTTCAATTACGCGTAAGTCAGAAATAGTCTTGTTTGTATTTTAAGGGACAGTAAAAAGGGAATATAAATTCCCGTAATGTGATCTTTTCAATGAGGTTTCGTTTCAGTTTTCAGTTCATTCTGTAAAGCGAACGTACAATAGAAATGCCGCCAGTGGACATGGTAGCTGAAAGTATGCTGGTTTCAGCGATGGGGAGATAAACCCCTTCTCAGACCGCGCTTTTGGTGCAAAGAAGTATCTGTGTCAACAAAGCAGTCTTCAGAAATGTGAAGGACTGCTGCTGCAAAGAGGAAAGGAATAATCAGTCCTCCACGCCTCTTGCAGATAGGACAAGAAGTAATGGGCTTAAATTGCAGTAAGAGAGATTCAGGTTAAAACCCTCTTGTGATAAGGACGGCGATGCGCTGTGAGACACTGCCTGGGGAGGTGGCAGCGTCTCCAGCACTGAAGGCCTTAAAACCCCCAAGATAAGCATCTTTCAGGAATGACACAGGTGCCACGGGCCAGGGAAGGGACTGGTGACCTCTGGAAAGCCCCTCCAGCCCTTTGAGGCGATGACTGGGGAGGGGGCGGAATGTGCTTTGGGGTGGTCTGTGATGTGAAGCTGTGCCTGGTGCTGGTTGTCATCTCTGATGGGGGCTTTACGTTGTAAGGTCTGGGGAGCAGCAACAGAGCTCTGGACTGGAGCTCTGAAGATGGATAAATGAGTTCGGAGGAAATAAGAACTAGCATTCCTCATTTCAGAAAAAAAGTAATGGAGACAAATTGGGCAGAATGAGTCCCAGGTGGACCCTCTCCTTGTTTTTCTGATGAAGTTTTGGGGTACATCACTGCCCACCTTTCTGGTTGGCCACAGAGACTCCTGAGTGAAACAGTGGAGTTGGAGTGTTTCATTTGCACCATTTAGCTGGACAGGAGACTGCCAAAACCTAGAGGAGAGGTAAAAAGGTATGGGCATGGGGGGAAATGCTGCCAAGGGAGAAAGGGCACTGAAGTACAAGGAGCCTTTAGAGGGCAGTAAGCATCCTTGGAGGGGGAAAAAGAAGAAAAAAAAAGAGTAGAATGTAGTGGTGAGAGATGGGATGGCGTTCAAAGAGGACCCAGAAGGAAATGCTCCAGGATTTTGGTTGACAAACCTTCAGACTGTACCGAATTTCTCAGGCTTGTTCATACCTGACTGGTTTCTAATAATGCCCATGTTATGGAGCTAATGAGCGTAGGTGAACAGTAGGGGTATAATAAATGCATTTCTGCTTGGCCCCTGCCAAGACGCTAGCAGAAATTTGGTGTTACCTGTCTTTTAAACTCAGACCAGGGTTTGGTAAAAAAGTAAAGGATCAATAAAACAAAGGAAATCTGAAAACCTTGAAATCATAGAATCATATGGGGTTGGAAGGGACCTCTGGAGATCATCTAGTCCAACCCTCCCGCCGGAGCGGGTCTGCCTAGAGCACGTTGCACAGGAACTTGTCCAGGCGGGTTTTGAATGTCTCCAGAGAAGGAGACTCC
>JAOXNO010000024.1:18026533-18037999 GCA_028565335.1 Limnodromus scolopaceus | reverse complement strand
AGCAGGGGAGTTGGACTACATGATCTCTATGGTCCCTTCCAACTCTAAAAATTCAGTGAAATTCAGTGAAATTCAGTGAAACAGTTTTCACGTAAAAGTGGTAGGAAGGGAGGACACTGCTGTGGTGGATCCCACTGGCTGTTGGTCCTCTGTAGGCATCTTGGATGGCAGCTTCACTTCCCACCCCTGGCACCCTGAAGACAGTGTCCTGAAGCACCTAAACAGGCTCAAGAGGTGGGTTATTACACCACAATTATTTTTTCACTATTTTCTGTGAATGCACTGAAATATATAAAAAAACCGATGGGAGAAGGTAAGAAGCTAAACCCCATTTTTTCTTCCATCCTGACCGGTTTTCTCTTGAGAAGTGGAAAATCTCGACCCATGATGGCAGTTTCCCATGCCCATTTTTTCGGGGGACCTCCTCGTTGGTGGGACAAACCCTCCCCAGCCTCTCGGCATCAGCCCAGCTGATAAAGCAGGAGATGCTTTACAATATTTAGAGAAACCACGCAGGAATGTGAAGATGAAGACAGGGAGAACGTGTGCCAGTCTGCTCCACTAACCTGCAGTGTGGTAACAGCAAAATAGCCTGCCATCTGATGCTCTGGATGCTGTGACCCTCTGCTGGCACCGTGCAGACCTCAGGTATGGAAACCCTCCCCCGGCAAAATTTCTTGTCCTCGTTAGTGCAGCAATTTGAAAGACGTATCTGTAGGGTCACGGCCAAGATTGGTAATTGTAGTGATTGTGTAGAATGTGAGGAACGGGCACCACAATGTTGGGATCCATTCTCTTCTTCTTTGGCCACCCAACAAACCAGCACCTTTCCCACCTTCATTCCTCCAGGAAATGTCTATGTTGAAACATACTTTTTTCCCCCCATCTGTATCAGTTGGCCTTATAAAAGATGCAACCTCTTCGTACGTGGATGCCTGGTCTGGACCAATACGTAGCATTTCAGCGCTGGCAGCGTACCTCATGCTTGGGCAGGAGCTAAAAGGTTGGCCATGGTTGGTTTTTCCTGAAGAATTTGGGCAAAATTCTTTTACAGCTGTTTTTGCCTATGGTTTGCCTTCGTTTTTTTTTCACTGCAGACCTCAAAAGCAATCCCCTCGGACATGGTTATATATATTTCACTGTAAGTGAAAGAGAAGAAAACAAATAAAAACACAACGAGGCTCTTTCTCCACGTTGGTACTTTTCTTCAGACTTTCTGCTGAGGATTTCCAAGTGCGTTTGTCGTCGTATGGTAAGGGCTCTGAATGAATTTATTGATGGTAGCTGGAAAAAAAAGGGGAAAAAAATGAATGAAATCCCTTGAGACAGAAGGTATGTCATGAACTTCCCCAAGTTATTTGCAAAAGTTTCTGCCAGTATCAATAAATCCCTCAAATTTCAGGATAGGCTACATTAATTACAGGATGGCATTATGTATTTAAAGGTTGCTGAAAGTTATATCTGCGATCAGTCATGTTCGAACTGCAGGTTCGGGGGAAGTAGTTGTTATTTTAATACGTAGGCACGCACGCGAGCAGCAAGAGCGTCCATGATGTTTTAATAGGCTTTTATTAGTTCGTACTCTCCTTGTAATCTTGTTTTACAGTATGTGCGCTCAATGTGTTTGTGTCTGTGCTCTTCATGCACACGTCGCAGGATGCCAAAACAGCCTTCTGCTTCCTTGTTTCCAACCACTTAGTCAGGCACTTGAACGCTTTCCAAATCTTGTTAAAAAACCAGAAATAGCGCTATCACTTCTTGCCGGAGCGCGCGGAAGAGATGGAGATGGCGGTGGACGGAGAGGGCAGTGGAAAAGTGGAGGAGGAGGCAGCTGAATGGTGCTGGGGGGCAGATCTTCACGGGGGAGCTCGGAAGAGCCTCCGTGCCGCAACCTCCCAGACCTCATCTGGGGCTTCCCGCTGTCTTGCTGCGGGAAGTGGGGGGGTTTGGTTCACTTGCTGGATGGGGAAAGCCTTGCAAAGATGCTCCTTGTACATTACCTCCAGTTTAAAACCTCCACGCGCCAAAAGTTCCCTGGCCAAAAATCACAGGGTATTTGTTTAATGATTTATTTTTATTTATATGTATATATAATTATTATTCTTATTTATTATATATGTATAAAATCTTAGTTATATTTAAATTTTACACTTTTTTCCCCAGGAAAACTTGAAGTAACATGTAAATAGGAGTGGGCTTTTTCTGAGCAAAATAGATTTAAAAATCAACTTAGTTTTATTCACTATTTTTTTCTGAAACTGAACTAAGCAGGCCAGCTCAATTTAGAGTCAATAAATGCTTCAAAAGTGCATTTCTGGTGAATTAGAAATTGCTCCTGAGACAGTTCAAAGTGTTTCAGCCAGGTGAGGTCTTGCTGGGGAACACTGGGATCCTGGTTTCTCCAGAGCATGTGCTCACTGCTTGTACCTCTTTTTTCTGCTTAGACTAGATGTTTTCTGGTGTGTATCTCTTAGGCAAGGAAGCATCAAATTTGGCTGGTGCCTGGAAGCTGTATTAATTAAGTGGACACACAACTGGAGGCAGCAGCAGAGAGTATTTTCCTTTGGGTTGCTCTTGCGGATGTGGATTCTCTGATGTCTACAGGTGGTTGAGTTCATCCCATTGCTTGGGGGAGTCAGCCATGGTTGCCTTGGTTCCCTGTCTCCATGAGGTGGGAACATCTGTCCAGTTTGACTGCAGCCACCCAATGGGTTTAAAAGCAAGCATTGACGCAGGCGTGTGCCCACGCACCCATACATCCACGCAGAACGTGATGAGGAGCCAGTCCCCATAGCCTTAAAGAAACCCAGATAAAAATAACGTTGCCATAAGAAGCTTATGTTATGCATGAGTAAGATGACTGCAAGGCTCCCACTGCCTACTGAGAGGCATTGGGATTTCAGATTCCATTAAGGAACTTGCCAAGGAGTCGTGACACAGCCGTTGCTGACTGTCTACGCCACAGCCCACGTTTGTTCACGGTCAGCAAAAAAGCTGGTCAAATAACATTGATCAGATTGTTTCCTTGGCATGTCCCCCACAGCCTGAACAACTTCTTTCTGCAGGGTTTTTTTTTTCACCCAGGTGACATGCTAGATGCAGCGCTTACTAATTATCAAAATTTGATGGTCTCGAAAGAAAGTTTGAAGTCAAGTGTTGGGTTTCTCAGTGGAGCAGCGTCTGTGGCCCCAACCCATGTACTGAGGAGCGCATGGCCATGTGCTGAGACTTCTTCGTTGTCTTCTTCTTCTCATAGTGTCTCCTTGCAGACATGGCCTCCATGAAACATCACGGCAGGTAAGAGCTGTCCAAGCCAAGTTGGGCAGCAGGAGTGTATCGTCTCCTGGGGGGAGGTTGATGGTGTCTCAGACCACCGAGCCTTCCACCCTGCTACCAAACTGGGGTAAAAGAGCCACTTCTCAGGGAGAAGGAAGCAAGTCAGGTGCTCTTGTGGGATGGGCTGCCCTCCTAGAGGTAGCAAAGCTCAACTCTGGCGCTTGGGATGTGGTGGTGGTGAGAAATAGTGGCATATTTTTTTATTTGTAGAGGGTATGACTAGCTTGATGTCATGGGTTGGGTCTTCTTGCTCCTCCAAGAGCAAAGGATATGGGTGAACCTCTCCCAATATCAGCCTGTGCTCGGTGCAGCAAGGATGGAGGTCGTGGAGGCTCAAATTAAATCACATTTTTCAAATGAGTGGTGTCTTTTTTTTTTTTTTTTTTGCAGGAAAGCAACGAACCTGCTTACCCCAAGGCCGATGCACTCTTGGAAAGTGAAATATATATGGTAATCATGATGGCGGGAGGGAAAAATTCTCTTCCATAAGAAAACTCGGTACGTAAACACACAACACAGCTTCATTTCACCCATAAGAGGGTTGCGCAAGTGCAGAAAAGTCCAGGTTTTTCTCCTGTCCCCCCAAAGAAACATAATCCAGAGTTTATATCGGATGGTTTATGGGAGTTTATTGGAATATCCAACAGGGTTCATGTAGTGTGTCATAAGGTAAAGCCTGTTCGTTGGTGATTTACAAGCAGTGTGTGCCGGTGTTACTGTAATTTATAGACCACAGATGGTCAGGGGGTGCCCCTGCTGACTTGTAGCTGAATAAGAAGCTGAGCCCTGCGTGTCATCTGCTGCAGGTACCTCCGGCTCACTTCCCCAAATTAGTGCTGATGGAGACCTGCCTTCAAACCCAGAGGGTCCCGAGACCTCTGCCTTCTAAGCTGGGCCTGTTTCGGGAGGGGAGAGGCCACAAATGATTAAGGCTGGGGAAAAAAAAAAAAAACCAAGTATATCGGAACGGCACCGAAGGAAAATTGCTTTTTACGATAATAACTTCCCTTCTCAAGGCTGGTACTTCATTTGATGGTTTTTTGTCACCTGTTAAATGGAGAAGGAAGAATGTCAATCCCTCCTTTCATACACTGGTCCAAGACAAACATCTCCTCTACAAAAATTTATATATATTCATAAATCTCCCTTGTAATGACCTCTAAGGTAGATCCTATCTTTTTTTCTCGTAATTTTCCTCTTTTAGGTAATTACTCTTTCACTATATTTTACTATGACTTTCTTTCCTGCCTGAAGTTTACCTAAGTCATTGCTTCTTTAAGCCTTATTAAATAATTGTCCCTTTATTCCGGCACATCTTTCTGATCCCCCAGGAATTTCTTCCCGGTGGATGCAGGAGGCGGAGGGAGGACAGGGCCGGCAGCACGTCCCACCCAAATCTTCGGGACAATTAATGTATTTTTTTTTTTGGCCAGGGGATCGGGCCCCCTTTTCGCCTTAAATTTCTCTGGTTGACAAGGTTCCTGGCATCGCCCCGTATTTCTCCCAGCCCTGTTTTTCTGTCTTGCCCCTGATGGCAGGAATACCGCGGTGCTCTCCGGCACCATCCGGCAGCCTGCCTTCAGAGGGATGTGCCGGATCCGGGGATGCCCGGCGCTCAGCTCGCCTGCTAACAGCAAGGTCATGCATTTTAACAAGGCGCCGCCGATTCCCCCTTTTTAAAGGGCATTGATTATGTTTTGTTAAAATGGGCTTTGAACTCGGCTGACCCGTCGCCGGGTAGGACATTTCAGGGTTTGGTTTTTTTCCCCTGCCTGGACCACACTCGACACCTGTTGGGGAAACACGGCTGCAAATGGCACTGCGAGAACCCCGTGTCCCAGCTCAAAACTAAGGGGCTTGATTATTTTTTTTCTCTCTAAAGACCTAAGAGAATTTGGTGGCTTCCTTAGTTAATAAAAAGATAAAAAAAAAAAACCACAACTTCGTAATTTCTTATCAAGATGGGGGAAAAAAACCCACCCGATAGACAAAAGAAGCAGAAGGAGAGCTGTAATGGAAATAAAATTGACAGCCTCTCAAAACTCAGGTGGCACTTTCCTTTTCCAGTTAATTACAGTTTTAATTACATGGCTTCTTGTGACTCCTTGATACCTAATAAACTAGACTCTGTGGGGCGGCAAAGTTGAGTTTTGCTTGAACTGCAGGTGTAAGGCTCAGCATGAAACATAAATCAACTTCTTAAACATGTTCCCAGGGTGTGTTCAGGCTTTTTCTTCCTATTCGCTTGTAAAAATCACATCTTTTCACCATTGTTGGGTTAAAAAAAAAAAAAAGGAAAAGAAAGAAAAAAAGGATTGAAGCTACAATGCAGTGAGTATTACCTTTGTGTCTTTGGATATAGAAGTCTCCTTTTAAGCAGGGAAAAAAAGGCTTTTCTTTTAAGCTCAGATCTGATAAATTTTAAAGGAGTGATGCATTATCCGTACAGATCTTCTTGCATTATCATTTTTTCAGTGGGGGGGCATAAGATAGAAGAGGAAAGTACATTAGCAGCATGACAGCGAGGGGAGGTCAGTATGTGGAAAATAAAAGAGACGTTCAGCCTATTGGAGCTGCCTCTTCTGAAGGTCCTGAAAACAGAGAGTGCCTGTTTATTCTTTGTGTGTTGTGGCCTGGAAATCTGTGCTCCAGTCAGGTTCAAGCACAGTGCCATATATTACCCGTCAGCGGGGTAACACGCTCATGACCTGTTGCAGCAAAACGCTGGAGGAGAACGTGGTCCAGAAGCTCCCGTCGGTCTCAACCCCGGAACATCTGATGGGGCCAAGAACCTCCGGCAGGGAGAGCTCTACTGTCACGACCACACGCGAAAAGGTCTTCCCTTTTCCCCAAAGCAAACAAGACTATTGTAAAAAGAGGGGAGGGGAAGAAAAGGAGAGGAGGGCAAGAGGCAGGAGAGCCTCACAGATGGCGTTTGAATGTTGGCGCAAAACACGAGCAGCCATCAAGGTTCACACGGGCAGCGATCAAGGTTCACACGAGCAGGTTCAAGTGTGGGACGTGAGAGTCCTTCTTAACCTGTGAACCACAATCTTGGAAGTGTGGTTCTTTTTTGTGTGTTTGTGTCTTCTTACTGGTTTTATCCTCGTTATGAGTGAAGCAGGAGAGCTCTGGGACAAACCTGCCTGGTTAGCAGCGTTCCGTGCCCAGTAAAGGGAAGGTGAGAGAAATTGCCATGTCCTGCTTGCTTTTCAACATGAATTTTTGGTTTCTGGGGTTTTCCCATTGCTGATTACCTGAAGTAGTGCCGTTGTGCTACTCCTTGGCGTGCTGAAGGCAGCTGAGGATCTTTCCTGCTCCTCCAAGAGCTTTGTGACCATCCTCTCTGCAGCCCACCCACCACCTCCCCCATGGCACATCCCAGCTTCAGGATCTGTCTTGTGAACCTTGCCGACGTCTTGCTGACACCCACAGTGCTCAGAGCCACCTGAGGCATGGTCAAAGGCATCTTCCTAAATAAAACTGGCATATGGCTTGGACAGAGCAGGCTGATTTCAACCCTAACTTCAATAGAAATCTTCCCTGAAAGACAAACCCTTACAGACTTGCTATTCTGGTTAAACAAAAATCTTCATTAAAGGCAGACCACAGAAAAGACTAACTTTTTTGGAAGATAAGGAAAGCCTAAATCAGGCCAAAAAGTCATCTCTTTTTCAGCCCCACTTGTCACATCACCACTACAGGAGGTGCAGAGGGAAGGCTGGACTCCACAGCTGGATGATCTTTCCTTCAAGCACTTCTGCAGCCCCCACGCAAAAGCCGGCCCCGCCGCCCTTTGTAAAAAGCCGGATGGATCCACAAAGCTGTTGCTCTTCTCCTCTTCAAGTCCTCCCCATCAAAACCTACCCCTGATTTGACACCTGGAGCAGAAGAACTGCAGAAGCTGAGGGCGGATGGAGATGCTTAACGTGCAGTTTGGCTACGGCTATGGATACCCGCACTGTATAACGTGGTTTCTGTTGCCTGGTCCACACAGGTGGCACGGTGACATGGACTTCTGTGCCAGCCACAGTCCAGGAGGACCTCAATGCTGTGGAGCCCCGAGGCTTTGCAGCCTAAATCCTGAAACCGGAGCAGGCACACCTCGGACAGACAGGTCAGTGTTTTTAAATACCAGTGTTAACTCTGAAAATTAACTGGGAAAGTAAAAAAAAAAAAAAAAGCCAATCCTACAGGCAAGCGAGAATTTGCAAGAGGAGGAAAAGAAGAATTCTTCCCGTCTTCCTCCCAAATGAAGTGTTTCATCATCATTTTCAATTAGTCTTGGTTTTATTTTTGAAACCACACAGAGAGGCAATTATAGTGTTGTATATACTTTCATATATAGTTTTTCCAGAGTGGGAAAGGCAGGGTAAAATTAAGGGAGCTAGGGAAAGGAAGAAGAGTGGGAACAGGACTTTAAAAAGGACTTTAAAATATAAAAGAAGGTTAAAAAAAACAAGCAAAAAAATAAATACCTCTCATCCTAGCACTGCAAGTGGGGTTGAGAGTGAGAAGAAAGAGAAGAAAAAAATCAAATACACAAAAGGTTTTCGTTCACAACAAAGAAATGAAGCAAAACTTTACAGCTGAAACAGGCTATGCTTTTTAATTATTTTTTTTTTTAAATGCTTCCTGTGATGGACAAGGAGGAGAAGAGGTGTGTGCGTGCCAGAGTGGGGGAGAGGACACCTTCTTCTCTGTGCGTTGAGCTGCCCGTAGCTAGAGGTGCAGGCAGCGTCTTCCAGCTTGTTGGGAGCTTAACCATGGGGAATGACTGGAGAAAGCTGCGGCGTGGAGCCGGAGAAAGCACAGGGAGATGATAAGGAGCATCCTACAGCGAATACATCCCTGCGGCATTCCTGGTCCCGCCGTGGAGGGGGAGGGCGGCAGCACGGGAACGGCAGCGTAGTATGCACTAAACCATATGCCACCAACCCATTTGGCAATGCGGTCTGAAGTCTTTCAAGGCGGTTCCAACTCAGGAAAGGGCTTGAAAAGTTTTCAAACGGGGTTTTTTATGGTCTGCTGAAACACAAATGACCGTTTTTCATTCTTCAGGGGAAGTTTATCTGGAGGAAGGCGGGCGAGAGGCAGCCACCCTGAGCCTGGTTCCTGCTCCTGAGCTGGACGGAGGAAGCGTCGCAGTGTGGGGAGCGTATTTCTCCCCAAGTTGTCGGCAAGTTGTGCTTTAATAACGGCATTAACAGATAGTGCATGAAAGGAACATGAGCTGCAAAAATGATCCCTTTGGGAAGGAAGCTTGGAAGAGGTTTTTCTTTCTGAACTTGACACCAGGGCTGGGAACCCAGCGCACATCTGTGCGAACCTGCCCGAGGACAGAAGGGATCAGGCACTTGGAAATCTCATCCTTGCTTGAGGCAGCCGTACCGAGGTGGGGTGGACTTAGCTGGGGAGCGAGCTTTTTTCAGCGCCAGGCATCCCACATTGTGCTGGGATGAGGTGTGTGGGGCATCGGAGCAGCAGCCAGGGATGAGGGCTCTCTCTGGGGAGAAATCATGCATGACCATAACTCTGCAAGAGGGTGGACTGAGTGGAGAAATGAGGATGAAGGAAGCAGCAGCACCATCCTCATGGCTGCAGGAGCTGTTGGCCATGCCTTGGCATGAGCAGGGTCACCAGCAACCACAGCCTTCAGCTGCTGCACTGGGCTCCCAGGTGTATTGCTCGTGTCCCTGTATCACACAGGGGTGGTGGCGGGGGTATGGCTGGAGGAACCTTCATCCCTTCAGTCATTTTTGGGATACCATTCATTGGAACGGCGTATAGCGTGAAGAATCATGGAATGGCTCGGGTTGGAAGGGACCTTAATCATCATCTAGTTCCAACCGCCCCACCATAGGCAGGGACAACTCCCGTTAGACCAGGTTGCTCAAAGCACCATTGGCTTGCAACGAAAGATCTAAAAGACATTGAATAAAATGACTAGGGAAAAAAATATAAATCTGCTCGCTCAATGTGTTTTACTTATCTGCAAAGTTTTATGGCTAAATGCAAGGTGAAATGTCCAATGACATGGCAGGCATTTCTTATAAATTGCATGTCTGTTGGTGTTTCTAGATTCTGCTCCTGACATCTTGTAATTGAAGAAGAGAAAAACAGTTTCCAGGAAAATGTACAATAATCCCTAATCTATTGGTTAAAAAAAAAAGGTCCTAAGAATTGCAAAAATAAAGAGAAATAGCATACCCCAAAGGTGCCCTGGATCTTGTCCTCCTTTAAGACCATGGATTTGGAGAGGGCTTTGTGATTCTTGGAGATCCCACCTCTTGAAGATCTTTTTCAAACTTGGGCTGGAAGAGGCAATCACAGCAATGGAAAAATGTTCTGAATGATGGTCACGTACCCACCTCAGAGCAAGTGAAGAGCACAGAGAGAAGAACAGACCATCCAGCACTGTTCCCACCCATGGAAGACGCTGCAGATGTATTGCCTTAGGGGATCTATTATTTTCTGGTTAAACAAGTCTATCTATTGTTTTAACCAGCTTAGCTTTTTTTAACCCGGCCCCTCACAAACTTGGTCCGAGCTCACCTAAACAGTCCTGGTTTTTAACTTTTATGGGGAACGTGACTTATGATTTACTTGATAGCTACAGTGAGCCTAATGAAATAAAAGTCTGACCCGTGTGATGTGTATAGGCTACTGTATTATAAATATTTAATGAGTTATATGGAAAAAAAGAAAATATAGGGGTTACAGAAACCATATTAAAGCAACTAAGTAAATACAAAGAAGGTTAAAGTGTCTAAGTCTATATGGTATAAAGGCTAAAGCAAACCAGATCTCTCTTCTAGATACTTTTCCATGTACAGCAGTAACTGGGCTGCATAAAAATAAGGCAAGTATTTAAAGACAGGCAAAAAAAAAAAAAAAAAGAAAAAAGAGAGATCTGAAGCATTTGGTTGGCATTGATAGCAATCATTTCAAAAAGCCCTGGAACATTTAAAGAGAATTAGAAAGGATTTTGCTGGAATCAAAGGGAGAGCACTTTCCACGGCTGGACGTGTATTTGGGTATCTGCAAACTGATTACATCAGAGTGAGCAGAACAGCCTTGATCATCCAGGACTTTTAAAATCAGAAGAAAGGGGTTTTCCTGTTTGGGCTCTTTTTTTCTCACTCACACATCTTACGGCTTTCATTCTCCTGCCTCCTTGATGGTGAAGTAACATTTGTTTTGGCACGGAGGCTCGTGGAGCGCTTTGAAAGGCCCTGCGGGTCGAGCAGCTACAGCGTGCGCTGAACCCGCCGGGCTGAGCAAACCTGGAAATATTTTAGGTTTACGGGTCGTCTCTGTGTTGTTTTTTTTTTAAAGAAGGAGCGGATACCTTCACACTTCGCCGCAATATCCGCTGGGATGCAGGCTGGGCTCCTGGCTCGCCGCCTCGCCGGCCCTCCATTCCTCCGGCCGTGCCAATCCCATAGCCAGCTCTCCAGCCAAAAAAAAAAAAAAAAAAGGTTTTTTTGGTTTTTTTCACGAGGATCTTGCCATCGCAGGCAATTCACCCTTGGTGTCAGCCAGCGGAGAGAAGGCGATCGAGCCCCCCGCCACCACCAGCCCCTACACCCTGGCTTGCCCTCACCTCCTTCACCCTGGTGGTGGTCTTGGCTCTTTGCTCCTGTTCCCCCCCGGCCGGCTGGGAGGGAGCTGGAGCTGGGCTGGTGCCTTGCTCAGTCACCCTGTGCCAAAAGGGTGAATTTCTATTTGTGAGAAAAATAAAACTACGGAGGGGAGCGGGGCAAAACCTTGGAGCCAACCTGAAGCCTCACCGATGCCGAGAGGGGCATCTCCTCCCCATGCTCTCTCCATGGGAGACCACTCACCAATCCCCCCCCCCCGCCCCAGGGAGCTGGTTTGGCTTGTGAAGCCTGCTGAAAACAACTCCCGTTTGGGGGTTTGGGGTTTTTTTTTCTACTTTTGAGTTTTCTTTTTCAGCTTTCCCCTGGCCTAGGCAGTGGATTTGGCCGGCGGGAGGTGTGGGAGCAGGGGAGAGGGGACTGTGGCAGAGGGGAGCGGGAGGGAGACCCTCCCCTCGCACAAGGGCTCGCATTGGTGGGGCTCTCCCCACCCGCCCCCCCCACACCACCCACCCCCCCATGGACCGAG
>JAOXNO010000024.1:17977680-17992125 GCA_028565335.1 Limnodromus scolopaceus | reverse complement strand
GATCTGAAGAGGACTGCACTGTGCTAACCTGGCTCAATAAAGAAGTCTAAGCACCAGGCCGCTCGGCCACAATGTTTATCTGTAGATCTCATTCTTACATAAAACTCAGCTCTCATCATGGTCAGGGTTTTCCTGCTATAATTTAATCAACAACAAATATCAAGCCCCAAATGCTGCTAGAAAAGTTATGGAACTCTCAACTTACTCATTCTTCAACCATTCCTCCTACTGTTACTACTGCTCTCCTACCACCTTCTTTTCCTACTGTGTAGCAGTAGGAATTCCTACTTAATTGCCCTGTCCCAACTTCAGTCAGTGGTAAAAACACAGCCCCGAGGGGGTTAGATCAGAAGTGGGTGGCCAGGGAAGAGCAGAAGCGTAGGACAACGGCGGCACTTTCCCCATGCACTGTCCCAGTCCACCCTCTCTGCGGTAGACAAGATGTGGGCAAAGTTCTCCTTAAGGCATTAGCCAACCAAAGATGCAGAAGTATAAAACTCAAGAAAATGGTGAAAACAAGGGGCAGTTTTCACTTCAGTGGACTTTTTTCTTCTTCTTCTGGCTTATTTCAATCGATTAATTTGAGGTTTAGCTGCAGAGGTCCATGAATTGAATAATATGCTCTGTTGCCTAGTCCTACTTTGATCTATATTTGCCAAAAATTAGTTTGTGGTCTCTGTTCTCCTCCATTTCTGACCTCTGCAATGTGCATGCCTTCATTCAAGCTTTGCTTCCTGGAAGAGCTCCAGAGAATCCAGAGTAGCCCCTCTAATCAGGCCCAGGTCAGCAGCAGAGTCAGGACTTTTATCCTAAAAGCCATAAGGGCTCCATAAGGAGCAGCAACTGATTCCCTGTGAGGAAACTTCTAACATGTTTTCTTCCGCCCATCATCAAGTAAGACACCAAGAGCAGCTTCAGAAGGTCTGGCCATGAAAAATAACTCAAGGTTTACAAGCAGCAGTAGTCAGCTGGAAAGCATAACTCATTGCTAAGCTGTTTACATGCAGCTGGACCGGACTGGTGTGGAACTGGAAGAGGGTGTGCGGGGCAGGTGGGCACAATATTCCTTTCTATATACCCTTTTGGCTGGCTGTTTGCAGTAGAGCAGAAGGGATCATCAGGGTAATATCCTTCAAGATGCCAAGGCCAGAGGCTGCAGATATAGCAAGAAAACCACTGTCTGGGCTACAGCATTGGGGAAAGGAACACATGGACCATCACAGCCCCGTGCTCCAAAGTTTGGTCGCGTAAGAGGTTTTCCAGGCACAAGAGATGGCTCTTGAGACTGGAGATGCAAAAGCTGCGGAATATTTTCCTCACTTATCACATCTCCAAAAAAACCCCATCGTTTGAAGTGTCTCAAGAGGCTTCTAACTTTCCTACTTGCAGGAGGCAGTGAGTTAAAAAATTCTTAGAGCCTCTGAGGAAAAAATAATGAATAGTTATGTCCACCAAGGATGCTAGAAAAGGTCCCTTCAACACTCTCTCAGTAAGGATAAAGCTTGAGAATCTCATTTATTGAATTATAACAGTGACTTTGCAGGCAGACAGAAAGAGTCCAGGACAGCCTTTTTCACAGAAAACTCACAAAAGGGAAGTTAGAGATGTTCCCCTGAAGAGGTGGCTGCAAATAAAGCAGAGTAGGGTTAAAAAGCGGAGAGCGAGGTGCATCCGCACAGAGGGAGCTCAGGGACTGGGCCTGGTGTGAGCTGACAGAGCTCAGGGAGGACCAAAGACCCCTTAGTACGGTCAACTGACCTCACACAGAGCGAGCACAGGTCAAAGTCTTGGGGAAAAAAAAAAAAAAACCAAACCCAGATTATTATGGAACAGAATCCTTCAGAAACACTTCCACGTTACTCCTGCCGGCAGTGAGACTGCACACTTGAGCTGTGAGCCCACGGCAGGACTTTAATCAAACCATTCCCACAGAAATGCTAAGGCTCTCGAAACACAACTCCTTAGCCAAAATTCCTCCACGGCAAGGTGGAAAATGAGCCTTGGAAGACATAGCCACAAAGCGGGCATTTCTCAGCCGCCGCTGCCGTGTGCTGCTCTTCACCCAAACGCTGAAGGATCTCATTCGTATTAGTGAAAAGCGGTGTCTCCGCCAAAGTCAATAGGGTTTCACTGGGGTAACTGGGATCAAATCAGGCTCAATGTCCACAGGCCTGAGTGTATTACCCACCTCAGGGCAGGGGAATGAGAACAAAGGGCCCCGTATATCGGTATCGGTGCTTGGTCTGTGAACTATCGCTCTCTCTTGCCCACCACGTCTTTCAGCAATGGGCTGTGTGGAGCTGTACAATTAAAAAGTCGTTTACGTTCAGGATTCCCACACCTCTGACGGATGCCTTGTCACAGCAGAAGAGTTTAGCTCGACACCAGAGAGATCTGAGCATCATGAAAAGATGGCTGCCAGCAAAAATCACTCCAAGGTCAACAAAGTAAAGAAAAAGAGAGAAACATACACAGAGTAACCTGGACATGTTATAAGAGCTTCATCAGAGCTGGCTCTGGGTACAAATAAAGCAGGTAGCTGCCCAAAACAACCAAGAGACAGGGCATTTCCCCAGGTGTCTTCCCTCTGCACGGCAGCAAACCCTGGCTCCTGGCTGGTGACCCCATTGGTGGCAACTAGTGTCAAGGATGTAAAGTGGCAACCTTCAAAGCCACCTCCAGGACTCATTGGTAGCCCCAAACACCAAAGATTTTCTGTTTGCAGTGCTCCAACCTGGAGCATAAAACCTGCCAGGTGATGCTGGTGCTAGAGGCAGAATCCCAGGAAGAGGCTGCTGAGCCTGAAAGACCACCACCTGCAGGGACCTTGGTACCTGGCCCTGGGAAAAGGCCACCTTCTTCTGGATCTGGATGGTTGCCCGTTTCTATTTTTCCCCCCATTCTGACTTTTACACGATTATTATCACCACGCCATCCCCGGGGTGATGCTTGGGGGCAAAGCACACAGGTGAACTTCTAACTAGAAACACACACACACACGTACAACCATGTACCCCTTTTGTCAGCCGTAGCATTTTATAGCCCATGGGTGAGCAATGAGCCAGGGCTCAGTATCTGCCTCATGGTATGATATAACTTCCAATCATGTTAATTAAATTAATATGGCCCGCGCTAATGAAAACCACAAAATACTGTTTTGGTGTCCACGAGCACATACAGTTTGCTAATATCGACTTGTCAGTCTGATGTTCCTTTCTACACCAAATACTGGCAATGTAAATATATCTAACAACGCTTTCATCATAACAAAGGAAATTCTGCATCAGCACCAGACTGAATGCAGACAGACTTGTGCAAGCAGCAAGCTCCAGAAATATTCAGCCATACTAGGGCTCACTGGGTCTTCTACAAATGCTCCTCCTAGCTAATCTTTTTAATCTACTTTTAAGGTATATTTTTGGCTCATGTTTTGTTTTAGGTTGGGTTGGTTTGGTTTTTTTTTTATTATTATTATTCTTTCCCTGCGTGATTAGCCATCCAGGAAATGTTTAAATTACAAAATCATAAGGTTTAAAAGATTTATAGATCAAATTATATTAACCTAATGCAATAGGCCAGCCATACGGAAATTAGAAGTCTTTATATTATATTTTGGTTATTAAATTGCTCCCTTTATACTGTTTAGTTTGTTTGTAACAGCAAGGTTTTGCTGTCTGATGTCAGAACCCGCAGAGTAACCAAGCAAAAACAAATGACTTAGTCCTTGGTTCAAAGAAATAATAGGTTACTAGCATAATTAATTTTATGTTTAATTACTGCAGAATGAAACAATTCAACAATATCCAATCAATCCTCGGAATGACAGAACAGAAGGTCAGCAGTTGCTAAGTCAATTGTTTTGAAAGAGAAATTTATGTCAGGTTCTCTTTTATGGGCTGGAGAAAGAAATTGGATAAAAGTGGTCAAGCAAACATTAATTAATTGTATAAATGTAATCCTGTTGTCATGCAAAAAATCACAGGGGCTCCAGGCACAATGTTCAAAACGCTGGGTACGCATCAGTCAAGAACATCTAGAAATGGCATCCTTGACTTAAAACAATAATAACGAAAGAAAGGAGAGCAAACAGGAATGTTTGAAAACCAGATTGGTTTTCCAACTGGCATTCAGAAGCACATTTGCATGAGCTGTTGGGCTCAGCCCGGTGCCTACAGAGACCTGTCCACATCACCACAAAGTCTGACCCCGCTTGGCTCCTTGGTGGCGAATCTCAGAGGTTCTTGCTTCTGCTTCCCCTGTCCTTCCTCAGATTAGAGAGCCAAGTCATCTAAAAGAGAATTTAATGTAAACCAAAAGCCCCGTACAAGTTAATCGGGTTCAGAATTGCCAACTCCTGTGATTATTTTTTCGCTGAGCCTTCAGGTGTTCAGCAAGGTTTTATTTTCCTGCAGTACTAGCTTTTATATGATTGCACATTCCCGTTTCACCTTCAAGTATCAGTTTCTGCTCCCTCATTCCCAGGGAAGTTTTGCATTTCAGAGGCCTCACCTGCAGTTTCCATCATTTTTATGGGTGTTGCTATTAGGTGTATTGAAGATCAGGATTGCCTGGTGGGCTTCGCCATCCTCTGACACCAATTGTCATTTTCTTTGTACCACTCTCTTCTTCAAGCCTTGCTGATGGTAGCGTGGCCGCTGGTGCCATCTCCTGCTTCTTCCTTTAAGCCCAACTTGTAAAACAGTCTTTAATATGCCAATTCACTTATTTTATGCTGGGGTCTGCAAAGGGAAGACCTGGTGCCATAACTGGACCTGGTCATGAGGTACATCAAAGTTGGCCGTGTCGTCTGTGTCAAGGCAGGTCCATACCGGCACCTGGTGTTCCTTACCATTAGCACAAGACGACCTAGGGTATAACTCCAGCTTATTGGAATTAGGGCAACAGAAACATTAGAAGTCCTTGACCTATTTGTCACCATGCCATGTTTACTTCCACCCTCCCAGCCTCTTTTAATCCATTTTTTGCACAAAATCCAGCTGAGTAGTTGTCCACATGCAGAGCACAGGAGCTCCAGGCTTTCTGCCTGTAGATGACTTCCTTCAGCCCAAGGGCCAAGGACAGGTTACTGCTGGGAGGCAGGGAAGTACAGTGCTTTGTTGTTGAGCATGGAAGTTAAGGTGCTCTCTTGCACGCAAACCAAGCTGAGCTCTGTTATGAACCAATTTTGTCACCTCCAAGAGTAGGCAACCCCAAGGCGTGCCCAGCTTTGAGCTCTCCAGCTCACAAAAAAGCATTTGAATGTGCAACCATTGCATGGTGAAAATGATCCTTTCAGCTGCTCTGACATGCTTGGAGAGCTTCTTTCTGAGCCACTTTGCTGGTACCAGAAAGGGGACACAGCTAATGCTCCATCTTGTTCCAGCTCAGCCCAATTCCATGATGGGAAACCAGACAGATAGAGAAGGAGGAGGAAATTATGAACTCCGCAGCACCACACTGGCATTCCTAGGCCTCATCCAGGGCTTGGCCCTTATTTTTCCATGAGAAATGCCAAAACATTTCCAGATTAAGCAAACATACAGCTGTATACTTGTTTTAAATGTATATATTATAAGAGAACCCAAAGGATGGCAACAAGTGGGAAGCGTACGCCATCCAAGAGCCCTGGCATGGCCCCTTGTGATGTTTCTATGGTTATGCACAGTAAACAACGTTATGGAAAAAGTTCCTGAGCTCGAGCAGGGGCTGATTTTTAAATCTTAGCGGGGTAGCCAGTGTAAACTTGAGATGCAAATGCTTTAATGGTGCAATGACAATACAAAGACCTACATGCTTTCCTTCTTTTAACGGTAACTTTGCAAGAGAGACTGAACTCAACTGCTTTCTCTACAGAAGGATGCTTAACACAAAAAGCAAAGGCACGGAAAACAGTAATTTCAAAACGTGCTCCTAGAAAGGTTATTTTACGGTTTTGCTATGCTCAAGTCTGGACCAATGATGACAGCATTACTAATCTTTGAAATGAGGGGGTTTACATTGGGAGTGTTGACATAACCTCAACTACAGCAGGGGGACAAAAAAGGGTACGAGAAGATGGAAATGTATATTTTTGGAAATAGATTTCATTCTGACAACCCTATAACAAAAAAGTGAAATTTTAATACCGTGCTTCGATGAAAAATGAGCTGCTGAATAAACACCAGACTAATTCATAAAGAGCAAACTCAGCCTGTTTAATATTTCTTGAACTGTCCCAAAAATTCCATTGATCACTAGTGATGCTGTAAATAGAAAATTCCTGCCATTTTCAAAGGAGCCAGGAGAATCTCATTGGGGTTTGCCTATCAAACTTAGACACTTTTGAAGCTCCCAGGCTAAAACATAATAAATCAAATATGAAATTGTATAGTTTGGGGCTGAGCTGGAACCTATGATTATGTGGTCTATTCCTGGGATTGTTTTATTTTTTGTGAAGTATTTTGTTTCTACTTAATTACCGTGTCCTCCACCAAAAAGTCAAACATCTCTCCCTTGATCAATCAGCTCTTTGGTTAGAAGTGCACAAATACTTCAAATATTAGCAATTAGACCATTCTCCAGTTTAGTACTGATGTATGATACTGCATTTTGCCTCTTGGAAATACAAACTAAACCCATGTCATGCCCAATGTTAAAATAAAATGTCATACTCTTGGGGCTGGGTCCCCCCATGGGTCCTCCCTTCCCGTCCCCTGTTATTCTTTGTGATTTCTTAGGCAGAGTTATGAAAACAGCAAGATATCAGATATACTGCATTAAGTACATTGGAAGGCAAAAGATCAAATGGGTAGACACAAGCATTTATATAAGCCTGAAAGCTGAGGATCCTTCGTTGTATTTTTCAAATTTTTTCTGTTGTTGTTAAAAAAATTCCTTTTTCCTTGAATACCTCCAAGCTGATAATTTTTGCCCATTTTCCCTGGTGTCAATCCTATTCCCTTCCTAGCCAAGAGGCACCGAGGCTGCTCGGTATCATCGCCCCCCCCCAAAAAAAAAGATAAAAAATCCAGAGTTACTTGGGCGAAGCACAGAAATGAGCAGCATGCTTCCTATTTCAGATAAGTTCACCTTTGGTTTTTTCCCCAATCAGTGACCCTGCCCCTGTCCCAGGGCACCAGGCGAGCAGTTCCTCACCCGGGCTACCAGCAGTGGCTCCTCGCTGGTGAAAAGCTGGATTTATTCCTCTCCTTCTGTTAAAAACAAGCTCCTTCCCGCGGCCGTGCCCGCAATCCCGTCTTTCTCTAGGACAGAATATTCTAGGCAGCAAACTATTTGAGTTGTGAGGAAGGGGGGCTAGCACGGGGGGTAACATACCAATAAAATCAAGGTAGCTTTGGCGAGGGGAGCGGTGCACTTAGACTAGCCTCTCGAAGTCAGGCTGGTTGGGGGAGTTTGGGATAATTTCACGTTAGGCAGAGTTAAAAGCCAGGCTGTCCGGTCGCAGGGCTATTTTAACCCAAGCTAACATCTTTCCCACACTCCTCCCTTGTAGCACAGACATGCTTTCAACTGACAAGTTCTCCCTCACTGCAACGTTTTATTCCTGTCCTTTCACTTGCCCTCCTCTTCCCAGAAAACACTCTGGTACGTAACATCTGTCCTTTCCTCCCTTTTGCTTTTGTTGTTTTTTAAAAAAAAGGGAATATAGATCATTTTCCACTGGCCCAGAAGCCGATGCCCCTCGCTTGCCTCCATTCTTTACCCTAAATCCCACACTCCAATACTAAAAGCATCCGTTTTCGGCTTTGTAAAACAAGGAAGGAGAGAAACGGGTGATGTAGATGTCTGAACCAGCCTTGCACACCAGAAAAAAAAAAAAAAAAAAAAAAAAAAGGAAAAAAAGCCCTTGCCAGGCTACTTTAACTCAACTTTTTGCGCTGAGAAACACCCCAGCTGTGACTTGACCCCGGCTGCAGCAGACTTTCTCATTTTCAAATGCTGCCTCCTGGAATGGCTCAAAACTTCTGCTTCCCTGCGCAAGCAAGGACAGATCTCTTAACGCAAGTGTTAAAAAAGATTTGCGTCTTTACAGTTCAGAGCTGCTCTGTTAATTCCCTTGAAATGCAGGCGCAGAAAGCACCACCCCCCCCCCCCGGCCCCCCGCCGAACGGCTCCCAAAGCCAGCTTCCCATCACTTACCCTACGGCCTTATCCTGAACCCCTGTAAAAACTGATGTGAGCGTAACCTGTGCTACTTCAGAGCTGGATCCATTTGCTCAGGAACACGTCTATCGAATTCTTTCGCTCTTGTACTACGCAATCCAAAGGTTTGCACAGGGCAAGGAGGGAATCTTTTCCTTAACCACCCTTTTTTTCTATACACTCACGCCGCAGAAAACTAAGAAAATACGTACGTATACACACACACACGCGCGCGGGCGTTATAATGTTCTCATCTGCACAGCACAGCTCGTGTTTAAGTTTTATCCCTCCTTTTCCTTTCAAAAGAAGGGGGGGGGAATTTGTTTTAATGCAGGTCTCAGTCCTCAGCACCATACTTCAGCGAGAGTGATAGGTCAGCATGCCTCGGTTTAAGTTTATGAACTGACAGCCCGCTTTCAATGACAAAGGAAAACGTAACCTAGGCCGGTTTTCAACCGCTGATTGTCAGATCCCATGTTCAATATGTCATACGGAGTACACTTCATTAAGGACTGAATTACTTTACTTGTAACACGAGCTAAATTAAAGTCAATGTCAGGCTGCATAAATCACCAATTTAAATGTATCACTAAGTGCATTGAAACAGTCATCATCACCCTGTGCCCTAAAATAACCAAAAAATCTGGGCTTCATTTTTATACGTTGTAAGGATGACAGATAGGAGATTTTTTCTTCTTTGCGAGGGCTCACAATTTTACTGTCAGAAACGATTGAACTTTTAAGGAATAGCAATGGCCCGGTAACACCTCTCATCAGACAAGGTATTTCATGGTGCCGTGAATTCAGAGCTCACAAGGAACAGACCCAGAGCATCCATCAGGCTGTGGCAGGCATCCTTCCTTATACGGGCAGGGTGGAAATTTGGGATCCCGCCTGTTTGAGGAAGGGAACGGGCAGGGACAACCCTGGGAACGCTTCCGCAGTCACCAGGACAGTCCCCCCTGAGGTCAGCCCCGGGCTGGCACGACTCAACTCAATGGGGTATCACAGGATTTAGGCAGACAGTCTTCCCACCGAGGTATTTACCTATTACCAGAGGCAGAACAGACTACTTGAAAAGGAAATAGTTGGCAGGAAAAAATGCACCTGTGCCTCACCTGTGGAAAGTCTCCCACACCCTCCTCCCGCAGCGGTTTTATTCCAGCGCAGCCCTGTTTGTTAAGGTGTCACTTTTTCTCCACACCGAGCTGTGAACAGATTTAAAGTCTCCTACACCCGGCTCTGAAATTTTAGGGGAGGCACCACCAAGGCCAGAGCCGTGGCAGATGTTTCCAGATGACAATGGGTGGCAGAAATAATTAATACAAAGGGCCAACTCTTTATGACCGTTGCCCAAGTCAGGAAAACGCCTCTGAAGTCCAAGATGATACATCAGTGTAAGACTGGTGAACGCAAGTAAAGAATTAGACTCTAAATTGCTCCTTCATATTTATTCCAGCTGTTTGAACAGTGGATTAACTTCTGTTAAATAAGTAAACTAAATTTACTTATTAAAAAGTAAATAAGACTTGTCTGTTCTTTTCAATAGATCTTTCATGTGTTTTTAACTTGAGAGGAAGATGAGAAGTGAAGTAGTGAAGAGGCGTTTTCTGCTGGTCTGCTTGCCATCTGGATCTCTCTAGGGCCTGGCATCTGCAGGATAGGAAGGAAAAAAACCCAAAGTATTCCTGGAAGGAGGAAGAGACTGCTACCTAGTAGACAAATGGGTGATAGAAACCCGGAATCGAAGAGAAGGGAGAAGGGGAAATGTGAAACTCATTTATTTAGCCTCCTAGTGCAGATTTCTTAGCATGCCCCCTAACTTTCTGATCTCTTTGTTTTCTTGAGTATGATGATTTTCATGCCTTCTATTCTTTTTTCTTCACATTTTAGTTTGATGTTCGTTCTCCACAAGCTTCCTGCATATGTCAGCATGAAACAATAGGCTCTCATTACACTTGGCTTCTTTCATCTCCTTCAGACACTGACCTACATTTGTTCTGTTTTTGTCAGCGTGGAAATATTTTCCCAGATCAGTTTGTTAAAAAGAATAAAATAAATCACATGTTCCATATTACCAACCGTGTTCTGTTGTCTAGGGTATTTACTCTAGATGGTCTCGCAAAATGATTTCAATTAAACAGAGGAGTCCTGTGGTACCAAGATACCTGGTTGGAGTTGAAGCTTCGCGCTCACTGGAAGCGAAGTGTTAGCAGAGCATGGGAAACCATACCTCCGTGACCATCAACTCATGTGCTGTCACTGCAGGATTAGCCAAAAAACACACACCCATCACTAGTGTGGTGGGAGAGGGACCTCACCACGTGCATGGAATGACCAAGCCCGTGTCAAGCGACACAAAAAACCTCTTTTCCACTCCACAGTTGCATGCCCTCGTTTCACACTGATCAATTGTTCGTGTGTTGATCTCGTAACACAACACCATTCTGGTCATTCTTATTTTTCCATCAGAGAGCTTGGCCAATTTTCCCATAGAAAGCAGCAATGGGCTGGCTCCAGTCTGCCCAGCTCAGTGCAGGAAGAAGGTAAGAGGTGTGGAGTCAGTGGTAAGACAGTGGGAGACATCCTTTGCCTGGTGCCTTAGGGAAGTCCAAGCAACATTGGTGCATGTTCTAGATCCAGCCCAGGACCTCCATGTGTGCAGTCCTGTTAGGGACCTGTGACCCCTTCCACAGCACATTGCAGAAGCGGCTGAACGGGTAGGAAGTATTTCTGTCTGTATGTTAACTGCAGAAGAGTTTGCTCAACACAGCTATGCTCTCAACTTCTTACACATGTCGAGATCCTAAGGATTCACAGCCTCTGTGACTTGTCAGTGATCCCAGCCGTGCACCATCATATGGTCCATTTGATGGCTGAACTGGATGATCTGAAAGGTCACTTCCAAACTAGACAATTCCATGATTCTAAATACAGAACCAGGATCGAGGTGGCTTTCCCACCAGGCACTCATGGACACCTACGCAAATAGGCCAAGCCTCTTTCTCTGACCAAGCGTATAAAACACAAGAAAATGAAGACAAAACATGAGCAGTTACACAAAAGCCAGTACCCAGTCATACCAACCACATGCTTTTTTACACTCCCCATGCAAAATGGCAGATGCAGCAGGTTTCATCCTAGCACTTTCAAACACCCCAATTAAATACAGTGCTGAGGCACAAAGAACTAGAATTTTGGTAACGTGGTTTGGCAATGCAACCCTGACAACCTGTCATCTGGAAACATGTCACATTTGACCTCGGTCTCATAAACCAGGGGCTAAGTATACTTCAACCCATCCTAGTTTGTGGGATCGCCTATAGCATAAGCATTGCACTGTCCTCCTGAAGAGGATAATTTTTTAAAATAGTATTTTTGAGTTTTTGGCTCATCCGTCCAAGGCAAAAAGCACGATGGTTGAATATTTATAGAAGGGCAAAGCCAAAGCAGCAACAACGTGAACGTTCAGGCGGCCTGAGCTGCCGGGGAGGCATGTGCACAGCTTAAAAATGCCAAACCAACAGAATTTGCCTGCCCCAATGCTTAGCTTCAGGACCACACAGTTTGCCACGCGAGCCAAGCTCCCATGTTTCTCTAAGACCTAAGCAGGGCTGTGCTGTTGGCAAAAGCCAGGGTGGAAGCTGGTAGCAGATGGGTGCAACCATTCTCGCCACGTGGCGTGTTCAAGTGAACTGCCCTTAACGCGCTGGCTTGCACCCGGACCGTCACCAAAACAGGGCTCCTGACACACATCTGATGGCACGTTTGCGAGCGGGGCACTGGACAGAAGGCTGAAGACGGCTAGATGTGTTCTACCAGCCCATGAGGTTCCAAGCACAGATCTGAGGGGCCGTCGGGAAAGAACCAAACCCTAGAGGCTCTAGAAGGAGGCTGCAAAAATTAGACTTTCTCCTGGGTCTGAACCACAACACGGGCACCCCCTGTTCAAAAGGTAAAGGCTTCTGCTGGCCTTAACGAGCATCACTTTGCAGGCAACAAGGCACAAGCCACTGTCCTCTGCTGCCCGGCACGCTCTCTGCAACATGGCACTAGCAGTCCCACCACGTCACATGGACTTCCGCGCTCCCTCGGGACAGGAGCAAACATTGCCACGCAGTACGGAGTTGACCCCTAAAACAATCCATCACGCTAAGATGGAACAACCTCAGGAAGGAGATTTCTCAACTAATTAATCATCATAGCAAGCTCAGCAAGCGGGGGGTTAGAAAAAAAAAAAAATAAATGTATGTTCCCCTTTGATTACAGAATGCACTTCAGGAGCCATATTCTGATATTTCCTGATTTCAACTCCTATTAAAAGCAGCCTGAGAAGGGGCCATTTAGGCGCTCCAGCCCCGGTCAAAAATATATTCTTTGGAGAGACTTCAACTCTTTTTTTCCATTTAAGCGCACAGAAAGATGACATACTTACTCATGAATCATACAGTAGGCCAAAGGGGTCTTTAAAGTCCTAAATCACCGGACATATCAAATAAAGTTTTAATACTGAGGTGGAACATGGAAGATAGAGTGGCTTGTTCCTCTCCGCAAAAGCTTTGCGCTACCAGCCGGGAGCCATAAAGTCACTTCCACGGGCAAGGTCAGGATTTTCCTCACTTGGATAGACCTCGTGCACGGTACGAAGACTGCCTTTGTAAAACACATACCACCCAGAGGTATCCCTCATGCAGCCAAGTCACACATGCCATTGAACACACATAAGAAGTGACATGCGGGGAGGCTCCTGGCATACTGAAGGAGAAAGGTATTTTGGAAAACGCTCGCGGACGTGTCCCCACAAAACTGGAGACCTGTCGTCTACTCTTCCCTTTATAACGGCGATAAACCCCGAATAACAACTAGCTGAAGACTTACTGTTCTTAGTTTGAATCCCCCCCTCCCTTACCCAAAACATGGGAAAGATTGGGTCCCATTGAGGACCTCCTCGCTCTGGCCTGTCTCCATGTGCAACAGATTTAGTGCCTCAGCCAGAAACCACAACTCTCAATGCTATTGCCCCCACACCAAGCTTCTGACAAGTACTGTAGACTTTTCATAACTGATTAGGAGATTATTTTGGCTGGCCTTGCACTTGCATAGGTGATTCCTAATGAATGTGTAGTGCTTTGGTATATGATGCCAGCTACAAGCTCTTTATTAGCATTTATTGGTATTAGGTAACGTTTTGAAATGACGGGACAAATCATTCCCAACCCCAAAGGACTCTTGCGAGCTTTAGAAGATATTTATGTAGAGGAACCACTGTACTGAAGTTCACAATGACGTCTTTCCTTGTCCTAAGCAGGTGAAAGGCAGCAGGCAGACACCTCAGCACATACACATCCTATGTAAAAATGGTTTGCAAAAACAAACCCAAGTAAGTAATGACAACTTGATGGGCTTCAACTGGAGGAAACGACATGGTTGTTGAGAAATGTGCAGTGAGGTCAAAGGACTGTCTCAGCCACACCAAGGTGGTGTTCACAAGGAGGAGGTTGCCTGTACATGAGGAAGGAGCAGATGCAGATACAAATGACAGCTATGGGGAGCACCAAGGAGAGTCTCACCTTCACCACCAGACAAGTGCATGGTCTCCCAGCCCAAGCTGGCACCAAAATAATCACAAACAAGCAATAATCACATCCACACCCAGGATGAACAGATGTTTGCCTTTGGTGACTTAGCTCTGCTGGAACAAGCTGTTCAAGCTTTAGGGAGATTGCTTTGCTAGGAAGCCCTTTCCAACCCAAAGGCTCCAATAGATGGCAAGGAATTTTGCAGAGCATCCTGGCTATCTTTGCCTGCTGGTACTCACCCATTCCTTGGTACGTTGCCTGCAGATATTAAAAGACACACTGCCTCAGCCACCTGAGGGGAGGGAGACGAGAAGCGAGCCTGTCGGTGCAGCTCTGCTCCAGATAAGGACATAGGGATTATCAGGCTCAGCTGGATCCCTCAGCAACACCTGAGGTGTAAACCTCGATTCCTATTAATAGTCACTCTAGCTCTGTCTCTCCTGTCTTCCATTTTCCCTCCTCTTAACCTCCTGCCTAATAAAGGTCAGGCTTGCTCAGCCATAGAAAAATCCTCTCTTGCAAGTCCTTCGCTGGAGGCAAGCTGAGACAACACACCAGGTATGGAGTTGTACAACGGAGTAAGATTTACACGTGCTGAGCGCCTGGGCTGATTCCTTTAAGGCCCACAACAAGTCCAAATATTGCAGACTGATTTTCCAGCAAGTGAGCTGTAAGCATCAGAAGCTGCATTTTCTTATGTTCTTGCCCTTTTTAATTTCTTCCC
>JAOXNO010000024.1:17952862-17969848 GCA_028565335.1 Limnodromus scolopaceus | reverse complement strand
TCTGGAGAGCTCCCCTCGAGCCCACCCCCTCAGCCAGCCAAGTTCTCCGAAATACCCAATCCTATTTCCAGCCGCCTATGGATAAACTCAGCTGCGCCTCGAGAGAGGAGGACAGTTACGAGGCGAGCGAATGGTTCTCCGAGATGTTTTCAGCCGGTGAAACAAAGCTACGGGAAAAGCCAGAGAGTGCCACGGCAGTTTTTGGCTTTCGTTTCAGATATTTCTGCTGGAACACGATCGTTATCGCTTCCATCCTAGCTTCTCCTTCTGCTCGCTCCTACAGGGAATAGCATTAGGATGGCACTGCACTCCGCTGCCATAATAATGAAGATGTCACTAATTTACCATTTAGACTTCACTGCCTATAAAACAGGAGGAGGAAACGGGCTGCAAGTATAATAAGGTGTAAACCCTGGTTTGAACACAAATGTGCTTGAGAGCTGGGGAGAGGGAAGGGGAAATTAAAGGCAAGCAGCTGAGAGCATCTTTCCAGCCATCGGGCGTTGCAGTGAACGTGTGGGATGGTCCCAGGACCACCAGCTGTAGGAGCAGACCCTGATCCCCCAGAAGTCGGCCAGGCTGGACGTGTCTGTGATGTTTCTGGGCTCAGCAAGCAGTTCTTAGCAGTACTCTGCCACCGTGTTTCTTTACAGGTCTGTCCATTTTTGCTACTAAGGTCCTCTAAGGCTTCTGAGGTCCCAGTTAAGTAAGTTATTGTAGGGAGTATCTAAATCTTAGCCTGTGCTCAAAGCCCTGGTTGAATAGAGACACCTTCCTAAAATTAGACTTTTTCCGAGGATGTGGGTACCCCTGTCAGGGGAAGGGATAGATGCATAAGAACTAGGATTCACACCAAAGCCAGTTCAACCCTGATGAGAGAGAGGGAGGGAGAGAAAGAAAACTCAACCCTCAAGTCTCACTCAGGTCAAGCCAAAAGCTCAACTCCAGGAGGTGTCAAAGAATTGGTTTCAAGTCGCTGTTGCAACTGATGTTGAACTGCCTGTACAGGGAGAAAGAATTGCATCAGAAAGGAACCACATCTTTAAATATTCAGCAGCCTCCAAGTTAAGATATTCACCTGGAAAGTAGGAGACATGGTTTAAAACCGTTGGTCCCAACCAAACAAGGGTCTGAGAAGAGCTCTGCCCGTGGGACTGCTGAAGCCGAGCCCAAGACCCCAGCATCCACCCACCTTGGGCTCCACGAGTAAAGCCAGACACAGCTTTTGAGAGCTCGCCACCACCCCAGGGTGCTCAGAGTGGGAGGCCCTATCCTCTATCCCACCTTGGAGGTATGCTCCAAGAACAACATACCCTCGGAAAAACCTCCAGAGTATTTCCTGAAGCTCCCCAGAACTTGCCAAATTTCCTCAAGATTTTCCAGGGATCCCAAATTCACCCAGGCTGTTTGAGCCTAGGAGTGTGAAATCTTATTTTCCAGTTCCTTGCTCAAATTTAATGAACCATCCCCTGTGTAACCTCCCTCGGAGAACATTTTGAAGCCCCATGTACTTCCCTCCCCCTCCACGGCCAACACGGCCAGCACCTGGCAAGAACCCCAACGTTCATCTTTCCAAACTGGGCTTCAGGTACTTGGTAACGCTACTCAGACACAAGTTACACTGGAGCCTTCTTCTGGAGGAAAAGCCACCGAGGAAGGTCACAAGTACGGCAAGGCCATCTACCTTGCTACTTCTTGGGGTGGCAATTCCTAGAGCGCTTGGGCTTCCTGCTTGGGCTGAAGAGCCCCCAGGAACCCCAACGAATCTGCCCCGAAAATAATGCTCCATTTTCCCCCTAACCACCACTGACTGATTAAATGAACCTCAGCATACAGCAGGTCTTCGCTCCTGTTGTTATTTTCTGCTTTACTGTTTTTTTGGATAAGATATACTTAGGGAAAACACTAGAGATCTCAATTAAGCAGCTGGGTGACTTATAAATATATATTTATGTTTGAAGCCTAAGTGGCCATTGGCTTCCCTACTGTTTTACTTAGCTAACAAAACAACTCTATCAAAGTAAGTATTATTCCAAAACCCAACTTCCTGCGCAGAATGCTCCCATGTGCTCCATCAGTCTGCTTCTCTGATGAACTACATCGTTTCTTATAAACTGTCCATGGCCCATAAATTTCCAAGCATAAAGGCTATTACTGTGCTGTGCAAATCTGCTGAGAATTTTATCCTTATAACTTCATTTCATTCGGTGGCAAATGAGTTCGGTAAGAAAGTTAATCTGCAAACTTTTATTTTATTTCATTTTTTTTTCCCTCCCTGTCTTCTGCCTTTAGGGTTATTTTGATAAGTAACACTTACTTGATTTACTCTGGAGGTAGGCTTTTTTTGACGGATTTCAGTTGGATCGCCTCTGCCTCAAATTGGCTTTCTTTAACTCGGGAAAAAAACTTCTCAAGTGTTCCTTTCCCCGAAAGCTTAAAAACAAAATTCACAAGAAAGGATGGACGAAAATAGAGCCAATTGGGTTTTGGACCAGCTAGTAGATAAATATTGCAAATCTGTTCTGTTCTGTGATCGGAATAGAAGACCCCTGCACATATGCAGGTATTGGGAGCAATAAGTACTTTAAAACCACATTTTTTTTCTCTTTCTGGCCCAAGCCACAGGATGGTGGGACACTGAGGATTGTGTGTGTGTGTGTGTATGCATGCAAACCTCTTGTGAATGTTTGGCTCATTTTTAGCTCTCACAATTGCCTGTTTACATTAGGACTCCTGTTGTCACACGGAGCAGACAGAGCTTCAAACAAATTGTAGTCTCCCCCGTTCACCGAGGAGAAAAATGACTGGATTTTGCCATGGGGTGCAGCACGGGGCTTGTGCTTCCCCTGGCTTAATTCCAATTTCCATAACAATGCAAAATTAGACTTGCTCAAGGCCATCGGATGGGTTGGGGCGGGGGGGAGATGAAATAAGCCATAACTCTCATGGCTTTCTTCCTCCAAGCCCCAAAAGCAGTCAATCACAAGCAATATGGAAAGAAAATAATGGGAATGGGGACGTTTTGATATCTTGATTCTGGAGACTTCTTGACTACCTTGTACTAATTTCATTATGCTCAATTTAAGGGGCTTTTTATTGATGGATACCCCAGGAAATATGACTTGGAAACAGCGTGCTACCTTGGGATATCACCAGCCATTTGACATTGGGGAACTAAAACAAAAACAGATGTTTTAGGAAATAAGCAGCTTGAATATATCACTCATAAACCAATTAAAACTTTCTGTAGCAAGTTGACATTTCCCATGAAGCAAGCAATGGGAGTAAACGCAAATCAGTTGGCTGCGAGCTACGGAGCAATTCCCAGCCACAGATTTGGTTTTATTATTTATTTATTTTTAACGGCTTTGAAAATGACGCTTGGGTTTTAAAAAAAAAAATACAAAAAATAAAAAAAAAAGGAGGTGTGATAAAGAAGCAGCCTCACCTTGTCGTTCTCAAACCCAGAATCTGTCTTTTCACCTTCACACTTCCATTCATTGCTCATTAAGCAAAGAGCGAGATGTTCCCCCTGTATTGTTTGTCTCTTTAGCAGAGAGTCTCAGCAATTTCAGGTCCAAGGACGCCCCAAAATCAGGCGTGAAAATAATTTCCGACAGTTTTAGGCATTTAGTTAAAATGGTTTGCGGATTCTTGAGAGCACGGGAGGGAAACGAACGGTTTGGGGGTTTGTTTTCTTATTTTAAGCTTTTTAAAATGTCACCCTTTATTGCTCCTTTTTAATCCAGGTTACTTTTTTTTTTAAATTTTATTTTGCAGAGCCAAGCAAAAACATCTAAGCACATGCTTAACTTTAAGCATTAAAAAGTCAATGGGATTTAAGCATGTGTTTAAAGGCAAACATATGCTTTAGAGCTCTGCTGAATAGGAACGGTTTATTGAATCAAGGCTATAGACAGGTTAATAAAATGGGTTAATATATGCAATCTGGAAACAAATATTAAACAACACGTTTCTGGAATATTAGCGTTATAAGCATTGCCTCATTCTAGCTCAATTCCCTAAATTACTATTGGATTTGTAATGTCCTTGACACTGTCTCTCTCTCTCCTTTCTTGAAGAAATGCAGATTATTGTACTAGATTATAATCAGCTGGCTAACGTACAGCTCGAAGCTTATGATTTTATCCAGAGCGATTTGGAACAATACGATCTTACTTCAAAAGGAGTTTATTCACCAAAATTCATTTTCAAAGAAAAAGCTGCCAAATCTTTTCCACCGTCACATATCCGTAATTCCCTCCGTATAAATATTCATGCGCTACGAATAAGATGTAGAAAACATTGTGTTATTTTTCAATATTTACTCTTGAATTAGTTCCACAGAGGTGCTTATTGTATGACAAAAGATAAGAGTTTACACTCTCATCAAAGGCTTCTTTTAAATAGATCATAAAATCCATTGTGAATATTTAAGCCAAGAGTAATAACATGGTGTCATATACTCACACAGTATAATGCAGTAACACTCTGCATTTTGACATCTGCCCAGACAGATGTTTAGAACGAAGTTCCTCAGATTCTTTATTCTGGTTTTTTTTTTTTTTTGTTTTTTTTTTTTTTAAGTTGCATGGAAAAAAATCTGGGAATCATCTTTTCTATCGAAGCTACTTAGTACAATTTAACTGTCAACAGTTTAATTAATTTAAATGTAGACTTACTGTGGAAGCCAACGACTCACATAAGCCTTCCATGAAAAAAAAACAGGGAGAAGCCTCCCAAAACGTAGCCAGCAACATCCTGACCTCAGGAAGGCTGTACATTTACGGGATGCACGCAGAGCAAATACCTAAAATCCCCCAAATTACCTGTAAGAACTTTCTGCTGTTATCTCATCAGCTTTAGCACAGACAACCCCAGCGCCGACAGTCAATAGACATTTTCCCACTATATTCCTTCAGAAGGACTACGCTAATTAGTAGTTACTAATTATTGTGCCTGCAGCAACACCGCTGATAAATATCAACGCATATATTTACTTTAAGTAGTTGCAGAGGGATTTTTTTTTTTTTTTTTTCATAACTCCACGTCTTGTGATTTCTGGGGTTTAGCTCCATGTTGAAACATGCACATGACCACATGCTGGCTGCCAAATTCCTTGTGATGTAGAGCATGTTTCAGCCATAGTCCTTTAAACAAAGTTAGCTCATTTTTTTTAATTATTTTTTTTTTTTAAGGGGCTTGCTGGTTCGTTTATTTATTATGTAGATTTGTCAGGCGGCACGGTTAAGTTAATCAGTAACCAATAAAAGACTTAAGTTCAGTGATATAAACTGGTTGATTTATTGCTCACGAAGGTTTTTGGCTTCTCAACGGGGACTCCTCAAAACACGTTGTTATGGTTACTTTGGAAACTGATACCTTTTTATGCCCTACTAATATATAGGAATTTGAGAGAGAAACCCATGGCTCCCAGGTACCTATATAGTATTTTCTATTTTTTTTCTATTTTTTTTTTTTAGTGTTTTTTTTTGCTATGCAAATATGTAGATGACCCAAAACTCACGTTGTTTTGAAACCCCTGCACCGGCTCCAAGTTTTGGTTTACTGCTGCCATGGGGAGAGTCAGATCACTTTGCGCGCGTCCCCGCCTTGTTCGTCATTTTTTTCGCCATCTTCCACAAAAATCAATCTGAGGCGCGTTGCTTTCAAAGCAAAGGTGCTGGCCAAAGGGTACTCTCAGCAGCATTACAATTTCTCCAGCGTGGAAATCCGAAAGAAGAAAATCACAATGTCAAATACAGTTAAAATCGAACATTTCCTGCTGTCTTTTGTGCTTTGTTTTGTTTTGTTGGCTTTTTTTTTCAAATTCCTCCTGAACGTGTTACCCAACCTTACTTGGTAGATGTTCTGGTAAATATTATGCAAGGTTTTGGGTTTTTATTTTTTCCCTGTACCCGTGGTCGTGATCATCTATATATGCTGAGCACGCCGTTTAATGTTGACGCTGGCTGGATTGTGTATAGAATGGTTAGAGTTGGAAGGGACCTAAGGTCATGGAGTTCCAACCCCCATGATTTTCCAAAAGGTCTATGTCACTGGGGGGATCTCGGGGTCCAACGGAGCCACAGCTGAGTTTTCAAAAGCCACTATGGGCTCCGTAGCCTTACCCCTTTATTTTTGGGGGGATAATTCCCAAATTGCACGTAGGTTTTAGGACCTTTCTGGGTTTTAGGGCCAGGAGTGAAACCAGACCGCAAGCGTCTCTGCCCGTGCGTCACTCAGGCCATCATCAAAAAATCACTCTGATTTCCCTCGAAATAAAAACCGTCTCCCGAGCCACTGAGACACGTGTTGGCCCAAACCGTTAATCAAACCGATGCTCAGGTTTGTGCCGAAAACACCGGCTCTCTCCCCCAGCCCCTGCCGAGGCTCCGGGGAGGGGGAAGGTGGCACGGGACCGCACGCACCGCCCTGGGATTCAGCCTACGAACCCGTTACCCGTGACCCCCCCCAGCACGTGGATTATCAAATAAATGATGGCCAAGTGTGAATCGGGAGGTTAAGGATACTCTCTGTCAAGGCGTTCGTGATGACATCATCATAAACCCGGAGGGCAGAGCTCAGCTGGTTTATGAGGTCACCAGAAGGCTTCCTGGGGTCGCTGCCATAGTCCATGGTCATTATTTTCTGTAACAGGAGGGCACATACACACCTACGTCCCAGCAGAGCTCCGATCCACTTTAGCCTTCTTTTCATGTGTATAGAGATTTTTTTATATATATATACATATATATATATATATAATCTTTGTAGGGCATTTATTCTGCATGCATACATAGAAGTACAATTTTCTTCTGTATTTCCTATGTGCATTTTGTGTGTATAAATACACATATATAGCTATATATAAGCTATTATATAAGCTATATATAGCGTATATATAGCTTATATTATATATAAGCTATTTGAAGCTAGTGTTCACGGCCAAGGGGGCCACGAGCTGGGGAAGCGGTATCCCAGGCTGGAAGAAACAGAGTGGGAGGGCAGAGGATCTGGCCACCTCCCTGGAGAGCTGGAGCCCATACAGGATGGATGCTTGCTCTTTTTATCACTATTGTTATTATTATTATCATCTTTTTTATTATTATTATTATTATTCTTGTGCAGAGGAGGCACAGCTACAAAGGGTTTCCTAACCACCACAGTCGCTGAAGCTGGCAGCAGCCACAAGTCATTGATCTCTGGAGGATGATGGAATTCCTACACAAAACGGCCGTGCAAAGGCTGGTGCCTACCTGACACCGGGGGCAGGGGGGGGGAGCAAACAACCCTGGGGTAGAAAATAACAGCCAGGGCACCAACCAGGCAGTAAAAAAAAAAAAAAAAAAGAAAAAAAGCTGAAAAATTAAACCTCTGCCCTTGCCCCCTCTGTGGATTTAAAGACGGGGGTCCCTCTGCGTTCGGCCCCTTCCTGGGGAATGTAGCTCACATTTATTTTAGAGGCAGGCAGGCAGGAAAGCTACATCATCTGGTGGCTTTGGCACAGCCAAAGCAGCACACCACAGCTGGATAGCTGATCTCTGTCTTTCGCCTCGCTGAGAGGCCTACCACATGCTATGAAATGCTTTAATGTCCCCTTAACATGCTGTATAAATAATTTCCGTATCCATTCAGTGGTGCTCACATGTGGTCCTTTGAAAGAGTTAAGTAAAAATTACAGTACCAATATATCTTTGAGATGAAACAATGACATTTATAGGTCATTGTAATCCGTGCATTAATTAATTTTATTCCCAGCCTTCCATATGATCCATATGATGACTCCTCAGTGCTAAATTTGGCCCGCGGAGCTGTGTTTTCAAAAAAAAAAAAAAAAAGATAAGCTTTAAAACCGGATTGAAGAAAGTTTCTTGGTCACTAAATACTTGGGACAGCTCAGGGAGGGCAGGTAAATAAACATACATTCCTGTCACAGCCTACAGAGTCCCTTTTTGGGGGGTAAACGAAGAATGGGAGAGGGCAGCCACCACCACCACGAAACGCAGCCAAGCACCTTCGGGGGCAAGAGATGCTCCCCACCACCCCCCCTACCACCATTTCTGGGGTCCACCTCTACCTCCTCACCTTCGGAGAGGCTGCAACGTTCATGGCAGGAAGGCAGGGGATGAGGAGAGGACGGGGAGAGCAGAGCCATGTGTGAGACTTCCCTCCGCTCCCCGGGAGGCGGAAAGCCCCGAGCTGTGGCTCCGAAGAAGAGGTGGCCACTGGCCCAGGGCTGGTGGGATGCAGAGTCAGGGCATACTTTTTCATGGGAGGGATGGGGAGGGGGGGGTCACACGAGGATGGTAATGGAGGTGAAGGATGCTTTTCTTTCCACCTTCCGGCACGAAGAGGAGGAGGCCTTTCAATTGGCAACAATCGAATGTTTTGTGATTTAGGGGTTTATTCTATTAGTGGTAAGAGAGCCCTGATGTGATAATCTCCAATTAACAGTAAGGCATGCATAAATCCCTCGATGCAGCAACGGCAGTAAATTAGCACGTTGGTTTCCCCCTTCCTAAAAGTAGGTTACAAGTCCTACTGCGGAAGGTATACGTGCTAAGGAGACTTCTGACCTTCTCAGCTCTGTCAGTTAAAAAACATTTCCAACTTTTTTGATGCCCAGAGCTCAGTTCCATAAGGCAAAGGTCATTACTCCTATAAAACTGATAGGAAAGCAGCAACCCCATCACACCGGCAGGCCAAACAACACCCTCAAGGAGAGGTTTCAAACCCATTCGTCGATGAGCGTAACCTGGATCACAGGCTGGAGCTTAGCCTGCGCGTAAACCGACGTACGGGTATTTCTTTTGCCCTTGCGTGAACGTCACTCTGTTAATAATAATCCTCGTGACATCCCTTAAAATGCTCGTGTAGAGGTAGAGAAGTGCAGGTGGGGCTTCCTGAAGCAGCACGTCGGGAAACACGATAAATAGGGCTGGATCGCTCAAGTGCGGAATGATGGAGAATTGCTGCCAGGTAGTCCAAATCCATCACTGCCCCCTCGTTATATGAGTTACACGGGTTTGTGCTGACCCATGTGAATGGGTCTGTTAATAGCAGGAGAACGGCTCACTTGGAAAGCCAGCCCGAATATTTTCCATGTGTTTAAAGGTTTCTCTTGCCATTTTTACAGCACCCCTTCAACCCGACGCATTTCACGTTCGGTTTGGTCTCCGTGTGCGTGTGTCTGTGCCCGTGCACGTGCCCGCAGGTATCCAGGGGGGAAAAGAAAGACGAGCTCTCCTTCATCTATAGGCATACCCGTGCACAAATTAACGCGACCAGCAAGAGAAGGAAAAGCTGGGTGATGTGGAGGCTACTTCCCTCCCCAAGCTAGAAGCACAAAGGGCCACATTCCGAAACCGAAGCAAATAAAACTGTCCCGATTTAGACCGGTTGAAATTTGGGACCCGGAGATCTGGAAGAGCGCGGCACGTGATGAGGTTGCTCGGAAAGATTGTTGAGCACCGATGGGAGATCTAGGTACCTCGACTTCACTGCAAAATGGGTTGGAAAGGGGGCACCTAAGCACTCACCATGAGTCGGAGGAAACCGCTTTTCTTCTCTCCGAACTGAATGCCCATCCATGCCATGGATGTCTTGCTTCACCGGGAGAGAAGGAGAGCAGTGGTGTCACTTAAGTAACTCAAAGAACAATATAATATTTGAATCATAATTTCAAAAGCTGGAATTTGACAAACCCATGCCTCGAGTGACTACCTCTGGGAGAGGCACTGTCACATTAGGTAAGAGGATAATAAGTATGGGCAAAATACAGGGTTAGTCCGTGCTTCTTCTTGGTTTCAGAATTATTGCTTTATATTTCTACTTTCTTAACAAATTATTCCATTGACACTACAAAGCAAAGGCCTGAGAGTGAAGGATAATACACAAGAGAGCCCCTAGGCTGTTACTTTGGATTATAAGTATCTAATTTCAGTCATTTAAAGCAAATTCAGTTTTGTCAAAGGCTCCAGTCCAACCTATAAAATTCAGGTCCAGTGAGCATGACAGCATGCCTTGGAGGAACAGAGCTCCAAAAGGGAAAACAAATAGTTCCATTCAACTCCTTCAAAGGCCTATTTTCATCTAACCATAAAGTTAATACCAACCTTTTTTGATTATGAGTAGTGTAAGGGAGCGAGTAGTTTCAGTTACAAGTTGTTTCTTACACATACCCTGGTTTTGGGGGGGGCTTTTACACCCCCAGGGGAGAAACCTCCATACCTGACCCCAGCAGAGCAGCCAGGGAGGAGAAAGAGAGGCAAGACAGGTAATAAGAAATCAATTTTTGTAAAGGATGCCTCATGTCTTACTGCAATGTTGTGCCATTTGTACTTGCAGGTATCTATCACCAAGTTCAGCTCTCTTCTGCACTGAGGCTAATTTGGGGTTACCCCTTTATTTCAGGGGACCACTTTAAATTTCCTGCTGAATTTGTCTCTGAACAGCAATAAACAGCCATCCATAGGCCCTGGATAGCAATCAACATACAGATTCCCTGATTTTTCGCTGCAGAAAGCGCAGCCTTGATTGAGCCCCCTTTTATTAAGGATTGCCTTGGAGAGTTTTAATAAATCAGGGATTTCTCTACTCTGAATTGCACAGTTCGCCCTCCCATACACTTGTAAGGTCAACCTGGTTTAGAAAGCAAATCTTTCACCAAGTTCCTCTTTGCTCTGGTCTGAGGAGGAATTCCCCAAGCCAAAATTTGAAGCGCGGTATTTCGACCTGGATAAGCACATTGAAAAACCTTAGGCTACGTATTCGTTGCTTCTGAAACTGGCTCTCGAGCTAACTAACTCCAGGGCTTCTCCACCTGGAGAACATGAAGAGCAAGGTCAGAACCCTTTCCTGGAAAGCTCAGCTCAGCTGCTCCGTGTTTCAGCATTCCCAGCTTTGCAGGGGAGAGAATATTGCTCATTGACACCGAACAACACGTGCCTACTGCCTCCGCGAAACTTAGTTCATAAAGAGAGTTTCTAGAAGTAAATAGCAAGGAATTGTTGTGTTACCGTTATTATTGTCAATAATAATTATAATTATTTCACTGTCGTCGAAGGACTTTTCTCCTTATAAAAACTAAGTATTGTTTAATCCTAAGGGCTGGCAAAGAACAATAAACTGCTCGGGCAACAACTCCTAAGCACCTGTGTGCTGAAAGCTGGGACTTCCCTTGCTCAGATGATAACACAAGTTTAGGGACAAGGACTTGAGGAGCTTTGGCTTCCCAAATGGAGCAGACGCATAGCGATTTAGATGCATAATGAGAATTCCCACGGTTAGATGGGCTGAAATATATATATATATATTTACACTGTGCATCAGCCAAGTGGTTGGGACTTTATAAAGCAGAAGCCGCAGTGGTTTCAACCAAGAAACGCCCTAAAAATCATTGATTGTCAGCTTCCCAAATTGCCTACCTAGGGGCTGGCGTGGCTGAGAGGAGCAAGGCAAGGTGGGGCAGGCTGCAGTGATGTCAGGCCATAAAAATTCCATTTGAAGCAGATTGGGGTCACGTCCATTGCAAGGCTGCAACCCGCGCCGCCGAGAAGGTGGTTTGACGGCACGTTCCTCCGTCTCGCCTGCCTGGGCCAGGGCTCTTCCGAGGCAGACGTTCGTTAGCGCTGACGGGGTTGTGTCTGGTCCTCTTTGGTCAGAGGTGAGCGGACGCATCGCTTGGCCGGTGACGAGGGCCAAGGACCTTGCCCTGCTCTAATAGAGAAGGTCCTTTGGCTGACTACATGTCTCCTCGCTTGGATGCCGAGAGAGGCCTGCTAAAAATAAAAATTTTAAAAAAAAAATTAATTTTAAAAAAAAAAAAAAAAGGCCTTTCTTACTCTCTCTGTCCTCAGCATCTTCGGTGCAAGAGTTTCCCAGCCCGTGTGCCGGGAAAAACACAGGGTGCTTCTCCCAAGAGAAGGAAGAACCCAAGAGCCCCCAGCTGCAGGGAACAGCCCCAGCACACGTGGCCGTGCTTCCCAGTTACAACCAAGAGTTGTAAATCTCCATTTTATTCTGTGCCAATTTTCTCTTCCCCCCCCCCCCCCCAAAAAGAGGCCAGCCTAAGCTGTAACCACTCTGCCTCTCACGGAGGAGGTATGCCCCCGGCGTGAGAACCTTTGGCCAAGGGAAAGAGCTGACCCTCCAGCACTCGCATTATATAAACAAGATAAGATGTCCTTCCAGCCCAGCCCTTGGGGCAGGGGAAGGAAGCTGGGTGGGGAGCCACAGCACTGTGGTCCCCACTGGGCTTGGGAACAGGGAAGGTTAAAAGGGCTCCCTCTTCCTCCCCTGGACAAAGATCCCCATCTCGGCTGTTCCCACCACAAACAGCTCCTCTTTCAGACAATGGCTCTCTGCAAAGACCACGTTGCAGAGCCTCAAGCTGCCACCTCGTTGGGTGTGGAGGGACCTTCCTCTGCCCCAAAAGGAGGTATGGCTATCTGCTGTTTCCTGGTGTAAACAACATGCTTCTTGCTGGACCCCCTCCATCTTGGCAGGCTCAGCGCCTGGTGGGTCCTCTACTGATGGATGATGCCCACACCAACCCTGCGGCTCTGCTCAGCAGAGAGATTTGGTTAAAGCACCATAGCTCTGCCCCTGGGCAGGCATCAAGTAGGAGATACACAGCAAGGGTAGAAAAAGGTGGTTCTCCTATCCTAAGCCTGAAGTTTGGTGGCTCCCCATCCACGATCCCAAAGCTAAAGACCACCACCAGCAGCTGCCTGAGCTGATGGCTTGGCACTGGCCAGCTGAGGAGATCCCTTATGTCCTCCAGCTGCCGTGAGACAGTGCCCTCCACTACATGAGCACGGTGGCACCAACGGAGGGGCCAGTCACCTCTCAAGCCACTGCTGCCAGGTTCAACAGAGACACAAGGACAGATGTTAAACAGAGCAGACCCCTCACCTTTCAGCTTTGGTTCATACCCTGTTCTGGTACAGGTGGGGACACCGATTTGGGAGAAGAGCTGGTCACGTTTTGGCAAAAATCCCAAAATAAGCACTTGCTGCCTTCCGGCATCATCCTATCGAAATGCAAGTCCTGGCTCCCATTCAGTGGCCGGGCGACTCCTCAAGCTCAGCAGAAAGCTGAATCTGGGTCCAAGCCTGGGCTCTGCCTCCTCGGCATCTCTCTAATTACTGCCATAGAGCACCAGTGCAAGTAACAAACCGCCAACGAGATCTAATGAAGAAAACACTTTGTAAGAGGAGAAGGAGGTGGGTGGGAGAATTAATTTACCAGGTAGGAGGTTTTAATGACATCAGGGAAGATGTTCGTTCATCCCTTCGTTAACAAGGCCTGTTGTTAATTCTGCTCTGGGCAGAGGGATTTTAAGATCAGGGGGGAAAAAAAAAAAACCCCAAAGTGCAGTCCAGCCAGAAAAGAGAATTTAGATGATGGTTTCCATTTCTGCTATAGTATGGGTAGGGCTCACAGCACATAAACGCTGAGTCCCGCTCCCATGCTGGAACCCAAGGGCGTGTGGGAGCTCTGCTCGGCCAGCTTGGTTGCCACCCATCACCAGCCCCCTCGCCTCCCCCGTGGGAAGGGGCTGTGGGGATGTGTGTTTGGAAATTCCCCTCATGGGGACTGTGAGAAGAGCATTTTAGGAGAAGGCGAGCCTACTTTTTCATCACTGGCTTGATGCCCCCAGCAGCCGGTGGTGGCAACTCAAAGCCTGGGCAGCAACACACCTCAGCAAGTCAGAGAGGGTAAGAGAGAAAGCCACCAAGCGTCTCCCACCAAAGGGGAAACTGAGGCACCCCAAGGTGGTTTGCCCTCTTTTGATGTCGGGCAGCATCGCCTACCCCTGGCCCTGCGAACCCCTCCCAAAGTGCCCTTGGAAGCTGAAATCCCGTTGACATTCCCTTCAAGTTGTGGTCGGGCGCAATTAGGCACCCCGCAAGAAGAAGGTGGCCGCGGGCTGAGTGACGATTAGCACATCAGAAGGCATGGGAAAAGGGAAGCGTCCTGTTAATTTACTCCTGTAAAAGACAGTGACAAAACCGTGGAGGTTTTCATCCTTCATCTCCACCCAGGACACCAGGGGGAAGAGGGTTTTTCTGCACGCAGGCGGCTTTGCAGGGGGTTTCCCAGGCTTGGGAAGAATGCCTCCATCTGAAGTTTGTGTTGCTGGCATTGAGTTACCAGGAACGGAGCAGGGGACGCCTAAATCCACCGTGGCTAGATGCTGGCCAACACCGCACACACTGCCTTCCTTTGATACCAGCAAGTAGCTGAGCATGTCGGGAGCAAACTGGTTTTTACAGCTCAAAAAGACTTCTACGAGTACTAGCTTCTATGACGTCTAGCTTCTACCAGTGCTTGACTCGCGTTGGGGCCTTACCACTGCTCTCGTCCCCCCAAAAGGAAGCTTCTGAGATTGCTATCCCCAGCTGAGCCTTGTTCTCCTCCACCCCCCTTCCCATATGTACGTTTGCCCAAGCGCTCACTTTGATCTCTGCGCAACACGGATGTCATCCCGCAGAAGTTATTGGGTGAGTCATTGGGCTGGGATCCGCCGTCAGCTCGTCCTCCTCCAGGTAGGTTGAGGAGCGAGCCACCCAAAAGCCGTTCCAGGGGTTAAACTAGATTCGTCCCCGAAGAGCAAACCCCCCTCTATTGCTTCAGGGTCTTCAGCATCTTCCCCTGGCCTTGCCAGAAACGCCAAGTTGGAACTCAGCCGCTCGGCGTTAAAGAAAGAGTCTGAGGATTAATTGGAAGGGTTACGCTGTGTAGAAACCTCTGCGGTATGGCGGATTTCAAAAAGCGGTCCTGTTGCTTAAAAATGTCCTTCCCCAAGCTAGACGCAATAATCGGGGGGGTGGGAGTGACAACCTGAACCTTGTCTTGACCTGCCAGCTGGCGAGTTCCCCGTAGGAGGTAGCCATCCTTCCCTCCCGGAGGAGGAAACATCCCCCACAAACCCCAACCGGCCAGAACCGCGGCAGAACCAGACCTGAAGCCCGGACCCAGGGGGGGCAGATTAATTTCTACCTCTCGAGAGGATGCAGGAGCTATCAGTGGAGTTTAAGGCTCCGCTGCGGCTCAATTTAATTGTTCTTTCTACTCAAAGGCGTTCCTTTTCTCGAGGCACCGGTCCTGCAAACCACCGCCCAGGCGAGCGCTCCGTCGGGACGTGAGGTTTATCAACTCTACCTTCTTACACCTTGCGAACCCCCGTGACGGAGAAGACACGCTCTCTGGCAGGAGTTACAGCTCCCGCGGCACCTCGACACCTCTTAGCGTCGCGAACGCCAGACCCCTTCCTAATTTTGCCAACGTCCAACCGCGCTGGGGTTCCCTTCTTGTGAGCTCCATCCGAGAGAGTCCGGGGGGGGGTGGGGGGGGAAAAGCATTTAAATTTATAGCCCCTTGCGTTGAATGCCACGTAGAGATAAGCAGGACCTACATCTTCACAGTCTGGTTCTACCCTTGCAAACATGTTGCTGGGGAAAAAAAAATAATAATAATAATAATAAAAAAATTGGCTGCGGCCATTCTGCGTTACCTAGAAATTGAGCTAGATTGAGTAGAGTATAATAAATCCATGCCAGAAAAAAATATAAGGAATGTGTGGGAATGCCTAGGCTTTATCTTAACATTTCTTAGTAAAATAACTTCCTTATGGTGTAATCAAAAATGGAAAGCCAGCACCTAACTAAATTAAGTGCCGCAAACGTTAATAGTGGTTAAAATTACCATTCGATTTATTTTAACATTGGATTATCTTCAAAGCTGTAGATTGAGAATTGCTGAAACCTTTTAGGGGTTTGTTTCTCCAATCAGAATGCTTCAGAGGAGCAAACGTTGGCTTGAATTTTTAGATCTAAAAATCCTTAGCGAAAGGAAATAGATGTATTTAAAAAAAAAAAAAAGAAAGAAAGAAAAGAAAAGAAGGAAGAAAAACTTTAAAAGTTCCCCTGATAGTTACACACGGTTTAATCTTTGGAACCTATTATGTGTTCATTTTCCCTTCAGCATTAATTATACATAATTACCACCACTTTACCCATACCCTTTCAGAAACGAAATCTGTTTACATTTTTCGCGTACGTTATATAAATGCTCGGTTTTTAACGCGGTTCTTCGAGAAACCGGGCTCCTATTTACCCTCGGAAGGAGCCAAGGGGAGCCGGTGCGCGGCAAACCGCTTTTACCCGGGTCCCTTTAATATCGCTTAATTACTTTTAAACTCTGGAAACAATTAGGTTATCACCCTTTGAAGTGCGACAGACAAGTTGTCGTGCTGGGAGGAGGAGAAGGCGCGGTGCCGCTTGCGCGGGGGCGGCTTGGGGCGCGGGGGGAGGAAGGGGGGGTGCGGAGAGATGCGCTCGGCCGCGGCTGGCGGAGCCGGGAGGTGATGCCCGGTTGGTCCCCGGGAGGTGATGCCCGGTTGGTCCCCGGGAGGTGATGCCCGGCCTGCGGGGCAGAGCGGCTGGAGGCTGGGGAAAATTATAACTCGTGTTCGGCTGGAAGGAAGAAAAAAAAAAAATAAATAAATAAAAAGAGAGATTCTGGTTAAAACCGAGAGCAGCGCGGATGCTGTAAAAGATTGAGGAGGATTGTTCGCACTTTTCAACCTTATAATTTTATCCTGCCACGAAATTGTATGACTCTATCCTCTCTCTCTCTTTTTTTTTTCTTTTTTTCTTTTCTTTTTTTTTTCTTTTTCTTCTTTTTTTTTTCTTTTTTTTCTTTCTTTTTTTTTCTTTCTTTTTTCTTTTTTTTTTTTCTCTCTTTTTTCTTTTTTTTTTTTTACTTTATTTCTCTCTGCTTTTTCCCATCTCTTTCCCCCCGTCGCAGCTCACTGTCAGGTGGGGTTTTTTTTTTTTGTTTTGTTTTTTTCCCGGCCGGGCAGGGATCAAAGCTCCCCGGAATAGAAGAGCCGATTGTGGGGCTGACACACTCCCCATCGCCCTTGAGCGGGGGCGAGGGTTGGGGGGCAGCGGGTGCGGGGGCCCCCCGGGGCGC
>JAOXNO010000024.1:17840888-17851733 GCA_028565335.1 Limnodromus scolopaceus | reverse complement strand
CTGCTAGGTGAGACTCAGTGCCAGCAGAATTTAACACTGTGAGCACATTGCGACATCAGAGAGCGAGTGACCGGTCCCCCGAGCGCCTCGGTGACCGGTGACCAGCTAAGAAAGCGGGAGGGCTCCCTTCCTACCTTGCTCACTGCTGTTGTCCCCGCTGTGCGATGTGTGTCCCCCGCTGGAGGGCCCAGGGGTTCCCCCGGAGCGCGTCGACGCCGTGTCGTCGTGGTCTCTGTTCCAGGAGGGCTGCGGGACCAGAAAAATAGTACAAATAAATCCCAAGTTCAAACTCGAGAGGAGGGAGACGGCTTCGCGTGCTCCCGAGAGAGCGGTGCCCGTGCCCAGACCCGTGGGAAAAAGCTGGCGAATACATCCCTCCCTCCCCCCCCCCCAAAATTCTTCCTTCTTTCCGGATAGCCAGCGAAAAAAATAAGATCCTCTGGAATATGTTTACCATCTAAACAACCCCCGCACCCCCCCTCCCCGTGCTTTATTACCGCAGAAAACAGAACCATTCCTGGCCAGGCTGGGGGAGAACTGGGGAGCGAACGGCTGGCACCGGGCTCCGCCGATATTTTTAGCATCCCCCCCCAAAGCCTCCGGCGGAGGAGCCCGCTTCAACGCCGCCACCGGCCAAACGAGAGCGGCGGTCCAGAGCGGCGGCCGCCCTTATATCGGCCTCCCCATTCCTCCTCCCGGGCCCAACGTGGAAGAGCTTAAAAGACTTTGCTGGCAATTAGGCCCCGGGTCCATAATAGCCAGGATGTGTCAGCTGTTTGCCGGATGGTATACGGCAAATGGACCAGGCACGGGGACAAAAAAGAAATGAGAATAACAATGGCTTCACATGGGCTGTGTACACTCAGCCCCATGCAGAGCCCCCTTGTACTATTGAACAGAAAACAGATGTTGCTCCTTATCGCTGGGTGCGTTTGAAAGTAACATTCAGATAGGCAAAACTGGCTGGAAATTAAATTCTCGGGGAAAACAATGGCGGCAACACTCCTCCCGAGCCTCACCTTTATCACCGGAGAAGATTTTAATTAGCTTTTAGTGCTAGCTTTTAAAAAAAAAAAACAACAACAACAAAAAAGCATCGCAGAGACCCACTGGTCATCCTCCCCGGCCTTCTGCGCGTAATTGAATAGGTTCTTCTTTACCACGACGCAACGTAGGCTTCGTCGGCGAAAGGAAAGCCCTCCCGTTTACAAGGCGCGCACGTTAAGCCTATTGGATTTAAATCATGCCCCGATACCAGCCGAGCCTGTAGACTATGAAAGTTGACTGATACGGCCAGCTTTTTAATAAATCTACCAACGGGCTAAAAGCCTAGCCCTTTCATAGAGCGTTCGCACGTCGCCAAACGGGATGTAAGGCGACCCAGATGAACCTCGCACACACACGGAGAAGGGAAAATTAAGACAAAAAAGTCTAACGTGAGACAGCAGATAAACAGGATTAGAAAAGCTCAACTTTTTTTTTTGGGTTGGTTTTTTTTTTTTTTTTTTCCCCCCCCCCCAGAAAAATCTCTCTTCCGATTTTTTCATAATCCTGGTTACAGCCATGATACATGATTACGATTAAAGGAAGCGAGGCCCCGAAATTACCGCACGAATATTTTAAAACCAATTATTGTGCATATTCCTTAAAATAAATAAATAAATAAAAAGTGCTAATTGATCTGGTGATTCTGTGATTGAAAGAATGATGTGTGAACTGTGAAAGAAATGCCTTTTTTTTTCTTTTTTTTTTCTTTTTTGTTTTTTTGGTTTGTTTTTTTTGTTTTTTTTTTTTCAAATACGCATTCTCTGGCATACCAAAAGAATGCTGTAAGAGGTAATCTGGAACACATGCTCAGAATGCAAACAGTTAATGCATAAATTTTCAGTTTGTACAACTGCAGCTTTAAAAGAGGGACTTGTTTATTCAGAGCTCTGCAGAAAGAATGGTACAGCACCCAGGGGACAGACAATGCCAAGCACAAAGCCCTGGTGCCTCAACATGTAAAAGGATGTTTTTCTATGTGCTACAAATCCCACTTGAAAATATAATTAGAAGGAGAAAATGGCAAACTATTGCATTAACTGTAATTGAACAAAAGACCAGCAAGGCATGTGGGAGGTTGCAGGAACCCGTGGGAGTTCCAGGATGCATCAGATCCTACGAGTGACATCTCCAGGGCACTCTCATTCTATTTATGTTGTCCCTCACTACTATTGTTGACTAGTGAGCTGACTTGTAATTAATAGAAAAGCTGCAGATAACAAGGTAAAATATAGAGCGCTGCACTAACCTCGGCAGAAATGTTTATTAATCTGATTAAGAACACAACTCCGAAGGCGGGGAGGGGGAGAGAGCAGAAAAGAGGAGGCTCCGGACTGAAGAATTATACCGTGTTGTGCAGGAAACGGCCCTCCTTTATGCAACAACAGACCTGATATATTCACTATCTTTTAATGAGCTCCCCTGATTTATTCAGCTCTGTTCGGTTCCCTCCCCCACTTTTCTACTGTGCGGGATGTAGATTAATTCAATGCTTAATTGTTTAGTAAATTCAATTTTCCACATTCTATTCTGCATAGCTTTAGCTAAGGTTCTTAAATCTTCAGCGGCGAGCCCTGAGCCCAGTGTTTGTGATCTGTGCCTACCTTTTTTCATCACCATTTTTCTTCCTCCACCACTTAATTCACCATGAAAAGATTTTCCTTGCTGGAAAGTCTGATTCCGCTATGATCTGTGAGGCATTCCGATTCATTGCATTTTCATTGTGTTGGGTCTTAGATGCTGGGCTCCTCTTTTCTCACAGCTATCGCCACATTATACAGGCACTCATGCAAGAAATGTTGGATTCCACCTCAGTTTATCAAAATTTTGTGCATTCTAGATGTTTACATTTCTGTATTCAGAAGCAGGAGTTAATATTTTCCACCTAATCTCACTTTTATTAAGCTATTATTTTTATGGCCTGTTAAAAACGAATCTGCTCGGGATACTGCTAACTTTTTTTTTTTTTTTTTTTTTTTTTTCCTGGCTGCCTCCGTCTATTAGCATTTCAAAAGTATTTGTATTTAACTAAGCATCTCAAGTCTTAAGAGACTAGGAATTACATCTTTAGTCAGTTTATTAAACATGATGAAAGATTAGCTATCAAAGTTCCTATGCAAATTCTTCAGAGATAACCGCGTTGAAAGCCGCATTATTTTTTAAACAGACACTACGTGGCCCCGCTTCCAAAAACATCTCTCTGCACCGAGGGAAGAGAGATCCAAAGCACAAAACCAAGTGTAATTTTTCTTCTCCTGACTATTTCAGCGAAGTTCCCCCATCCATGCAAGCAGGGAGCCAAGCATAACATTAATCTCATATATTTTTTTTCCTTTTTTTTTTTTTTTTATCTTCCAGGCAACTTTTAAAGTCAACAAAGTCTCTAGACCGACTTGCAAACTCACCATCCTCTGAGCACTTTTACGTTAAATTGCTTCTGACAGTGACACGGCAAATATTATTATTTTTTTCACACTATGAACCACCTCCTCCTTCTGCAGAAATATTTCCAGCACTAGCTACAGAGAAAACTCTGACAGCAGTCACGACGATCTAGTCCGACACAGAAATAGAAATGCCTCACTTATTTGTTTCCCTTTTCTGAGAAGTTGCGGTTTATCACTTGACGGAGCTCCTTAGTGATGATAGTGACTTTTTTTTTTTTTGATTTTTTTTTTTTTTTTAAACTCACTCTACCGAGGCTGCCGTAAACAGGAATGAATTCCACGTCACCTTCTACGTGGGAATCCTGCGTTCCCAGTAACTTGGGACGAGCCACGGCATCTCCGTGCCTCAGTTTCCACCGGGGGAACGACAATCAAAAAACCAAACAACGAAAGAAATGAGGGGGGGGAAAAAATAATATATACGTAAAAAAAGAGGGCGGCACTTATCTACCACGCGGATATTGTTGGGGGATTAAATTAATTAGCGACTGTAAAACACGTCGAGTTCTTCCAAAGGGAGACTTTAGAGAAGTGCAAAGTAATATAAATTAATCACTCCATTATATAGGCTGGCTCATTCCAGAGGAGGGTCTCAGCCACGTGGTCGTGACAATAGTGTATAAATAAGGATAATGGCCCATTATGACTTGGGCTTATACATTAGTCACCATTTGGCTGAGAATGGACACTGTGGCATGGACTGGGACTCGCCGATAATCCTTTTTTTAGTACCTTTTATCTTTCTCTTCCAAGCTCACCCCTGCCCTAACGTTCAACTGAAACTTCCAAGCCCAAAATCTTTGCAAAATCAAGAACACGCGCGAGCGAAATCAAGAGTACACCGGCAAAATCGAGATCACACCAGCAAAATCAATCGCACTGGGATTTCGAGGCTGGGCTGCAAGTTGCCATGGTTTAAACTGGTTTTGCACCACTGCCTTTCCCGTTGGTCAATAGTTCCTAGTGCCAAAACCATGGTCAGGCCACTGACCGATTCGAGTCGTGGTCGCATGACTGATTTAAAATAAAAGAGGATTCAGGTGTCCTCATGCTGCACCACTTTAAGGGCAAAAGACCTTCTACAAGGGCTGTTTTATCTTACTCCGTGGCGTTTGAAATACATTTCCTGACTTTTATTTCCCTTCTGAAGCTTGTTGAGGACTCCGATACAAGCAGGGGGGGGAAAAAAAGAAGGAGAAAAAGAAAAGAAGGAACAAGAGCGTTTGTGTACTTAAATAATCCCAGAAGCACCAGTTGTCTCCCATGACCTTTACCGGGTGCTTCGTCCACCTGGGGGATGTGCCGGGCTGAAAAGCACAAGCCCCAGCAGGTACCAGCGCGATGGCCCCATCAAAGGAGGACCGCATTTGATGAGGCCTCTGAAGCAGTTATTGACTCGTGTCATGGTGAACATCGAGCCTTAATAAACAAAAAAGCTACAGACAAAGTTATTTGGTTAATGGCTAAATTGGAGAGTCAATATAAATAACATTACGTACACTTATTACTGCAATCCGACAACAGCTGGGCTTTGAGTCAAGTTAACACTAATACACAGTGGGGGAAACCATTGCCTTCTCCTTATAATAAAGGATAAAATGAATTATTTTTTTTTTTGAACGCCAAGCACGTGAAAGGGGGAAAAAAAGAGGCCCCGGCCAAGGAACGAACGGCTTGACCATAAGTACATAAATAAAAGAAATCGCTTTCTATTACAGGTGATAAAAATTGTACTCAGCATCTTTTGCTATATATCTTCTCAAAAGTTTTGCGAGCACAGCCCTCTTGTGGGCTCATTTGTGTTTGTGTAACAACTGGAGACGGGGAACGGCTAATTCCTTTAGCTGTTGGACGAACCTCCGCTCCTCCAGGCTACGGGAGAATTGGCTGCAGGTATAATCATTCATCCCCTCGCCCTGGAGGAACTGAGCTGCTGCCAGCAATTTGTCAACGTAATTTGGGCTTATTGTTTTCCTTCTGAAGTTTTATCTTATTTTCTTTTCTTAAATTAAATACTTATTCATTAGGAAAAAAAGAAAAAAAAAAAGAAAAAAGTAATGCGTTATGTTTGAAATGTTCTTCAGCTTTTTCTTAACTCCGCCCTTCTAAAAACCTTCCCCCGGTCCTCCGGAGGGTAGTGACCCACCACGCCAGGAAATACTCCTGCTCACAACGTGCAAGAACTCAAAGAGAAACGGGGGCTGCTCCACCAAGCCATCGCGTCCATCTCCTCCCAACTTAATCCACCCCGTTAGCGAGGATTTGCTTTTTGTGCGGTTTATCCCGCTGGTTGTTGGCTCCACTGATGTCCCCAACCTCACTTGGGCAAAACATTCGATACGGCCGCTCAATACCTTAAGTGTATAATCCATAGTGCCGATGCTGGAGCTGAAGCTACGTGATAGACAGACCCGGCCTTTGCAATCCACAAGCCTTAGCCCACTTCGCTTCTGGAGAGCACGGCTAGCCATAACCCTCAGGTAGTCTGTTTCTCCTCCAGAAGTTTTTGAATTCTCACTTAATCGGGAAGAAAACCTTCAAAACCACAAACTGGTAAGCAGGCCTAAAAACATACTTTGACAACGTTCAAAATATAATGCGGTGTATTTCCTAGATTCCACAAATATACATTGCTTATTCCAATCTCTGTCAAGTACAGACTTTCGGGGACCATGAAATCCACGGTCATGACCTGATCTAGAAGAACCCCCTACCCATGGGTTGGATGACCTTTAAGATCCCTTCCAACTCTAACTGTTCCGTGATTCTATGACTACTTTGATTTTCCAAGAGGACCAGCTCATGGCTTTGCCATCTGAACATCTCCTTGTGGGGCCAGCTGAGGCTGCCAGCCAGCAACCCTACCTCCCAGCCTGCCAAACCCACGCGGGGACATCACGTGCAACCAAAACCAAGAGGGTCAGAAGAAATAATACATGCAGGAACCTCAAAATGCTGCAAAATAGATGCTTTTTGGTGCCAGCAGCTCTGCCATAAGCTGCTTCACATGCAACTCGGATTCAGGGGCAAATTATTTTGACTAGAACAACAACAAAGGCATAATACACCGGGTTTGGGTGGAGAAGAGGTGCTCCAAGTCTACAGAAATAAGGTCGTTGGAACGACAGACGGGCGATAACTCCGCCTGTGACCAAGCAGCACAGCGAGGGCGACTCTCGCGCAGATGGAAACCTTTGCAAGCAACACGAGGTGGCAGGGCCTGTCGAGCTAAAAAAGCCGAAGAAATTCTGCGTACAAGTCTTAGCTCTGACCTGGATTCCCTTCCTGGCCCCAGAAAAGTGGTAAGCCTTCTATCTTTAGGTTCCCCTTATTTCAAATGAGGGTTAAGACTCTCCTCTGACTCTTCGCAGCCGCACGGGGAAAAATAAGACATAAGCTGCCTTCGTGCATGTAACATAGGACACCTTCTGAGAGCAAAGGAGATGAGAGCGGGTGTCGACGTGAATCCCACAGAGGAGGGAAAACTGGAAATAACCAGGACTTTTGCCGCTGATTTTCGCAAGGCCAGGGTTTCACCCGAAGGGACTTGAGGCACCACTAACGTTGCGCAGTGCGAGGATCGTCAAACCAAGCCCCACCAAGCGACGCCAGCTCCCGCCGTTCGCCCAGCTGTCACGACCCATTGCCGAACACAGCCGGGTTCAGAGAAGGAGCTAACATCTTCATGCAGCACGAGGCCGGCTCTGTACCCGTGGAGGTATCTCCAGAGCTTCCCGCTCCTCCCTCTACCCTCAAAACTTGGAGGAGAAGAGGGAATGATGGCAGGGAGAGGAGAGGAACAGGCCTGAGAGCCCCAAATGGGCCGAACGGAAAAGAAAACATGAGTGCAAAAGGACAGGGCGATAGCGCTTTCCAAAGGGAAAAAGAATAATTAGAAGCAGCAAGCATAAACCACAAAAAAATAAAAGGAGAATGAAACAGAGATCATCAGACTGGGTGGAACATCAAGACCAAAAGGAAGGAGGAAAACCACAGCCCTTCTCTTCCAGGAGGCACCAAAGCCCCATCAGTTCTGCAGGGACAAGGCTTTTGTTTATGTGCCCAGGGGGACGTACGTGGTCACAGGTAGGCAGAGAAAGCCCCCCAGACCCCTCCCAGCCCAGGCTGCAACCTGCCAGAAGCACCGTCCCACCACCTTCTGCACATGCTGAAATCAAACCTTCTGCACTTGCGGAACCATCTCCAAAGTCCCTCTCGGGGAGGAAGGGAGGCAGCATGCGCAGCCGGACCTTCTCTCTCCAGAGCCACCCAAAAACCACCTCTGGCAACAACAAAACCAAACGCCTTTTGGGGCAGTTACACCTCGGGTTTCGCTTCTTGCATTGGTGGTTGCCGCATTATGGCAGCCGTGATGGACACCCAAGAAGCTTGAGCAGCAACGGTCTCGCTCACACCGTGCCTTCCATTAGATGGACCTTATTTCATTCCTCTTCTTTTTTTTTCCTGATTTCTTTTTTTTTTTTAGATTTTTTTTTTAATCTCAGCTCAACAGTAAACACCGCCTGCCCAGCCAGGTTAACGGAGCCAGCTGGTGGTGATGCAGGGGTTTTGTCTCCCACACAGCAAACATTGACTAGTACTTTCTATTTAGAGCAACCCCGCATTGTAAACCCGTCTCCTCCCTTCGATAAGAGCCCTATCGCTAGATAAGCATTAATCCCCGTCCCTTTCCCGACACAAGGAAAACACAGCTTCGCGGTCAGGGGAGATAAAAATCGCTGCTCCGCGTAGATTTTTTTTTTTTTTTTTTGCTTTTTTAAAGTCTAATATCGTGCAGAGACACGCACGGTCGGCTCCAAACGACACCGCTACGTCCTGAAGGTCTGGAGGTGTGCTAGTCCTCCTTGCCTTCTACTGAATCTAACAGGGCTAGAATATTTTCTGAGTCTTTCTAGACTGGGAAAAAGGCCTTCAGAGACAAATAGGAGTTTCCTGTTCAATATCTCATGTAATGATTCCTCCAAAGGTGTAAGCAGGAAAAACGCCTTGCCGCTTAGCCAGAAAATGAGCGTCCGCCGTCCCTTCCTTTCATTGCGTGTACGCGTTAAAAGTCATTTAGAAGGGGATCTGCCAGCTGCCCGGGGTCCGACTGGGATGGCCCAGGCTGTCAGGTCCACACCCCGACCTGCCCGCCCAGATTCGGGGTGAAGAAGGAGCCCCTCAAGCCTTTCCCACCCCTCTGCCCAGCAGGTATCCCCGCCGGCTGCCGGCGTTTCGAAGGATCCGCACTTCACCCCGAACATCTGGGCTGAGGCAAACGCTGGGGCTTCACTTACAGCAACACCTGCATCTCCACGTGGTCCCCTTACACATTTTTGGAGGCAGTATCCTTTGGGAGGACAAAATTAACCAAACAAACAGGGCGCTAGCTGTAAATTATTATTATTTTTTTTCCCCCCCGCCCCGTGCCCTCCAACTTCCAGCATCCCATCGGCCCAACTGGGGCTCCTCGGGAAGGAAGGCACGAGGTTGGCCAGCCCTTGCTCTGCAACAGCCACCCTGTCGGCTTGGCTCCACGGCAAGCGAAACCGCCGAGCGTTGCGTCACGGCCATCAAAATGGTCCTCTTAGCAGCTAACTGCCAACAGACGCCGTTCGGAGTCGGCCTCCTTTGACCGCGGCGCGTTGGTCGCCAGGGTTCAAGAGCCCACTCGCCTCGCGGTGCTGTTCGACGCCGAAATTAAAATCGCGGGATAATTAGCTCCGCTCCAGCTACACCTTTCCGTCTGAATGGATGCGATACCTGCAAGGGCTGCGCTGGGTATGAAATGTGTTCCTGATTACGCGGCGTTTGCTTAAGCTGGAGGGCGCCGCCTTGTTTTTTTGAGGCTCTCTGCAAGTCACGCACTCGGGTACGTGCTGCCCGTTATCTCCAGAAGGCTTAAAACTGGAATCCCCGTGATTCACATTTTCCGACGCTCATGGCCAAACCCTTCCCCGGGTCGGCTCCTCCGCTTCCTACCCTTTCACAACAAGCCCAATTCTGCCGCCGAGGCAGGAGAATCGGCCCGGCTCTGCCAGCCGGACGCCAGCGAGCCCGGTGGTCACCAAACTCACCGAGCCTGGGCCACGGGAGCTGGAGGAAGGCAAGCTCCAGGGGTGGTTTTGCCAGGCTGAGGTGGCTGTGGCTCCCCAGCCGCCTCCACCCGCTCATTGAGGGATGGCTTGGAAGCCCAGCTGGCCGCCAGAGTCACCCGAAAAAGTTGAGCTGAGAGGGCCCTGTGGCCTCGCTGTGCCTCCCAGGGAGATTTGTGGAGAACCCCATGGGGCTCGTGGCAGCGTAGGGCTGGTGGCACGGCCCCGAGGTGGACCCGTGCCTTGGAACAGGCAGAGCGTCCACCACCCTCCCAATGCTTCCAGTCAGCCCCACAGCTCTGCTCCTTCTGCAAAAGTTACTGGGGCAGAGCTGCTACTTACTCCTTCCCGCGCTTAAGTTCATCCCCTCCCTTCTTTAAATACATTTTAAGAGTGGTAATTACGCGGAAGATAGCAGAAGTGGCTAAAACCAAAGCACAAAGCCACCAAAACCAACTTTCACCATCAGCCTTTCGATTCAGCAGAGCGCTTCCCCGTGACACCAAACAGGAACGTTTTGCTTTCTCTACCCTGTGTTTTCTAAGCTTTCCACAGAGTGAAATAATTAATTACTTTAACGTCTCACTTCTTATTCGTCTCCCATAACCCTGCTCTGACTATGTGACGGATAAATTAAGGCATCAAACCCTACTTGATGATAAGGGCAAAGTAGAAAAATCTCAGCTCACGAGCAACTAATCATCTTGCCCCCAAAAAAATTAATCCTCCCTGCATGTACCAGTCGTGTGTATACCCTCGCTCTGGCTTTAAGTAAAAAAAAATACTAAAAAAAGAGATCCTTCACAGGAGTTATATGAACGTAGCAAGATGCAGTCGTATATACCATACTTTTTCCATAAAGCCATGCCACAAAGCACTGCCACGGGCCTCGTGGACGTGGGAAAAGCTCAGCAATGCTCCCCTGGTAGGTGGGAACCACGCTAGTAAAACTGGTTTGCACAACAGGGAGGAGAGCTGGAGCCTCCTGGGGTAATGCAGCTGCAAAATACACCGGGCAGAAAGGGGCAAAGGAGGGAAGGGCTTGAGCATGGTGGCAGTGGCCAGTGTGCTCCAGGCACCTCACCCCAAGCATCCCTGCAAAGAGGGGGCACCTCACCCCGAGCATCCCTACAAACATGGGGCACCTCACCCCAAGCATGCCTGCAAAGAGAGGGTACCTCACTCCAAGCATCCCTGCAAACAGCGGGCACCTCACCGCGAGCATCCCTACAAACATGGGACACCTCACCCCAAGCATC
>JAOXNO010000024.1:17783411-17794837 GCA_028565335.1 Limnodromus scolopaceus | reverse complement strand
CTGCCCATGGCAGGGGGGTTGGAACTCGATGATCTTTTGAGGTCCCTTCCAACCCTAACCATTCTATGATTCTATGAAAATTGTGAAGCTGCGAGCTTCTTCAGTGTAACGCTGGCTACACTTGACCATGGAACAGAAGTCTCCAGGTTTATAGCCGCGGGCAGTAACTTAATTCAGATAATTAAACATCCAGAAACCTCCCAACAAGAATGACTGCAAAGTCAATGGCAGGGTTTAGGGATACTGGAGCCTGGCAGAACTTGGGGAGAATAGGAGGGTAAAGAAAAAAGGGATGGTTTGGGACACATGTCCCTCTGCAGCGTCCCTCATAGCAAATCACTGATCATGAAAAAGAGTTTTTCATCCAACAGAAATCTTCTGGTTTCAAATACGTTCCTGTAACAGGGTAAAACCGGGAATGCCAGACATCGTTTGTGAAAAACAAATGGAGTAACAACGCAGGCCCATTAAAACTGTCTCCCAACACTCCCTCCTGCAACCAAACTCAACAAATCAACTTTTTCGGACCAAAAACACGACAAACCAAAGAAATCCCTGACAGCAGTTTAGTTTCAGGTGCCCCGTCTCCCAAGCCATCAGTTCCTCTCCAGCTAAACGAGCCATGAACAGAGAGGCTCACAAGACACCAGTACACTAGTGCTTCAACGTAAGCCTGGCCGCGGTGGTCCTCCATCACTTCTCCACTGTTTTGGGTTCTCCAGGAGCCATTTCCATCAGCACTGAAGCCCTTTCGGCATCAGCGCTGAGATCTGTTACCTCCCCAGTATCTCCAGTGGAGCAGCCCACCCTCACCCCTCCAGCTCCCAGGGGAAGGATTGGGTCCCTGGGGCAAGGAGGGTCTTCGGTACCCAACTTCTGTTTTTTCTCTTGTTATCATCCTGCCTCTTCCACCTTCCCATGACCACTTTTTCCCAAGTCAAAAAAGTAATGTGAAAATCTACCAGAAACAAGCCGACCAGGTAAGTCAACCAGACTGACTTTACAAAGACAACATCTCTGGCATCTCTGTCCCTGAATAGCAAAATGTGAAGGGTTGGAGATACTTCCCCAAATTATCCCTGTGTTACCTTCTTGCTCTTGCACTCCTTCCAGGTGCTGTGGCTCCCCATGGCAGAAGAGACACTGGGATAGAGCTTTAGTTTTGAACCAGTATGGCTTTCCTTATGTTCTTTTTTTGAGCCTAGGAATGAGATGTCAGCCTCTATATCATGGGAATGCTCTCCTTAGTCAACCATACGAAATGGAGATGAGCGGTGCCCCTGAGGAGTCATCCAACACCATCTGTTGGAGACAGGAATGCGCTTCCTTAGACCCAGCCTTTACAGGTGTGTCTCCTGCAGTGATGATTCCACATCGTTACCGAGTATTCTGCTCCAGTGCTTAATCATTTTTATAGAATCACAGAATCTTCATGGTTGGAAGAGACCCTTGAGATCATCGAGTCCAATCACAAAAAAAACCAACCAAAAAACCCACACCAAAACCCGCCACAAACAGACACAAACCAACAATCTTGGGCACTAGAGCATGCCCTGATGTGCCACCTCGACATGTTTCTTAAATACCTCCAGGGATGGTGACTCCACCACCTCCCTGGGCAGCCTGTTCCAGTGCCTGACCACCCTCTCAGGAAAGTCATTCTTCCTAATATCCAATCTAAACCTCCCCTGCCACAACTTCAGACCATTTCCTCTGGTCCTGTCGTTGTTCACTTGGGAGAAGAGGCCAACCCCACCTCTCTACACCCTCCTTTCAGGGAGTTGCAGAGGGCAAGGAGGTCTCCCCTGAGCCTCCTCTTCTCCAAACTAAACATGCCTGGTTCCCTCAGCTTCTCCTCGTAGGACTTGTTCTCTAGATCCCTCACCAGCTTGGTGGCTCTCCTCCAAGAACCTCCATTTTTGGTACTAGGAAGTTCTCTAACATCTCACTTAAATCTGCTTTGCTGCGTATTAAGCTGATTACTTCTATTTCTTCTCTCAACAGACACGGTTTAAAGTCTCATTGCCCTCTACTTTCCACTAACCTTGCAGATAGTGGAAGACTGTTACCACTTTCTAGCTTAAAGGAACAGAAAACTTCAATCCTCTGCTCTCCAGGGCAAGCCACGCTCTTTCTGCCTCTGCAAGAGGCATCAGGGCAGGCTCTAAATTGTCTGGGAGAAAATGGCAGAGTCCATAGAGCAGACAGGGCTCCCAGAGAAGATTTATGGCCAAGGCACTCAAGAGCTGTGTTGTCTGAGTGTTTCTCTTGGCAAGCCTCACGTGGGTGCAGCCAGCCCTTACCCCTTCTCTGTCGGAGGGGAGGTGGGGGTATAGATGGGTAATCCACATTTTTCAAGAGTGGTGCTGTAGGCTGCTAGAGGGAGAAGGGAAAACAAACATAAACCAAAATTTGGGCAAGAGGGTAATATTTCCATCATCAAAGCTGACATACTGCTCCGACAGTCCTTGGAGCGGCAGAAACTCGATGTGCAAACCCTGCTGAAAGAGAAATCTCTGTAGGAGCTTTTCTCGCAGGATAACTTTGGCGCCTCTTTTCACAGGGACAATTTTAAATCTGGAATCGCCCACAGACATCCAAGGCCAACAGGTCATGGCATATGACTTTTTCTGAAACAGAGGCCAATGAATTTCACCTACATAGAATCATAGGATCGTCTCTGTTGGAAGGGACCTTTCAGATCATCGAGTCCAACCATCAACCTAACACCGACAAAACCACCACTAACCCATGTCCCTCAGCACCACATCTGCCGCGCTTTTGAACACCTCCAGGGATGGTGCCTCAACCACCTCCCTGGGCAGCCTGTTCCAATGCCTGACAACCCTTTCAGTGAAAAAATTTTTCCTAACACCCAATCTAAACCTCCCCTGGCGCAACTTGAGGCTGTTTCCTCTTGTCCTATCACTTGTTACTTGGGAGAAGAGACCATACCTTTATAAACGGTCTTGCGGGGAGAAGTTTGTTCACAAGCGGGAGTTTCCATAGTGAAAACTATAGCTTGGGAGGACAGGCAGGACTTCCACCAGGAAACCCAAGTCCTTGAACTGCTGGATGCTGACACCGACAGAAGGGTGCTCTGGAAACTATGCCTCCTTCCCTCCCTACCTCACTTGTAACACCCGCCTGGACAAAGCCATCAGTCCTCACTTCTCCAAGGTAGACCTGGACAGATGCCTCTAGGACCTTCCAACCATCAGGAACTCCTCAGACCTAGTGCTGGATTGACATTGGAGCATATTTTCTGGTTTTGGTTGGAGGCAGGGAGGATTTTGCTACAGAGGAAAGATGACAAGAATGGAGGAGGACGAAGGCTGTGGAAAAGGTGAGACATCTTTTTGATAAATTTATTAAGGAAGTCTACTTTCCCCCTCTTCTGAACTAGGGCTAACAAAAGCTTGGTTTTGTTTCCTATGAAAATTCACACAGAAATGTTTACTCCGTGAGAAGACAGATTGAGTGAAGGAAACAGAGACCCTGAATGTATTTTGAGTGTTCTAGCACCTTTGGATTTGAGTAGTTTTCTCTCTTGTTTACAATAAGAGTACCTTTTTCGTGCCTTTTCTGTTCAGCCTCCCAAGCAAACCTTCTAGTGACACCCACAGCTCTGGAGCCGGTGCTTAGGAAAGAGAGGTGGGTTGAAGAGGTGGTTTTCTTTTCTGAGGGCATTTGTTTTCCAAGCTGTTGGGAGTGCTATCGAGGCAGACGATGGTGCCATCAAAGAGGCAGGGTATCAAAGCATGAGCACTTGAATGGTGGAAAGCCACATAACCTCCCCACTTCTCTCCCTCCCTCTTTCTGGTGAGAGAAGTCTCTCCCAGCCCTGCTTCTTCACCACTCTGTCCCTCGTCTCCCTCTCCCCGCTCAACTCTACCATTTGTCTGAAGCAATCCTTGGAGGCCATCTGGTCTGCAGCTCCTTCATGAGATACATTGATTCCGACCATCGATAGCGCTGCCTGAAAAGCTAAGGGGGAGTAGAAAAGAGCTTTGCAGTCCCATCCAGAGGGTACCGAGCTGATTTCTGCCCTGACGAGTTGACGTTATCATGCAAACTCATCACTTAAATCTTTCACTGAAGATCACTGCTTAGTATCAGAGCGAAACCCCTCATCATGTATGAAGGAAATTTATTGGCCAAAGCAACACACCTGAGCATTTTCACTCTTTAAAAGTGATCCTTCTGGATAGGTAAATAAATGTTCAAGTATAATCACAGTTCCCGCATGTGTTGATGAAAAAGAAGATATCAGGAAACTCAAAACAAACCAGCAGAACAATAAAACCAACAATAAACCCCAGCAAAACCTTAACTCTGCCTCCCTCCCCCCCCCAAAGTTAACAAAACCTCTTCAAATCAAGAGAGACGGCATTGGCAGACAACTATGGGAGGCTTTACATTGATGTTTTCTTTCTTTGAAAAGGCTTTAAATGCTTTTCTTGAGTTTTTACAAAAGCTTTCAAATTTTCCAGGGGTTCTCTTTCGGTCTGAATGCCACCACTAGCAAAGGAAAGGAAATTCTTCATGTCCTTTTGTTGAAGCTACGCAAGGGCTTCATGAGAAAATTTCGCAAGCATGGAGCTCCGCCTGGGCTCCTTTAGACGGGAAGGAGGGAAAATCAACCCCAGCCAAGGAAAGAAGAAACAGATGTTTCATTCACGGCCACATCAACAAATCAATATTAATCAATAATGAGATCCGTTCGTTACTGCCTGCATTTTCCAAGGCTTGGTTGGGCTGAAATCCAAGGGGATTCTGCCACTCGTGCAAATGGGCATGAAAGCTCATCCCAAAACAGCAGCCACGCAAGCCAGGCGTGCTCCCGACCAGCCCATGCTGAGGACTGGCATCCAGCCTTGACCTAGACATCCGTAACTCGTTAAAGACCTCTTTATTACATTTCGCATCATACCCAGGTCAGAGAAAGCTACGTCACCGTTAACCGGTGCTCCTTGTTTTGATGTCAGCCTCCAACACGCTTTTTTTAATGATTATCAAATCATTATGGGCCATGCCCTGCAGAAGACATTCCCCAGAAGTGGCGTGGACCCATCCGACGCTCCTCTTCCATCTGAGTTGCAGTTGGGGAAAGCAGAGAGAGAGAGAAGACGAGCGGAGGGAAAAAAAAAAAAGTCACTAGTTGGGAAATAGGAAGGAAGGGAAGGATTACATGAAAAGTTCTGCCAGGATGGAGCCATGGGGAGCTAATTCACCATGGGTAGATCAACTGGAGGGAGGACCAAGCTTAAAGGGTGGGAGTCTAGCAGACAGCTGGTACTCAGCTGGTGATGCTGCTCCAGAGCAGCCTATAACTGACACCAGGATGCGTTCTGGGACTTATTTTTTTTATTTTTTTTTATTTTTTTTTTTTTAAAGTGACTTGTACAGGAAATTTTTCCTCATCGCATGTAAAAGCCGTTCCAATTCCCCGAAGTAAGAGACTTGGCAAGTCAATTACAAGGAAAGTAGAAGTGCTGAAGCATACGAACAAATTTTAACAACATGCGAGTGGAACTTTTATTGCCAACAGTAGATGCACACTGGAATTTGAGGGGGGGAAGAAACCCTGATGAAGTGGCAAAATGCAGTTGTTTTTCTTTATCTACAGAGAACGCTGCGGTTTCATTTGCAGATGAATCACTTTGTTGTGATTTATTCAGTTTGTAAATGGATCTGATTTATTTTCCCAGGGGATTTGAGAGATTTTTGAGTAAAGCAAGTTATCGAGCCGGCTTACCACGGGAGGCACCGTAATTGCACCAAAATGTTTGAAGAAGATCAAGTTGGGGTGTCACCTGCCAGAACATTTTGGCAACAAAACAGAACGAAATCCAGGAATATAAGAGCGTAAACAAAAAAAAAGCAAACAAACTGCTATCAAAAAAAAAAAGAAGAGAGAAAAACCCAGGATCTAGACAAACCAAACACAGACCCGCCAGTTGTTAAAAGAGCCTTTAAGGGAATATCCTCCTTTGGAGCGCTCTGTTCCAGGGCACTGTAATATCAACTTGCCAGAGCAATTAAATTGTTTAATAATCAAAGCTGGCTCTCATTTATACAGCATATGAACGTAGTAAAATGGAGCGTATGGAAAGTGTGCTGTACAATAAGATGTGGTTTATTTCATATCACAAGTTTGCTGGTAATTAGACGGTTCATATCACAGGAAAAAGTGTTAACACCTATCAAATATAATATATACAGCCAGCAGATTTGCCAGCTTCAATAGTTTTCCTCCACTCACAGCCTTTATTCTTTTTTTAACTTTATGTCCCACTGAGAACATGGAAGTTGAAGATTCAATCCACATCTCAAGACCTAGTGGAAAGATGTTCCAATTAACTCAGGGGACTCTTGTATCTGGCCACAGAAGAAAGCTTTCCAAAAATGTAAATGGTTATACTTAAACCTATGTACAGAATCTATCGTTCTGGCAACAATTTTAAACTAGAAGCGGGTCTGCTCCAGACACAAGCAACTTTTCTGAGAAGTTTCTACCCAAAGAGGTTTTTCTTTCCCTTCTTACACCCGGAGCGAATGAACTGAACGGGGCTGGTTTTCAGTGTCCCTGCCATAAGAAAGAATCCAAAGCTTTGCCATTTACACTCCGGCTAAAAGGTAACTTTCTTCAAAGCATCCGCTGTGCCAGACGAAACCTATGCAACCAAACCACAAACCACCTCCTGCTGTCAGAAACACTTTGGTTATGAAGAAGCTTTCGTTTCCAGTGCAGAGGAACGGACTGACGCTCGACTTTCTGCCGTGGAAGAACTGATTTGGGTAAGGTGGATAACGTCTCCTGGCAGGAGAGAGGACTCAAAGTCTATTTTAGCAGCAGGTGGAACGCCTCCCAGCTTCGGACGTGAGCGTTCCTGCAGCAGGTTGGAAAGAGCTCACAATAGGCTTTGATGCCTTTGCTCAGCCACATTTCCTCTTCCAGGATTTGTTGGGAAGAGGGGGGAGGGAGAAAAAGGAATAGGTCTCAAACCCTTTACTATCTCTTCTGAGCTTGTTGTCTTTTGTAAGCCACAAAGACCAGATTTTCTTTTGTAAATCCTTAGTAATTAAATGAGTACTTCACTGGCTATATTCTTCAATGGTCTTGTTTCCTAGGTTTTGCCTTTGACAGTCATATTTTGCAAAGGCTGCTAAGATGACCAGCCACCTTACCCTACTTAACGCTAAACCAACTGATGCCCGTGCACACTGCATGAAGGAGGAAAAGTTTCATTAATGGCACTTCATTAAAGAACTGCACTGGAAAGCCCTAAATGTGACCGAACCAACCAAAATCCAGAGCGAGCTGTCTATTAGGAAAGCAACAAAGACAGTTTCGGAAACTGAACTCTGGCTCCACTGCAGCGGATTAGGAAGAGTGATGGGATTAGTGTTTAATGACTTGGGGCAAGAGACAAAGGGAATTTCGACAAAGAGGCTTAGATATGGAAGAATTAACACTCTCTATCCCAACCGTGCCTCTGATGACTTCCAGCATTCTTTCCTGGCTCTGCTGAAGTTTGGGGAGGATGGGGGAACAAAACAAAAAAAGACTAGCGGGGCTTTAATACCTCCTTAGCCTTTTCTTACCACAGTTCTTTCTCTTTTTCAAGAAAGATCTTCTAATTTTTCTTAATCAATGCAATAAGCTGAGTTGCTAAGGGCTCGTGCTTCAGCAAACTGCAGATGATCCTGTTCCTAGCCACGCATTCCCGAGCGACGCTTGCGGATGCTACAGACCATATGTATTTATACATAAATATATTCACACGTATATATTTACAGATATTTATATAGAGACATACATATACCTATGTAGATATAATTACATATCTATGTGTATTTATATATATTCACACAGATAAAGCACATACTTGTAAAATGACTTCACAGGGAGTGGAATTTGCTCGCAACTGCACGGACTTGAGAAATCCCCTTTGATTTGGGGTTGCCTTACATAATAGGGAGCAGGGCGAAACAGGCAGGAGGAGCACATAATTCATTTACTCATACAGTTAATCGCAGGCTTTCCCAGAGCGACACGAATCAGGGCAGAGCACGCATCAAGGATGGGTAGAGCCCACGTGCCCGATTTTTGTATACAGAAGGGGCAACTCCGCTGGAGTAATGATTTGCTTCAGCACAAGGGACAATGAGAAGAAAGACTAAGCAGTAGCTATTTAGCAGAGGAAAAAAAAACAACTCTTGAAGCTAAAACTAATTAATTAAATCCAAAATTAAAAAAATAAAAAGCCCAGGAAGGAAGCTGGTCCCCTCAACTCTAATAGGGAGGCATGAACAGATTTGAGCTCTAAGCAGCGCTCCGGTCTCTGACCCTTTGGGCACTAATGTCAAGGAGACACTCCTTAAATGAACATAGTGGAAGCACCGAACCCCTATGAGCTTAGGGAGACCTCTCCTGAGAAGTGGTGTGCTCCAGGAGCCTTCACCGAGCCAAGGGAAGCACCTGCACGTCCCTGAAATCGGGGGCTTTTATAGCTTTTCACAGAGGAACAGACACCGTCCTGCAACCCCGCAGAACTCTCCGGTGCCGTTAAACCAACTCAACACGTAGCTTTTTGCTTTTTTTTTTTTTTTTTTTAATTTTATTTGTTTTAAACCAACCCAAAGCACTCGCAGGAAAAGCTAAGGTATTCATTTCACATGTTAGCCAATATGAAATGCTCCCGGAGCAGCTTTAGACTCCAAAGTATTATTTAACCAGTGTGGTTTAGTAGGACAATGGCAGCCCCCTGCCGTAATCCATTCAGGGGCAATACCATCAGTCAGTGTGAAATTAAATACATTACAGGGTAAGAGCTTAATGCGTTTTATAGGCAGTTGTTCATCCACATCAAACTTTAGCTTTTAAAATCCTAACATTTGATCCCACAACAGGAACCATGCCTGGAGAATGAGATTGGCACATTTGCACTGCCAGCAGGGCAGAAAAAAGCAGAGCGCAGCCTTTAGTGGGAAATGCAATTGCCTGAGAGGGAAAAATGCTCGCATCCAGGGAGCTCTGCGGAGGCACAATCGCTTGTAATACCTAAGTGGGGCTGGAAAGAGGGGAAATACAAACCCAGGGCCGGCTTATTAGAGGCTGTGGGTTATTAGAATCTCTGTTTCCTACCAGGGTGCGCGTGGGTTTCACTTAATATACATATAATAAATAATAATAATATTATTATTAATAATAATGATAAGAAGAAGAATAAGGGCTTTTTAATTAATCCATACAAATTCTGGTTCTGCAAACCGTTCTACGTGCCATCACAGAATCGCAGAATCTTCACGGTTGGAAGGGACCTTTGAGATCATTGAGCCCAACCGCAAAAAAAAACCCCCAAAAACCCACCCACCCAACCACACACAGACACAAACCAACAATCTTATGCCCCATGGGGTTTGACTGGCTTTCTTGCTCGGGCAGGACGTATTCCCATATCAGAGTCTGCGGGCTCATGCCTTTACACCAGCCAAGTGCTCCTCCTTGACCCAGCTGCCACGTCTCGCACCCATCCTCTAAAACCCAAAACCCTCCGGCTCCCCTTCGCCACGGAAACAGCCCAAACTGCGAAAAGAGCGCGTAAAAGGGACGCACGGGAAGTGCCAAGGAGAGGAGCACTGTTAAATTCTGCTCTCGGGTTACGCTTGCTTAATGCAGGAGTAAATTCCATTTGCTTCAGCCGAGTTACTCTGGCTACGAATAGGTGTAAGTGAGATCAGAACCGGGTCCTTAGAGAGCTTCCGTGATGCTGCTTCTTAAAACGAAGCACTGATAAGCCCCAGTGGTAAAAAAAAAAAAAAGAAAAAAAAATTATTATTTAAAATATCTTCAGAGCTATCTGTTGCCCAAAATGGCTTTTAACTGTTGAAAGAACATCAAACATTTAAAAACGCATAATCTGCTCTCAGCACCGGCGCCGAGTGCCAGGAATATTCGTCAGCCTCATGTCCTCGGATCATGTGTCACAGCGGATTATCTGACGCTCCATGAACATCGACTGCTTCCTCCGGCTGCGGCTACAAAACTCCTTCTCAGGCCTGTCACTGGATGCTCCGAGCACCACGACGTGGACCCTGCCTTCACAGTAAGGGTATTGTGTGTGTGTGTGTCCCCCCACGCCACCCTACCAGCAAAACTACGCCTTCTGTCCTGATAACACCTTCCCCCCCCCAAACCTTCCTTTGAACAGAAAGAGCCAAAAGCAACTCTGATGAGTTTTCTTTAGCGACGAACATTTGGATAACTCCTTAAAATATGCCAGGGCTCCAGATGCTCTTTATCCAGCGGTGGGAGCCGAGAGCTGTAAGCCCCGCACCTACAGAAAGGCTTTATTGCCTGGGGTGAGTGGGTGGGAAACCCTTTAGGCTCAAATGGGGTCAGTGAAGCTACAGGCGAGCACCGCAGCTGACTCCGAATACAAAGGGGGAAGGGCACCAAAAAAACCAAAAAAACACCAAAAAAAGGATGCAGGGAAATCAAAGGAAAGGAAGAATTGAGTTTATTTGCAGGCTTGTGTTGTCTAGCTAAACGGGGACAAGAAAAGGCTCCTCCCTCCCAAAACTTTTCAGCTAGCCAGAAATATTCTCAATTCACCAAAAACTCCTTTTAATTTTCACTCCCCCTTCTGACGCCGAGGTGAGGCCGTTAGAATACACTCCCCTTGGTCTTCACCTTCTTTCCTTCCAACTGTGCCTTATGTGCTCATCTGGGACAAGTGGGAATCATGTTGAAGAGACAAGAGGAGGAAAACTCTGACAGACACCCGCCTCTCGCACTCCTCCTCCTCCTCCTCCTCTCCTTCCATTCTTTCCTGCCCTTCACTCTGCCCACTTGTTAAGCTACCTCAGGCTCCGTCCCTTCCCTGCACCAGAGCTTCCTTCTGGAGGAAGGGGAAACTCATACACCCCATAGACTCTTCTAGAACACCCCCTCCCCTGCTTCTCCGATGCCCACCTGCAGCTCCCGTGCGCGCACTGCGCTCCCCCCGTCAACGCACCGGGCAGCCCAGATTCAACAGTTTTACCTCTTCTTCCTTGCTTCCCATCTTTGTGCCTGCAGCGGGAGTTCGCAAGGTTCAGTCCGCCCCTAAATGCCACCAGTCCCCCTTGCTCACATCCTCTCCCAACCTGACGCCACAAGGCGCAAGGGCACTGCAGCCCATCACCCAGCAGCTCGAGGAAAGCTCTTAGAAAGATGGTTGTGGACCAAGGAGAGCATGGAAAGTGCTCCTACAAAAGAAGACCTGCTGGCCACACTTCTCTTGATGCATCCTGGGCTGCATCAAGAGAAGCGTAGCCAGCAGGTCACGGGACGTGACTCTACCCCTCTACTCTGCTCTGGTGAGACCCCACCTGGAGTGCTGTGTCCAGCTTTGGAGTCCTCAACACAGGAAGGACAT
>JAOXNO010000024.1:17767461-17778630 GCA_028565335.1 Limnodromus scolopaceus | reverse complement strand
CTTGAAAATCTCCAAAGAAGGGGACTCCACACCCTCCCTGGGCAGCCTGTTCCAGGGCTCTGGCACCCTCACCGTGATGAAGTTTCTTCTCATACCACAGGCTGCTTTTTGCTCTGTGCGAAGCGGAGGCCGTTCAGGTGAAACAGAAGCTGGAAGATATACATTTAAGGCACTCCAGGCACTACGCCGGGCACTCAGCCCGCGGGAGCCAGGGGAAAGCTAATCCAGGAGAAAGCCTCCCGCGGTGGCTGGGTGGCAGGTCCTCAGCGCTGACTCTTTTGGCTCTACAGATCCACTCCGGCTTTGCTGCCCTACAGTAAACCATAGCGAAGCTTAGCCATTGGGGAAGCTGCCTGCAAATATGTCTTAGGCCGTTTCTGAGCACCTTCTCACCCCTGAGGGCATCAGTTCTTTCCTTCCTTCCTCTCCAAGAACAGCATTCAGCCCCCCGTTAGGGGGGGGACAAGAAGCCAGGGGTGGATACAGGTACGGACCGTTCCCAGGGGCAGCTCTACCGCAGCCACGTGGCCCAACGGACAAAAAGTAAAAAATTAATTTGAGATTTTACAGTCCGCTCCCCCAGGGGGGTGAACACCCTGGTCTTGCTACCGTCAACCAGGAGAGCAAGCCCTTCTCTTGCAAAGATGCCACAAACTCGATCCAAAGCCTCCTCCAGCAGTGCAAATCAGACACTTAAACCCAGGGAGTTTTGTCTGTAAAGGGACTGGAAATGAGAAGGGACTGAGGTCCCCGGGATCAGGATCTCATTAGGATTGCCACCCGCTTCCCTGCTTTCAGCAAGGGGCCATCTCTTGCCCGATAATTGAAGCTGTAATAATTTCAATGGTCCAGGCCAGGAGGTTAGTGGAACGAGAGCACACGGAAGAGCAACCGGGTGATTTCCCCGACACAATACTTTGACAAGATTGTGGTAGCATTTATGACCCTCTTTTACCCTCAGCCGTCAATACAGCCGAGGTTCATTCACCAGCTGGAGCTGCAGGCTGCTAATTGCCTGCCTCGGATGCAAACTACGTTCTCACCCTGTTCCTACCTGCAAGATCCTGGTCCTCCCACCAGTGGCAAGAACCTTTGGGCTTGGGCTACTTTTCGGTCAAGCTGGGGGGAGACAGGGCTGAGCAAGGAGAGGAGCAGTGGCTCTATTTTCACCAAAATCCCAGTTCTGCAGACCAGAGTCAGCAACGATGAGGGGGGAGATGACGGTGTTCGGGGCGGTTTTCTTCAGAAAACACACAGCTTATCCCTCGCACGGGGAGAAGCATCGCACAAGAAGCTGCTCGCACGCTGCTGGCTCAGCTGGTAAAGAGACATACATTTCTATAGGCACATCTTCCCCGGAGTACGTACACGTATGTCCTCAGCTTATGAAGACTCTCTGTCCTCCCTCTGAAACATCACAGCGGGCACCGGCTTCATGAGACAACACCAGAGAAGACCAATTACCCCACACCCTCAGATGGCTTCTGCCCTTCAAGCCCAGCACACTAAAGAACAGCCACCTCCAAACCCCCCCCAGCACAGAGTTTCAGTCCTTTTCTGCACATGGCCACTGCATTTTGGGCTGCCTCGCAGCATAGAAAAAACATAAGAACCCAAATGCACTAAAAAAAAATAATAAATAAATAAAATTAAATTATTACAGCTTTGTGGTGCACACCGGAGGTATCGGTTTGAGGTGCAGGTGTCCACACTATCACTCTACCACCATAGATGGCAGTAAATGCCCTTCATCTCTATGCTCCTGCCTGAGAGGTACAATCTCATCAGTACCCTTATTTTCTCTTTTCTGAATCGCAGACCCAAGTTACACAGCATCCTTGCCACGAGGATCTCTGAGGACGTGACAGATATTAACGACTTCAGGCTCTGGGCATCCCCAGGCAAGAGTGCTATTGCTACTTTTTCAAGGACAAGACACATCTCACGTGCCCAGGACAGACACCAGAAACCTACAGAAGGGCTGAGAAAAGAAGCTCCCAATCAGTCACATCTATTGTCCCTGTAGGCAGGCTGGTGCAAAACAAGGACTTCATGTCACCAACTCAACCAGCCATGAGATGGCCGACCTGTCTGTAGCCTGCTGAGGTGCCACCACCGGAGCCACAAAACCCTTGTACGTGGGGCAGCCTGTTTCCATAACTGACCACATCGAGCAACAATTTCACCCCACAGAGAAATATGGAGGGTGGGTTTCACTTATTTCCTTCCTCAAGGGCTTGGGGAAGAGCTGCCGGTGGCACTGCTGTGGCTGGTAGGTGGCCTGTGGGATGGGGACGGTGGGCACAGACGTATGGGCAGGCAAGGACAGGGCAGTCCCGACTATAACAAGAAGCATCAAAGGCAAATTCCACTCGGAGCAATCCATGGGCTTCCTACAACGCTACACATCCAGGCAAGCCTCCTCCCTTTCTGCAATTATTAATTGTGAAATAATGATTTGCCGGAGAAAGAACTTTAATTCTTCAAGTTAACAGCGTACTCACATCTGTTTGCAATAAATATTTCAAAGTGACTTTGGGGAGGAAGGAAAAAACCCACCACCCAACCTTACACGAGTTTAATCCAACCATTTCCAAGCACACGCTCATGATGTATCATTTGGGGAAGAGAATTTGAAGCTCTGATGAAAACGTAGCGTTTGTTGGGATGGGGCTTTGAGCAACCTGGTCTGGTGGGAGGTGTCCCTGCCCATGGCAGGGGGGGTTGGAACCGGAGGGTCTTTAAGGTCCCTTCCAACCAAGGAGGTTCTCAGAGCACTGGGAATGGAAGCGATTCCCTTTTGTTCTGGCACCACTGGGGGGTTTGGTTGAATGGGAGCAGGGTCCCCACCCCCCACCGCTTAGAAAAAAAATGGCAAAAATTGACCATTAGCTGGGGATTAGCTCATACATTAAATAATGTTGTAAAATATTTTTATGGCGCTACTTCTAGCTGTTTTAAAGATTACCGTTCAGGACATCTAAAGCTCAGGGTAAAAGGTATATATATATGCACGTATCCTTTTTATTTTTTTTTTTTTAAATGGGAATGTTATCTTTAAACACCAAAGATTACAAGTGATTGCAAACCAGCAAAGCATCGACTTCTACAGTGAAATCGTTCTTCTCTATTAACTACAAAATATCGTAAGTATAATTACCTCATAATCATTACCTAATCCTTATGATTTTGCTTTTAGACTATTTATTTAGAGTTGTGTTACTAAAATTTCAAATGATACGGGGCCCGCTGTCATGGCTCTTTATCCAAATGACTCGCAGTCTCTTGTAAACAGTTCTGTGATCTGATTTCCATTGGGACAGGAGCTGTAAAAGGCCAGGGATTTGCGATGGATTTACACGTATACTGTTTCAGTTAAGTTACCAAGGTTGACTTAACAGCCCTTTTCCTCAGAGTCTTAAATACATTTGCCACCCAGCCTCTTCGTACCACGTTCGAGGAAAGGGGTGACGTGATTGGGAAGGATGCTCGAACTTCACTGGAAACCCCAATTTACATTCTTTCAACCGGCAGTGGGATTTTATTTTTATTTTTTTATTTTTTTATTTTATAAAAACGAGCTGCTAGAAAACCAATTCTTGCTGATACGCACACGAGAGACAGGTTTCTTTGAGTTTTGAAAAGGTCACTCAAGCCTTCGGAAAACAACAGAGAATAACCCTCACAACTCAATTGTAGCGCAGATTATTAGCCCTCTGAAGTCCAAGTTTTGTTCTCAGGAAAAATGTATCAAATTACTGACCCACGATAATAGATTTATTTATTTTTTTTTTTTAAAAGCAAAGCTCCTCCAGACTAAATCCCAAACAAACAAACATTAACGCCCTTTGATGGCTTGACACCTTCTCAGTAAAGTTCAAATAGTTTGACTTGTAGTGATGGCGCAGAAATGTACTGATAATAAAGGTAAAGGAAATCCGCGGTCAATTCTCGGGTCTGAATGACTGGCCCGATTGTCTCGTTTTCTTGGCAAACACTTTCTTTTCTAAATGGCATTGCAGCCACAGGTATAATTTCTCTAACGCTGCAGAAAGAATCGGATTAAAATATGATACAGAAGCAGCACTTACCTTGGACTGATTAATATGCTTAAACTCTTACCGTGCCACCACGCTTAAAAGCATAAAGATAGGCTTTTCTACGCTAGTCTATATATATTGATACCTCCTGTGTGCCAGGAAAACCTCTTTGATTAGTCACACTAAACCATTGCTTAAGTGGTATGAATTTCTCAGGCCTGCACTTTCCATAATCAAGTAATAAATTCTGGGACTAATCATAAGCCGGTGCTGTCTCTCTTAGGTGATGTGCAAGGAGACTCATCAGGAGTTTCTCCAGCCAGAGGAAAGCTCCCACCACCTGAAGTAATCGAAAATGCATCCTACAACTCAGAGCAAAATTCATTTCAGAGGCCGTGACGGAGAGCGAAAGCTGCACAAGGCTTTGCCGCAAGCGCTCGACGGGGTGTTCTGGGAGGGATTTTGGTTTGAGCGTGTCCTCCTTGGATCAGCCCGGGACAAAAAAACACCACAAACCCTGTTCAGCTGGCAAAATCAAAGCGCTACTGGAATAAAGATAGTCGGGGTTTTCTCTTTCCTCTTTCACCGGCCAACAGGGACTGCCGGAGGAGGCGCGTACATGGTCACCTTCTACAATCCAGAAGCTTCCCTCTACCTGCGTGCCACCTCTTGGAGCCGCAAGGTCAGCCTTCAGCCAGGCAGACATCCGAGTCGGGCTTTTGAACTTGAATACGTGAAATACACGAATATCTGAAACCCTAAAACCTACAGAGAACTCTTCAGCCCTCCCCTGCCCCAAATGACAACATTCTTTAAAACCGTGCGTGAAATTTAATCTAATTCTTTTGTACTCGTGTTAACATACCCTTGGCTTAACCATCGCCTTTCTAAGCCAAAATGCAAAGTTAATCTATCGTAATGCCCCTCCAGGTGAGATTTATTATAGATCACTTTCTAAAGCCCGTGTGTTCTGTGTGCATGTGCATACCATATTCGTCTTATTATTATCCAGTTGAAAAATTCCCAGTGTGCGCAACGCCTCAGATATAATAGCAGGCACGCCAACAGAATATGACACTTATGCTAATCTGCACCCCGCTGTGGAAAAACATACACAAGGATTCCATTACCACATTCATTAGGCTGCAGTGCACTTCATCTTGAATAGGGATTATGAACTATAATAGAGTGAAAACAGTTGATTGAATCCACTTAGCCAAATCTCTATGACATTAGCCAAATATTTCGGCGGGAGGAAGAGGAGGAGGTGAACCTCCTCCCGGCGGGATGCGTTGCCTTCGCCCCCTCTCTCCCCGGGGCTTTGGTTTGGAGAGAGCCAAGGTGGTGATGACGCTCTGCAAGAACTCGTCCAGAGCGACGCGGTGTAGATGCTGTTGGGACCGGCGGGGGCTTTCCAGACGCACGCACAACGTTACTGGTTTTGCACAGGGTCCCCAAAGCCCGCCATCAAACAATTCTCCACGCACCTGGCACGATGCTTTTTTGGCCCCAACACAGATTTCCAAGCCGTACGTGGAGCAGAACCTCCCCGTGACGACATCGGGCCGCTTAAACATCCATCACGTTATGGTGAAAAAAGACGAAGTCGTCCAGTTCCGTGTTCAAGTTCCCCAAGCACGCCGTGAGTGTATGTTCAGCTTTTCGGCTCTACACAATACAGTTGCTGCCTTTCTTGGCAGAAAATTTAACTCCAACTATTTAAAATATTGTCAGAAATAATAAAGGCCGGAATACGAGTTACCACTCGAGAAATGTTTTGGAATTTAGTTGTGCCCAGAAGAGAAAAAAAAAAAAACAAGGAAAAGAAAAGAAAAAGAAGGAATGAAGCTTCCCCCATGTACAAGACTCAAAAGATGGTAATAAAAACCTTCTGTATTTAGTAATTTCTGGGACTCTCTTGTTTACATACGCCCTTTGAATGTAGGAACTAAACAGGAAGTTCCTGTTCGCAGCAGTGCGATGGAACTGAAAAGAGAATCGCTGAAACTCGTGAGAGAAACTCTGCCCCACTCTTTTCTTTCAGTTAAAAAGCAAAAGAAAAGGGGAAAACCACGGAAAATGTCATGAAGCAACCAAATCTATTCAGTATGGCTAAAACTTTGCTTTCCTTCCATGCATTTCCATGTACCATGGGTGCCTTGCACGGGGGCGATACTTACTCGGGGGGCATTTGCTGAGCTCAGCCATCCCCCAAGTGGTTCCTGCTCCTGCTGCCCCATCAGCTCTTTTTCCACCCAAGTTTTGGCAGCTCCAGCCAGGACGGACAAATTCAGCATCACCCAACACCAGCCTGGAGAGGGGATATTCACCCCCCTGCCTGCCAACCTCCTGGGGTAGGGCAAGCAAGGATGGCTGGCTACGGCCAGCATGGGTCAGCAAGGATGACTCCTGAGGTCTTCCCTCCGAAAAAAGCAAGGATGGGGAACTGGAGGATGAAGAACCCTTGAAGGTGATGCTCTTCCTCTGCACCTTCTCCTGACTGATGGTGGTGAAGAAGGTAAGGATGAGTACAGACAAAATTATGAGTGCGAAAATCAGTGAAGGGTGAGCAAGGATGGCTGGCCATGGCCAGCCAGCATGGGTCAGCAAGGATGACTCCTGAGGTCTTCCCTCCTAAAAAAGCAAGGATGGGGAACTGGAGGATGAAGAGCCCTTGAAGGTGATGCTCTTCCTCTGCACCTTCTCCTGACTGATGGTGGTGAAGAAGCTAAGGACGAGTATAGACAAAATTACGAGTGTGAAAATCAGAGAAGGATGGAGTTGATGGGAAGGTTGAGCAAAAGTAGGATTTGGCAGCAGAATTCACGGGAAGAGAAAGGTAACCGAGATTAGATGGGGCTTGGCAGTGGGAAAGTTGGAAGTGACAAAACTGGTGGTGTGACTGGTGTGACAAAAGACTGAACCGATTTGGAGTCTGAGGAGAAAGAAAAAATTTCTGGGCAAAAGGCAGCTTACACAAGGGCGAGACATACAGCATCATGTTAATCAACGCGCGTGGGAGACCAGGCAACTAATCATGGCGCGGTCGTCAGGCATGGGCTGCGGGGGTCCAGGAATAAAACCATGGATCACAGTCAGGGCTTACCCTGGTGTGAGCGCACCTCCGTTTTTCCAAAAATGTCTCACATATGGAATTTCTGAGCCTGCAGAGTTCGCAACACTGTTGGTGGAAATGGCACGGGGGTCCAGCCGGCTTCATAAATCCCCTGTTGCATTCTGGATTTGGCATTAACGCGTGCCGGCGAAATCCGTTTTGTTGGCATGACTTACCCGGTTTGCAAAGTCTTGCCCAAAATTAAAGAATCAGGTTCCGGCATACGGGCAGGTATTTAACTCGGGAAGATGCTGAGTGCTACCTGAAAGGGGGATTTCAGCAGAAGCTGAGGTGGGTCGTTATTTTATGGCGTCGGGTCTTTTGACCATAGGCCCGGTCGTCGTGGAGTTAAGTTTTATTGCTAACTTCAGAGGGAGCAGCTCTGCAGTCCGTATAAAACATCCAGGAGAAGAACGAGAAGGAAATGCAACTCCCAGGAACGGCATGAGAAAAATAGGAATTTTACTAAATATATAAACCACTTAATTTACCAGAGAGAAGGAACACACTCTGGGGATGATTTTTTTTCCCCTTTTTTCTTTTTTTTTTTTTTTTTTCTTTTCTTTAGTTGAGGTCCAGCTTCTATTTTTCAACTTTGAAAGGTAAGTGGAAGCATCAAACAGGTTGAACGAGGCACTGTTTTCTTGCTACAGGAACATGGCCCTTTGCACCGAGATTGTAATACAATCCATCCTCTCTGGGACTGCAAATGCTACAGTGCAAAACTGTGTTTGAAAACCTCTTTTATCATTCATCGTCTCCAGACTGAAATCATTTTTGACAACCTCTGCAGAAAACAAGCAGCTTTCTGGCTACTGGCGAGCCGATTAAAGGGAGGAAACACATGTTCACTGTCAGACAGAGCCCCTGGAGAAAGCATTGACAACCTTTTAACCTCCTTTCCCAGTGAAAGTGCCCAAATGTTTCTCTGGAACAAAACCCCAGCATTGTTTTAAGCATCTTTTCATTTAATGCACTATATTTTTCAAGATATGTTAAGAGTCAGAGGAATTCCATTTTAACGTGGAGGTTTCACAACGAGCCCAATTCCCATGCAAATCGTCATATAAACAATTATTAATGGGAAATATCTTTTTATGAACTAACTTTTTTCTTCTCTTTCTTCTTTTTTTCATCTCTCCTTTTTTTCCCCCCCCATTTCTTTTATTTTCTTTTTATTTTTTTTTTCACTGTCTGACCACAGTTTAAATACCAACACATTGAAAAGTTCACTAACCTCTACAGTGATTTCTCAAAACAAGCCAAAAAGCCACAGGAGTGAAATTTTCCGAACAGTAGGAAGGCTGACTAGCAGACATTATTAGCACTTTGAGCATTCAAATCTGGCCGTGGAAACTTTTGTGAGTTACAAGATGCTGAGGCAGGAAGCACCACACGTTACTGATGTATTTGTTATCACGGGAACCAGTTTCCACTGTATTTAATCATCAGCAATAGGGGGAAATAAATTTTCTTTTGAGAAGTAAAACAAGAATTTTTTTATTATTATTATTTCTCTCTTTTTTTTTTTTTTTTTAAAGAAAGTGCTTTCAGAGCAATTGGTCTGGCTTGCTTTGTAGTTATAAATGTCCACTCGGAGGTTGTTTAACATTTAACCTTGCTATTTTTACCTTAATATCAGCAGCTGGAATAGTTCTGTCTGTTTTGATAAAACGAGACTTTTTTCCATGTTGCATATTTGCTTTTACAGCTGAAAGGAACTGTTCCAGCTGAAGTAGGTAACTATAAAACTGCAGTGGTCTAAGCCGCCTGGGAGAGGAGTAGATTATTTGATTAAATGTTCCTGTAAGTAACTGCACAAGGCACTGTCCAATAACGCACAATATTTGCTAATGAAAGATAAAAGGCCGCCAGCTCTGCAGGTACCGAGTCCCACGGGGATTTGCTATTCCTTCTCCAAAGACCTTGCTCCAGCCCTACTCAAGAGCTCTGCAACCATTTAACTTGTCCCTGTTTCCGCGGGGATTACGACCTGACTAATGATAGTCGTGGTGGTGGGGAGGGGGGGAGAAAGAAAATTTTAAAGCCGGTGCTTGGCTTCTCCTGTGTCAGTCCAAAAGGACTTACTCCGTGTCAAGCTTTTTTCATTTCGTTTTTCTTTCTTCAAAACCAGCCTCGCTCCAAGAACGCGGTTCAAAATGCAGCTGGCCATGTTTAGGCTGATGGTTGGACTCGACGGTCTGAAAAGGTCCCTTCCAACCTAGACGATTCTATGATTCTACGGCAGCTTCATCCTCTTCCACGCACCCATCAGGTTTTTTTTGCATTGCCCTTCATCTTACAGGCAACGTTTTAAGTTGACTCGCTGGGAGAAGCAGCCCAGGAGATGTTCCTCCCGGCGTTGTTTCTCCTGGGTACCCAGTTGGCTGAACCCACCTTGGGTTGGAGGAGGATGCAAAGCCAGCTCTGCAGCCAGGTTTTGCGCAAGACCGAAACTCGGTGGGTCTTGTGCTTCTGAGGCCTTTAAATGCCTTTGGAATATAAAAAAAAAAAAAAGGCCACCCATGGAAGGAAGGTATGTTTCAGCCGCGCACCTTGAATCAGGCGGGAAGCCAAACAACCACCGCTTTCTTCTGACCCATGCTCCTGTCCTACCCCGGCAAACATTCCTGTCTAACGCATCTCCCGCGGCTACAGGAAGCAACCTCACTCTTAAGTAACCCAACCAGCTTTAAAGGAGGAAATTTCCCTGAGAACGGAGTTATAAAAGCAAAAGAAGCAACTCCTCAATTTTCTCCTTTCCAGGAGATGCCCCCTTGCACAACCGCGGCTGTCCTCCCGTATCCAAGAGTTTCACGGCAAGGCCTGACTGTTAAAAAATAGTCACATTTTTCACCTTCTTCTCAGATCCAAAAGGAGGCCCTCCCCTCTTTTGAACTAGAGAATAAGAAAATCAGCTCCTGTCCACAGTCTTGCGAAATCCTTCAGAACCGAAGCCAGGAGCCTTTGCAGAAGCGCCAAGAAATAACTCCGAGCAAACTCGGTCAAAAAACCCAACACAGCACAACAATAAATAGTAATAGCCCTTGAAATTTTTAGCTGAAGATCATGACATGCCTCCTAAACGAGGTAAATATCGTTCCGCCAATTTTTGTAAGCGGGAAAGCCGGGAACTGACAGCTGAAGAATAGCCTGAAGACAGCCAGTTGGTGGCAAGGCTGGAAATGGATCCCAGACCCTCCTCGACTCCGTCCCACGCTCCGCACCTCCCGCAACACACACCGCTCGCATGCAACAGCCCCGTGTAATTTAAGTTTGGAGGAAACACAACTTGATCCAGGCTGAACTGTTTATTGCAGGCCATGAAATGCCAGGGATGAAGTTACCCTTGCAGTAAACTCTGCTAATTGTGTTCAGCCCAAATCACATGCGTGGCTACAGATAAATGCCGAAAAAACAGCTTTTAGCCACCGCTAATTTAGGCACACAGAGCCGACCCTTTTTTATGCGGAAAACTCCAAGCAGGTGAGTTTATTGTCTTTTTATTTGCCCACTGTTCAAAGCTTTTTTTTTTTTTCCCCTAGAAAACAGCCTTCTGTCTTTATTTGAAGAAACAGAAAACTACCTCTCGTATTGGCAGTTTGTTTGAGCAGTTATTTGTTCCAGGAGCGCTTACATTCCCAATTTACAATTGTCTCATTTCAGCTTCCTGATGCCAGTTTTGTTTCGCATCATTTATCCACCAAATTAAAACAATTTGATATTGCTCGGTACTTCCCTGAGAGCTTCTCCAAAGTCAAACCACCTCCCAATTGCCCTTCCTCCAAAGCTGAGCAGAGGAGGTTCTTCATCCCTCTCACCTTCAGGGGGTTTTCCTACAGTTACGTGGTGGACTCTCACACCTCAACATCCTTCTCAGAAGGGGAAACCCAAACCACACGTCCTGGTATGAGTCTCAACAATGCCAAGTAGGCAAGGGAGGTGGTTGAGTCACCATCCCTGGACGTGTTTAAGAGTCGTTTAGATGTGGTGTTGGGGGATCTGGTGTAGGGG
>JAOXNO010000024.1:17717680-17727901 GCA_028565335.1 Limnodromus scolopaceus | reverse complement strand
CTCAAAGCCCCATCCAGCCTGGCCTTGAACCCCTCCAGGGATGGGGCAGCCACAGCTTCTCTGGGCAACCTGTTCCAACGTGTTTGTGGAGCTCCCAGGCAAGTTCCTTTTGTTTCCATTGAGGAACGGAAACCCCAAACCCACCACCTTGTGTCATTTTGCCCAAGACACAGGTGAGGTGCTAGTTTTACCTGAGGGTAAATCCCAAACCACTCCGTGGAAAGCTGAAGGAATGACAGGGCTGAGCTTTCCTGAGATATGAGACCTCTCCCACAAAGGGGAGAGCACAATCCCCATCTGCTACAGCGAGGGGCTCGGCGTCAAGCCCTTGGTGACGTATATCACACAAGGAGCACGTTATCACGTTCACCATCAGCTTCAACAGCCAGCCTGACTAAAGTCTCACATTGCCATTATCTAATTGGAGGCGTCTGAGACAGAAGTGACAAGAGTGAGTCACCAAAAAAAAAAAAAAATCACTTCCAGGAGGTTAGCTGGTCAGAAACCGGGGAGAAGCCACCTGGAACGATGGTGGCTCGGTGCTCAGCTGGGGTGCCACCAACACAAACAGCAGGTTTGGCCCCACAGTAAAGCAGACCACCATAGCCCTTGTCATCACCACAGTCCCTGAGCTGATCCCAGGGCTCTTCTGACATGGATATTTAAGTCACCGAGCACTATCAGGCGTGGAGCCCTCGGTGCCAGCGAAGTGATGGAATCCGGTGGCTCGCAGAGGAATGCCACAGTGCTGAAGAACATGTTGAGCATCATCGCACTGCTCCTGCCTGCCTCTCCTCCGGGTTTTGGATCAGAAGGGAAATTCTATGCGTGGCACAAAACGAGGGGGTGGCAATAACTGTGCCCAGTCACGCAAAAAAACGCACTGAACCCTCTACCCAGGCTTCAATAACAGATGAAAGGTCCTGCCTCTGACTAAGGCAGGGGAAGGCGCTTTATTTGTCAGCGACACCGGTCCCCGTTAAAAGCATTAGAGACTTTTGCCAGCTGTCACCACTGCCTTTCGAGTGTTGAACCTAGGTAAAAGCTCTAGCTCTGGAACGAAATGCAGCTGCGCGGTGCACCTCAGATCACCAATATCTGGGATTTGGTCCCCTCTCATCCCAACTCTGTCCTCCCCCCCCCAGCCCACACGGGTATTAACCTCTTTGAACGTCTTGGGACAAAGTTTATAGCTCTGAAGCTTCTAACACGTTCTCAGGCAAAAAAAAAAAAAAAAAAAAAGAGCCCCAAATTCCTTTTACAGCATAAGCCCAGTGATTTTGCATACCGGAGGAAAATAAATTAAAAAAAAACAACCCCAACACTCACAAAACAAACCCCACAACAGGGAAGGTTTCACCAAATCTCAGATGTGTTTATGGGTGTGAGGCTGGACATCGAGTTTTGCCATCCAACCCCGCTCATCAAATTCGACGAGGAAGACCACCAGGGTGCCCTAATGTGGCAAAAAACAGCTAGGAAAAAAAAAAAAAGAAAAAAAAAAGGCTAACAGAAGAATCTGAATCCACGGAGCCAGCAGAGACACAGCCTCCCACCACTACCCAAACGCTCCGGGCTGCCTGCGGTTATTCCGTCCTCGATAACGTTCTTTTAGCCAGGACTAAATATGAGATTTCTAAGCTGGATTTGCGAATTCCTGCAGAGGCTTTGATTTAGTTCCTGACATGCTGCAGGGAGGCATCGCTGGAGTCAAGAGTTACACGCCATGCCCGCTTCATCGCCTCTGCAAAATGCTACAAAAAGGGGATCGCCTTAAAAAAAAAAAAAATAAAAAAAAGAGAAAGAGTAAAACCACTTTTTCCACACACCCGGGAGATTTGTCTGTCTAAGAGGTAGGGCTGGTGGAAGACACTCTTTATGCCACGCAGCTAATTACCTTGGGTCCTCTTATCAAACAAATGGACTGGGATGATACGCCAATAACAGGAGGAAGGATCTAATTGAGGGATACCAGGGGGTAACACAGATCTTCTTGTTAAACTAAATTTGTTAATCTAGTGTATATGAGAAAAGGGCAAATGGGAGGGAGAATTCCTCCTTGTTAAACATTTACCAAATGTTGGGTTATTTGAGCCCTGGGGAGAAGTAAATGTATTCACTACTTAAAGGCTGGAGCATTTGGTCTTCTCAGTTGGAATTTATCCCCGATTTGAAAGGAACATTTTTTCCCACTTGGAAAGGTTAGCAGCCTTTGTCTGTGCGAGTGATTTAATATAATGGACCATGATTATTGTTGGATTATTATAATGGCAGATTGGCACAGTTATAGTTAAAGTTTTGGCAGAGTTTGTCTCATAAACTGCTATTTTACAACTCGGCTGTAAAAGTTTACTTCGGTCTGAAACTTGAGATACAAGATCTCAGTCCAGGAGGAGTCTTTTTTACTTTTTTAAGCCAAATTAAAGGGAAAAAAAAAAAGCTTAAAAATTCTCCTGGCTAATGTTTAAGTTATGCAAGTATTAAATACAAATTGAAATCTACTGGCTGAAGACACTTGACAGCATTTGCTTGCTCCCGAATGCCTTCGAGTTAAATAAAAATATTTTCAACCCTTTTTATGTAGAAACATGGCTTTCCCACTTCCAGTATTTTGAATAAAAATGTGGAATAGTAAAACAGCTGGGGTATTAAACAGAAAAATGAAGAGAGTGTGTGCCACAAGCACTTTCTTCAGTATGATTACTCGCCTATATTTGTTATTAAGAATGCAATTGATTTTTTTATTTTGCATATGTAAATACACAATCATTTGTTTTAAATCAATGCTCGCAAAGTGTTTTTGCAATGTACTAGTATATTGAGGAAAAATTCATCTTGTTTTAAAAGCCCCTCTGGCCATTATAGAGTAAGACTATAGGATGAACGAAGTCCAACACTTTATCAGCTGCACAAAGCCACTGAGTGTTCTCCAAAATTCTTGATTCTTAAAGGCACAGTAGCCAAGTGACCGCATCAGTTCTTGTTTCTGCTTCCCCAAAGAACCCTAACGGAACTCAAATACCAGACTATGAAAATACCACTTACTGGCACTGTAATTCCACCATTTATACTGGCCAAAGACATTGCAGATGGCAAATATGCCGTCAAACCTAGCAAAAAAGGTTTGCAGAAATATAGGGCAGTAGCTTATTTCTGGATGGAAGCTGCAAACTATAGTAAAGAAGAGAATTATTCAAGATAAGGCTAAACATGATAAGCTGAGGAAGAGCCAACATAACTTTTGTGGAAGAATGTCACACCTCAACTACAGAATCACAGAATGATATGGGGTTGGAAGGGACCTCTGGAGATCATCTAGTCCAACCCCCTGCCAGAGCAGCTTGCACAGGAACGTGTCCAGGTTGGTTTTGAAGGCCTCCAGAGAAGGAGACTCCACCACCTCTCTGAGCAGCCTCTTCCAGGGCTCTGCCACCCTCACAGGAAAGAAGTTCCTCCTCATGTTTAGGTGGAACTTCTTCTATTCAAGTTTGTGCCCATTTCCTCTTGTCCTGTCACTGGGCACCACTGAAAAAAGACCAGCCCCATCCTCCTGACACCCTCCCTTTAATTCTGTTAGAACCCTCTGAAGGAGTCAGTCAGTGTGGATAAAAGCAATACAGCGTACCTGGATCTTCTAGACACTCTCAAAGTTCTTCTACAGAAGTGCAACAAGAGGTTGTAACAATTGCATAAAGACTAGAAACAAGCCAGTAGTAAGTGGCCATTTCTCACAGCGGAAGGAATGTTTCAAAAGAAATCTCCACTAGTTACTGCTACTTAATATATTCCTTAATGGCCTGAGAAAGCAGGTAAACAGCTTCACTACTTCAAAACTTTGATATCAGCAGCCGAACTCAAGGCAAACACGAAAAGCTGCAAAAGGATTCTCCGCGCTCAGTGATAAAATGACAAATGAAACCCCGTGTCAATAAACACAAAGTAATGCACTTGGGGAAAAATAACTGGAGTCATAAATACACAAGGATAGGTTTTAAGTTAGCTATACCTATGCAGGAAAGAGGTCCAGGAGTCTAAATAGGGCTCTCCTTTCCGTGGAGGAGGTTAAGAGGGAAAACAGGGATTGGGCATTTTGGGGAAAGGAACAGGGAGCAAAAGGAAAAGTCTCATCATTGTCTAAACCTGGAGCCTGCCTCAAGTTCTGCTCGCTTATCTCAGAAAAAATATATACAAGAACACAGAGACATCTATGGAGAGCCAAGGAGGGTATGTGGAATGGCTTTCAGGACAAGCCTATATAGGTGAAGAACCTTCAGCTTTGGAGTAGAGAAGACCGTGGGGATGTTATCAATGGAGGTCCGCAAACCCATAAACAGCATACAGAAAGGATGTAAAGAACAATCATTCATCACTGCTGACTCTACAGGAGCGAGGGGGTATTAAAAACAAGGAGGAAGCCCCTGTGCCATCCAGAGTCCCGGGAGCCAAAAGCACAAATGGTTTCTAAAAGGAATTAGGAAGTTCACAGACGTAACCCTGCCTTCCTGCCGGCATCTTCGCCCGCGTCATTTCTCCTGTCAGCACCCTGCACTCACCAGCGCAACTAACCCTATTCGGGGAAATACCCCTTCTGAGGATTATCTTCACTAAAATACCTTTCTAGAACACCCGAGGGATTTCAGGACGTAAAGGAGGACCAAAAAAACCTCCAAGACAAGCCCTGGCCAGTTCCAGGTGCCTTTAGCCTGCAAACTCATGATCCCAAGCAATACCACCTGGCACGAATACGAGTTTCCAAACTTGTAACCCACAAGCTGTTTCCACCCAATATTTTAGGGTTAACCTCTCAGTTTTCTTTGAAGCCACCCTTTCCATAAATAGACAGTTATACGGCAGGGGGTTGATGCAAACAGCTCTGGCTCAGGACAACCAGAATCGGGAATCTCTGGGCACTTTTGTGGGAGCCGAGGGATTATTTCTCCCCTCTTACTGCAGAGTGGTTCTTCAAAAAACGCTGGCTGCTCGCTGATGAAAACTCACCCATCCAGGTTTCTGGAGAGCAAACAAAATTTTTTCCCTAAAAAAAAAACCCCAAAAAACCCAAAGCATTTTTTTTCCATGGAGTTTTAGCATCTGATCCCTGTGGTTCACACTCCCACTGAGCAGAAGTTAACTCAAAGTTATCTTTGCCCTGGTTAATCCCTCTCTATCCTGTGCTACTCTTTAGAAATGCACGAGAGGAGCACGGGGACTAGTCTAAGAGCACCCAAAGTCAAGACAAACTCAAAATTAAACTAATCGGCTATCTACTTAACGACAGTTAGCATTTTTCACAGGGTAAAAAGCATTAAAAGGCAGCCTACAGCGCCTAATATTGAGTTAAATTAATATTTTTTTTTGCTTTTTAATCCCACTTGTAGCACAGTTTGTAACATTCCAAGTCATATTTATCTTTTATGTATTAAAATACGATGCCATTCTATAAATAGCTACAGGTTTCTTGGCAATGTTGGTGTGACAGCGGACTAATTAAACTGGAAAGCACAGAGAGTGTGGGGACCAGATTTATATAATGAAAACAATATATCTACTAACACCAGAGAACTGCTGACACTGTAATAATGCCGATATTAATATTTGGTACAGAACATCTTAGAGTGCATTACTAAGAGGGTTAAATCTGCTGGGCTGAGAAGCGATCAGAACACAGAAATTACCAGAAGAAGATAAAAATGTTACTTTGCTATTAATACCCTGAGCCTCACGCTCCCGTTCAGGAAGATTCACCGGTGTCTAATATTTTAATCCCCGCTCCGGTCCCCCCATCTCCCATGTGAGTTTTGCAGCGTCAGCCGGAATATTTGGATGTTTGGTAGATTGTCCCCCTAGACAGCATCACACCAAGCTGGAGTCAAGTGGGGACTAGAGAAATCAATGAGAAAAAAAGGAAAAAAAAAAAAAGAAAAAATAATGCAAGTCTATCCCTGTTTCAGTATACGACGTAGCTAGTACAGCCGAGCTGTTATATGGTTTTATGTTAACGTAGCCCTGTTGACTTCAAAACCAACCCCGTTACAGCGCGGAGAACAAACACGCCAAGCACCACACCAAAACAACCAGTTTGGCTTGATAAGCTTTCCCCCGGATTTCATAGAAAGGCTCAGGTAGAAAGTTATCTTCAAAAGTTTCTACAAAACCAAACCAGGAAAAAGGAGGAAATGCACAGAGAAGTCAATAAAAAAAAAAATAATAATCCCCCGTAAGTACAAGATGTGCCAGAGCATTTAAATGTTCAAGAATATTAGAACTCATTCAAACTTTATTTCACTGCACTTAGTAAATGAAAGGGACCTACTCGTTTCCCCGTTACCTTCTGCATTCCAAGTCCCACTTCATCCCAGGGCATTGCGTGCGACGGAAACAAATAATAAAACTAAGTTATTTGTTAAAATTATAGAATAAAGAGTCAGAACAAAGATATATATGCGTGTCGCTGGTCCAAATAAATTAGGGTAATTTTCATCAGTAGATGACGACAATTTTTACATTTATTATAATATTTTCCACATAACTATTCTATCTGGTGACATTTTTGCACATATATTAAATATATGTGACAGTATATATTATAGAGCTAGATATTTGACCATTGCTAAATGCAGCAGTGGTTTGAATACATTTACAGGACTGTCAAATATTTTAGGCTTTCAAGTGATGCATTTTAAAACACAGTAAAACGAAGATAATTTAGAGAGGAAGAGAAAGACTCTGCTCTTGGCTACTAATCAGTAACCTCAGCCTCCCAACAGGTCCGAGAGTACCGGACCACATCTTTATTACCTTTAAAGGCACAAGCCATGTTAGGAAATAACAGAGGTGGGAAGACGCCTCTAGGACCAGGCTATCCGTATAAATCAGCGCAGAGCCATCGATAAAGTTATATTAATCCTCACCAGCTGAGAACCTGGCCAAGTATCTTAAATTCCACTCCCTGTAGAATATACCCTGACATGGAAAGGGGAACATGATGAAAAGGCAATGAATTTTGGGGGGGCAACCTTCATTCTGTCACTTGGCATTTTTATTTAATTGAACACATTTAACCTGGAATTAGCACAGATAAAGTTTATAGCGAGAGAGTAACAGAAGGTAGATCCTGTCCAGCTTCACCTACTTCAACCCAGCTCTTGTCTCTGTTCTCCTCCACGGCCACCCCTCACCCCTTCAAAGCCACCTCCCTTAATTCACGACCCTGTCCTTACACCTCCAAGGTCCAGCCTCATCTCCTGACCTCACTTCCCATCTTTGTGGGGACAGTCCAATGCCCTGACCCATCACCAAGTCCTCCTCAGGGCTCATCATCCCTCTGCTCCATCTCTCCCACCTACATGGTCCTTCACCTTTCTGGCATCACGTTGCCTGCCCTCCTATTCTCCTCTGCACCCAAATTGGATGGTTTCATTCCCTCCCGTTCCTCCCCCTACCCCCAAGCAGTTTTGAGGGCTAACACAGAGAATGTAGGCTTCCTAGCACAAGTGTCCACCATCCTCTAAAAGCCACGGAGAACTGAGCAGCTCATGGAGACCACATCTTCTCCTTCCACCCTGCACCTCCCACCACTCAGAGGCTCTTGGGACAGAAAATCTTAAGCACCACGAAAATCCAACTCCTTGCTGCTGAATATGCATGAACTAAGTTTGTTAAAAGCCCAACAGCTTTGCCAGATTTGGGTGGATTTTGACAGAAACCACAAAAGGCATATCCTTGAAACAAAAGCCAGTTTGTTGCCAGCTTTCATGCCTCTGCTCCAAAGCGTGGGCGTGCCGTGAAGCTTTAAAGAAAAGATCACCAGAATTGGGTTTTTTGCCTTAATTTTGTTATTTTCTTTTTCTACTATTGCAAAAAAAACCCTGTCGCTCCGGCCTCCCCTCTGCCCTCCTCCACCCCCCAACCCTATTTTGAGGGATTGCTTCGGCTGAAATTTTGCAGTCCAGAGTAGATACCTGGAGTGGAAAACACATCATTGCTATGGTTTGAGGAACCCATTGTCTGCCGCTTAGACAATTCTTCTCTCATGTGATGACCCCTCCCCAGGCGGGAAGGGAAATCAGGGAAAAAAACCCAAGGATACCCAAGGGTTGAAACAGAATTAACAGAATAAGACTAGATAATTAACATTAATAACCCTAAACAAGTTGTATTGATCCTGAGAGCAATATAAAATATATGAGGGCTATACCCAGCCCGTTCTCTCAGCAGGGGACAGCCAATGTGGGACACTGCGAGCGCCGCGGCTTCGGGAGGAAGGGCTCAGGGCTCCGGCACTGCGGCAAGGAGTTCTCAGGATGGCAGCCACCAAGGGAGAGAGAGAAGTCCTCAGCAAACTTGCTAATTTATATTGAATGTGACATTCATGGTATGAAATAATCCTGGTGGCAGCTCGGGTCAAGCGCCCGGGTCTCGCTCTCTCATCCCTGCTCCTGGCGAGCTCAAGGAACACTCAGATACTGAAACCCGCACACCATGGTTGGCTATAAAGTAAATAGTCTCACAAATTCAGACACCAGAGTCTTCTCAAGTGCAGTTTTCCCAAGCATTAGAAGAGAAATTAATCCTGTCTCCCTCAAACCAGGACAGTCAAAGTGACTAAACTTAGCAAAGGCACCTGCACCTGAAGCAGGATCTCCTGAAGGTCCCTTGATCATGAAGGGCTCTTCCAGTCCTAGTTTCTCAAAGCTTCCAGTGACCTTGGGATGGAGCACTTTCAGGGAGGTACAGGCTTCTCCTGCTGTGACAAGGCGCTTCACATTTTGTGGGGGAAAAAAGGCTTTTAATTAAAAATCAGTTCCAGGAAAAGGGATGAACCGAAACATGAAACTGGGGCACCTAGCATTTTGTTAATGGCTTGTTGGAAAATTCTGTGAGGTGCTTTAAGTCCAGGATAGGTTCCAGACACACTGGGAAAATATAAATAGAGTATTGCCCACCCCTGCCCCAAATGGCACATACGCAACGACCGACAAGCTGCCTACAGAGCCTAAGGAAGGAAATGGATGTAGAAACTTTGACAGGCAATCCCTCACATTCACTAGGAACACTGGTTGAGTGTTAAACAAGGAGGAGCCAAATACAAACAGTCATTAACGCATGTCTAAAACTTCTGTTTTGAGCCAAGCCGGCCTCCAAGCTACTGGAGATGTCATCCTGGTCCTCACCTTCTCCAGGGGAAGGCTGGCCAGGCGGCACCTGTCCGAGGGCTGCGCTGTGTCCCAAAAGGCAGCGTGAAACACCACAGTCTGTGCTTCTCATCTATTTATTATAAGCCTCAGAAGCTCCAGCTTCTGTCAGTTGTAACCACTGGTGGATTAGGCAAAACTTTGCTCTTCTGCTCCTCGCAGCTGACAGGGAAGCCAGGAGCTTCTGAGCCACGGCCACCCTTTCCTTTCCCCTTCCTCCCAGGCACTGCAACGTACAGCGTGCAGCGGACAACCATTAAAATCCAAGTGCCTCTCATTTGCACTGCTAAATGTCCCCGGAGGAGATCTGAGAAACTCCCCCAAGTTGGGCTTTCTACTCCTCAACTGAGACTTAAAGCTATTCCAGGTGGTCAGCGCTTCTCCTCAGCCAATGCCATGGACGTGGCACATGGAGCAGGAAGAGAGAAACCCAGTTCAGACGATGGGAAATGATGCAAAGGGTTCCCTTTAGGGTATATCCCAGCAAGGTCTGCAGACAGATATTGTATACGGCCAGACTGGAAGCTTCATGGCCATTACTGACTAACTGGAGGACAATATACACAAGAGACTCGGAGTTCACCAAAGCACTTGGCTCCAGCTTTGGAGGTTCTGGGCTCTGCTCCACATTTCCCCAGTAAGCGCCCTCCTCCCAACCAGTCTAAACAAAAAACAGCTTCCAAAAAAGACAGAGAAAGGCTGTGGTCCCCAGCCTCTGTACTGACACAGGGGCCAGTTTAGGTGAGACTCAAGGGGTGCTGGGATACACATCTCTTCTAGCATCCTACCAAAATCCTTCCCTGGAGAGTGAATGAAGCCCCAGGCCAGAACTTCACAAAATTGTCATGGTTGTAAAGGACCTCTGAGATGACCAAGTCCAATCACACACACGCAAAAGACCCCCACAATCTCGGGCACTAGAGCATGCTCTGAAGTGCCACCTCTACAGGTTTCTTACATACCTCCAGGGATGGTGACTCCACCACCTCCCTGGGCAGGCTGTTCCAGTGCCTGACCACCCTCTCAG
>JAOXNO010000024.1:17656910-17667545 GCA_028565335.1 Limnodromus scolopaceus | reverse complement strand
CTCCCCAGAGCCTTCTCTTCTCCAGGCTGAACCCCCCCAACTCTCTCAGCCTGTCCTCACAGCAGAGGGGCTCCAGCTCTCTGATCATCTTCGTGACCTCCTCTGGACCTGTTCCAACAGGTCCGTGTCCTTCTGATGTTGGGGAAAACAACATTTTACAACAAGTTTTTGTTACTTCATAGCCCGATGAGCACAGGGAACACAGGAAGTGAGGAAGGTAGGGATCTACTTCGTTGCCCAAGATTTGGAAAAGCTATTGCTTCCCCAAACAGGCTGTCTCCTGACACAAAATACCTTCATCGTGATGCACCACCCAGCAGTCCCAACCAGTCCTGGTACCAACAGATGAGGCTATTTCTTCATTAAAGCCACCCAAACCCTCTAGCCACAGCAGCCGTATGTAAATATGGCTTTAAATTTTGACTTCTTTTATAAATGCTTGATCATATTTGTTAAGTGGTCATTAGATGCAGCTACATTCCTTTGCGTCTTATTAGAAAGCATTCCTTTTTTTCCTCAAGAAATAAATAAAGTGAATTCATAGTAAATGCCTAACAGATGAAGCCATAACAAGCTGTTGCAAAGCACATAACACGGAGATATTGTTAAAAGAATGTGTGTGCCTGTTAAATGCAGAAACATTTAATGTTATTATTAGGTATGCCATAAAATCCACCATAATTTATTAAATAATATTAAAGTATTTATAGACGGACCCTTCTATGCTACGTAACTGGTTACTACTGTAACAAACGTGCAATGCCAAATCTACCATTTCAGCTTTTTAACTTTCCTGAAGCGTTTTTTCCCTCCTATGAAAAAGCAGATGTTCTAAAGCAACAGCAACTATAAACTCCCAATATATGCTCAAAGGTTGAAATCTAATATGTAAAACAAGCAGTTCTGGTGCAAAATGTCTCCATGGTGACCCCTAGTAGCCAAGTGGATTTGGTCGGGAGTCCAGGAGGAGCCAGCTCCTGTTGGTGGCACGCACCGACCAGGGAATTCATGGCATCTGGGCTCCAAACCAGGCCAAGGTGTCCCGTGTGGCTCCACGCATCCGACCAAACGAGCTAAAGAGGGCTCTCGGCACACTGCTTCCACCCAGGAGAGAGGCAACGCAGCCGGCTTGTTGGGGATTAGTAATTGATATAACGAGGTCAGGCTTTTATAACCGGGTTCAACCCGGACAGTAAATCGGAGTGCGACCTGCAACCAGCAATTACCAAAAGCCAGTTTTTCTGATGAAGTACCCACCACAGAGTTAAGAATATGAAATTCTGCATTCATAAGTTGCTTAAATATCCCTACTCCTGAGTGTGGATGAAGTCAAAGGTTTGCTTTGCTGTTTAAATGAAGGCGTTCAGACAACTCAAGCCTTAAAAAAGCGTGTGACAGTTCAACAACTAAACACAGCACCAACAAAATATTTAAGCATCACAGGCTATGTTAGAAGAAAAAAATTCCTCTGCTTCATACAAAAACCACCAAACCCTGAAGTTCCCCAAATTCCTCCTGGTTTTTTAGTTTTAATTGTAGGGGAACAAAAGCACTAAGAGAAAAATTCAGCTCTCCTTCTGAATCCAGATATCTCTTCTGAAGAAAGCTGGCTTTATGGCAGTGGAGCTGACAGCGGTCTTTTCCCCCTAATGGGGAACACCAGAAAATTATTGTTACTGAAAATTCAAAATGCTACATAATTTGGTTAAGATTTAAGAAGAAGTAATGCTTTCTCTAATAACAGTTTTCATAATGGAGCCTTTCGCATACGCCGTGTTTTTCACACAAGCAGGATAACATCAGCCAGGGACTGGGGCTGGTTACCAGTCAACTGGAGGTGCTCAACGCCTTCCAGGAGACTGTGCAATGCAATCCTTATATCCTATATGAGCTAGAGAGAAATCCGGGGTCAAAATGAAATTCAGCTGAAGGGCTAGACTCTAAAGCTGAAGGCGCTTATTAAAACCCACCCGGGAAGGGATATATGTTTTTTAAACCACATTCTCCACCTTCTGAAGGTCCGTAAGCCCAGGTAGTCTAAAGGAAGTCAACACGTTTTTAAGAGTCAGCCTTTTCTCCTGGTTCCTATATAGAACTTAGCAGATCTCCCAGGGGTGAGAAGCACTAAACAGTGCTGTCTTTGGCCAAACAAGACAGGCAAAAGCTTCCTTGGGACTATCTGCAACGGTGTTTTGATTTCGGTTCCAAGGAAATGGATCTGAACTAACCCTGTTGACTCCAGCTGCGTGGTGTGACAGATTTACCCCTGGGGATCGGACCCTGACCTTCCAGGAAAGGGAAACTCCTGCTGCTGAAGTTTTACTTCTCTGCAGGATTTTTCCTCTCATTCCCTCGCAGCAAACGCACACACATTTTAAAAAAATCCCATTTCAAGGAAGTCACGACACAGTGACCTCACGATGAGGTTTCGTTTCAGCAGAATTGTTGGGTGTTGCACTTATGAAAAAACATGGTCATTTGGGAGCAGCTGAGCAGTTTGGTCACCAAGGGCCCAGTTTGAGTGATGCTGAGCATGAGGGACCCTCCTCGCAGCCTGCGGGCTCCTTCAGAAGCTGGGGAGTCGGGCATGGCTTCTGGTCAAGATGTGCACAGCTCACAACATAGTTTGGCCAGCAACGTATTTGGCTGGAGCAGACAAGCAGGCAGGTCCAAAACAACAATCTGCCAGCTAAAAGAGACATCCCAGGCTCAAATTCCCCACCACGCACAAGTTCCTCTCCCCTCGCTCCCATCCCTATCATCACCTTAATAAAAATATGGCTCAGATCCACAAACTATTTCAGGACTAGGGAGTGAGCGAATGCTGGGGCTGCGACTCTTGCTTGGAAAGCCCCGAAGGACAAATGAGGCAGCGTCCTTCAAAGCAAGAGGCAAGTCCCGTTCCATTTATGGCTAAGACTGGGAGAAAAAGAGAAAAAAAAAAAAAAAAAAAGAAAAAATAATAAAATAAACTCTGCCCCGAAGCCCGAGATCAGCCAGCACAGGAGCTTTGGCTGCAAGCACTCAAGGGAGAGACCATGTCTAACAACAAGCAAGCTGCCACGTTCTGGACCAGATCCAGTCCCCAAGGGGATTGTAAGACACAGCCCTGTATTTATTTTCACAAAGATCCAGCGCGTGCATATTTATATTGCTTGGTCAAAGAAGGTTGACCACAAACAAAAAACCCCCTTCCTATTCTCTGCCTCTGGCTCAGGTGGTGACATTCACCAGGTTGCAGGAAACACCTCTGGGTGGTGGTGGCCTGGAGATAAGTCTGTGCACCTGAAAGGTGAGAAGCTGATAAAGACATTATTGCTACCTACAAACTTTCTTTTGTCATGGATGTAACAACATGTCCACTTCACTATATGGAAGAGGACTCTGGGTAGCACTTCAGTATAAAGCAGGACAGTGGATTTGCTCTTCCACCCCAGCTATGGAATCACAGAACAGTAAGGGTTGAAAGGCACCTCTGGAGATCATCTAGTCAACCTGCCAAAGGAGGTTCATCTAGAGCAAGTTGCACAGGATTGTGTCCAGGTGGGTTTTGATTATCTCCAGAGAAGGAGACACTTCAGAGAGGAGACTACCTCTTGGTTGACTTTGCTCCTCTGACTCTGCCCTTCCACTCTCCCAGTACAGGAGCTATACCACCTTGCCTGGCATTTATGCCACCTCTCAGCCTGGACACTTCAGTCTGCTGCATCTAAGGTTTCAAACTTTGGTGACCAACCTTCCATGATTTCAGACTTCAAATGATGCCAAGGTTGCCAGAGTGGCAAGTCAGGACACAATATTTCTAGCATAAACAAAGATGCAGATCTAAACTTTTACTTTTCACAAAAAATATCCAAGAACAGATTCAAGGCCAAAGAACAGATTCAATGCCAGAACACACTCCCCTCTCCAGGCTGTTCCTTCCTCCCTTTAAGCACCATAGCAATCGCTGTTGGTTAATCTTGATCATATTTGGATATGTTAATGAACATGGAGAGAAAAACTGCAATGGTTTAATCCAGTTCAGAAAGGGGGCAAAGCAGGTAGATGGAGAGGACTCAGACACACAGTTCTATTAGAGTAGCTTAAAACTTTACCCAAGCTCATGCACGTAGAATCATAGAATCGTTTGGTTGGAAGGGACCTTTAAGAACATTGAGTCCAACCACCAACTCAACATTGCCAAGTCCACCACTAAACCACGTCCCTCAGCAACACATCTGCCCATCTTTTAAATGCCTCCAGGGATGGCGATTCCACCACTTCCCTGGGCAGCCTGTTCCAATGCTTAATAACCCTTTTGGTGAAGAATTTTTTCCTAATATTCAATCTAAACTTCCCCTGGCACAACTTGAGGCCTTCACACATATAGAACCGTGATGAGAGATGCTATTTTACTCCAAACAATGGTGAAAGAGGTTTCACCACCATGGTCTGCTGCAGGCAACCTGGCAGAGAAGTTGCCCAGTCACATGCAGGTGATAGAGCTTGGGTTCCTCAATTGTATTGCCTTGGAAATAAAGTGATGAGGCTATGATCAGTTAGTGCAATTTAAGATACGACAGATCCCTTAGGCAACCAACTGCACAACAAGTTCCTCATGGACTCCTTTTAATTATTTTTTTTTTTCCCAAAGGCCAGCAAATCAAGAAAAATGGGGGGAAACGAATGTAGAGATTAGTTAAGGATATATCAAGACTCAGTGCACTCACATCTTCAAGGATGAGGTTCCTACGGTGTGCAATTACTTAGCACAAGGAAAGTAATACTTGGTGGGCACTGGAAAGTGATTAGAGCACATTCTTCACTTCTGAGTAACAATATCTTAAAATAGCGACAAAGACATGCTATACAGTAAGTTTTAGGGTTGGGCTGGCTTTTTTCCCCCTGGTATGTATCAAAATAAGAGGGAAAAAAAAAAAGACAATACTGAAAAACCATCATTGGTTTCGACGTGTAAACCAAAATTAAAGATACAGTATAGAATTTAGGATATTAAAAAATAGAGACTATTTCAGATAGAAAAGAAAGTGGTGTTTCAGTAGAAAAAGCTTGAAATAAATTAACTTGCTATTCCTGTGCATATGCTAATTATAATGTCGTTAACACAATATTAAGGACTAAAAATAAGGTTTGGCTTATAACAGATAGGAATTGTAATTGCCAAATGCTGTAAATTTTGACAAAGTAACTTCATTTTCATTCGGAATGTATTAGTTAGCGCAGGCAGAAAGTCTGAAGTGTGGCAGTAATAATATCACCTTATATAGTATTCTGAAGTTATTTTGCTGTGCTTAGAGAACAAAAACAGTTTATTTAAAAGTTTCTCTTCCATCTTTTTCCAAATTTCCTTTTTTTTTGCCTTTTTTTTTTTTCCATTTCGTGCCTCAGGAGAAAAACAATAACACGAAGCTAAACCAAAAAGCATCCAAAATAAATTTCACTGTTTTCCCACTTTGACCCATTTCTGTTGCCTGTTGCAACAGAGGGCTCAGTGGGAAGAAAAGCCCTTGAAATCAGTGCAACTTCTCATCTGGAGTAAGGTAGTCATCAAGATAATCAAGGGCTCAAGTTTTGGAGCTGCTATTCTGATTCCGTTAACGTTTTTGTAGCGAAATTAAAGGGCACGATTGGGAGGCATGAAAGGAGGGAGTTTTGCTGCCTTATTCACATTCAGGGAGCTGCTGAGGCTTTCATGTTAAACTGGATCCTCACAAGGGCAGGCTTTGGCCCAAAAACGCATTTCAAAACAATCCAAACAGATGGTAGCACTTAATACATCCATGAGAAGTGTTTCTCACTACCACGCAAGCTCTCCGGGCGCTCAGCTGGGCAGAATAGGGAAATCTCACTTTCAAGTCAGGTTTGTTTTATATACGAGCATATAAAGTTCTGTTATGGGGGGGGAAATTGGTGACAAACTATGCAACATCTATCTGTGATAGGTCAAATCCAAGAGGGGAAAAGAGTCCTCAAACACCCCGAGTGCAAGTCCATGTGCAGGACTTTCCTTGAAGGTAATTTTAGCTGTGCGGTGCCTTATTAAGTTAAATCCCCGTATTTCGCACGAGCTATTTATTACACTACGAAACAAATGTGCTTTGTTCGGGGAATTTAATGCCTAATGATTAATATGAAACAGTTTTGTCAAGTGACTCTTTTCTCAGCTAACAATTTGTTCCTGAACGTTAAAATCCCCGCTCAGGCCTTATTCTCGCTCGGGCTACGCGTGTGATGAACTTCAAAGCAAGTATTACTTTAATAAACAATTCTGCGGGAAGATTTTCAAAGGATTCCTGTTTGTTTGTTGCAGGTCCCAAGAGAGCTGCTATCCTTCTTAAAGCACGAGGTTCTGCATTCATGCAGATTATGAGATTAACTGCAGGTATTACTTAAACTGCGAGCTCACAGGGTTCTGAAGAAAAACAGGAAAATAGGATCTAAAATAGGAAACAAGAACTAGTAGTAGGACTTCTAGGGCCTGACCCAAAAGTCATGGCTATTTGGAATAGTTAGCCTTTTAGCTATTAACTATACAAATAAGCTAATTTTTGGAATTTCACTGAAGACTTAATTTTTAATTTTTTTTTGTGTGCGTGAAACACTTCTCAGTCTAAAACTTCTTTCCCCAGGAAGTGTTTCCCTCTGAAGCAGAGCAGCTGAAGAGACAGCTAAGGGACCCTTCAAGGCCTTAAGGAGATCCTTGCAGTCACAAACCAACCAAAATAATAAAGTTTAAAGCAAACCACAAGTTAACGCTTTCTCAAGTGGAACAAAGATTTCGTGTGTGTGTAATTCGAAGAGGGAAGTGCATTAATACGCTTTCCCGTTGCTGCCTTTATGGGCTTCTGCCTCCCTTTGTAGACTAAAATCTCACCAAATGCTGTGCCTAATTTCAGAAGACGGGCAGTTCATCGTTATTTCCCATTATTTTAGCTGGAATAAATAACAGAAAGGTCACCTCCTGCTGTGGCACATTTCTAGCCTGCTGCCTGTCCCATTTTTCACAGATAAAGCTTCAAAAAGTTATTTTAATTATTATCTCTTTTAAACCAAAACATTGTTTCCCAGGATGAAATCTCAATTCCCTGAAGTTGGTGAGTTTTGCTCCTAACTCAGGGGCAAGATTTTGCCAGCTGTAACTCTGGTCCAGACAAGCAAAGAGACCCCACGCAAACAGAAATTGGTTAGAATCTCCCCTCTAATTTTTACATCAGTAGCAGAAAACGGAATTATCCAAATTAATGCAAAGCTACTTGAATTTCTGTATTTATAATATATACCAATTATATATAATCTTGGCTGTGTATATATCCCTGTCAGCTTTGTGTTCAACACTGCCACAGGACCTCCCTTTAAGTCACAGGGTTAAAAGGTACTTTCTCTGAACCAAGATTATGAATCTTTACTGTAAGAACAGTACAGATAAAAGGAAGAAAACCTCAAGAAGCCTCATCTGAAGTTAATTTCTGGTCCTTGAGATAGCTCCTCTCCACCTCTTTAAAGGGTAGAGTTGAACCCGCAAGTCCCTCAGAGGTAGAAGGACCACGCACTGTTTTCTCACTACCTGATGGGTTTTGGTCGGCTATTTTAATGTTTCCAGTCCTTCATCTACATACGCCACGAGACACAACGCCCCAAGCAGCAGCCTGGGATCCTGGCCATGTGTTACATCTTGCTGGCATCAGCCCCAAATTGTGCCAGCTCAAGTCTTAATTTTCATTCATTCGAGCGCTAACTATTAGCTCTACGGCTAACAAAAAGGCTGGGAGGAACCTCAGCCTTTATTTGTATTCACCGCTGAATCGAACACCGACAGCGACGTGCACCCAAGAGCGTGCCCAACCTCACACCTGGTGGAGACAGTCAACAAACCCCACTGTTGTGACACTTCCATTTAAGAGTTTGAACCATTTTTCGGCATTTTACTGTCATAGAGAAAAGCTCAGTATAAAACAAACAAACAAACAAACAAACTACGCAGCTACACTCACCTGCCCAGAATCAAGTTCATTGATTTTCCATTGCCTAAATCAGATTTTGGACCGGATCACAACCCAACCTGAACTGAGCGCTTAGATGTAAAGGCCACGGTTTGATCAGCTGCATCCACTCCCATCACTACACACCACGTAGAAGAAAACGTCCGTTCAACTAATTGCAGTCCTGAGAAAAATGAAACTGATATTTCCACCTGTCCCCCCAGTACCTCCTTTTGGATAATTTGAGGGTTTGGATCTGTTTCGGCGTTCAGAGAGCTGCGATTATTAGATTATTTGGCTGGTGGCGAGAGGCTGACTCCTTCTCCCCAGTAAGACCAGAGCATCGTGCCCAGGACTCCGGGCACAGAGAGAGACCCGCACGGTGACAGATCTTCTAAACACAGAGTTAACGCAACCATGTCATCTCGTAACCACTCAAGTGGTTATTCACCCCTTCAAGTGTTTCTCGGCGCAGCTGCTAAGAACAAGTTCGAAAGGGAGGAAAAGTCCAAACTGAATATGAGAATTTTACCTACCCGTTTTGGGGCGCAATCTAAACCACACTGATGTCACGGAAAAGCTCCAGCTGGCTGTGAATCAAATCCAGTACGGAGGTCCTTCAGTGTCACTGAGGTTTTGTACCATTAACTGTGGAACAATTATTATAATATTCATATCAGTTCCTCAAAATATGAGAGGGCCTTTTGTGTTATTTATGTCTCGTGCTAGGGGTTGGTGCAGTTTAGTGTAGCAAGGGTATTAGTCACTGATTATAATCGTCGCCATTTGTGATAGCGCTTGGGATTTCTTTATGTGGGCTGAAAGAACAATATGATGAATAAATAAAAACACAGAATAGAAGAGAGAAACGAGAGAGTTCCCCTCCTTGCCCAAATATATATAGGAAGCCAAATGAGCTCTCTCGGCTGCCAAAACGTATGGGGGAATAATAGCAAAATGTGTACATTCAGGGTAGTTATCATGCACGTATTTTGGATAAGCTGCATTTGTTTCTCGAGTGCTCTATCATAGAACGGAGGAAACCAGTGCCAACAGTGCAAAAACACACAGAAAAGCCTGGGGTAAGCCAGCCCCACTGTGCACTTTTAGTGCTAAATTAGGGATAAAATGTTAGAAACCGGCCCTAATTTAGCAAAAACAATAAACAAACTATCCAACAACGGAGGAACTGCAAAGAGCTTGGTTCAGAGACGGGGACTCAGCTTCTTCCCCGTTGAGGCCCCACAGGTTCCTCTTAATAAATAATTCTGGAAATTCTGAAATCTGAAAACGTGGGAGAGTAAAGGGTGTGAAAAGAGATTTACTTCCCTTTTCTAACAGAGAAACGCCTCTTCAGGTATTCAGTAAAAAATATGAATACCTTCGCTAACGATTTGCTTATCAGCGCTAAACATTGTTTTTTAAACATGGAATTAATTAGCCCATAGAAAGTACTGCTAGAGATATACATATATATGAAGGCAACGAGTATAAACACTTTACTATGGAATAACGACAAACATACCAAGACATGGAGAGAGAAAAGCGTTGCAATGCACGAGGTCTTTTTCTTGCCAGCTGACACATCTCTAAAATAGGAGGAAAAAACAATGAAAAGAGAAAGCGTCAATAGTATTGACTCTTAAGCAAAAAAAATTATAAGTTTATAGCGTTATGTTCAGAAACCCCATGTAAACAGAGATGTAGCTTTACGCAAACGCAGAAGAAACTCATTATTCTAAAGAAAATGCTTGGAAAAAACCAACCTGACGTGCCTATATATATTTTCAATATAAGGTAGTTAATAGAGGGCAGTACGAGGATCGCTGTGCCTTTGGCACATGGTACGGAGGAACCTCAAGTGCAGAATCCTCCCTCAAAGTTTGAGAACGTAAGGAATTCATTTGGAATACCCATCAGCTAGAGAAAGCATTAACCAAAATACTTCACACCGTTTCTTTCTTTTTCCTCCCAGACTTCCCCCTCTATTCTGTTGTTGCTGAACTTCTCCATGGTGTTCTAGACTCCCCATTTCTTTACCCAGACCTCAAAACTGTTGTTAGAGGGACAAGTTCAGAGGAACCTACTGCCGTTCTCCAAAATGAGTAGTTGCATCTTTCCTTCCTTAGATTATCCTTATTATCCTTCCTCATTATCCTTATCCCAGCTGGATTCCCCTTGTTCTGCATAGATGGGTGCAAGTGTTCTTGGGATCAGAATGCATTTTGGTTTGAAAAATGGGCTTGGATCCACTTTAGCATATCCTACACGTTCATTTTGTAATTCTGCCCCAAATACAACAGCTAAAAGTAAATAATAGATGAGAGCACTGGGATAATAACATTAAGAGCCGTGGGGAAAGAAGACAATACTTGTTTTCAAATGAGATTTCTATTGGGAAAGGTAGTGAAGGACACAGAGAAATACATGAGAACTGTTTCAGATGGCAGGAATAACAGGGGAAAAGGCTTCTGTGTCGAGATAGCAATGGGTGTGAGGAGATAGCGTTAAGGCCAATATTGTCCTGGTGGGCAACAGGATGACCACGAGATGACAATGTGCCCTTGTGGCCAATGGCATCCTGGGGTGCATCAAGAAGAGTGTGGCCAGCAGGTGGAGGGAGGTCATCCTCCCCCTCTGCTCTGCCCTGGGG
>JAOXNO010000024.1:17638422-17649157 GCA_028565335.1 Limnodromus scolopaceus | reverse complement strand
GGGCAGGGACACCTCCCACCAGACCAGGTTGCTCAAAGCCCCATCCAGCCTGGCCTTGAACACCTTCAGGGATGGGGAATCCACAGCTTCTCTGGGCAACCTGTTCCAGTGCCTCACCACCCTAATTTAAAGAATTTCTTTCTTTAGTCAAGAAACCAAGGGTTTCCAAGCAGAGCAAAGAGGAGCACAGGCAAAGCGGCCCAGCAGCCTCAGCTTGGTGTGGGAACACTCAGCACATCAGCGCACAACCTAGCCACATCTGGTCTCAGCAGGCTCTGATACCTTCACGGGTACACTTCTTGAGTTGAGCACAGCTGGGAAGAGCCATTGTACTATGACAGGCAGGAAAATCCCCGCTCTGAGGATCCAAATGGATTACGAACCCAATAGAGACCCAAATCCTATTGGGAAAATTCTCAGGACAAGCAGATTATCACTCCTGCATATTTTCCGTCACAGATACTCGCCAAAACCTGACGCACAGGCTGTTGCACTGTGTCCATCCATCAAGCAAGGTTCACAGGTCAAACCTACAGAAGTTGGAGGCCCTGGTGGAGCATCTTCCCCGTTTCGGACTGCCAGCAGGTAACACCTGCCTGGCAAGAGGAGACAGGCCTTTATGGAACCTGAGCTGACCCACAGCTTGAAAAAAAATCTCCTCCAAATGAAGGATCTTCCCCAACTTTCCCTGAAGAGGCTTTGCTAAAATCTCTTCGGAAGAATTGATTCTGGAAGACAAAAATTTGAGTAAATCTGAGCTAAAATGTATCTGAGAGACCCTGGGATGATGATACGAGCTGGTTATTGACTAAAACGTCAACAGGGCTTCAGGTTTTATGGCAGCTATCAGCCTGATGTTCCCTGGAAAATCAATATTTGCAATTTAAATTTTGTATTTTGTGGGTTATCAGTTGAAGTTTAATGTCTGTTTCTCTTTCTTATCCTGTTTTTGGGGGGGATTCCCCACCCCCAATCAGCAGGGTGATTACACACCATGTCAACACCTGCTTGCAGCTGAGCCAGTGGAAGGGAGCAGATTCAAGAGCCCACATTGTCACACACCCAAGAGAGCAATAAACTGGTATTTCCTTTTGTTACACCAGTTTAGCCCCACAGCACCTGTGAGATTCCCTGTTCTGGGTTTCAGGGGACCAAATCCGACTCGGGACCCACAAGAAAATAAACACATCCATGTATGTGGGACAGCAATTAAAAAACGAGACAACAAAGCAGAGTATCCATCCCCAGCTCTTTCTGGACATTTTTGGGGTAGTTACTGTGCGGCGGAACGGACATATTTCCCATCTGCCAAATGACAACAATAATATTTCCCATTCCCACAGTGAGAGTTGGTGAGTTAGTTCATTTAATCCCCTTGATTTCTCTCTCCTGATGTCCTTCACCCTCCTCTCTCTGCTACAAGTCAAACTCAACCCATTACTAACACTTGAAAAATACCAAGAGTCCTCTCGCCCCACTCTCACGATCGTATTAGCCCAAGAAGAGCACACAAGCCTCCTTCAGACTTTGTTAGCCTCCTCACCACTCTCACCTCCTTTTATGTAGTCTTTTCTCGTGTTACTCTGGAAAGAGTACACCTGTAACACCAGACTCAGAGAAGACTTATGATGAGACAGCATCTGCCAGGTAGTTCACTCCTGTGAGAGATGAGCCGTAACATCCCTCCGAGATTTATACTGCCAACATAAAAACCATCTAATTGAGCAACAAATGCCTTATTTGCTCTCATGCCCGAAGCTGACCAAAGCTACTCTCACGAAGAGCCGCTGCTGCAGAAAATAGAAATTACCAGGGAAAAAAATCACAACACACGTGGGAAGACAATGCCAAGCAGCTGAGAGAAACGGGTAAACAAAGTCAATTACCAAATGCAGGATGAAAAGACAAAAGCTTCCATTTGTAACTCCGCTTTTGCACTGCTCTCATCCAGACACTTCATATGTTGGCATTTGATGAAGGTAGACGATGTGCTCAGCTGTTTTCAGCAGTTGGGCACTGATATTTAGTTCAGAAATAAAAGGGCCTTGTAATTCATTTGCAAGGCTGTACCCGGTTAATTCTTGATGCCTTGTAAATGCTAATTATGAAAGGAGATGTTAAAGGGTTCCTTCGGAAATCAATACTTTATTATACAATAATTGCATCTGCAAGTTTAATGTTCTTCATAAGACTCCAAAAGAATGGAAGAGGTTGGGAGTTCAGATGATGCAAAAGGTGGCTGCACGACCTAGAAAGTCATCAAGAATTTGACGCCCAGTAAAATGCCCAGGTGCCATTAAAATGTTTTGCAAAATCCACCAGTTATTATGGAAAGCAAACTGCTAGTACATCTGTCTAGATGGCACCTTGGCCCAATATAAGCCTAGGCACGCTTGTAATTGAAATGGTTATTCCATTATTCGTCCAAGAACTTTGATTATCTCTTTGCCTGAATGATTTGTTTCTCTCAGGAAGAGCATTTCAGTTCTGTCCCCCCCTCATCTTCCCCTGGCTCACTCCCCGCCTGTTCCAGCTTTCAACAGAGGAACCGGCGAGGAGCTACCGTTAGGGTTATAAGCCCTGGAGACAGGATACAGCTGAAAAATCATTCTTCCAAGAATTTCTGGGTCACTGTCTAATTGATACTAGCATTAGCATGCTTCATATTCATGTTCCAACTCCACAGGCAGTACTTACTCTGCACCCAGCCATGTGGGACTGCTCTAGGCGGTGAGTGGGAACCCAAAACGACTCCACCATATTCGACTAAGAACGCACCAGCCCCGAGAATTTTACAATAGCAAACCAGAGAAAAAGAGTCTCTCTTCCACTGCGGTCTTCAGTGCAGCAGTACGTTCCTCTGTTTTTCATTACACACTTTTTAAAAGAAATATTCCATGTTACTTGGCTTATTAATTTGCAAAGAAACCACAAGTTATTTCCTTACATCATGATGGGGTTTTTAAATTTTTTTAATTCTTACAGGCTATAAAAATCCAGGGACTTCAAAGGAAATGGCTTTAAGACTCAGTATGTTACAAAAGGAGTCCAGACCACGTTCACAAATAAGATATCTTTTGCTAACAGCCAAGTATTTCACAGGTTGTATCGTAGCCCGTACTTTGTTGGGAAAACGAACGAGAAGCGAGTAGTGATTCATAAAACAATCTGTACATTTAACGCGCGATAAAATAAGATAGTATTGCACAGCTTTCTCGGAGAGCCAAAAAGGCGGTGCCTTGTGATCAGCGAGCTCGTCAAATAAAAACACAGTAGGAGGGGGGGGTGTAACTGCTGCAACCCCTCCTAACGATTCCTCTCTCTCTGCCAGCAGCTCACTCCCTCACTCAGCACATCCAAAACGCAACATGAAAATTTAATGCATGGCCCCCTCCTTCCCCCCGCCCCCCCCGGCCAAAAGTCATGAAAAAAAGTACAATATGTGCACATGTTCGCATGTGTATGCGGTATTTCTATGCGAAAGGATGTTACTTCTGTAAGAATTTCTGTTTGGCCACCTACAGAGAGGTCAGGGGGGATCTGCCTCAGTACAGCAGCCATATGCCGAGGGAGGGGGTTGCAGGGATTTTGTTTTTCAGGAGAAAGCTTGGTCTTTGCTGAACACAGCAACCTTCTCTACCCCCCGCCCGCCCCCCAAAAAAAAAGAAATTCTCAAAAGTAGGAATCTTGGCTCATTGAAATATCCTCTCTTCCCCTTTTGCCCAATGACTTCTGGCACTTGCCCATGACCAGCAAGACATGGTACACATTCATTTATAACGGAGTGACACATCACTGCTTGACAACCATCAGCACAACATGACCTCATTCAAAACCACGAAGGGTGAAGAGCTCTACCTACATGCTCCATAGACCCTCCGCTTCACTGCATGCAGAAGATGTCCCACTCAACACACTGTAGTCAACACAGGGAGCAGAAGCCAACCCATGACCTCTGTTCCCAAGCTTTCCTGACAGTATTACTGACACCCGGGATACACTTTTTAAAGACAACTCAGCACCCAGAAAGGCCCCGAGCTACGTGTCCTGGCTGGCTGTGTCCTGTTGAAAACCCAGCCAGGAATGCTGCTGTGGAGCGCTTTGAAAATCTTGCCCTCGTTGTGGACCCTGATGAAAACCTAACTCTGAAAGTAAGCTTTAAGGGGATGGCTTCTCCAGATTTGAACACAAGATGGATATAATTTTAGGAGTCCAGGCATTGAAATTAGATGCTTCATTTAAAAAAAAAAACAACAAAAAACCAAAAAAAAAAACCTGCCCCAAATTTGATAGGAATAGAAAAAGCTGCTTACCCTCAAATTTTCCTTTCTTCAGGGTCAGCATCCATCAGCCTCCCCTGGCATCTTCACAGCTGCCCAGAAGCCTGAGGACACAATCCAGGCTTCTCAATCCATGCCACAGGCAAAACTCTCCTGGTGAAAAAGCTTGTTAGCTGAGATGACTCGGAACTTAGGACTGAAATGTGTCCTTCTGACAACCAACGCCTGTATTTCAGTCAAACACTGAACACTGGAGACCATGAGAACCCTGCCATTCAGTCAGTTACCCAACAGCAAGAGCTTATCTTTGAGCTAGTCCATAACGTGTAACCAGCGTCGCTGCCTGAAGAACGGAAACGGCAAGGTAAACACCTGAACGGTTTTTTCCTATTCTTCTGCACAATGGAAACCACAAGGGGATCTTATCATCCAGACGAGGCGTGGAAGGAAGTGAGATTAGCTTTATAAATACAGTGTCCACCAGGAATAGCTAATTAGGCATATTACTTCCTGCTTAACCAAAAGACTAGGCCCATTTCAGACTGTGGAAGAGCAAGAGGCATTTCAAGGATGTAGGCAAAACAGATTTGGTTTTGTCTTAACAGCAAGACTGAGGTGGGAAGAAGATGGAGACGGTGGCTGCTAGAAGGGCTGCCCAAGCCCTACCAAAACCGGCCACATCATCCCAAGCTACTTTTGAATAATGGAGGGTCTATGGATGCAGCTTAAGAAATGCAACTCAACGCACCCAGTGATCGTCCTACAGATCGATTCTCACAGTAGTGTTGCTTCCCAAATGGCCTCAGAGATTTCAGGAGGTGGTCTTTGTATTTCTCAGGTATGCACTTTTTCCTTTCCTCAGACACTGAAGAAGTGTCTCCAGTCCCTCCCAGGCAGATGATGAAGCATCACTAGCTATAGGTGTAATTTTGAGCATGCTCTGGTCCTGCCAAAGCTGCTGCGAGGACACGCCATTTAACTACATCTCTTTTACTGGAAACAGCAGTTTGGCAATGGGGTCTGCTACAACCAACAGGAAAAAGGAGTAGAGCTGAAGGGGAACCGGCCCCAAAACTACTCTGATGGGATGTAGGATTTTATCCTGACATCCCCAGGCCAGGCACCTCATATCATCTCCCAAGGGTAAGACAATAAGAACTTTGAGCAACCTGGTCTTGTGGGAGGTGTCCCTGCCCATGGCAGGGTGTTGGAACTAGATGGTCTTTGAGACCCCTTCCCACTGTAACAGTTCTGTGATTCTGTGATAACAGAGAACGATCCCATTCCTTGAGCTTTTACCAGGAATACTGTCTGAGAGAATAAAGGCAATGGTGCTGTCACCAGGGAAGCTGACTATCTGCGGCTGGGCAGCCAAAACACGGTCAAAGAAGTTTAAGTATTTGGAGGAAAATTTCAGCGTGTTTTCTATGTTTCCCACAGCACCCAATATTGTGACTCTGGGATGATCTTCCAGGAACTGACTATGCCACCTCAAGGGCTACTTTGAAGTGGACAAGGAGCACGAGAGCAGCTCTCATGAAAGAGTGACAATTTGCCCAGGAGAAACGGATGCTCCACATGAGACCTAATTGCAACGGAGAGTAGTACAGAGGGTTTGCCACACTGGGAATGACCATTCCTGCTACTGACACGTGGGGACATACATCTCAGTGAGAAAACACATACCATCATCCTTAGAAGGGTAGGATGCCTTTATCCCAAACACGGAGAAAAGGTAAGAGAGAAGAAAGCAAACAGTTGCTTTTCAATGAGATGCCACACACATGCGTGCAGATTCCCAAACAGACTTGCCCTGAGTGTTAAAAATAATCCTTTGGATCCTTTAAAAGTTCAAAGAGTACCTTATTAAACACATCACTTACATGAGGAACCAAAGCGATGCTTTTTTCCTACTTTCTTGTGGGTTTTTTTCTTGAGTCATATTTGGTTTCCTATTTTCAAGTTCTTTCCAAAGCCTTGGGACCTCATGATTTAATGAAAGATAACATTGTCACGTAACCAGCTTCAGAAGCTTGAGTTTTAACAAAACACTGCTATTGCCAGGCTAAGGATAGGATTGTAATAGTTGGCCCCTCTCAAATTTGGTACAAACACCACCTGTTGAGTGATTAGCAGATGCCTCAGACATGAAATTGGGCAGCATTCCTTCGCTATGAAGTCTCTTCCATACCACTATGAATAAGGGGAGGCCATCAACTTCAACTTATAATCGTCTGGTTTCTGTCATTTTTTGTCGCAACTTTACCGCCAGCGCTGTCATCTCAAATTTGGCTGAAATTATAGATTTTTGTCAAATAATCTTTCACAGCATGTTAGAAGAGCCAACACATTCTTCTTACTTTAAAGCAAAAATTCCAGAGGAAACAGTTGTTTTGAAACAAATAGGGACCTCTGCAGTGGTTTCAGCTGAAGCACTGGAGAACTTGGAGGTTGAACTGATTATAGACAAAAGCAAAACCCACTTCAACACCATGTTGAAAAGTAAACACCAGGGGGGTGGCGGGGGAAGAAAAGAGCAAAAGGAAAAGTTAACAGCATTCTAATTTTTCCCTGTTGTCTCAATTTAAAGATTTTTATAAATAACACATTTTTAAAGATTCGCTTTTCTCCACTGATTTCTAAGTTTTAAGTCTCCAGAAAGTTTTCTGCCATACTACAGAGGTCTTCTTTGTGCTAAAGTAGTGGTTCAACAACATCTAGCCCGGACGTAATTTTTTTGAAGTAGACTTAAAAGTGTCATTATCCTCATTCCATAGGTGAGGAAATAGCTTATGTAAATTGCTGAAGGTCACGAACCAGTCAACGGTGCAGGCTCAAGGCTCTCTCTCCCCTCCACCACACTTTACGGTAAGAGGAATTAAAGAAAATTTCCAAGCAAAAAACGCTCCTTTTCTAAGTCCTGTCCTTAATACCCTACCCAGAGACCACCAGTTCTGTGCTCTGAGAAAAAGGAGAGAGATCTAAATTGAATTATAGCCAGCAGGAGTTCATACCAGTACAACAGTGGAAGAAACCATTACAGACAAACTTCCCTTCTGCAAGTACGGGTGCTGAGGGTCTACTTCATGTTTCTTTCTTTTTTGCTTGATGTAGTTGGGTATTTGTCAACCCATAAACAACCCTTTGCATTTTTGCTAAGCAGAAATTTCCTGTCACCAGTTTTCTCCTACCCCCATTTTTCAGCCTGGCTGGAAAAAACCAGAGAGAGGGAACGCTCTGCTCCCTGCCTTCACCAGAGTTAAAAAGGATCTCACCCAGGGGATTCTCCTGCCGCAACATGCCCATTTATCTTCAGGATTAACATAACAGGCAACATTAAATCCATGGAGATCTGACACCACATCTACTTTGCAGACTCTTCCTCTTCCACTCAGCAGCTTTCCAGCTCAATGGAGATAAGGAGAAGTTTGCTGCTGCCAATGACGCTGCCAGCCCCCACGCGAATACCGAGTTCTCCAAACACCTTGGAGAAGTCTGCTAAACATCAAACATTTTAACCTGCCAGCCAGGTCTTGTGCAGAATCTTTGCAAATACAGTTTTATGTGCTGTCAGGTGTTGACTGTTCATCGGAATAATAAAAATTAAATCACGGCTAGCAAGAGTCAGCTTAGCATCCACACACCACCACTGCCGGTGAGCTTACCATCACAAAAACCTTTCATGTTTAAGACATCTCAAAGGAGAATGCTGGAAACTCAGATCAGAGAATTCCATATAAATGACACTGAACAACTTTGGCAAAAGTTTTACAGTTTTTTCTAGGCAAAAACCTATTGCCTTCACCAGGACATAAGGATGCTCAGGGTGTAAAACGACTCTAAGATTTCATGGCTTTTAACTCAAGAGGATGCCCCCAAAGTGTTCTAGTCTTATTCTCTACATAAAAGAGTTTAATACATGTTTCAGGAGCTGGATTTAGGTTCCCCAGTACAAGAAAGACGTAGACATACTGGAGGTACTCCAGTTAGGAGTCACTGAAATGATTAAGGAACTGGAGCATCTGCCATATGGGAAGAGGCTGAGACAGCTTGGGTTGCTTAGCTGGGAGAAGGCTCCGAGGGATCTTATCCATGTGTGGAAAAATCTGATGGGGGTGGGGAGGGGAGTAAAGAAGACAGAGCCAGGTTCTTCTCAGGAGAGCCCAATGACAGGAGAAGAGGCAATGGAGACAATCTGAAACACAGAAAATTCCATTTCAACATAAAAAATCCCATTATTAATTACTGTGATAGTGGTTTAACAGTAAAACATGGTGCCCAGAAATTTGAGCCATATCCATCTGTGGAGATATTAAAAAAACACCGTACATGGTCCCGAGCAACCTGCTGTAGCTGCCCTTGCTCTGAGTAGGGTGGGTTAGTCAATCTCTAGAGGCTCCTTCCCACCTCAACCATTCTGCAACTCTGACTTTTTAACCTTTGTAACTTGAAATAAGCAATGAATTCTTAGCAATCCTGACCGTTAACACACACAAAGCACAAACGTTGGTTTATTTAGATCAAGAAGCTCCTTTCGGCCACCTGGATAAAGCCCCTCAGCTGACCTACGAAGATCTGCCCCTCATCAGCAACTAGGGATGGAGACTTACTTTAACCTCTCCTAGGACTCCTTCCATAGGAAAGCCATAACCTGTGACCCTTGACATCAGGGCACACAGGTGGGAATTGTGACTCTAGTCCAGGGCAGGCAAAAGGGACAAGGACATCAGGAGTTTAGTGAGTAACAAGAAGTCCAGGACGACAAAATTCAACGACGCCCTGAATGCCATCTAGCCCACCCTGAAGTCTGGACCACCTACACCCCCAACGCTTCAACACCCCAGCAACTAAATTAAACACAGCTCCAGAAAACCAGTCTATCGTATTCTCATACTGTAGGAACACCTTGAGATGGAATTTCTTCTGTCAGGTTTTTTTCAGGACTCCTTCCCCCACTCCCCCTCAAAATTGAGCCTAAAAAAGTCTCATTTAAGAAGGAAAGCTGTCTTGTTTTCACTTTTTTTTTTTTTAACTCCCCCTAAACGTGGCTGTATTTGAAGTGCTGGCAAAACTAGGTTATGGTATAAAACAAACAAAGCAAGTAGGAATTTAAGGTGCGCAAGCCTTACCCCGATGAAGGTAATTATTAGGTCAGCCAAAGAAAAATTGATGAACCTAACATAACACTCCCAAACAGATCAACGGTCTTCATATAAATTTTGGTCCTGGCTCCTTCAAAACCATTACTATTCCCTAGTATCGTAATTTACAGCCTGATGATGCACTGAATCATATTTTAATTTATCTGGAAGATATAAACAAACATTCTTGGGTGGAAATTAATACCTGATCTTTGGCTACCTCTTGTGGCATAAAAATCCAAAGAGAGGAATTACATTTTAAAAAACAGAAAAGAAAATCATTGCCCAACGGATGAGCTTGTCAAGTTTTTCCCAGGAGAAAACCAGTTGTTAGGTTTTTGGATGTAAGAAGCCTCGAAGATCTTGCTGTGAAAACGCGTGCTAGAGTATAAGCAGGGTGAGTGCTTCTGTAAGTATGTGCCACGGGTGGGATCTGTTTTCAAGCACAGTTCAAAAGAAGAGCAAAGGAATAGCGTATTTTTATGCCACTAATCTCTCATATCTGTAGACTCTTCTGAAAGAAAACAACAGGGTTACATGCCCTGGACTTATGCCAATTTTCGGGGGACCCCAAATGAATATTTTGGCTATGTGACTGAAAAAAACCACAATACACATGTTACATAAAAGCCTCCCTTCCATTTTTAAAGCCAACAGAGGGAAACAAAAGATGCAAAGCTAAAATGACCCAGGAGACTTTTTTTCCCTTGACTTTCAGGACAGTTCAAAAGGAACTAGCTTCAAGAAATAGCCTGCCTTCATACAGAAGAAAGTGGAGGGCAAATAAAGAAAAAAAAGCCTCACCTCTTCCATTTTCCTAATGTCCACTGTTCTGCAAAGCATTTCGTGTTATTGTATGATTTTGTGTTTAGAGAGAAATCCGTGAAGCGTTGCTATTCACAGAACCCAAGGAGAAAAAACCCAAGGAGCTGATATGAGCCTCTGCGATGCAACAAGAGCTCTCCCACATAAAAACCAGACTCAGCAGCTACAAGTAACTTCTAGTAAAGGTATAAGATATACAGTTATGGAGAGGAGAACCGTATACACAGCTGGCATGCTGAGAGAACATCTGTACGTTTATTGCACCACAGTTCATCGACTGTTTATTTCAGCAAGCACCATACACAAAGCAGAAATGGGAAGAGTGTGAACATGAACCAGAATTTGCCCAGGTATAAAGAATCAGACGGTAGATTCATGGTCCAAGTTAAACAGGAAAAGCAAAGAGATTTTTAAAACAAGACAAAAAGGTCTACCTGGCCTCAAACTGGAGTAAATCAGCGTGCCTCCAACGAGGCTCACAGCTCTTGT
>JAOXNO010000024.1:17606094-17626381 GCA_028565335.1 Limnodromus scolopaceus | reverse complement strand
TCAGCAGGGGAGTTGGACTAGATGATCTCTATGGTCCCTTCCAACTCTAAAAATTCAGTGAAATTCAGTGAAATTTAATTGTTAAGAGTACTGACACTCCTTTCACCCACTTTATGCAAAGAATTAATTCCCGCGCCTACAATTTGGCATTTTGCTGTGAATTGGTCTTTTTTTTTTTTTTCCCCCTCTTTCTACTCCGTTATCGCATTGCCTTGGCTGCAATGCGGTGGTTTGAAGGGACACTTTTAGCAACAGGAAGTGTTGGCGAGTAGCAATTTTCCAGAACTATTTTTAGGTCACCTCCTTCAATCAAAAGGATGCCTAAAACTACCATAAACTAGAAATCAAGGCTATAAGCCGTGATGCAACGTGAAGCAAAATGTTCCTTAACAGGTTCTTTCCTGGTCACCCAGCTGAGTAGAAATTCTACAGGCAAACAACTTCTCACCTCCCAACCACAATTCATTGCTTTTAAGAATTGCCTCATCGTGACCAGAGATTTTGTCATGGCTTTCATCAGAAGAACAAATCCAGAAACAAACGCAGACGACAAGGACCGTGACAGATGTCTTTGTTTGATGCAGTGACCCTCCCTATGCGGATAAAGAGCCACAGTCAAGAGTGGTGAGTATTTTTTGACAAATCTCATTTTGCTGAAATGGGAATATCGAGGGAGGAGGTGGCTGACGAAACTCGTTTTCTTAATTAGAAAATCTTCAGCTAGCCCACAGACAATTATATCCTTCTGATTTTCTCTAACCTGGCCTCCAATTGTCAATAAGAATTTTTAGAAAAAACGTAGAACAATAAAGCTTATAAAATGACTTTTTAACGTTCGGTTATATTTATCCCCATTAGGTCTATTTGCAATATTTGCTGTGCTTAATCTGAAAGAGGAGACAAACATCACACATGAATGACAAACATATGGCAAATGCCCTGTTCGAATAATCCTGTTCTCTCATATGCCCAGAAGCACAAGACCCTCTGCGTATCCTCAGCGTTCCCTAACACAACTTAATTCAAGCCAAACAGCAAGTCTTCCTGCTCTCAAATTAACTCCTACCCTCATCTCACAAAAGAACAGATTACAAGGCAGCCCGTAAACTTCTCCGGGCTTACGCAAAGAGACTTGGGCAGAACCAGGAGTGGAACGCAGAAATCTGCCAGCTCCAGCAAAACCAACCTGAGTCATGTGAAAGCTCCTAAGGGAGGACCAAATTTCTAGGTCAGGTTGCTGGCCACTCCATTGCTTTAGTCCATGGTCACTGAGACACGTTACAGGTGACAGTTCCATTAGCACACTCAACATTGTTCTGAGACCGCTCTCATGAAGCCGGTGGGGACTTCACAATTGAATCAGCGGACGAGAAGCTCAACGTGAGTTGGCAATGTGTGCTTGCAGCCCAGAAAGCCAACCCCACGCTGGCCTGCATTCCCAGCAGCATGGCCAGCAGGGCAAGGGTGGGGGGGGTGGATTCTGCCCCTCTGCTCCACTGTGGTGAGACCTCCTCTAGAGCACCACGTAAAGCACACGAGTCCTCAGCACAGGAAGGACATGGACACATTTAGAGTAGGTCCAGAGGAGGCCATGAAGATGATCAGAGGGCTGGAGCACCTCTGCTATGAGGGGCAGCTGAGAGAGTTGCAGGTGTTCAGCCTGGAGAAGAAAAGGCTGCGGGGAGACCTTCGAGCCCCTTCCAGTCCCTAAAGGGGGCTCCAGGAGAGCTGGGGAGGGACTCTTGATCAGGGAGGGGAGCCATAGGACGAGGGGGAAGGGTTTTAAACTGAAAGAGGGGAGATTGAGATGAGATATTGGGAAGAAATTCTTTGCTGTGAGGGTGGTGAGACCCTGGAACAGGTTGCCCAGAGAAGCTGTGGCTGCCCCATGGCTGGAGGTGTCCAAGGCCAGGTTGGATGTGGCTTTGAGCAACCTGGTCTGCTGGGAGGTGTCCCTGCCCACGGCAAGGGGGTGGAACTAGATGATCGTTAAGGTCCCTTCTAACATGAACCATTCTACGAAATACATTTGAAAACACACACATGCATGCAATTTTGATGCTTCTAAGGTGAACTTTGAACATGAAGCACATGGGCCAATGGGCTCCAACCAAACCCAAAGTTTGCTCATGGCAGAAAATTATTCCCTGCTGAACTGGGGATGTGCCTCTCACCTTGTACACAGTCAATGTTGATGAGGGAGGGGAGCAAGCTGAATATTAAAAACTGCTGCCTCAAGAATAATATCATGTACAGATTTAATCATAATAAAAAATGATCTGCAAGTAATTGTAGTCATTACTACATCTGCTCAGAGCTGTGGGTAATCATTATGTATGAGTGAATTAAATCAAATTCAGTATCATGGGCCTGATTCTAGAATTTCTTGAGTAAACTTGCCTCATATTAATAATATCCCTGAGTTCAATGAGTCTTATTTGCTTCTACGGGTATGTTTCTTACATGAGGAGTGTTTTGACCCTTCCTCACTTTACCTTTAAACGCTAATTAAAACATAACTCTGAAAACTTAAGAAGGTAGAGTGAAACAGATTCCAAAAGGTGGGGAATTAATTTGTTTCAGGCAGCTCTTCTGTCTGTAAAGGTGCTGAAGGAGCAGAGAGAAAGATGTCTCAGTGTGGAGCTTGAGTAATGGAAAAGGCAAAGCCTTTCAGGATAAAAAGTTGAGTTCAAATTCCTTCCTTTTTTCACTAAATCCCAGGCTTTACCATGGTACTGGAGACACAGGTGTAATTTATAGCACAGAGTAGGAAAGTCAAACCCTGACTCATGAAGATAAGAAAAACCTGTTTACAAAAGCCGCTGAAGGGCAGAGCTGGAGCCAAACTCAAACTAGATCAATAGCCAGATAAATTATTAGTAAAAGAAATAAATTATTGGTGAAATTTCTTCTCTGTCATCTGTGCCAGACGCTGGAGAATGCATTTTAGCATATCATCATGAAAATCTACCTGAGAGCCAAACAGAAAGCTTTTACTCCACTAGTCTTGTGCTGTCTCCTATGTGTGTTTGAAACGAGGAGTAAGAACTGAGGTCCCAGAGGTTCCCTCCACACAGAGAGAATTCTCCCAAGAACCATTCTCACCATTCTCAGAAGACAAGGGTCGAAGATGCAGGAGAGAAATGGAACGAGGTCTGAATTATCCGTGTGTGAGGTCACAAGAAAATATGTTCCAACCTGAGTTTAGGTGACATTTTTTTCTGGTTGTTTCCATGGTGGATATTCCACCAAAAAGAGTCTTGAGGGCAGCCAGAGTGAGGAGAAACCATAGCAGTTTGCCTCTGGGCAGCTCCCAGCTCTTCTGGGAGAGCGAAGATGGAGCCCTGGGCAGAGGCATGGGGACACCCTCGTGCAGTGGGAGAGCTGTCAGTTCCGGACTGTGCAGAGAAAGCTCATCAGATGTACCTCCTCCTGCCTCCTTTCATGGGCAGGAGGTGACTCAGGCTTAGCTTTTCTATGTAGCTCTGTATTTTCGTCTCCTGTCAAGAAATAACAATATCTGGGCAGGATGTTCATGGAAGTTACAGTGGAAACAGAGGAATCAAAAGAGGCAAAGCAGATGTGGGTGCATGCACCAAACATGTGAAGATAATACGCACCCGCACATACACATCTCCCCATCACCCCATCTGCACACATACACCCTCACTGCGAACACAGCAGTGGGGGCATTAGAAAGAGTACGGCCAGCAGGTGGAGGGAGGTCATCCTCCCCCTCTGCTCTGCCCTGGTGAGGCCACATCTGGGGCACTGCATCCAGTTCTGGCCTCCCCAGTTAAAGAAGGACAGGGAACTGCTGGAGAGAGTCCAGCGGAGGCTACAGAATCACAGAATCACATGGGGTTGGAAGGGACCTCCGGAGATCAGCTAGTCCAAGCCCCCTGCCAAAGCAGGTCCACCCAGAGCAAGTTGCACAGGAACGCATCCAGGAGGGTTTTGAATGTCTCCAGAGAGGGAGACTCCACCACCTCCCTGGGCAGCCTGTAAGAAGCCTACGAAGATGATCAAGGGACTGAAGCATCTCTCTGGTGAGGAAAGGCTGAGAGACCTGGGGCTGAGAGGGGACCTCATCAATGCTGAGCAATAGCTAAAGGGTGGGTGTCAAGAGGATGGGGTCAGGCTCTTCTCAGTGGTGCCCAGTGACAGGACAAGGGGCAACGGGCACAAGCTGGAACACGGGAAGTTCTGTCTGAACATGAGGAAAAACTTCTTTCCTGGGAGAGTGGCAGAGCCCTGGAAGAGGCTGCCCAGGGAGGTGGTGGAGTCTCCTTCTCTAGAGACATTCAAAACCCACCTGGATGCATTCCTGGGCAACCTGCTGTGGGTGACCCTGCTCTGGCAGGGGGTTGGACTGGATGATCTCCAGAGGTCCCTTCCAACCCCTACAATTCTGTGACTCTGTGATAGGTAATTGAGTGCATTAGCACAAACGATCATTTTTTTCCTCTGAAACAGAGATGAGCTGGCAAGCGTAATCAAAAGATGAGAATCATTTTTCCAAAGAAGAGTGAGAGCAACAACAACAAAAAATCCAGTGAGAATTATGACAACAATGTAAGAAGGCAATCACCAGAGAGATCCTGATAAATGAGGAGCTTACATTTTTAAATGCCTTAAAAACAGTACAAATAAATCTAAATTTGAACAGAATTCAATGCACAATTGAATTAGAAGGGACAAATTCAACCAAATTGTTAAACTTCCACCACAGAACTTGTGAGTAGTTTATCTAGATGGAACTATAAAATGAATAAAACAGCAGCAAAAAAGGATTGAACTTTTGCTGTCAGTAAGAAATCCGAATCATGGATAAGAGTATTATGAGTGTCGCGTAAAGAGCTCTGCAAAATATCCTCCAGTGAACAGGAACTAATGATAGATGAATGTGCACACGTAATTGAACATGCAGAAGAGAAAATCAACATCCCAAGAAGGGAAACAGAAAAGCTGTCAGGAGTCCTGGCTCATGCGAACATCCACACGCCTGAGACGCCTACAAGGAGAAAAGGCAAATTACCGAAAATGCAGCCTGCGATGTAAAATAAAATACACGTTTGGGCCTACACGTATTCTTCATTAGATTATCAAGGGAGCATGTGTCACACACGCAGTGGTGAGGAATGCTGGCAGGAACACTCCGCCACATAAAGCTCGCCTGGTTTTGGGTTTCATTACCAGCGTCGGGCCCCATGTTGTTCCCATCTTAATCGATGGCAAACGTCCCTTCAACTTCACAGAAAACGGGATCAGGCCCTCGCGATTTCGCCGGCTTCGAAAACTAAAGCGTAGCAAAGCCCTCAAAGAGCACCTCTAGCCCAGAGCCAAGCCACCCCGAAGCGCTGAGCCCTTTTGCGTCCCGCGCCGTAGGAAATAGGATTTTCCTAGCTGTGTTTTGCGTTAAGTTGTTGGGCTCGGCTAAATCAAAACTCAAGCAAAGCAAACCCGCCCGAACTAAAAATCAAATGAAATTTCACCCTCCCCTGGCGAACCGAAGGCCGCCCTCCGCACAGGTACTTTGAGCAGACGAAGCCAGCGCACCTTTTTAAGAGCGAGCAGAACGTAGAGCGTATTTGTAACAGCCGAATCAGAAGCGCGTCAAGGTACGGGATGAAAACACTTTTTGAACGTGAGCCAAGTACACAGTAGGAATAGGTTAGAAGGCTAAATCATTCCTAACCACAACTTAAAGAAGACTTCATTGCAAAAATATCCCTTTTTAACTCTTCTCTTCCAAGCACACATCACAACTTTTGTTTCCGTTGGTTTTAGTCCCCGTTTCAAAAGCAGCATTTGCTCTAACAGCTCATTTTTTTTCATGCAAAATACTGAATCTAATTGCGGAAATATGTCATTCCCTCCTCTCCGCCACATGGCATGAGTTAATGATGATGAATGAAAGTAATAAAACCCAAATCTTTTTCAAACTAAAGCTCCTGTTAAATTACTGGAAATTATATGCATGCGTCTACAATGAGGACACTGCAGAAGGTCAAAGATCTTGCTTCCTGCGTTTGGCCAAACTATTCAACAGGCAGCTCGGCTGAACCTGCACAGACACGTTTTTTTTGCTGAGATCTGGGGGAGCCACCTTAGGAAAGCAGCTTAGTTTAAGGCTGGTGATTTCATTACAGCGTTTCTCTCCTTCCCCACGGAACACTAAATATCCTTCACCAGAGCCTAGGACCTGCCCCGTGTGTCCACGCAAGCTATTTTTGGATGTTCGCGACCAGGGGTTGGAACAGTCATGTATCATCTAACGTGATATACGTTCTTAGTGAAGGTCCCAATTTCCCTAATACAAGACTTTACTCTGTGGCGTTGACACGAAGCAGAAGGAGCACAGCAAATTGAGAGCCAGATGCCACCTCTCTCATTCTTCTCTGAATCACAGCCGGTTTCTCCGGACGGTCCACTGAGAAGACAGGCAAACCAGTGCGAGACGAAGGTCCTGCTCCATACAAACACAAGTGGCAAAATGGATTCCATTCCTTTCTGAAAACTCTGTTTCCAATTCTGCAAGCTGCAAACTGCATCAGCTTATTGCTGTTCTCCCCATTCATTCGTTTGCTCATTTCAGCTCAACTGGTCGATGGTGCTGCAGGCCCCCTTTTTTTTTTCCTTTGGGCATTCAGACACGATGTTCTCCCTTCTTCTCCCCCCGGCTCATCCACAGCTCTCCTCAGAGTCTTTTTGTCTCCCTCCTTTTCATCATCAATTCATTGAGGTTTCATTGTTTTTGTCTTCCCACTATGCTGATCTCCCACTCCCTGTGCTTCCCTCGTATGGTGCGTCTCACAGATGGACCACAGAAGACATAGAAGGAAAACATACGGAGAGGAATTCCTAATAACTTCACTTCGTGTATTTCCTTCCCACAGATGAGTTTGCATGCTTTGAATCGTGGACTGGTGTAAACCAAGGTGTTACTTCGCACAAGTCAGCCTAGGTCTTGCAAGAAAGTATTTTGTAGTACCAGGCTTACCAGCAGCAAAGCAAAACTTCCCGTCCTTGCAAGTTTTATTTCTCTCTCTTTCCGTGAAAACCAGTTTGCAGAACTGAAACGCGTAGAATTAGAAACATCAGTTTTCGGAAACAAAAGACCTAAATTCTGCCACTCGTGTCCCCAGCGAGGGATAACGTCATCTCTAAGTAGTACTCATTTCAGCTCGTCAGAGGCATCAAGAAATCCCGTGTAATCCCACTCTCCATCCCGCTCATCGCCTCAGCGCGCAGCGCCTGCTGGAGGAGCACACCACGGCTTTAAACACAAAGCAAAGCAGGAAGGACTCCCATCGCCAGAAGTCAGCAGCTAATCACTGGGAATACTCATTTACAGCCAGAGAAAGTGAACGAAGGAGGGGAATTGTTCTTAATCTGCATCTTGACACCAGTGAGGGATAGCACAAGGGTTAAAAGCAAATAGATCTGATTTTTTTACCTCTCTTTTGACGTTGCCAAACTACCTTATGCAATGTCACACTGTAGGAGGCACACACACCCCCCAGTAAGTTTCTCTGTGTAGATGTTATTAGCAGCAAAATACAAGTCGCACGTTTTCCATGGGACTCGTGCAACTACGTGAGCAAGAAGCTAAAAACCTTCCATCTGTTCCAGACCTTGCCAGTTCACGCTTGGCTTTCAGATACCAGCTTTGGGACGATTCTCCAGAGCTCCCATGTCACCACTGCACTAGTGGAAATTACTAACTGATTTCTCACAGTGAGGAAGCCACTTAATTTTGATCCTGAGCACACACAAAAGGAGGAGGAAATCTCGCAGAGCCACTCAGGACAGTATTTTGCCGACTATTTTTGAATGCAACAGACACACAGAAGTTTCAAACATCCCCATCGTCTTTAAAAAAGAAAATCTCTAAGGGATGAAAGAAAACCAACCACATAACACCTCTGCAAGGCCAATCCTGATCTTGATTGTTTAAGACTAGTTTTTTTGGTTCAGCAGTTTTGCATGGAGCTTACAAAGATCATACAGAATACATTGTGGTTTTCTGGCATCCCATGTCCACAAACAGAGCCATGTGTTGGACTGGGATTAAATCCATTTGCAAGGCTGCACGTCCGTTTTCAAAGAAGCATATTCTAAGCCCCAGCGCTTTGCAGGTTGAGAGAAACAGCCTGATCCCAAAACTAGGGGCACCTCTTCTGAACGCAGGCCTTCTAGGGGACGAATGACATCAACTTCAAGGAGTAGGTTTCATAACCAAAGCTGGACCATGTGAGCTTTAACATATTAGCTGAATACTTATAAGAACATGTCCTCATTTACTAAGCTTCTGGGAACATTTCCACAATTAAAAAACAAAACAAAACAAATTGAAAATAATTGTCAACATACTGACAACAATTGGCAGTTTTCAAAACAACTCACAATGCCATCTCCAGGCCTTCAAAATCTCCCCCACAGTGACACTCCATTAGCATCCTGCCCACATGCTCACGTTAACCTTTGGAGGTCCCCTCCGTTCCCATGCCTCCGTCTATCTACATCAAGTCCTAAGTAAGAGTCGATAAACAAACCCTATGCCATGTTTAAGAGTCACACTGAGGCAGTAAAAGAAGAGTATTCCAGTTCTTTGCTAAATAATCTACTTCGGCCACGTGGCATGGGTAATTAGCATCGTCATGGCAAGAGCAGATGCAACAATTCACATAAAAGTAAAATAGATTTATGGAGAAATCATATTTGTGGCTGCTGCTGTCAGAAGGGAACTGTAGTAGAGCTATACCAGAAGCATTCCTGATGAAGTTGTACTTACCATCAAAAAAACCCACAGGACCAACTCAGGAGAAGGGCAGCATACAACACCAAAACATTTTGCAACTTTTTCTCATTCATACCTGGAGATAGATTCTGAGGATGAGGAACCTCAAATCCTGAAACCATCCCCTCTAGGACCTCTGAAAAACGAAGAGGAGGAGCTGCCCCAGAACCTTAGTTAAGTTCTACAGGAGCATCTGCCACAAACTAGGATCTTCTGACTGTATAACCTCAAATCTGTCAGCTCGCCCCGCTCTGGTTATCCAAAATTGCCAGCTGCAGCCACCACATTGTCCCGATACTAGCTGGGCCCAGACCAAAGGTCTAGCAGGAAACGCTTCCCAGATTTGAGATCTGCTGCTCTGGGATCTTCCCGGCAGAGAAAGTAGGAAGAGAAAGTAATGGGAGAGGCTAAGCAGAACACTCAATAATTATGGAACAGATCTACCCGCCGAGAATGATGCAGTAACTCTCTGAGCGAAAATGAGATGCTTCAAGAAAAGAGGAGACAGCGTCTCCTCTGTCCTATACAGTATTCAGATATGGTTCCCCCACCCCTTCCTGACTCCAGGCTTGGCTTTTTTTCTCCTCTACCTTTTCAATTGATGTTTCTTGCTTTGTTTTTATTGGTACCTCCGCATCTACTTCTTCTCACCTAAACACTTTCCTGTCTCTCCTTTCAGTTGCAGAAACCATCAACACTCTTAATATTGGAGGCAGGAAACTATCAGCACCTTTCACAGGAAAAGCAGGAAGACCATCTCTCTAGCACCACTCAGCACCTCCAGGCTTCCTCCATATGGATGTGCTTTCTCCTCAGTCTCCGTGGTTCCATCCTGCCCTTCTTTGTTCCCTTCATTTCACAAACTTCCTCTATGGCTTCTGCTCCTCCTCCTGGCATCTTCGAAGCACGATGTGGCACAGAATTGGGCAAAGCTTATTGACTGCAGAAGGGTTTGGGAAACCACAGAACATTTGTGGTTAGATGCTTCTTTACCCTGAACTCCTTGCTTAGGGACATCTCTTTGTAGGATCTGAGTTACAACATCTGCAGGCTCAAGCATCTCCTGCTCTGAGCCTGAAGAGGACTCAGAACACCAGCAAGGGGAAGCTGAGATCTAATCTGAGATGACAGGGAAGCTGAGATCTCATTTGAGGCGATGGAGAGGCACCAAGCCTGACCAACTTATTTTGGTTGCACAGTCCAGCGAAGACTGTGGTGTTTTCATAGCAGAGGCTGCTCAGCAGATGCAAAGTAAAACCAGAACTGGAATAGTGCCCTGCACAGACAGACAAAGGCCACTTCTAAAACCACAAGCAGGCAAATTTCACCTGGTTGCACAACGCTCACGCTTTGTGCAAAAGTCTTCCACGTCCGCAATCTCACGATGTCAATCAAGCGCGTTTGAGGAAAGGAGGAGGGAGAAACGCGTGGGGCAGGAGGCTCGCTTTTGGCTTCTGCACGGCCAACGCCATGAAAACTCTGGAGGAATGAATCACCAGTCGGCTCCAGGGACACTGAGTTGTGGAGTCTCCGTGACCGGCACCCGCAGAGAGACAATTTGAGATGAATAGATGTCTCTGAGAAGGGCTGCGGTGAACGATGTAACACTTATACAGATGGCACAGTCGTAACCATTAAGGAGTTATGACCAGCTTGAGTGAGAGAGTGAAGAATGTGTGCCCAAGGTGATAAAATACACCCACAAAGTTGAGAAAAACACACACATTCTGATTTTAGGCACATGGGTTATCAAAGATAAGTGAGCCCTCACCACAGTACGGTCTCTTGTCAGACACCTAAGGCAGCTGGTTGGTTTCTGAACTCTGACTCACAGACTCCCATATGGTCACAGTTTGCTGGAGAGAGAGGGTGGGGGGCAGGGGGGAGAAAGCCATGAGCTCTTTTAGCACAGCGAGTATAGGCCAGTCAAATGGTTTCTCCTCCTCTCCATCCCTGACCCCATTTAAAAGCTATCTGAAATATTCCTAGGGACCCACTGGTCCTTAAAGAGAAAAAAAAAAAAGCTAAAGAAAACATAATCTTTCAAGGGCTGACATTACCTAGTTCCCAGCGCAGCTACAGACTAGTTGCAGTGAAATGCAACAACCTGATGGGAATTAGAAAGCTGTCTTTTAACTGCCATTATTATCTCTAAAGCCCCTCTAATAGCAATCCCAGAATATAGGTTGAAAGAAAAATCATTTTAATGGAGGTCCCAGTACTACGTTTTTATATTGCACCAAGTCAAGCTATTGATTAGCTTTACATTAATTTTAAAAGCACAAAGAATTTGTCATGATTTTTCTCCCTTTGATATCAGTGTCCATCAGCGATTGCATCAGTTTTCTGCCGAGCAAAGTTAAATGATGATGCGCTTCCTCTCCCTGACTTTGGATTCCAGCTTGGTTCAGCAATCTCGACCAGCCACTTCCTGCCTCCCCTATTGCACCGTCTGGCACTTACTTCAGACAAGTCAATACCTTTAAATTATATCGGTACCAGGTGTAATTAATCATAAAGCCTTCTGCTTCGTAATGTCATTTGAACTTCTGCTCGGTGCTTGCAGGTAGAAAGCAAAACAAAAGGAGTTGGGTTGTGAAAACTGCACCACTCCCCCCCCACCCCCCTCCCCCAAACACACACACACACCTCCTCGTTGAGTCGGAGCTCCTTGGATTTCAGAGGGAGAGAGGATTACTCGGGAAGTCGCTGCTCTCTGATGGTTCAGAACTAGGTCACTGAACTCTATTAGGCTTGACAAAGGGTGGGGAGAAAACTCCGAGGAAAATACACGGCTCTATAATCAGCCCCACGCAGAGATAGTTTGGATGGAGCCAGCCTGGAAACACACAGGTTGGTTTTGGGACATCGGGCAGAGCCCGGTGCTCTGCACGTGTGGGAAAGACCTTCGAGGTGGTGTGCATGGGACACACTCCTGAGCTGCAGCTCTACTTCTGTGACTGCTGTTCCCCAGGGCATGTAGTAATTTATAGCCCTTAGAGGCCAGCAGTAAATTACTACCCCCAGCCTGGCTCCAAGTGAAGCTCTCCCACCAGTCACTGGGGACTTGGTGGAAGGGAAGCGTGGAGAGCAAGGAGAAGTGGTTTGCATCCACCCCTTGTCCATTCCAGCCTCGTCTGCTTCTAGAAAAGAAACAAATGGACAAGCAACATTTTCTTCTTTGCAGGCACACAGCTCAAAGGTCGGGACTACCCTTCTCACTGGGGGAATGAGAGCTCTTCCCCCTTGCACAAGATCATCTTCTTGGGTAAGAGATCTCCCTCCCCTGAGCAGGCACAGAAGGAGCTCAGGAGTTTGGGATGAAGCACCCCAACAGCTTCAACTGCTGGCAAAAAACCCCCCCAGCGCTCCCTACCCTTGCATGGGGGGGCTCCACGGAATTGCACACTCCAGAGTATAGCTCACGAAATCCACCTGGAACCACTGGGATTGTCCTTCAGCTCAGTGGGTTACAGGGGGCTGAGGACTGCCATTCTCACCTGGCACGGGGCTCCAGCTTCCACCCGGTTCAGTCCTTCCACGGTAAATCTGTCCAAAACCATCCTCAAGGCTCATCCTACGAGGAGGGAATCCTCACCAAGAGCTCAGGCAGTTGCTGGGGGTGTTTCTTTTAGGGGTTTGAGGAACAAAGAGGTGTCATTCGGCAGAAATGAAACTTTCACGTAATCCATGGCACAGGCGCCTTTAAAACGTTTCAAACAGAAAATAAAAGCAACAACAAAACCTCCTTTTCTTACAGCATTCCAAGCAATTTTACAGAGATTAATTATCCTTACTCATTTTTGCCTTTCCATATATTTCAGCTCTCCCACAGAAACTAATCCACTGGATTTCGAATTATGGCACAATTAGCATGAAATTAATTAGTATCTGACCTATCCCCTAGTTTTCCTCCAGCCGAGACTGCCAACTTTTAATATAAGCCTAAAGCAAGAACTGTAAGACTGATGCAGCAAATGGGACAAAGGACTTCTAAATTAAAGAGAGAGAGTTTTAAAAAACTGCAATTTACAGCCATAAGCATTTCCTTGACAACAACCCCAAAATTCCAGCCGTCGAACAAAGCGTAGAGAAATATTTCACCTCCCCCCCGGCGCACACAGAGTTCATTTGCAAAGCCTACAATCATCCCTCCCATCTTTTAAAATACTCATGGCCTTTCAAAAGCAGGGTCTATAGTTATCAATTAGCAATGCCTTTTAGTCCCATCATGCAAAGTTTCTTTTTCAGGTAACCTCTCCAGGCGCCTGTAAGGATTTTTAAGTCCATCGTATATATATAATCAGTCCCCCAACTGTATCTTAGCCTTCACGATTTCCTGCATCATTTATAGACCTCTGCAGTCTCTCTCTTTGCCACCGTACATATTTTCCACATTCCTTCAGGCTCCTATTCGCTATCTAGTACTCAAATTTCTTTCCCCTCCTTCCCCTTCGGAAGATTTCGGCCATCATTAACCGAACGCCTCTGTTATTCTTTTTCATAGTTGCTTCCATCACTGCCAACCCCCGTCTCCCGCGCGGAGCCTGCGATTCACAGGAGCCCCACGATATTTAACTCTTTTGCTTGCCCTGGCTGGACAGGCACACAGCAGCCCGGCAGGATCACCCCCTCCCACGGAAGAAGAGGTTTAAATCAGAAAACAAGACCTGTCCCTCAAAGAACGGGACAAAAGGAACCTTCCCTGTTGACCTGCCGCGATCACAAGTTGTCCCTGGCTCTGCGAAATTTAGTAACGGGCTCTCCCCAGCCTTGAAAACAATACCGTAGGCACAGCTTCAACGGGAGGATTTTACAGCCCTGAAAGCGAACCACCCAGATGACACCCCCCACCACAACAGCTTGGATAAAGCTTGCAGTGGAAATAGGACTCAAAAAAAAAGGACCCGTGCAGGCCCCACAGAGAAAACAAGAAGATTTTAAACATGGAAGGGTATAGAAGATACACACAGCATACGAAGGAGCTCTTAGTGAACATAGGTATGCCCCTATAGATACGAATCTATGGATTTAATGTATACAGTACAGGGAGTACACTTCATTGTCCCCTCAGTAGAGACTACATTCTAGATCTTGGTCAACAGAGTTGCGTTGACCAGGTACAGTTAGGCTTCGAGACCGCTAAAACTCACTCAGAAACCACAGAGAGGAAAAAACAGAAAGAGAGAAAAGAAAAAATTCTATACAAATACAATATATTGTCAAGATTAGACTTTTATTTCACAAGTCTTCGTTTCACCTGGACGTTTACTGCTGCTATGGTCTGACAACTCTGGTTTTATAGACTGCATTGACTGTTCTTTCACTCTGTGGCTGCTAATATTGGGTTTTCACATATTTTTTTTTTTGTTTTTCCCGTGAAAAGAGAGCACTCTGCTTTTTTTTATGAGGTGACAGCACCAAGTGCCCCAATCCACAGCACTCCAAACCATTCTGAACTTCAGCAAACAGCTCTAAACCCTCCTCACCTACTATTCTTCTTCCTTTTGGTAAAACAGAATCAAAATAATTTGTTTGTTCCCCTCCAAACTCAGTCAGATGAGCGGGCCAGGGAAAAGCCACAGAAGGAAAACAGCATCGACAGTCATAGCCTATTCCAACAGTGGGAGAAACCAGAATCATCTCCTCACACACTGTGGTGAGTGGAGGTAAGAGTGGAAGCGCAGAGCGTCAGCTGGGCTCTGCACACAGATCATAGAACCATAAAATGGTCAAGGTTGGAAGGGACCTTAGAGATCATCTCATTCCAACCCCCTGCCATGGGCAGGGACACCTCCTACCAGACCGGGTTGCTCAAAGCCCCCTCCAACCTGGCCTTGAGCCCCTCCAAGGATGGGGCAGCCACAGCTTCTCTGGGCAACCTGGGCCAGGCTCTCACCACCCTCACAGCAAAGAATTTCTTCCTAATATTTCATCTAAATTTCCCCTCTTTCAGTTTAAAACCATACACCTCATCCTATGGCTACACCCCCTGATCAAGAGTCCCTCCCCATCTCTCCTGTAGGCCCCCTTCACATACTAAAAGCCTGCTATAAGGTCTACCCAGAGCCTTCTCTTCTCCAGGATGAAGACCCCCAACTGTCTCAGCCTGTCCTCACAGCAGAGAGGCTCCAGCCCTCTGATAATCTTCGTGGCCTTCTCTGGACCTTCTCCAAGAGGTCCACGTCCTTCCAAATGTCATCTGCTGTTCTGGACCGGGGTACAAGAAAGTGGGGATACCACAGGACCTGTTACAAAACATCCTGCCCCAAACCAGGTTTTGCAATTACAGGTGTTGGTACAACACAACACATCAATGCATTTCTGCAGCGCACATTTCCATGTTGCTTGCCCAGTTTCCGGTTAACAGTAGGCAACTTCACAGACTTCTTTTAGCAGGATGTCAAACTGATGAACCAAAATGAGGTGTCCTTTAACTTCATTTCTCTCCTCTTACCCCTAAATACTTCTTACAGAATTTATGATTCTGTTTATGATACCAGTTTTTGATAACCTGGCTCATGCTAACCCTTCACCCCTCCAGAATCCACAATATTAATCCTCATAATAAAGCCTATTTTAAATATTTTTTTTTAATCCTCTAAGAAAACCAATTTCATCCTTGAATGTTCCATTGATCTACAGTAAATAAATAGGCATTAGGGAGAAGCATTGTTTATTTATTTGCTTGCCACTTAGAATTTAATCCTGGGATTCTAAAGGGATGATTATAAATTTTGCTAACAGTCCCTGGGGTATGTTTTGAATGTAGCCATCTAAGATAGGACTCTTGCACTCCAGGATGCTGCTGCATTACAGCTTTAGAAAGACTGTAGCCAAATAGCACTCATTTATTATAAAGAGGGATGAGCGGTAATTCCAGGGCACACGCTAGATGAGATTTCACCACTATCTAGTTTCTGTGCAGTGCTGAATCTATCTGGGAGCTTTCCAAAGCCTGCTTAGATACAGCACAGACTCACTAAGGGAGCTCCTAGCAAACTCTTCTTGGTAAAGCAAGGGTTTTGGAGCTTCTTCAACGGAACGGCAGCTTCCGCCACTTACTGAGCTGAGTTTGTAGAGTCTCAGATTTATGACCACGTAGACGCATTGTGGGCCATCTGACCTCTTACACTGGAAAATCTTAGGTCAGGGGTTGCTTCATTCAAACTTTCATTCTTCCTGAAAATCAAAGAACGGGGTTCTTTTGGAAGATGCAGGCTGAGGGATGCTCTGCTGGAAAGGACCAGAACGGTCACTGCAGCCAGTTATACACAACTGCAAGCATCAAGGCTGCTTGAACATCAGCTCCTACCACCACAGGCCATAAAATCCTCTCCTGACTCCAGAAATAAAAAATTTAAATCTTGAAGACTGAAAATGATGAAGATCTCATCATATATCCAGGAAAGCAACTTAAAAACCAAAACGCAAAAAACCCCCACAAGAGCCTCATTTCCTATTTTGCCGACCCTGTTCCTGGGAGAGGAAAAAGCCACCCACTAATCAGAAAGCTCTTCATTCAAAGTACATCTAGGATATCATTAAGTCATGGTGTTGGATAAACTAATTAGGCTGAGCTTCTGTGGGCAGGTTTTCCAGATCTCTGATCGTTCTCCTAATGTCCTTTTCTAAGCCCTTCCCGATCTGCCAGCACAACTTCAGCAAAACCAGACAGTAAGGAACAGTAAGCTCTTCAAGCAACATATTCCTACTGTATTTCTGAGGAGCAGGAGGACGTAATTCAGTGTAGAGAAGCGAAAGAAATGGCTGCACCACGATACAATCTTGCCTAAACGCTTTGGAGACTCCAGATCCCCAGCGCATGTCAACACGCAGCCTGAAAGAGTAGCTGGGCCAGAGCACTAGGTTGCACACAGGCTAACGAAGCGCTCAACACAGCGAGGACGAAGTCTGCTTTGTGTCACTGGAGAAAATTAGGCTGATATCTAACAGATGACATTCACCAGTAGAAACGATTGTTTGCATTGTGTTTGCCTTCTGGGAGACGTTATTCCTCTGACGTGCCTCCACAATACGTGTAGGTATTGAGTGTAACTTTGCTGTAGATGGCCTCCAACCTGGTCCTTCCAACATACAGTCTTGGGAGGACAGTCTTTTTCATTTAATGAATCTCTTTCACGCTCATATTCATTAAAGACTGATCACATTGATTGGAGCCAGGTGCTGAACAAATCTCTCATTTGTTCCACGGCGAAAAACGAGGCAGGAATGGAGACCACCTCTGCTCCTGCATCCTGATATCTCTGGGCTCTTACTGCTCGTTTTGAAGTATGGCTCGGCTTCTCAGAGGTATAGACTCCAGCCTCATTGCATGGGGTGTGTGAATACAGGACACTAAGGTGGTCTCTGTCCCCAAAATATCTATTATACCCTGCCACAAAGGCAAAATGCAGCCACCCTGTGACACTACCACTATTGTTTCACTCCTCCGATACAGATACCCTGCACTGCAAATGCAGCCGCAGTAACATAACGCTCACCACGTAAACCAGTCGGTATTGTCACTTCTGCTTTAATCTGGGGGCAACGAAGAATAAGAAAGGTCAGTGACTTGTCCCAAATGACAGTGAACGTTGATAATGCAACCGGGAAGGGAATCCTCACCTGCAGAGACCTGCAGGGCGCCTTCACTGTATGGTCCAAATTGCTCAAACCGAGAATTTTGCCACTGACACCTGATGGTGGACAGGAACACGAGGGCTCGGTTTCCTTCAGCTCATTCGCAAACCAGAATTTGGAGAGTAAATTCCCGCTCCCGGGCACACAGAGACCGGGTTAACACTGAAGCACACGGCACGGAGCGGGAAACTCCTGTCTCTTCTAGAGCCTGTTTCGGTTAAGTCAGACACAAAGAGTTTGGCCAGGCAGATCATGCACACAACAATCACTTGAAGTCTATGAGAAAACCCTCCAAGGGCTCATCTTTGCTTCTTGAAGAGCCAACACACAGAGGAGTTCCCCGCAATGCCTTTCATGATCCCTATTGTTCACAGAGTACTAAAGTAATGAATAGCCTTTATTTTTCCAAGTTTCAGTCACAGAATGCGCATGCTAGCATTAAAAGGAAAACAAAAGTGCAGAAATGCCAAGATACTATGTAACACACAGCCCTTCATCACTTTCATTGATGCACAGTGTTACAAATTTTATCTAATCAACTGACATTTTAAGTAGTGGAGAATTTAACAAGAATAACAATGTGGTGACAATTTAGTCTTTCTTCCCCCTCCATAAAAACACAGTCTTCTGTTTGGTCTAGATTCAGGTCAAGACATTTCACTAATTTGCTAGTCATTAAAAAGATATTTTTATACCCAGCCTGTAATATTATACTCTTCAGTGATTATGATAGTTCCCAACAGAATTCCAGACTTGAAAATGAAGGCTGGGAAGCTGAGCTGCAATTATGATACTTTAAATAATTCCACAAAAGTAGAACCACTGTTAAATAATTTATACTCTTTGATCTTGTCACAGATCTACTGAAATCTTCACATCACTCAAGCTAAATATTTTCAAACAGAAATGGGATAGGTTACTTCCCTCCACCCCCTTCTGTCACTGCGGGAGCGGAGGAAAATAACGGTGCCAGGGGCCAAATTCTCAGTTACTCTGGTGTAAGCTCCTTCGGAGCAACTCGCGTGAAAATTTTTCCTCTGGGAAATTTCACTGGAGAGTGGAAAGAAGTGGTTTAGAGGATGAAGTCACCAGGCAGGCACAGAGGCCCAGAGTTTGTGGGGCGATGAAAGCGGTTCCCAGAGAGAGTGAGAACAAGCAACAGTTTCCCCTCCTGGCACCTTGGGTGTGGGAGCAATCTCCGGACATCTCCACTTTTTGAGCCTGGCCCCCGGGGGAGCTTAAACGCGTTCAGAACTAAGTCTTTCATCACAGCACCTTGAGAGGTCAAGAAAGTAGCGGTTATTTTTGAAACGAATCGTTGCCAATATTTTAGGAAAAGGAAAACCTTACTTTCCAATTCTGTGTCGCGCACAGCTGTAGGAAGCAGAGACGAGAGATGCTCCGCGCAGGGCACCGGTGAGGTCCGGCCACGCTGCCAAAGCCCGTTAGATGCCAAAGGACCTAGAGAGGCACGGACTGTGGCCGGTTTCCTCAAGTGAGGGTCAGCTACCAGAGGCCAGTAACCAGGGACAGACGTGAAAATGCAGCTTGTGCTAAACCACGTGGTTCAAAACCAAACAACAACAACAACAACAAAAAAACCAAACCCTGCAATTTGTGGTCTGATCAGTCACAATCCGCCTTAATGTTCCACCAGTCAGGGATACGGACTATTCACAGTTACTATCGAGAGCGCCGGCCAAAAAAACTGCTCTCCAGTGAAAACTGCGCTTCCCAGTTACAAAACGTCTCGCGGAGCCAGATTCTTTGGTGCAAATTAGAGGTTCAGATACAGGATCAAGCTATGTCGTTTGAAAAAAAAAAAGCTACCTCTAATTAGCCAAGCCCCAGTACTAATAGAAAAGAAGATAACATAGCTTAAATGCCTTTTACTGGAGGCGAAACTAAGACTGCATCACGTGGCAGCCCGGGAAGCCTACGTGCACGCGTGTGTACTGTCACATCAGCTCCGTTGACTGATAACTTGTTAAATTGACACAACGTGGCTGTGTCAGGGTCCTAAGACTAATGAAACATGTAAAGTATGGCAGAAGTAAACAGCAGCTTTCCAGGAACCCCTTAATTTGCATTCTAATTAATGCAATGTGGGGCAGAAGTCATAAATAAAGGATTCAATCACAGCTCACTGTATAACAGGCAGACTGGTTTTGCACACCTGATCTGACAGCCAAGTACTAATGTGGGGTTATGGAAGACACCAGACCTAAACAAGCAATTCATGTTTGCCAGTGACAAAGAGCCACATCACCAAAAAAAAAAAAAAAAAAAGGTTTTCATGATGCAATTTGCCTTTTAAAACTCCCTCCCTAGCAATAAATCACATATTTTTTAGAAGAGGACAAGTACAAAGAAAATTTCATCTAGAGGAGTCCTTGCAGGTGTGACAAACAGGATTTGAACACCATACCTTCGGGTTTTTTACCACTGGAGATGAGGAGAGCATTTTTCCTACTCCAAATACTCTGGGAAAGAGTCAAGTTCCACTTTTGCAAAGGCTTGCAGGAGTTTTCTCTGAAAGGCTGCCACTTCCAAGGAACCCTAAGCATACTCCCTGGCCCCGAGATGGGACACATTCATACTGGGAGAGGGAGAGATTTGGGCAAAATGCCCTGGTATGGCACATTCAACTGAGAGACCAAAGAGAAAAAAAAACCATAGAATCACAGAATGGTTCAGGTTGGAAGGGACCTTAAAGATCATCTCGTTCCAAGCCCCTGCCATGGGCAGGGACACCTCCCACCACACCAGGTTGCTCAAAGCCCCCTCCAACCTGGCCTTGAACACCTCCAGGGATGGGGCAGCCACAGCTTCTCTGGGCAA
>JAOXNO010000024.1:17589621-17603647 GCA_028565335.1 Limnodromus scolopaceus | reverse complement strand
GCAGCCACAGCTTCTCTGGGCAACCTGGGCCAGGGTCCCACCACTCTCACAGCAAAGAATTTCTTCCCCAGATCTCATCTAAATCTCCCTTCTTTCAGATTAAAACCATTCTCCTTTATCCTATGGCTCCCCTCCCTGGTCAAGAGTCCCTCCCCATCCCTCCAGTAGCCCCCTTTAGGGACTGGAAGGGGCTCTAAGGTCTCAGCGGAGCCTTCTCTTCTCCAGGCTGAACCCCCCCAACTCTCTCAGCCTGTCCTCACAGCAGGGGGTCTCCAGCCCTCACAGCTTCTCCATGGCCTCCTCTCTCGCTCCAACAGGTCCATGTCCTTCTGATGATGGGGGCCCAGAGCTGGAGGCAGCACTGTAAGGGAGTCCCATGAGAGCACAGCAGAGGGGCAACAGTGTAGATGCAACAGTTTGGTCCAGGTGCTGAGTTTAAATGAGCCTGTGACTCCCCCCTGAGAGCCATGCAGCACCTTGTCTTCGGGGAGGAGAGGGCAGCCCACTCTTCCTCCACACAAGGACATGAGAGCCAATTCCTCTCCAGGAGACCTGTCTGGGGCTTCATCCACATTACTTCTCTGTAATGTTCTCCTGGGATTTTGCCTGCAAGTACATGGACAATGCGAGGACGTGCTCGGCACTGGCTCTGGCAGCTGCAGCTGGCGGCTCCGTCCAGCCGGGGTAACGCTTTGTAGCCGAGGCCAGGCAGATGCTGGTCCTGAACCCCGGGGCAATCCACCCACCCCATCTTTCCACCATGGCCACAGACAGAGGACCCAGCACTGGGATTAGCAGACCATAAAGGGTTAACCAGCCCCGGCCAGTTCAGGGGGGGTATATTCTCCATTAGCAGAGGAGCAACACAGCATTCATGAGAGGGGAGCTAAAATGATTTGCTGTTTGGGAGCCATTTCATGCCACCCTCAGACAAGCCTCTTGTAGAAGTCAGCAGGATGCTCCTCTGGTTATGGACTGCAGCAGGACTTGGCTTCGGCTCTGAAGAAAAGGGATTCGTAGGGGAAGCTTCTGGTAGCAGCATGTACACAAGGGAAGTTGGGCACAGCAGCATTTTTCTTTCAAAATCTCCCTGCTCCTGAAAGGCCACCCATGGGACGCAGCCATCCCTTGTGTAGCTATTGTTTTCTGTGGATGTGTGCCACGTATTAACAGCCGGGGTGGAGCAGAGGGAGCTCCCGGGCCCTGCGCAGAGAAGACGAAGACTGCCCTCTGCCTTCCTGTCTTCGGAGGCCGCTCAGATCACAAACAAGGCAAAAAAAGCAGAGGCTGGCAAGGGCACAAGAACACAGCTACAGTGTTACCCTCCCAAAATAGGCTCCAGCAGCGCCTGAGCGAATTCCTACAGACAGCGCGTCAGCAATGGAAGGAGCTTTCCTGAAAGAGTCGGAGGGCGCCCGGAGCGGGTCACTCTACTCTAGATCGCTAATTTAGGAGCCACGTATTCCAATCTAAGAGCCAGGGGCTACATGGTAGTGAACCAGGAGAAGAAAGGCACAGTTTCATGCCCACGGTGTGTTAAGTTCGTCACTGCCAGGCTGAGCTTCTCCCTTACGAAGAGGATGCAAAGAGTGGGAGCTGAAACAAGAAGGCACCTGGAGCCGCTGGGAAAGCCACCAGCTGAGGACGGAGGCACAGCAAAGCTTGCTCCCCTTGCTTACCATCAAAGCCCACGGAAGCAACAGCAGGAGTAACTCCAGCTCTCCTTCCCTCGAAAGGACAGAGATCTTTCTGAAAGGCTCCAGAGCTCTTTCCCAGAGCAGCATTTTAAGGAGCGTGGTTCGGTTTCTTCGCAAGCATCCACTTCGTTTCCCCCTTGGCTTTCTCTCCAGGGCAGGGGAAGCATTCCCCGGTGGAAGCGGGATGAGATTTAGCAAGAGCGGAGTTATCAGAAGCCTGGTGCGTGGAATCAACACTACGTGTCTTACAAATAGAAAACATACAAGTCATAAATCAAGGGCCCAGCTCCGAGAGGCTCGTCCCTGGAAAGGTGTCAGCGCACATGCATTTGGACGGCTGCCGCCCTCAGGCTGCCCGGAGGAAGTTTGGACCAAGGATATTAATACAGCTTATTCGATACAGAGCTAACGAGGCTGGGGCTCCGAGAGCTGTTTACGTTACAAGAGTGTGGGCCTTTGGGAGATTAACACCTAGAGAAAACGCATCTGTGTTTGTTTTGGGTGAGGCTACAATTTAAATTCTTGTGTTATCGCACAAATGAGACATGATAGATAATCAATGCCCTCTGATAGCTAGTACCGAGGAACTGAGCTAGTTTTGTTTTGCGGGATCATTATTCAGCATTTCATTCTTTCCGTGTTCATTTAAAGTCAGATCAGGCATTTATTTTCCTGAGACTTTTATGAATTCATACCTATATTTTCACCTCTCATCATAAATCAGAACTGCCTGGATTATGTCAGTTCTGTACTTTTTTTGCAGCAATATAAAAATATCTTATGTTGTTGCAAAACATTATGTCACAGAAATCATACAGATGTCAGACAAAAAGGAATCTTAAGAGGGCATCCAGTCTATCTCCTTACCCAGAAGCACTATCAAGTTTACTTCCAGCCATGACAGATGTCTGTCAAGCTTCTTAAAACCTTCAGAAGTGAGTCTACAACATCCCTGGGTGACCTGTTCCACTGATTAACAACCCTGCCGAGAGAGAAGTGTTTTAAAGTGTTTTAAACAACCAAATGCCTTGTTGGGCTACCAGCGAAGTCAATCTCTGAATTTATTTTTGCACCTTTAATTCCCACCTCGGGTAACTCCACCTCTTTGAAAGCACTGATATCTGAATGGCCTTTGAGGGATACACTGCACCTTTAGGTATTAAATTAAATACAGAGACATGATGGTGATCTGGAGAGAGCAACTAGCACAGATGAGGGTGAGTAGTGCTACTGAGAGGTAGGTGTGCAATACACTTTTTACATGCCCAAGCAAGCAAAGTACTAATCTGCTACACCCAACTTCAGTTTGGTTTTTACAGAGAGCAGTCTATTAAACACGTGTGAAAATACGGCACTTCTGATCCCTACGCTCAACAGACACAGTGACTGACAGATCGGCACCCTCTTTCTAACAACACTTGCCTGGAAGACTTATACCTTCCTTCAGACGTATCCTTTCTAGACAGGCACAAATCTTTCAGCAGGGATCGTATTTTCTAAATCTTGAATCATTGGGGTCATTTTTCTGGATTACATCCCCTTTTTCTGTGTCACTTTCAAAAGGGGTCAAAAACCAGACCCAAATACCCAGCTTCTGACTTCTCGGAGCTCAGCAGAGGTGTCTTGCTCACACGCTGCACGCTAAGAGTTGCTCTTCTGATGGAATTATCCCATCTTTTACTCCTGTTCCTCTTGCCAGGCACTAGAACTCGCATCTCCTCTCCTGCTGCCAGGTGGCTGTGAGGTTACAGATTACCCGATGCACACTGCCTTGCAGTTTCATAATCTGAGGGCTGTCACACTGATAACTTCTTTCCCAATATACCGTGTTCATTCGTTCTTCTAATCCTATCTTTCACAGAACTTCTGTACCCTCTCAGCCTAGCGCCCTCCTTCAGTATTACACGCTCTCTTTCTATTCCATCTTTCAAGTCAGCAATGGGAATATTGACTGAAGCCAGGACCGCAATTAAGCCTCTTCTGAGAATAAAAGTGAACTCTCATTTTAGCAGAGCACTGCTGCTAAAGACTTTCTCAGTGTGGGCTTTCAAAGAATCATGCCATTCCCTGTTATTCAGGCCAAATTTCCTCAGTTTACATATGAGCATATAACGTGCCATAGTGTCAAAAGCCTGGCTTAAGTCAAGACGTATCACATTTGCCACTTTTGCCTTATCCACTAAGCCAGTTTCTCTGTGAAGGTTAGATTGGTTTAACATGATTTGTTCTTGACAAATATGTGTTGACTCTTTTTTTATCACCTTATTATCTGGATGGTGCTTACACACTGACTGCTTAATAATTTGTCCTAGTATCTTTTCGGATATCAAAGGTAGACTACCCGGTGCTTAATTCCCAAGACCTTTTCCTTTCCCCTTTTTAAAGACAGATATTACAGTCTGTTAAAAAATCAGTACAGAAAGAGACGTATGGCTTCAAGAGAAGCAAGACTTTCTATGCATTGTGATAGTCACGTGCACAAGAGTAGACAAAAACCACTTAACTATTTTCTAGAAAGCGTAGCCAAAATCGGTAAATTGAATTTATCTGTTACATTATCTTGGGATGAGACAAAAATAAGCAAAGTCTAAGGTACATGACCAGAAATTAATACTATATAAACAGAATCATTCATTGTCACAGAAATACGATCGCTATTACGTCACCTCTTCCAGCCTTCTGCCAGTGGATGATTATTTCCTACAGAGTATTTTCCACTGCTTTGTTCAACAGAGATTTAAGCAAATCAGTAAATAGCTTCCCCCCCCACTTCCCTTGGGAAACTGTTGCACGGCTATATAATAGTCAGTTTGGTTTCACTGAAAACAATAATGCAATACTGAAACGTATTTAATAGCAGCTAATTGTGACAACAAAATATGTAGTAGTAACATTACTCCTCCTTGCTTCGTCCCATTCAGACAACTGCTTCCATCCACAGGTATGATACCTACTTATTCTTCTGTTGTTTCTCCTCCAATTTCTGAATAGCTCATACTTTTCATATTTCTCACTGTACACCATCACAAACACACACTGGCACCCACAGAGGTACATGGAGAGACCAGGAATGCCTGACCTTCTATTTTTTTGGGTGCAGTTATACCAAGTGTCTCCCATACTCTTGCTGGTCTCTACCATGGTTCCCCGCGGAGAGACAGGTCTTCATCAAGGAGACGACCTTGCAAGGAGTAGAAACAAGAACACCACTACATCACCTCCATTATAATGCCACATATAATGCCTTCACTTATATGAGACGGAATGCAATGTCTTCCCTTATCATCTTTGATGTATATGACACATACTCGCACAGAAATACACACACGGATAAAAGCAGCTGAGTCAGCAAGGGTAAATCTGAATATTATCTAGATACTGCCTAGATCCTTCATTATATCTATACTAAAATGCCTTAAATACAGACCACAGCCTCTCAGGGGAGGTTGACTTCTTGTTGATTCCAACCTGTCACTTCTTTACTTTTCTCCTGATTTCCTAATTTGATCTGATCCAGTTCAATTCAAATAACTCTGGTAAACTGTCGTGTCTGGAGAAGAATAGGCTCCCAAGCTGCTTACAAGCCAGCAAATACTCCACATCTACCACTATTCCAGCTATTTCAGATATGCTCAGCCCATTTCTATTTGTAACATGTTCAGAGACTCAGAAGTTTGTGACCAGCTGAGAATGCACCAAGTTCTTGTCATCCCAGCGGCTGCTGAGATTTATTTCTTCATACCAACCCTTGCATCTATTGAAATAAAGTGGGATTAGTTTTGAGGGTGACTTCGGATACCCTGTGTCCTGCTCTCCCTTTCGGAGAGCGGCTGGGAGTGAAGTATATCACACGATAAACCCACTGCATGAATAAACGCTGTTTCCCATTCTCCATGCGTTTAAATCAGAGGTAGTTGACCTGTTTAGGATATAATCTATTCAGATAATAAAACCCACATGGCACATAGTAAAATGTTTTAATCCATGATCCATGCATATACTTCTCTAGAAACAAAGATGGTTACAGACTGTAGCATATAAAATTTGCCCTGAGCGAGAGAGCCAAAGCCCTTTAGCACAGAGACATTTTTGAATTGTGAACTTTATAAAACCTAACCCATAAGTTCTGCAGATGTAGCTTATTGCTGAGAAAAATCTAAGATGTTAACTGGCAGTGTTAGCTCATATAAGCTGGTATTTGTAAGAAGTGTGCTGTATAACTTGTATTATTTTTCTCACCTTTCCTGTATAGTGAAAACCAGCTATTGTAAATTAAGGCTTTATTTATTTTGCTGTGGATTTGTTTGGGGGTAAGGATGTGGTTTTGTCCTCTGCCATTTCTAAAAATTGTACAAATCAAAGTGTATTTTGTAAAGGCATTTTACTACCTGTTTAATAACTTTTTAAAAGGTTCTAGTATTGCATCATGGGACTACGTATACGGCAGGTCTTTTCCTTCATGGATGAACAAAGAACATATCCAAACAATGCTCAGTAACCTTAATGGCAGTAGCCATCCAAAAAATCCCTTGTGCATTTTAAGCAAAGGGATCCAGAAAAGCTAGTCTGCTTGAAACATTATTTAAAGACATGGGGTTTGGACACAGACCCACACAAGCTGTTTAGCAGCAGATTATTCAGACTGTATCAGTTTTCCTTAACCTTCTGGCTGCCTATGACTATAATTTTACGCTGTTTTTATCCAGCAGCAGAAAAGGGATGGAAAGCAAATCAAGATCATGTGTAGAGGGATACCTTAGACAGACCACCACTGGCTCTTTCCTTCACCTGGCTGAAGACAGACACCACTCAAATCTGAGTATCCATGGTAGGACTTAGCCAGAGGCTTTTCTTTTCGGCATTTCATGCTTTGGAGAAGCTCCTTTGCATGCTAATAAAGATGCCAGGAAGACCAGCTGCTCCTAAACAGTTTGCAGGGAGGCAGATATAATTAATTCACAAGTTGGAAGCACATTTGACAGAGAGAATTGTTTTGTTACCCCCAAACAATCGAGATGCTCATATGTGAAATGTACGTGCAAGTACATCTGCTCTCACTTAAACCCCATACATCTACGCTACCCAAACCGAAGACGCTGTAGTCAACTTCAGAGCCAGCCATGAAGATGATTTGCAGAATAAATCTAAAGACTGCTGTGCAAGGAAAAGCTTGATCAATAGGCTCCATAACTTAAAAGGTATGAATTTATATTACTTCAATGGTATGTCCAAGAACATTAAGACCAACCAAAGTCTACCCATCCAGCCATGGTTAGCAGGGCCTTGGCCTTCTTTGGGTCATCACAACCATGAATTCCACCAAACTCAGTGTCCAATGCTCACAACAATAAGGACAGGATTATTTAAGCATTTTTTTGCCTTGCTTTTTCTTTTTTTCAACCATATTCACATAAACTTGTCACCCATTTGCATACATTTGAACAGTCTGCCTGACTATAAGGCATCTGCACTTTTATGTTCATTTCCCTGACATCTGGAGTGCTATAAATTCAATGCTTGCCTTATTTTCTTTCTTTTTCTCTCTTCCCCTCTCTCCCAAAGAAGCATTGGCAGTAGCACAGATCAATCCGGTCACATTCCGATCCAAACTCACTGGAGATTTCCAAAGCATGAATGACTCAAACTGGACCAAAAAAGTTAGAGAGTGGTGGAAAAAAACCCCACCAGTGGTGCCTCTGTAAGGAAAAAGCAGTGTTAGCATTCTACTGCCATGAGATTCGAAGGAAAGTACTAACAAGGAACAACTCGAAAGCTTAGATAAATGGCTAAAGTTGCCTCAGGGCACTCTGGAAGAGAACACTGGGGCACTATGACCAGCTTTCACCCACCTCTGCTACCTCCTTGCTGGGTAAGCAATAGTTGATACCAGCACCCCAGGGAAAAACATGCCTCAGGGCGGCTCTGGACTGATCGATGGAGCGATTCAGCATCCTTCTGTCTCTCCCTTTAGACTATGAGACAGGGAAGGGGCCACCAGGCCAGTGAGCGTGGGGGTACTGGACGTCGTCGGACAGCGAGGGTGAAAGCCATACGTTCATTTAATGGGAACGTTTGGAGCAGCCGAGCACCCAAAAGGGACATACGAGAACCACTCTGCAAATCTCCAAGGTATTGCAACACACAATGTACAACGTACAATTAAGTTTTCCAAATCTGGCCAGACACCAAAGGCTTTGGAAGTTGGCTGAACACAAAGTTCCCTGATTCTTCCCCCGACTCTCAGCTTTCCCTGCAGACTGGATCAAAAAGTACAGATAATACTAGGCTGCTCATGCTTCTGTTGCCCATACACTGATATATTTGTCTTGCTCCGCTGGGACAGATGAAATAAAAGAAAGGAAAAACAGGGCCAGTCTGGTGTCTGTTGAGGGATCATCTCTTACTAAACCAAGAAATGGCAAAATCCTCCCAAAGGTTCTTTGGGGAATACTTATTTTGTCCTGCGCTTTTTACTGTAATTGTGTTAATCCAATAGATTTGCTGAGCAGCAAAGCGTTAACTGGCACGTCTGAGGAATGCCTATTGGGTAATGTGTCTGCATGGGAAGAGGCCTGAAAATGCCGTTTACATAAGGGCGTGGACCATATGTGACAAAGAATACATTATAGTATATGTTTCCTTCATGGTAAAATATGATGAGGTAATGGGGAGCAGGGTTAAAAGCTGAAGAGACTATATTTATGCGTCAAGTTCAAGGGGTTGTTTTAATTTCTAGACCCGATCAATGATGCCAAACTTCAGCTCTGCTTCTGTACACGCTTCGACAGCCTCGGAGGGGGAACTCCCGTGTGTCCAGGTAGCGTGGATTTCCGTGCCGGGCTACTTTTACTCTCTTAACCTGGCATTTTGAGCGGAAAGCCTGGTGCTGAGCGTGACAGAAAAGGCAAGCGGCGAAGAGAAAAGAGTGAAGTTAAATTGTGTGGAACTGACCATAATGAAAAAATTGGGGGCTAAACCAAACCCGCAGCTCTTTTGCCTATCACTCACCTACACATCTTCCCTTCATCTCGGAAATCTCTCCTTTGATCCCGTGATTGCCTTTACAAGCTGCAGGGTGCATCAGGGGAACACTTCCCCGGTTTCATTTTCTCTCCTGCCAAGTTACGCTACCCACAGCCTCTACGATCACACAGGACACAAGAGCCCACAGCTTTTTCTGGTTTTTGGTTGGTTTTTTTCTTTTTTCTTTTTTTTTTTTTTTTGCTGTTGTTGGCTGCTCGCACTGCTAGGGCTCAAGTCCTGTCAGCAGCAGCTTTGCAGCGGATGCTCAGGGAACCTGCCTAACGTGTTACAAACTGACACAACTCCAGCAGTAGCCAGTGGTCTAACATAATGCAGTTATTTTTTCCAGGCCTGTTTTCTTCTTCCAGCTGAGTTCCCAAAAGGCAGCAATGCTTTAATGGACCCACACAGTGAAAAAATGAGCAACAGCAGCATCCAAAAGGCTTTTGTTCGTTATTGCATCCAGCCCTTCTGGAGTGCTCAGACGAACTGGAGGGCAAGCTTGGCTAACGCCTCATGACTGAAATACTGAGATTTCACGTCAAAGCTACCCTGCTTTCCACTGCACGACTTAAAACTTAATGCAAAATGAGCATACTGAAGTATGGTGGGGTGTAGAGGGGGTGTCTCTCAGACAGCTGCCCCCCTCCCTTTGCCTGAGGACATCTGGTCACCTCCAAAGATGATAACACAAATATCTAGACTACCACACACACACACACAGGCTTGTGTAAAGCATGAGGAAAATTTGGGCCAGGAATACAGCACGTTGCAGCTTTGCCACTCTAACAGAGGAGATAATCCAGGACTCAGGACTGTGGGTTTTTTTGAAGCAACCTACAAGGATCTTCATTTTCAGTAGGATCTAAGCTTCCGACTCTGGAAATCTCTGCCAAGAGGTTTTCAAATCCATGTTGACCAACATTACAATAACCAATTTCCACCACCTCTAGGGTTCTGGCTTATAGCCTAGCCAGCAGCTCAGGACAAAGCCTTCTCCATGCTAGATACAAAAGGCAACCCGAGACACAGCCAAAGCGAGAGCTTGCTTGGTCCACACAAAGCCTCACTGAATGCAAAGCCAGTAATGGAGATCTCAAAGGTTCCCACTGGCACAGCTATGCTGAAAGGCTGCCCATTCCATGCCTCTCTCCTTCTCACCAGAAAAACAACATTGAAAAAACTCCTTTAATTCCTCTGAGGCTCCATACATGCAGTTACCTACACTCCATACGTACAATCTCTCTCTCCCCTCGACCCTTCTGGCTCCCCCAGCTATGGCACAAAGCTCCAGATGAGCAGCTTCAATTACTTGAACAATGATCTTGGAAGTAAAATATTTCCCTCTTTGCCACAAATCTTTATAAGTAGCGAAATAAACACCGCAATGTGCCTTCTTCCAACAGCTGGAAAATTATGGTCTGACTGAAATGACATCATTCTGTTTTCCTATGGAATTTCTGTGCTGTGAGATTTCAGGCAGAAACCGTGGGGTGGCTTAAGGTGGGGTGGGAGACAGCAATGTGGTGAAGTGGGCAACCAAAACCAAAACAAAACACAAAAAAAAAGGTGAAACTGTTTTAAATAGGCCTTAATGCAAAATAAATGTTTACAGAAAAACTGGAAGGATTCCTTAAAAGCAAATCAGACAGGCTGTTCTTTGGTTTCTAGCCAGTCCTCAGTTCCAGCCTCCAACAGCCTTGTCCTAGCTCTACCGTACGATATCATGTTTCTCAACATCTTAGATTGTTCTTCCCCTCTGTCTTATTACACCACTGAAAAAAGATATGGAAGATACACCCCAGTGAGGAAATACCTCTGTCAGAGCAACGCTGCAATTCCAGCAGCTTTTCAGAGGAGACGGCACTAAATCTACACCCTTAATCACACGCTCAGTTTGGGGATGTCATCAGAAGGCGTGTGACCACACTGATTATACTGCAATCCCCTTGGTTGCACAGAGGTCGTGGTGGAAAAGAAAGGTTTGGTCCCAGCGAGTTAGAGTCGAGTCCCAAAACGTGATTCTGGACCAGAAAAGCCAGACTGCAAAAGGTTTGATGGTAACAGAGTCAAAAACCAAATTTGCCAGTTGGTGAGAGGAGACACAACTGCCAATTTCTATCACGAACTGGCAAGTTCAGTTTTTCATTGTCATGGAATTTAGAGATGTAAGCTTCAGCTAATTTCTACGCTATGCTTTGGTCAACATTGTGCAAAGAAAAAAAAAAATTACATGTTTTTTTCCTGGTTTGCTTTTAATCCCTTACCATGCCAGCACCTCACGACAGTAAGGCAGTCAGAGCTACCTGATTTTCACTCCCTGGCCCAACAGGCCCCAGTATCATTAAAGGTTTGGTTACCTTCACTGAAAGTTTCTAGAGCACAATTCTGTTGTACTCGGTGCAATTCAGTAGTGCCATTTGGCACACCAGAGATGGATCAAAATAAAAATCCAAATCACTGAAACCAAAGAGAAATTCCGAATTGCCCTTGATGATCACTGTTTCCCTATAAACTACCTCCTTATTCCAAATAATAGCTGTGGGAAACCAGCAGCAGCACTGGTGCTGCCTTCAAGCAGTAATCAGGCTTAACATGAAAATCAGAAACGAAAAAGCATGTGAATAAGAGAAAGACAAAAGACGTCTTCGCTGAAATTCCTCTTCTGTTTTAACTCCTATAGAAGGCCTTGAAAAAATCTTCTCAGTACTCCAAAAACACCCCAAACATCTTCAATAGCTCTGGTTCCTACACACTGTCTCTTCCTCCTTCCCCCTGCCCCTCCCGATTTTTCTTACTCTGTTGACTAATTGCATAAACACCCCAGGATAACGTAACTAAAAGTCAAGGTGTATGTTAAAAATTCCCTCAAACCAGGGATAACACTTACCTTGCAAAGTTTTTCTACATTCTTTTTTTTGTTATGCAAATGAGTGAACTTCATGTATTCAAACCTGAAATTCCATACTTCATTTGTTAGCTTCTCTTGCTCTTGTTGTTTATAAGGAATTCTACCAAATTATTACCTTTCAATCGCGACATTTAGTGGGGTCAAGGAGAAAGAGCGATGAAGGACTACCTTCAATACTTTGACAATGAACAACAAAATTGATGTATAAATGTGCATATCACTTTAATGTATCCAGCCCTATATATAAACATAATTTTGTGTGATTTATATCCCTAATTAGATTCCCATGGCAACATTCTTCAGCTAACAATGTGTATCATAATCACCTTTTCTTCATACAAATGATTTCCTTAACTTTGCATGCATAACTTAGCAGCTTTTATTTTTAAAACTCATGTTAACAGTTTCTCTCTTGTTACCAGTAGGGGTGCTATGATAAGAAACTAATTTGCTGTAAAAATTACTCATTTGTCAAATAGGCATTAAAATAATTGTTCCCCTTTTGACTGTTACCCTGCTGTTTCCAGTCATTTTCAAAAACTAAATTATTTACTCATTTGAAAGTTCAGCTGTGCATATTTTAATTGATATTCCCTCATAGGACTCATATTGTTAATGACAATAATTAACCCGAAATGGCTGCTAAATAATTATGCTGAAAAGATACGAAGTATTTGTGCAGAAAGTAAAATCAGCACTTGAGAAACCATCAAAACGTACAACTTTCCTGTTTTATGGCAAAGCATAGTAATAGTTCATAATCAAATTAAGGATGAAAAGAAAAAAATGTAGATTACATGCTTTGATGCAGAATACTTTATGTTTCCAATATAGTATGGTATTCTAGCTAACAATGAGTACTCAGTCATTTTAATAAATCCCTAGTACTGCTATTCCAGATAGTAATATAAAGTACTCTCATGAAGTCAGTGCAGTTAGGAATGGGGTAAACTATCCATTAATAATATTTCTCTGCCATCTATCTATTGCATTTCATTCCAAGGAATCAGACCCTTGGAATAATTTATAGCTGACGGAATTAATGCTGAAGGTTTTCTTCTGGCAAGCGTTGTTGATTTCAACGATGACAGCTAAAAGCTATTCAGACCCAGCTCCTTGCTCTGGACACATCACAGGGCGGACGCATTACCGACCGATCGTTTGTGTAACCATTTATACCAGCACAAAAACCATATCATTTTTGATTTAGCTCCTTTGCTTGACGATAGTGCGAGTTACGGGTGAAGCGAGCTCCGTAGGCACTGCTAAATAGAGACAGGAGAGGTTCATCTACATGGGAACCAATCCGAGTTAACTAAGGATGTGATTTTAATGTGGGTTTCTATATAAAACTATATTAAGCCCATGTGGACTCACTCATTCGGAATTAAAATAGCCCTAATTCACTTTAATCTAATTCACTTCCAAAGACCACAAAGGGGTTTAAAGTTGTTTAATCTATTTGAACAGCTCATTTGAATCCACATGACTGAGTGTCCCCACAGACACCCACACAGACAAACAAAAACCCAATAAAGCAGTGGAGAGGTTAAGAGTATGTTGGCAGAAAGTTTTACTTCATGGCTTTTTGATGGAAAAGTTGGGTTTCAACTATAAAGACTCTTTGAAGAAGGTGTTGACATCAAACGCTCCTAAATTTCAGCTGGAAACTAAATTCCCTTTCCAAAAGGCGCCTTGGACTGTTCCTGCAGTGCTCCTTGGTTGAACATCACATATCCCCATAGTCTGCAGTCCAGGCAGTTGGCCCCACACAACAAGGTCAGGGACAACCAAAGCACCAGATATACCCGGGCACATCAGACAACACCTATTCTGGTTCCAAATCATTTTTACTATTTTAGACTAAACCAATTTGGCCTTTGATTTGTTATTGAAAATTCAAGACTCCCCTACCCCAGATCAGTCCTACCTGAAAAGGCTTCTCCAATAGCTTGTACCAACAGAGCATCCCCAGATGGAAAGGTCAGGTGGCACCTGCAATAAAACCAAACACTTGTCATCTGTTTGGTGAACATCCACTGTATCACCCGGGCCCTAAGCTCGTCTGAGAATAAGGGTGCATCTGAACTCACAGTTAAAGCCACCGACTCCCTGACATTTTGCTCTCGTTAGAGGAAAGAGCTGGCTTGAAGGAGCAACAGGGTTTCTGCTCACAGGCCTAGGTAGGTGTGGGCCACAAGCAGAGCTCTGCAGCTGATACACAGGATTGAAGGTGGGTCCCATGCCTGCTTCTGCAAAAGCATTGAGGTTTGTGAAAGGAATTGATTTTCTCTCGGTGATAGCTTTTAAGACTTGAGGAGCAAGCGGACGGCCCACCTCAGAGGAATGTCCTGGATTAAGCATAGACATGTTGCCAGTTTTGAGTGTGTTCACC
>JAOXNO010000024.1:17570982-17589521 GCA_028565335.1 Limnodromus scolopaceus | reverse complement strand
TGCTTTCAGTTAGTAAAATGCTTCATTACAGCAATTTAAATGCTCCTGGTCAGAGAATGTTAATATGAACGCATCTGTCTTATTCGCTTAAGTTGCCTCTGCAATTCTTGTACATTTTCACATGCCCCTCTGGGGGTTTGCATGTGTAATCAGCAGCGCTCAGAACTCAAGCACGCCGCTGTTCAAGTTTGGCTCATTTCGAGCTACCTTCCATATCCACTAAGTTACATTGTGCATTTTGAAATTTAAGACAAATAGCCAACAGATGAAGAGCATATTTATGAAAAAAAAAAAAAAAATTCTTTTTAATTGCTCAACCTATTGCTGTCTGAAAAATAAGCGCAAGCTATTACTGGCACCAGATGACTCCCACTTTTCCCTGGCCAGCAAAGCCGCATCTGCAAGTTCAATGAGATCAGTAAACAGTGTAGGTTAAGTAACTGGTTACTAATATTTTCCCTGAGCCACAAAACTTTTAAACAAACAACAACAACAACTGTGATTGCAGTAACCTTCCAGAGGTTAACAGCATGCAGGTGGTCAATTTGAATCAAACGCAAAACAGACGGCCGAGGCATTATAAACTGAAGATCTCGGTTAAGTTTGCTTCAGGAACTGGGTCTTCTTTCTCAAAAGTCTCAATGATACAACACATAAATGTCAAAACGACAAAAATAAGGAAGTATGTCATAGACTAAGCATTTTAATGCCTTTTCTGGCTCACTTTCGCAGGCTGAACTGTCTGTGTTGACCACATTTGATGGCATCAGTACTTAGAGTGGCTGTGAGCATGAGTTTTTAATAGCTGAAATAAATGGAGGTGGCCTATCAACTAACTGAACTGTGCTGTGGGCTTGTATTTTAAACCACTGGTATGATACATGTTCTACTTTATTTATGATGCCACTTTGCTGACCTTGTGAGATAGCTCTAAGTATTGGTAATCTGATATTGAACTAGAAAGAGGTTTAAATCCAGCTAGCAATGGTATAAGCAGTGATCAGAAAGGATTATTCATATCCTTCCAGAGACCTTTTTTTAAAGCAAGTCTCTCCATCTATTCCTAAGCACACAAGTATCCCTAATGTACCCCTAATACCACTGGTGACCACCATGAAACCTATTTGGAAGGTCCCCCGAAACAAGACCACATTAAAGAGTGATAACAGCTGAGAACTCTCGCACCCAAGAGAAATGTTTTCTCCAATGTGATGGAGAGGGGCTGTGAAGGGAATCTGCACTGCTAGGGGCACCTCTTCAGAGACTAAGCAGAAGTTCCTAGCGTGGTTCCCAAATACATTTAAACTATGAAATGTGACACAAGGCCAGGCTGGATGGGGCTTCGAGCAACCTGGTCTAGTGGGAGGTGTCCCTGCCCAGGGCAGGGGGGTTTGGAACCAGATGATCCTTAAAGACCCTTCCAACCCAAACCAGTGGGTGCAGCCTGACAGAAATGTTGTTACTGGAACAGAAAATAAAAACAGAGGAGAAACACTGAAAAGTCCCTCACCCCGTATCAAACTTCGGGTAGTCCAGCCTGCAAAGCATTTGCTTTAAGAGCGTTGAGCAAAATGGTTTCCGAAGCCAAGCAATCCCTTTTGGGATCTCCCGCTCGCTCACCAGCCATTCCCAGCAACACAGTGGTGAGGGAGCTGATGCCCCAAACCCCCAGGCACACACAGTAGCTGCCGCAAGGAGCAAGGGACACAAGCGGAAAATGCAGGACCGTGACTTGCCATGTGTACGCACACCAGCTGGCACTTGGATTCCGCGGAAAAGCACCAGCAGTTGGGGAAACTCGACACGACTCGGAGATCCACGTTCGAGTTGAGTGGCCGCCAGTAAATAAATACAAATCTGTTGTCAGGGCGTTTCGTAATGACGAGCTCCTCGAAGCTAGTAAGACCCATTCCCTGGTGGAGCAGTATCTAGCTACAGTCGCATCTCGGCCTGCAATGCCACCTCCCAATCTACGGTACTACACCTTAACAGAGGGCACGAGTCCCAGGCAGCTCCGACACCCTTCGTGGTGCCCGTGAGGTGAGGGCACGCGGCATCTAGACACCTTCCAGCGGCTACTTTAAACAAGTCAGTGGAAAGAGTGAAGTTAGAGAGTATCATCCTGTTGTCTTTTGATGTAAGATTCACATCCAGCGTGCTAAAACACAAAGTTGGACCCCTCCTTCATTCCCCCGACACAGGCAGGTCCATGCTGGGTACATGCTGGATCAGAGCTGCACACAGGCACATCACCTAGCCAGTTTTTTTCCCAGCTAGCCCAGCTGTGTGGCCAAACCCAGGCAGGGAATGGCTGAGCCCCAGCTGTAGCCGTTCCATTACTGGTGGCACCAGTCGCTGTTTCTTCTTTCCGCTCAGCCAGAAGTTTTCAGAAAATTTACAGGAGCTTAATCACCTCCATAAAATGTGGTTTAAACTGGCCAGTTCAGAAGTTATTAGGGAAAACAAACACTCTAACAAGCTTTTAACACTGTTGTGACGTCTTCTACTTCAGCAAACACTTAGCCAATTGAGTGAACAATTAAACGCTCTGAAAATTTTGAGCCTCTTAAAATGCAGATTAACCTGTGCAGCAGTGAATGCCCAGCATTATCCCTTTCTAAGTACACCTCTGTTCTCGCCATTTATTTGCTCTGTGTGCCTCTAATTTCAGCTGGAAAAAACAGGGAACTGAGATGCCCCTCCAAAAATTAGCGGCGCTCTTATCACCGAGAAATTGAAGGAATAAGGTTTTGTGTCTCACCTGAAGCAATGGAGCCTCAATTCCTTAGCGATACGATGATTCTGCTCCAAGGCAAGAACGTGTAACAACGGACTACATGACGAAAAAGAGTATTTTTCAGCCTCTTCAGACTTGCCCTGCGTTACCTGCGAGTTATACATTACAGACCTGAATGCCAGAAAAGTGCATTTTAGAACAAAAAGTATAGTGTTTCATAATTTGATTTAAATCAATTATACCATCTCTCACTGGAACGCTCATGAGCTTCAGAAATAAAATATATAAATGAAACCAGCTGCTCTGGATACTCTTTCTGGGATAGATTTCACTTGAACTCAATCAGCTTTCTTCTGCAGCGCATTATTGTCATGCAGCATCAGAGTGGAGAGCACACAGCGCTGTATGAGCTATCGCAAGGTAACCAGTTATGGTTACAAAAATGCAGAAGATTAAAATTCTTTCCTGCAAGGGCTGGCTAAACCCTGAGGAATTAATTAATTCCTCTGGGGCTGACAGGGAAACTGAGGTACTTACTGGCATCCCAGAAAAATCCATTAATTTATAGCTATTTACTACATCACATAATCTTTTTGATTTGTCTCAGTCTGGAGCCCCTCTGTGCCCAACAGCATGGAGGTCTGCAATGGTTGGGATGAAGAATAATTACAACTGGAGAATCACACGCAACCAAAGCTCCGTGTTCTTTAATCTCCAAGCATAATGCATGCGAAGATTTTGGCATCGTTCTTAAAATGATTGTTTGTAACTAAATACCTTAAGTCAGTGCTTAGATACCACGATGAGTGATCTTTTCATAAATCAGAATAAATACATAGGGCAAAATCCTGGCTCTACTGAATTTAAGAGGAGCACTGCCAGCCGCTCTAAGGGAGCCAGAGTTTCATGCACAAGGTTTTCAGCAGCCCAAGCTGTCCAGTTCTTTTGTTGTTCTTTTCAGTATTTTCAACTCCATTTCTCATCTCCCCTCTTTTCCCATCCAGCATCTGCAGTAGCGTTGTGCCGAGACGCAACTGCACACTGAACTCCCAGCCAAAGCAAATTAAGACGAAAATATCCTCTGCTAAAATAAGGTCCAGTTCCAGCTTCAGCTGACAAAAGCAACCTCTGTCTCTGATCACTCTGCCCGCAGCCTTCACTCGCGAGGCACTGGCCTGTTTCAAGGCTGATGGAGGACTGTTCATTCTAGAAGGGTGACAGATGAGCTCAGGACATTCCAGGCCAGAGCAGAGTTAGGGATGTGATGACAGCCTTTACTCTCCATTCCCCTGCTTTTGTCAATTTGAACCAAACCAAGTTTTCCTCACTTTTTCCTCCCCTCACTGGAAACCGTTCTTCCCCAAAATCTTCAAAAGGGGTCAGAATAAATCGAAGCCGATTGCGCTCTCAGGCACTTCTCCGTGAAGTCTCAGCAGGGTTCTTGGAGGGCTTCTCTGCAATGGCTCACGCTTCTGATACATCTTCATACATCAACTACTCAGCTTCCTTGAAGCCCTGCATAGATGGGTGGCAAAGCCGATAGCTCTGAGTGCAACTCCTCCCCGGCACATCCCTCCTTGTGCAAATCCGCTACCACCACATACCAAAACAAAACTTTAGGGGATTCCTGCATCCTAGGAATTTGTGCATGCAGATTCCCTCTCTACCCTGTGGGATAAGACGGACTCCCGCACGGAGTGGAGGGAATGCTCCTGTTGGGTTTCTGCTCTGAAGCATCCCCAGGAGTAGTCCTCCAACACTCTTCTTACGAAGACAAATGATCCATTAACTTAAGCAAGCAGCAGCAGGCAGAGAAAGCGGAGGGCACAAAGTACCACCACCACGATCTCTAATATTTTTTCAGGTTTTTTTCAACCTTTCTTTAAAGAAACAATAATTTTCTGATACAGCTACTCATACATCTTCTCTTAGCATACTATCCAAGTGTCCTATAGCTCCTCTGTAGACCTACACATGCGAGTTTCCTTCAAAGTAAGTAAATACCTTATTTTACAGCTAGAGAACTGAGACAAAGAATCTGTCTTCTTAAAGATACAATGGCACCCATAGCCGAAAAGAAGACGATTTTCACAGCTACGTGTGCTTGACTTTCACTGCCTCCAGTAATTTAGAGCACAAAAGTGGGTATCATATGCAATAATTAGCGACTAAGGAGAGTCGAGTGGAATAATAACTTATTCACCATGAGGCTAAAAAATTCTGTTTGCATTAATATACTTAAAGACTTGTGTTTCTAAGTAGTCAATACCAGAAATGTGTTTGTACAGGATTAACAATGTCAAATTAATATGTATGAGAAGACAGCAGCTTCTATAACTTGATAATAAAAACTAGAATGAAGACATAAACCCAAATGTTCTTGTGAATGAAGAGAGAAAAGAAGGAGGAAACAAAAAAACGAAACAAAAGAGAGGGAAAAGGAGTTAACAGTCTCTTTACCAAGAGGCAGAACAAGTTTAAAAGGTGATTCTCTTCCTTTGCCTGACAAGACTGAAAATGCAGATCCTGTTGCTATAATATTCAATGTAATCACTAATAAAATTATTTATTTTGGACAAGTTCTGATACATCTTCATACATCAACTACACTTTGGACAATATTTTGGACAAGAACAGATTATTACTACAAGTCCTGGCTAAAGAACAAGTAATTTTTTAAAGACTTAAAAAACATTTGAGGAATTGGAGGACAACTGTAAGTAGGTAAAATTTTAACAATAAGAAACTACTCACTTGTGAGCAGGCTCTTGATGGGCTCATGTTCTTCGGCACATTCACCTGATGTCCCGTATGGCACAGTGACCTCAGTATCCCTCATTTCTTTACCACTACTGAAAAATCTTATAAAAAGTGCTTATAGCAAAGTGGGTCAAGGAAGCAGGTGTTGCAGTGTATTTTGAGTAACATTTTCTTCAATGAAAAACGGAAGTGTGAGGTTGATTCCCAACAACATCATCACAGACAGGGGATGCCTGAAATGCGCATCTGACCTACTAACCCCTGTTAAGACAAGGCAGAGTTGAATTGAAGTGGAAAGAAGGTTTCAAGAACTGAGCTTTGGATTTTCTGAAACAAAGACACCAGTCAAACGTCTCCTGGAAACTACCTTACATTTGACTGCAAGGATCTACAAACTCTCTGTTGTTAAAACAACACTTTCAACAGCTGGGAGCACTACCTCATCCAAGGCATATAAAAAAAAATATCTTTGGATAGATGTGGATCTCTGCCTCCAAAATCCTATTTTATTCCAAATTTCAGTATTTGATATTTTGTCTTTCACAGTATCTAAGTTAAATACTCCACTGGCTTGACTGAGCTGTGAGCTGCCATTTAGGAGACACCCTTACTTTCAGCACTGGAGATGGTATTCAAAGACCAGATGATAGTTAGGCAGTGGTCACTGAAAATTCTGTATATCCTTAGAAAACACCAGCAGAGGACTGGGGAATACAGCCAGTGCAGATGAATAACCACTACTAAAACCACCACATGGATTTCATGTCCCATCAGTTTCCTTAAGTCTAAAATGAGACATTGAACTTCTGTTTCTTCTGGTCGAGGGATAATGGGAATCAAGCTTTCACCCATTTGGCCAATGGACCTGCAAGGTTGTTTATCTGACTGCAAAAGCAAACCCCTTCTCTCTCAGAAGACACAGCACTACAGAAATTAAATAAGATCATGAGTGCTTTCAGCATGCCTCTTAAAAATATACTGTGGAAGTAACAGGTGAAGATTAGCCAAATTAGCTGTAAACAAAGTCGTGTCAGTGGGATGATTCTCTTGTTTTACCAAAGAAGGGACTAAACCTGATGCTTAAAAGCTGACCTGGGACCTATTGGAAAGGCCATGAAAAAAACAACACAGATTTAAGAATCCTATATTCCTCCCTTCTCTCACTTTATGAATTTTTTTATTTACTCTTTCTTTTTCTCAGCCTCCAAGATAAAGAGAAGCAGATGCACTCCTCTGAACCCCACGCTTCAATATTCACCAACCACCACGGAAAACCACGCAAAGCATTTCTTGTGCCCTCAGGAAGCTGATGAAATTTGAAAAGAAAGAAAGCACACAACTTTATTGAGGTCGGCGCAAGCCCAGAGACTTGCCAGTTGCATGTCGCCGTTAATCAAAGTGACTGTGCCAACATGATTAGAATACCCACAAAGCCAAGCCAATCAAGCAGCTAACTGAGGGAGACCACGGAGCAGATAGCAAATACCACTGGAGTTGTACATTGTCTCAAAAGATTATCACTGCAGTTGTTCAAACTCTTGTGACCAACAAGGGATTCCAGTGACTCATTGCTATTGTGTTTCTGCAGCTCAACATTATGTCCCATGCATATTCCGGAGCTCCACAGCACCACATGTGTATAACAATGTGCTGCACTTAATAAAATATCTTTGCGGTAAAAGAAGGACCAAAAATATTCGCACAATAGCAGAATGCCAACTGAGCACTGGACTACATTAGAGCAACTCATTGGGTGCCATTCCAAAACAGCATCTGCCATGGCCCCAGGAAGTAGCTTTAAAAAAAAAATTTAAAATAAAATAAGAGATTTTTCCGAAAGATCACAGCTTTTAGCATACCAAGGGAACTTCAAGACCAAATTAACATATGACTCACCTCCCTGAGGTCTATCCCATGGTTTCATTATCAATCAAGCAGAATCCATTGTTGCAAAAGCAGTTCAAAGTGGCCACTCCATCCATGTGCCACGCTGAGTGCGCAGCAAGTCTTTACGTCTATACAGCTTCGTTAAAAAAAGGAGGAAGGCAGGATAACATTTAAAAAGAAAACAAACAACCCCTTGCACGTTGGGGTTGGAAAGGCCAGGAAAAGCCCGTAACACGTCAGTAAAGGGCTAGGAAAGAAGATGGTCGCTTTTCAGACACTCTTAAAAGTTTCCCAAGAAAAGGATGGCCTGCAGCTGGGGCACACCGATCAGCTGCTCCCGCAAAGGTCACAGAAGGAACGATCCCCTGTTAGTTCAACAGCGGCGCTTTCTTAAACCATCTCGGAACAACGAAGAGCGTGCGAACGCTTTCTTCCCTTGCAGGTTTCAAGGCAGGAAAATAGGGCTCGCATCTTAACTGCTGTCGTCCTCCACTTCAGAGCAGAGTATTCTCCTCACATCAGAGGAACCAGGCGTGCTGAAATGAAAATGACAGGCTTAACTGACAACCTGGAAAGGAATCATGGAGAAGTCTCCCATCCAAGACACAACGTTTTTGGCTCCTGCCACAACTGAAAAGGCAGATGTAACTTCTGGCACTGACAGGTGCTGAGGGTAGTATCTGATGAAGGTAAGAGATAGCAGGGAAACCCTTTATACATCAATCATGTCATAGAAAGAAGGCGTCCTAGATGCTGAGTTAAAGGTCAAAAGAAGGAGTCGTGACATTGGGTTTTTCCTAGGACAACTGTGAGAGGGAAAGGGTCTGTATTTTCTAATTAAACAAAGTCCTGATAGAAAACTCCATGTGCAAACAGAGGGTGCTCTAACATTAGATTTGGGCTGCTGAAGGGTGGATGAGCAGCGTGTGGGAGGCCTGCAGATGAAGAAGTCTCTAGGGATGCTGGTCCTTCCCCTCTTTTCTCCCAGCTGATGGTATGACACTTGAACCTCTCCATGTTGGGAGGGGACTGCACTGAAAACATTCACGATATTTGCTCTCCTGTTTTCCCAGAATCACAGCATGGTAGAGGTTGGAAGGGACTTGCAGAGATCATCTAATCCAACCCCACTGCCAAAGCAGGGTCACCCAGAACAGGTTGGACAGGAATGTGTCCAGGCAGGTTTTGAGTATCTCCAGAGAAGGAGACTCCACAACCACTCCAGGCAGCCTGTTCCAGGACTCCGGCACCCTCAAAAAAGTTTTCTTTACCCTTTTTGGAGTCCTCTGCTGGGCTAGCAAACAAGGTATGAGGAGCCTTATGGACAAGATGCACAGCACACACAGGCAGCAAGACCCAGTGCCATCGTGCACATGGGCCTTCCCCTCAACAAGGAGTCCGAGTCCTTTCTCTGCTTGCACCCTAAGTACCAGCAGAAGACAGGAGTTTATGACTTCCACTCTCTTGTGGACATTCACGTCCCCTGGTGGGGTAACTACTTGCCATCACAGCACTATCAAAAAGCCTAAAATCTGGCCCAGGTTTTGTGGTGAGAATCCTGTTCTCCATGGTAGGTCTTGAAAAAAATCTTACATAGCTAAAGGGATGGATATATAATAGAGTGGAACTTCACAGCCTCTTTGTGGTCCCTCACTAACAAAGAGACAGAGCATCCTGCTCACAATGCTCCACAAAAGCATCCAAAATATAAAAAGCTTAAAGTGAACTTCTCAAACCTTAAAGCATCACTGGAGTTTACCATGAAAGGTGCACTGTGCATACATATAGCACAGAAACCCTGCAACACACAAAGCTTTCCACAGATATTCAAGACACCCTTTCAACTTTTATTCACTTAAGCAAAACATCACTGAAGCAATGTTAATCCTCTTGTTTACAGTTACACCCACGAAAGAAAGGGAATTCACAGCTCAAGATCAAACAGAAACACTGAAGGGAGCTATTTAACATCACTAAGGATAGCATCCTATAATTACTATATCGGAGAGGTTGGATCTTTCAACACAGGTTTTGCTTTGAGAAAAAAGAAATAGTGAACTTCATTCAGCTCTGTTTCTGCCTCAGCCTCATACCTAGTTTGAAGTTAAAGCTAAATAATAACAGCAAGTACCAACTTACCAACCATCGTTTCAGGAGCTCAGATCGTCAGAAAACTGTAGGAAAGAGGCAACACAGCTAAAGCAACATCAAAAGTACAGACCAACCAAAGGCAGCTGCACGCCCAAATATAAATATTTTCTCCTCTGCACCTGCAAAGCACAACTGTTATCAAGAAGATGCTGAAAATGGGAGGAGAATTCTTGACGTGCTCTGTGCAAACACAACCCTTGGTGGCGAGACCCTGAACATCCTTCAGCCTATGCACAAGGTCTTATGAACCTCCACAGAGTATGTTTTGGGCAACGTGGGTGCCTGTTTTTCTGAAACTGCATTCACAGAACCATCAGGAGGTGGTTTTTCCAAGCAGCCTTAGCCCCAGGAGGTAAAGTGTCTCAGCTATATAAAGTAGATGCCCAGAAATGCAGACAATCCAAATTTGGGACCTTTTGTAACATAGATGGCATTTGAACAGAAGTTATGCTTGGTACTTCCACTCTTGATGGCCGCTCTAGGTTCAAAGTGAATGCCAGACTACTGTAAATCCTCTAACCTAATTAAAAAGGAGAAAAATCTCTGACTCTTTAGTTAAAATGTCCACCGAAATTTGCAGTTAATAATTGCTTTACCAGAAGTCACCACAAAGTCCATGAGACGTTTAAGTCTCATGAACCCCTTTGATATCAGCAGTCTAAATGCAACTGTAGGATTCACGGTAACAGAATATATCTTCACATCTTGATAACCTCCACGAGGAACAAGAAAAATAGAAGGAAGCCTGCTCCTATGAAAAGCAGTGGATTTTGGTAGCAATTTCACTCAACCCCTGTTGTATTAAAATCCCAGTGATGCAACTCCTCTGTGCCCTTGAGAAACCCCATTCACTTTTCACAGCCGAAGCATTTAAGATCTACAACATAAAGCAATTGGCTTTTGAATGCAGGTTGCTTCATTTTAAAACATTACTGCTCTTTGATGTTTATCTGTTTAAGAGAGTTTACTGCAGCTAATTCACAGCAGGAATGCCCTGTGGCATCCTCAAAAATTATATTAAAAATATAAAAGATAAGAAAGGAAAACATAATAATTATATAATCTAATTTTTTTATGGCTACACAACAAAAATTAAATCCTAATTTTGTAATGTATATGCATTGAACTATTTCTGACACATACCAAAAGCATGAAGCCATCATACACAGGCCTTTTTATTGGAAAGTCTGACAAACTGAAACAGCAAGAGGCCCAGTACCATATTAGTGAGGTTTCAACTTTATTTAGAAAATGAGCTTCAAGGATAAGCCAGAAACATATGGATGGAAGGTTGTTATCCGCAAACAGAGTCAATGTGCAAATGGCGTTTTTTGATTTACTAGAAATAATACTACAACAACTGCTGCAGTCACTCCCCCGCACCACTTACATTAAATTCATTACTGACTAAAAACTGCACTTTTTTATGTAATTGCATGTTATTCCATTGCCTTATGCCATCTGATGGTTGTCAGCTGCAACTGCCTGCCCAGGCCAGAAGTGCCATATGAGTCCTTCAGGGATCCAGTAACGCGCTTCACCCCAGCGGTGGCATTTAGGAAAAGAGCCTCTCAACAACTGATTGTCGTGTCCTCTCATGTCCTGATTTGCTCATGGCCATAACACACCCCTGCAAATGTATTCACAATCAAACCAAGCCTGGAAATTACATTGTGCGAAGCCCAAAGTAACGTACACTTAATAAAACATAAACATCATTACCATGTTTTTATCTCTAACTGTACTTTTTGAAGGCAGAACCTTGAGGGCTACCTCTTGAGTTTCTTCCCCAGTAATGAGTTTGGTCTAGCTTGAGTACAGATCAATTGACCAAGTGATCTGTCATTCCAATCGCAAGCACCAAAGAAAAGGTTGCAGATGGCAAAACTCAACAGAGAGCTGCTATAAAAATCAAACACTTCTCTGAACAATGCCTTCCACAGCAGTGGCAGCCAGAAGAACCGGAGAGAGGTACGCTACACCACCTAACACTGCAAGCAGAATCAAAATTTGTGGAATCCCTTTGCATGGAAGCTATCACCAAGAAAAGCCTCAACTGACAGATCTCCCACTGAGTCACCCCTCTCAAAACAACCCTGCAAACGAGTCCTTCTGAGATGCTTTCCAGAAGCCTGTGGATTAGACTGAATTTTCCTAAAGCCTTAAAGTTCTTTTGAGGTTGATGCCTTCACAATGCATCCCCAACTCAGTCCACATCCAAGTGGAAGATCTGTATCCATGCTATTCCACAGGGCTGGCAAACCTAAAGATGGAGAGTTCTTCCATCAAAGGGAAGAGTTTTAACATTATCTGTCCCAGACGCTGTGGCTGGGGAAAAAAGGGTAATTTCAAAGGATAAATCAGAACAGACATCCAAGGCCCTATCTGTGCTAAAATGAATGAGGATGGATTCACCAGATATTCAAAGATCAGCTCTGATCTTCTAAGTTTCACAGTCTGAGATCCACATGTTGGGACTAATACAAAAGTCTTCCCAGCTAAAGAAAGGTTAAGAGTAAAGACTAACACTGAGAAAATACAAACAAAATAATAAAATACTCTTCCATAATGGCTGAAATTTCAGATAGCAAGGTCGTTCAACAGAAAAAGGTAATGTGTCTTAACACCCATGAATGTGCTGAAGAATACTTGCTAGGAACCAAGATCCTTGAAAACAGAGACAAAACCACCTTGATTTGAACAGCTTGAGAACACTGGAGCCCTCCTGAGAATCTGATACTTTCTTATTTGATAAACAGACTAAAAAAAAACCCAATACTTTTGAGTACTTCTTCATTTGGAGAGAAACTGTGCAATGGACGTCATTACATTCTCAGCGTGCCCTTTGTTCCAGCCCTGAAGACATCCGACCCAGCAAATCATGCCTCCTAAACAGAAAAAGCCAACACAGACAGGTACCTCTCAAAAGTGGGATGTACAGGTTGGGGACCCTTTGAGGAAAGAATCCACGTTCCAGCCATTTCAGCCAACACATCTGCCTCATTCCGCTATTAATATCTAGTGTATCTCCAGACCTGAAGTGTTTTTTGGAAGTCCCAGGTGTAAATCCTCTTCATTTTCATGGCCATCAACCAAAAATTAGACACTCCTCGCTTCTAAACACACTGAAAACATTGCTTTCAGACAAAAATTACCCCTTGGATACCAAATTTTACGCCCAAATACTCCCTTCTTCCAAAATGATGCACGCCGGGATGAAACAAAATAGCCTAAATGGCGTCTAAAACTCTGAGTAGTGTTTCCTACTGGACAAGCATCTCTGAAGGCCCAGGGCCAGCAAAAGGCAGGTGGTGGGCTTCAAGCTGGCCGACTCTAACCCTCGCTGCACATTTAGCTCAACAGGTTGGCAAAAAAGACATACTTGCTCCGCAGTTAGGATCCGCAAAGGCAATTCCATTCCCATTAGTCCAGCCTTTGCAGCTGAGGTATAGCAGCCTCGAATTGTCCTCTGTCACCACATATATATATACACACACATATACATATATATATGCATATATATATCTAGGCTTTGTTAGATAGGGCTACTTCTGCACAGTGATGTCCCTGACTATTTCTGCAGAAAATGAGAGTCAGGGAATTTACACATAAACCCAGTTTATATGTACATATTTCCTCTGCTAAAACCCAACCCAGACTTGAAAAGAGAAGCAACTAAAATTGCGGGTCTGCTACACTTGACGTAGTCTCTGTAAGCAGAGAGGGGAAAAGAAAAACCCCAAACCTGTATTTGCCAACTTTGATGCAGCTGCTATTTCATTACCATCACCAAGGTACTCCTCACACACGAGAGAAGGAGGGAGGAGAGAGGAAAGAAAAGATTTAATAAATAACAGAGAGGAAAATCCTGATGACGTTAATCTCAACCACAGTAAAACAATAGTTTGAAAGCATGCCAGGTCCCTCTCTACAGTCTCAGGCTGAAGCCCAGCATCTAGTTCATTAAAGTAAATAAAATACAACGGTGAACGAGAAAGAAAAATAATAAGAAAGATTGCATGAATAATAGAGAGAATCTGAGCACAAGTCCAACCAAATGATGTCAACTATTATTTAATTTTTACTTTGCTCTCTCAGAGAAAACACAAGCGAGAGCAGAGGGAGGGGGAGCCGGGGAGGTAGCACATTAGGGAGAAAGAGGCAAGGATATCCCACAGGGGGTTCAATAACATAATCGCTAAGATAATATATATATATTTTTAAAAGCCTTTCAACATTATTAATTCCCTTCCAAAGATAATACAGTGGCAAGTCAGTGGGGAAAAAAAAGTAATGATGAGATCCGCAGTAGTATATGCCTACTCATACACTCAAACTTTGATCCTTGGACATGGATAGCATAAGTTATCAAATATTGAAAGCATTACATTTTAAGTGAAAAAAAAAAAGAATGGCTCTATCCCATTATATCCCAAATGCACCTTTGGTCAGAAATGGAATTTGGCCCATTGTGGACATTTGTTTATATAATTATTTTGTCTGATTAAATCTGTTCTTGACAAAATAAAGAAGAGGGACACCAGTAGATTAAGTTAGTATTATCAAAAATTAAATGGTATTTATCCAAGGATTCAAATTTGGATGTAAAAAAAGATGCTACATCTTTTCTTCTGGTTTAGTAGGATGCTAATCAGAATCACTGTGAGAAGTCTTCTACGCGTATATCCACTGAGCTCTTTCTGAACAACCTGGCACAATTTTTAATACATTTCCTCTTCCTACCAGATCACAGGAAAAACTTCTGATTTCTGATCAAAACCACTAGGACTGAGATTTGTTTTGGAGAGGCTCAAAGACCCAGGTAATTTGGTCTGTCATAAACAGAGGAACTTCCTCTCCAAAACCTCTGAATGACAAAGTTTTGCCAGATACTGGCAGTAAGCACACATTAAAAAAAAAAAATTATTAATCGGTATTCGAGTAAAACACTTTGGATTTTCAGAACCCAGGTCGCTTAGGTTACGTAAATGTAATTATTACATTACCTTGATAATCAGTAATTATTCTTAAACCCAAAATGAAATATAAAAAGCACAATGATCGCTGTTATCTTCAACTATGCCAGATTTTCATCTCCAGACACGCAAGGGTCACTACAAAACCAGCACTTCCCACTGATACCAAGTATATCTTCAGTCCTAAGTATTGAGAAAAACCTGGGTCACCTTTGCTATCATCCCGGGAATTAATGACAAATAAAGACTTTTACGCTGACCTGAGGATGATTCTTGCAGAGCTGAATGGACAGTGGCAGGTGGGGGGAACCTGTCCATGACTATGCATTTAAATGCAGCAATGCAGATTTTTTTTTTTAATTTTTTTTTTTGGCTGCCTTTGCTGTCATTTTGGGTTTTGATTTGACTGACCTTTCGTATCATCCATCCTCAATGTAATACACAAATGGAAATTGAATTTGAATGCCGACTCATACACTCAAACTTTGATCCTTGGACGTTGATAGCACAAGTTATCAAATATTGAAAGTATTACTTTTTAAGTAAAAAAAAAACAAAACATATCTATCTCATGTCTATTTCCACCTGAAAATAGAACCGCAATATTCACAAGTTACATTTATTAGTTAGGAGAGCTGATTGTCCAACCAGGCAGAAGCCTAAAAAAGACTAACAAAGATAAAATATGAATTGCAAATCCCGAGTATTTATGAAACCAAGTATTTATGAACAATCTTCAAACAATGAATTATTAATTGAAGAACTTTGTGAGTAACTTCCTACAGCAAATAAATCAGAGAATTCTGCAGTCTGCACAAACAATTTATTGAATAAATTATTCATTGCAAATCAACTATTCACTCAGATCTGGATCTTCCACTTTAGGTTTCTCTTTTGGTTAATCACTAGGAAGATTACACTCTGCCTAATTTTATTGCCACAGTGTAAATTAAAATGTATCAGTTAACTATAGTTTTATTAGAAGTAGTCAACCACGGGACAGAAAGAGATTGAGGGCATTTAAACCATAACCTAATCCAAATTTGTTTTACTATAAAGTGAAATTTGGGGCACTTTAGAAGAACAGTGACACATGAGAGGGACTTTGGATACCGACAATTAATGGATTGCCTCAGAAAATCCATCACTGCGCACATTTACCACACTTACTCATGGGAACAAATGCAAAACACATTCGGGAACAAAGCCAGTTTTTTATTCTCTTTCAAAGCCGAGATAAGAAAGAGGTGTTCTGTACTGTTTTGTTTAGTATACCCTGCAAGGCATGCCCTCCCCTCCAATGCCAAGTGTGAACTTGGCAAGTTGGAGTTCATTTGCCTGGGTTGCCTGGGTCTGTAGAGGAGATAACTTCTCTGGGCTGGAGAACAAACACTGTAGGCTGCTCTGGAATGACGATGGACAGCAAGTAGTAAGCTTGAAAGCCTGGGTAAGCGACTCCGAGTTCTATGAATGAGCAGCAGGTTTATAAAACAAGTTCACAAACAGCAGCTTTTAACTCCCTTTCTTGATCATCCTAAATCTTCTCAGTCTTCGCAGCTATCGTTTGTGATTACCACACGGGTTTCGAAATACCACTTTCACAGCGAACTCTCAATATGCTGGATAATAACACAGTGGAATAATCCAGAAGAAAAAGAGAACAGGGTTAATTGCATGATCCATTATTTGGGACACGCAACGGAGAAAGAACATCTGTGATGTTGCTGAGTCTGGAGCAGGGGGATCCCTGAACGCACACCAAAACCACGCCAGGGAGCACAGCAACCCCCCAAACACGGCTCTGCTGCTTCCAGACCACAGGCAGGGAAAGAATCTACGGCTGTGCTCGTAGCGTAACTGGCACTCCCAGTAATCAAGGGTTGACTGTCCTTTCTTTCTTTCTTTCTTTCTTTATTTATTTATTTTTAAATAACAAACTGGTGTATTTAGTGTAGCTCTTTCCCAATACAGCCATTTGTTACTTGGCAAGAAAGTGTTCTACAAACATAAACTGGGCAGCAAAGCTCTGCAAGAATTCCTCTCTAAAGGAATATTTTTCCTTTTTCTAACCTAAAGAATACTTTCTCATAAGCACCCTCCCAGAACCTTGGTACTATTCTGAATGCCACAAAAAGCCTGTAAAATATATCAGATGGCTGTTTAAATTAAACTGATGTACAAGAAGGATATGATATTCAGATATTCTGAACAGAAGGCGGCAGATATTGCAGCTATTCAGTAAAATGTCAGTGGTACTTGTGGAGTCGCTACGCTCTCGACTCTAGTTAAAATTTACAGATTATATACTCGAAGGTAGTATTTTTTACAATTCAAATCCGGTGGCTCCCACACATATCTTACCCGAAGTTGGTAAAATTTAACATTTTTTTCCAGATATAGTGAAATTCTCACAACAAACATTTGTTTTTGAAAGCTCTCTTTTTGGTAAACTAACACAGAAATTTGGGTGTGTATTTATGCCCCACTGGATTTTCCCACCCCCCTCCTATTTTTCTGCTCTCCTCCTTCTCTGCCCCTTCTTCCTTCATGCTTTTTTACCCCTCCCTTTCGCTCTTCCTTTGATTTTGGCACCATTGCATCCTCTCTGCTTCCATACCCCCCCCTCCCCCCGACCTTCTCCTTAATCTCCAAATCCAAATGTGAAGTCAATACCATTTATATGGAAATCACACTTTCCAATACACAGCATTTGCCCCGAAAACCATTTGTCCGTTTCTAGCTGCTCCAGCAGAGAGCAACCTGCATCCACCCTGCTCAGAGCAGCCAGGGGAAAGGCTGCAGTCAGGAGTTGCATTTCTCCCACAGATCTATAATGCAAAACTTCGAACAAGGATTAGCATTTTCAGAAGTGCTGTGGGCAGCCAGCTACTAATAACTGATATTTCCGACACCAGCAAGACACAGAAACCCGTGCACAAAGTCGTTTCCTTTACGCTTTCGTATTATTTTAGTAATCAGAGGAAGGAGTTTAACGACGTTGATAATAATTTATTATTTATTGAACAACAACACGCTCAGCCATTTACGAAACACTGCGTGTGCTTACAATGTCAACTAGATGGGTCACGCAGCTTAGACACGTAACACCAAACCCTATTAACATCTAATAGGGCAACATTCAAACAAACGAGACGTGAATGTGAAATTCAGCTGGCCAAACCCCTTCCATTATGGTCAAAACCACTCATGTCCTCCTCTCCTAAACTTCTGCACCAGGTGACAGTATAAATTTTTATTTCAAAGCCTCAGTTTCCCCCCCTCCATACCGTAAGTTTGGAAAAGGGAAAAAAATACCTTACATTATTGCCCTGATCCTGTTGCATCGTCTTTTCTGGATGCAACGTTTATGCTGGCCCATTGGTTGAGTAGGAGACAACAACGGTACCCTTTCTTCTGTTGGCTTATCTACAAATACAGCATCAGGTAATGCCTCCAGCTTCCCCTGAGGATGGAGGATGATTTTTGGCCCTTAAGGTCTCCAAGCACTATGTGGTTTTAACAACGTAATTCCCCATCAGTAGGGCAGACCGGCGCATCCAAAAGATGTTCGGGGAAACCATAAAACTAGGCAGGAGAAGACAGCACCATGGGATTGCTCTTTTTGCTTCATACAGCAGACAAACCTTCTCTGAATCATCCTCTTCCGCACAAAGGGACATCTTGAGGTAGAGATGGGAGAAAGGCAGGCAGCTAACGAAGCAAAGGCAATGCCAGGGCTGAAGTAGCACCTGGAGGGTGGCCATGGCCCAACCAGGGGAGAGCAGAAGGTAGGAGCTCTGCCCTCCCTGCCTCCCGCCGCAGACAGACAGGAAAACAAAATCACCAACCAACCAACCCAAACAAACAAAACATTACCTACCAGCCAAATCCGATTGCTTTTCTTAGATTTCAGCTCTGTATATATGAGAAATATATATATATATATATATATATAAGTATCTAAAGGGTGGTTTGAAGGAGGAGGGAGCCAGACTCTTTTCAGCGGTTGCCAGTGAGAGGACGAGGGG
>JAOXNO010000024.1:17559772-17570882 GCA_028565335.1 Limnodromus scolopaceus | reverse complement strand
ATGAGAAAAAACTTCTTTACAGTGAGGGTGACAGAGCCCTGGAAGAGGCTGCCCAGGGAGGGTGTGGAGTCCCCTTCCAGTGAAATATATGGGTATATATATATATATATATATGGTTAGAAATGCTGCTCCTGCCCAAGGCACCCTCCAGTCCCAGTATAGGGAGAGTTTCGCTGTTCTCCGTTTCATTAATCAGCGATTTCTATTCGAATAAGCACAAGTGTCTGTAACAAAAGCTTTCTTGACCCACCTAGACAAATTATATTTAAAGCATTATTTGCCCAAATTAGCTTAAATATATTATATTGCAAAACGAAAGCAAACTGTAAACTCAGATAACAAAAACTAGAAAGCTGAGCTTCAGCTATATTACTGCTAATTATGTTTGGGCCTGAGAACATATTACTCAGTAACCCATGATTTTTAACTAAGGCTTTTAAAAGCAGTATTTATATTAGATCACGTTATGATCTCACTACAGGTTTCCCCAAGAATTATTAATTTTACTGAAGTCAGTGGAGGTAACTCGGGATTTATACTAGTGCAACTGTGGTAAGAGTCTGCTCACTGGCTCTTAGGGTTTTGGCTTGAAGAGTAGAGCATGAATACTTTCATTAGTCATCACAAGAAAATGAGCTGACATAAGTGTCTTCCAAGAGTGAATACACATAGAAATAAGTATGCTATAAATCTGGGAAATGCAGTACAACATATTTGAGAATATATATATAAAAAAACCTGCCTGCATTGATTTGCAAACACTCAGGAGTTCCTTATCGTATACTTCAACTCACTACCTTCATCTAACAGCATTAGATAAAAATCATATTTTGCTACGTATCTATAGCAATTTAAGGTTCATCGTAATTGCTGGCACCTCAGAATACTCCAATCAACCACACGATGCTGAGGACAGAGGGAATAAAGATGGACCATGAAACCCATTCAGTCCTGTTCATCACCCAGTTCCACGCTCACAAGGCTTCTCAGCTGGCCCAGGAGAAACCCCCATGAAGGCAGCCCCCCCAACAACTGGCAGCGGGGGCACGGCAGAGCCCTGCCCTGCAGAGCTCACTGCCTGGGGGTGCCCTCGGGGGCTTCACCCCCCTCAGCCCTTCTGCCAGCCTCCGGGATTTCGGCATTACCTGGGAGCAGCGCTGCACACAAACACCTATCTCCAGTCTCCGGGTTTAAAGCTTTGACATCACTGGGTGTCCTTCACTTCTCCACTAGGAGGAAGGGTAACTCAGAGCACTTCAATGATTTATTTATTTATTTTTTAATAAAACCCAGAATTCAATGTTTTATTCCCCTCTCTTCTATACATCCCATCTAACCGATCTTAATCTCAGAGTCTTGCAGACAGAATACACTTCATTTATTCCCTCAGTGCCCACCATGTCACCTCTGCATCTCTCCTGTTTCACCAGATGGGCTAAGCAGGAACAAGGAGAGGACAACCTGTTTAGAGCCACCTTGCTCCAAACTCAAGCGTCCTGTTGAATGTCACAGAATCGTAGAACAGTTTGGGATGGAAGGGACCTTTAAAGGTCACCTCGTCCAACCCCCCTGCAATGAGCAGGGACACCTTCAACGAGATCAGGTTGCTCAGAGTCCTTTTACCTCACCTTGCAGCTGGTTGTCATGTTCCTGTCCTGCAAAAGGAACCCTGCCACAGCTACAGTTAATGCATTCATTTTTTTTCCACCCTGATAAATATTTCTTTTTTTAAAATCTGATTTGTCCTTTCAGTTTTCTACAGGATCTTAAAACTAGTAAAGGCAGGCTCAGAATAAATAGCTTGGATTTGCTATCCAGATTTCATTTCTGCTTGTTTCATAGGATGGGTTAATTTGCCATAAAACTTTACCCACTGCTGATACCGGATTCCAGCACACATAGTTCTCTACAGAATTTTACTGCCCTTATTATAATAAAATGTAGTTTAACCATCACTAGTAATTTCAGAATTAACTACTACAAACCTGACTGAACGGCCTTTTTTATCCCATGCACATTATCTGATCGTTATTCGTCTGAACCTGCCTTTTTTTCTGCAGCTAAAAGTGCAGCAAGGAGTTCAATAGAAGCTTTAGAGCAAACACAATTCAGTACCGACCCCGAAGGGGACTTCAGCACAGAAGAGCTTCGGGAGGAAGGATATCTAAAAGATTCCTGCAGGAAGAGTGTTGCAAATCCAACACTACTGCAAATACAAAATAACCAAAATAAAAAATTCTTGCTAAGCAGGGATAAGATTAACTATGCAAACCAAGTGTAATCTTGCTAATAATCAGGTTTCAGTTATAACGTATTAACACAACAGTCAATGCTATAAACTAAACCTCTGTGAGAGGTAGAAAACATGTAACTTCTGGCACCAATGGCACTTAAGAAAGCAAAATCCATTAGTCTACAAACATGTCTTTAGAAAGCCAGGTGAGACACAGCAACAAATCTATCCATGCCTTCCCATGCAATTCTTTTCAGCAGCAACAAAACCATCAGTATTCTCTTCTTTTGGATAAGCACATAAAAAGGAATACATTGTTTATTGAAAAGGGACTATTGCATTATTACAGTAGGTTTATTTGCTTGCAGGATTGAAGTAGGATTTAATTTAAAATAACCAAACATTTTTGGCCATTGTCTGTGTCCAGAACCAAATCTGCCTCAGTCAGACTTAGAAATCACATTAATTCACACTTTTCTCCTGCCAGTGCCATGTTGCACTGAATGCCACAGGCACTGCAAAAGGCACTCAGTCAGGATGTGGTGACGAATAAAACCTCTATCTAATCTTGTGATGTAAATGGATGGCTTTATCTTGGGCCGGGTATTAAGTAATGCTAAAAATTAGCACATATTCTTAAAACCCACCAGCTTCAGTGACCTGCCATCATGTCTCATTTTGCTTCCTCTGTAACTGTAGAAAGACTAGATTGCAAAGGTGAAGTAGAGCTTAACTGGCACAGTTCTAACACAACCTTAAACTGGTGCCCCTCATTGCAAGTCCCAGAGCTCTGTTCAGAGCGAGTCACTTAGTGGATGGGAAAAGAAGCTGGACCGGCGGCCAATTCAACCGCCACCCAGTATTTCTGCATTCAGCAGACCTGCCAAATAACTCCCTTCGGAGGCTGTGGCTGCGTTGCACCAGCAGCTTGCACAGATGACTCGAGGTGACACCCACGGCAAGAAGGTTGCCCGGACACGCGGCATCTCCTCTGACCTGGGTTTGCCTGGGTTTCCCCACCGTAGAACACTCCAAGCCCGCCTTGAGTCCCCAGAGCGCATCTCTCTCTCCCACTTCTAATCTGGGAAACACCCTCAAGTTGTCTGAACAACCCGCCACCAACGCTCTTTTGTTTTCCCCTTCCCTCCTTCTGCTCAATAAAGCCGGCTTTTGGCATATTAAAGCTTAATTTGTTTAAGAACAAACAGTTGGTGGCCTGCATCTCACAGACGAGAGTGACAGATCACATGAGGAGACCAAAGACTTCAGGGGCTGAAGATTTGGCAGGTTTGTGTCTCAGTGGAGATCCGGAGCTCATTGTCATGTTTCCAAAAGGCATTACACAGGGCTCCAAGGTGGAGCTGTTTACCAATACCGTGATCTCTCCCCAGATGCAGTTGCTACTGCAGCTAATTAAGAGAACAATTAAGACTAAGGCAATCAGTCAAGTACACAGATCCGAGTCATTTTCTCCACTCTCCGATGCTGCGCTGGCTCCCAGAGGGCTAAACCTTATTCACTCATTCAGAAAATGACAGGAAGAAGCTATTAAATATCTGAAAACCATAAAAATGCAATCATACTGTTCCTGAGCTGAGCCACTCACCAGAGACCAATGCCAGGCAACTTAAGAAACTTGCTGGCCCCCAGAATTCACATACTTACAAATAAGAAAATTAATCAAAAGCAGTTCAGATCAAAATTTAATTAAAAAGAAAAGGATTGCAGAAGACTTCCTGAGATTTCTCTGTTTTATGTTTATGACTGATCAATATTATGTGTTATCAGCTCAGCGTATGACAAATTCCACTGGGCATCTTTAAAGAGGAAGTAACAGATTAAATATTGAGCTAAACAATTTAATCTCTGCTTTAAAAGGTTTTCAGATATTTGTAAAGGTAAATCCTATTAGAGTATAAATGTCTCCGTGTGCTAGTGCTGTAGGCTCGTCACGGAGGAATTTGTAAACACCAGGAGACAGGCCCTCATTAAATATAAATTTCCTTCTTTTGTAGAGCTATTGATGAAAAAAGAGAAAGCATTTATGTCTTCAACAGAGGGGCAAGAAGGTCTCAGGAGTGAGATTTAAATGTATCTATAGGTGCACGTAAATACGGATCAAACTTCAAGAATTGGCAATGCCAACTGGCTCCCTAAATCCTTTTAAACAAAACCCAGAGACATTGATCCTTCATCCCGCACAGAGACGGCAAAAAAAGACTCAGCTTTTTTAGGCACCCCAGCCTATCTTCTTTAGGGGGATGGCTTACTCCCGGCACCTACGGACCAACATCTGTTCCCCGACATCTGCACAGGTGTAGCAGCTGGGATTTACGGCAGACACACGGCAGCAGGAAGTGTTATGTGGACCATCGCCGCAGCTTCCTGGGTAGCCTTCAACCTGGGACGCAGCACAGCCCCCACGCTTACCTATCGTATTCCCTCGCCCCAAGTACCAAACCCGTCTCTAAAAAACACGTGTCAATTAGTAAGCCATCAGCAGGAACACCACCGATTCACCGAAGGAGCTTACTCATGTCTTTTACCACCCGAGGACCACCCCACGGCATCGCTGGTGGAGCACCAGGACAAGCCAGGCTCCTGCATCCATCCGCCCAGAGCCCTACAGGCAGCTCTTCTGTTTCCAAGCCAGCAGCTTTCTTCCTTTTACATTTGGGAATTAGTTTCACTTTTTCCAATTTTACGTAAAAAGGGATTAAAGTAATTAGAAGCTTCACAGGGTCCCTTCTCCTATCCCCCCCGCCCCTCAACCATTAATCAGCTCTATTCAATTTCTACCCAAGCCAGATAAAAAGGGAGAGGAGGAGGAGAAATGTTTTGAACGCTTAGAGGAACTCGACGTTTGTTGTGGAAGGCTGGGTGACCTAAGAAGCAGAAATACAAAACAGATACAAACAAATCTATTGTATATCATGTCACTGTGACAAATAACAACATTTAAAAAAAAAACAAACCAGGATAATCTTTCTATCAGATGAGAACCAAATGACAGCAATGAGGTACGTACAGTTTCTCAGTCAAAACTAAATAAACTCCAAGGACCAGATTTCAAAATCAAATGTGCTTTAAGTTACAGGAAGCTTCTTTAGTACAAAAGTACTAGTTTAGTACAAGTTAATAATACACAGGTATTACTGATTTCTGTAAATAGAATCACTAATATTTCAACATAATGGCTTCGTTTCAGAACAAGCCTACGTGCAAATGTAAAAGTGTTCAACTTCGTTCTTCTAATTCCCACTTTCCTGACACGTAGAGATTTGGGAAGAGAGATGAAACAACTGTTTAGCCTTGTATCAGGATCACTCGGGATCCGTGGGATTTGAGGCCGCCTTTATATCATCACCGTGCCCACCTAACGACGGCGTTACCCTCAACAGCGTCGCAACCAAACTATGCATTTAACATTTGAGATAAAATGCCATTAACAAATGCCACATTTGTTAAAAGACGCGCTCTACCGTCGCCTCATGGCTGTCGCTGAACTTGAGCAATGCCAACAAGGCAAAAATCGATGGGACACCTTGGAAGCAGAGAGAGGTGGCTACACGCAGCCGGCAAACCTCTGCAGCCAGCCGCCCCGTGCAGTTTTAAGAGATTTGCCTGGACAGGAACACGTACGGGAGCTGCCAAAAGCAGAATAAAGCTGGGTCCTACTTAGGATCATTACCTTAATACCTTCAAAGTTTACACACGGACTGCCTCTCCTTATGAAATCTACCTTCGTAAGACACTTCAGTAAATATTGAACAGATAAGCAGTGGCGCAACCTGAGTGACAGAGGACTTCTATGCCACTGCACAGAAAACGAAGAACTGGAAGAAGCAGTTACTATACAGGATCACCATCCTCCTCAATTTGCTTCCCTCAGAACGATCTTATTTCTAGCTTTTTCAAGCTCTCTCACTTGCACGCTGCTGAGCAGCGCACCATTGAGCTTTACAAAGCAAACTTACAAAAAGGTGTGACTCGACTGCTGCATTTCAAAAGGCAGGTACTCCGCGGGCTGTACTCTTTTGCAAAGAGAAGAGAAAATATCATTAATATGTTCTGTAACGCATTCGAGGACATACCAGGGCTAATCTGCCTGGAATCCCAAGAATAAAGGGGAGTTCACCCTTTAAATGAAAACCATCTCGTCTCCTTTGTTGCTTTAAAAGTGTTTGTTAAAAAGCCAATTCCTTGATAATAGTGCCATATTGTGCTATTGATTATTAGGCGGAACCTCCTACCCCCTTCCAGCTGAAATTTTGCAGGAGTTCTGCTTTATAATCAATAGCATGCTCCACACTGTATGGACTCGACAGTGCAGCAGCTCTCCTCCAACGCCCCCAAGGACAGCTGCAAGAAATGAGAAGGCTACCTCCCGGAGCTATCTAAGGACCAGATCCAAACTTCATTGGATTCTATGGAAAAATTCCCACTGACTTCAATGGGCTTTGGATCAACCCCCTGCAGAGGAACACTTTTTAAAACAAACATTAGGAAAAAAAAAAAAAAAATCATTAGGACTAGAAAGCCTTTCATATTATCTACTGGATACATTTTAAAGCAAGAGGGTGGGAATGTGCTCTTTTCTCCTTATGAATGTGTAACTCCCGTTAATGTCAGGGAGAGTCATGCAATTATGAGGTTGCAAAGGTTGAAAGAGAAAAAGAAATACGGCCCAATATCTACAAAACCAACCTCTGTCTAGACCTACATTTCATTACGAAGTTTTAAAAGATATGAGTTAGCCACACAAAAATTTTAAAATCTCTTCATAAAAAAAAATAATACCCCCCTCCAGATTTGTAAAGCACTTTGACAGTAAATATAATCACATCAGTGTCTAAAATACAATGGGGAAAAGGAAAAAGTTATAATACAAGAAGCCGAATTTACATGAGCTTTTGATGAAAACGTGGGTTTAAATATGATCAGCAGAAACACTCCATTTGTTTCCTTTTCTCTTCTCTGCACAAAGCATGCATGGGGGCATTGTAGGAATAATTCCTGGGTTTTTGCCTTCAACCTGGGACCAGATCAGGCCGAGCTCACAGGCAGGTACATATCCTACACCCTTTTCAAGTGTGCAGCCAGAATCCTTCCAAAATGCAATCTTTCCCCCTCCTCTCAGAGGTATGACACCCAGGGCTGAGCCCGTGTGGGTGTTTGTCTGAAACCAGTAAGCCTCTGACAGGCTATTATTTCTAGGATGAGGATCTGAGATTTACCATCCATCTTTGCCAGTTCCTGGACAGCTGCTTTGGAGCAAGACAGAGGTTCTCCCATTGGTAGTCCCTCTGCAAAAGGGATTCTACTCTGCCGAAAAGAGGCGTATGCTTTCGCCAGGCTGGGGTTATTCTCTTCATCTCAGCTTCTGAGTTGCCCTGCAGATTGCAGACGGGAAGGTGCTCTGGTTTGGTCGTGAATGTTGACTCCAGCTTGAAGAGGACACCGACAGAGAAGGGACGCTGCCAGGACCTCAGGGCGGATGGGCTTCAAGGTAGGTTTAGCGGCTCAAATCCCACCGGGCACAGCCACGAACTAACAAACTGACTTAACTGAAGCAAGCTCCATGCTGTGAGAAGCTTCTGTAGAGGAAACGTCCTCCAATTCACCCCTTCATTCAAATCATCTCTATGGTCTAACCTTGCAGATGGAACTACAGCTACATTAATATGAAAGAAAGTTCTAAAACACATAGGTTCGGGATGATCTGAAATCAAATTCCCTTTTCTCAGCAAAAATGAATAAATAAGAAAATCTTTTTTGGGGTAGAATGAAAGTGTCATATCGCTCCAAAAGTATTTTTAAAACTATATATTATTAAAGAATGAAAAATGTTATTAAAAGTAAAGAAAGTAAGTTTCATTTAGATAAATATTAAAGCATTTCCTTTAAACTTCCCTGAGATTTTGTCCTTCTACTCAGCCCAAACTACCATCTGAATTTCATCCAGACTTGCAAATAATTTCAATAACCACAAAACTGGATTACCATTTCTCTTTTGGGATAGCTGCGAATAATCTTGTCTGAAAAATAAAATCATTCTAACCGGAGCACCAGGAAAGAATAAGTCATGCTCAGGACTGAAGTCACCGCACAGGACATTTCAGTTGCTTTTGAGAGTACGTATTTGTGCACACACGGACGCTTTGGTTCTGGGAATTCAGACAGAAGCCTTTCAACTCTCTAGCTTCCCACAATTTGTGACAAACATAGCAATACTGAAGAATAGGAATATTTCTCTTAATATAATTACTTAATGACACTAGCGAAATGATCAAAGAAGTTCCAGAAGCTGGAAATTCATTCCAATGCAGACATAAAAATAATTGGGCTAAAGAGTCATGTTTTAGCACTTTCTTCTCAGTTATGCCCCAGAGGTTCGCTCACAGCCCACAACAATTTCGAAACCATACTTCTGGGGAATAGCACGATATAACCATAAAATCACACTTGAGATAAGATTTAATTATCATTCTCACCTCTCCAACACCTTTCAAAAAGTAATCCTTAAAAGCCTTGCAAGAAAGAATATTACAATTAAAATGATACCATGCAACAATGATATTAAAAGAAAGACAAACTGCTATATAGGTTTTACAGGAGCTTAAGTTCAACAGCTTTATTCAAAAATATTACAAGTGAGACTGTCTGATGGATTTTAGATATTCACTTTGGGCCAGAGGATGTTAGAGCAAAATAAAGCAATCTGACATTAGACCCTAAGAGATCTTTTCATTTGCTTGAGACATGAAGCTGGAGGAAGCTACTCTAACTACAGCTGGTGGGCCACCACAGAGGAAGAACCATGTTCCCATGTGGTGCTGTTGGATCCACAATGAAAACAAATACCACTGTGGAACAGCACTGCTCCAGGGTACAAACTCCCACCTTCTCCCTTTCCTACTCCGCCTCCTTCCCCTCTCCCTCAAGCTCAGATGCTCGTATTGGGGACCAAGAACCACTCCGAACTGCAAGATCAAATCCACCAGCGGCTGACTTGACCTCACAGCTGGGGCAGTAGCCGTCACCCCTGAAAGACACTTCTTTGCAATCTGTATCTGGAGCAAAGCCCAACCAACCTGTGTTTGGGAGATTTCAGGCCCAAAGGGAGAAAGCCTGGGAGGACAGCCAGTCCCTACGGGGCTCCCAGCATCTCAGGAGAGTTGAAACCTTAGGCTGTGGCTGCGGTTTTGCTCTTGTATTCTCTCCGTGAATGTATAAATCGTTCTCCTGCCACGCGTGCAGTGGCAAGTAGGCAAGATGCCCCTCAGCAGAGGGGAGAGGGAAGCATAGCCTTAGGCACATCTCCCGCAGCGCATGTTACTTCCCTGGCACATACAAATAAATGGTCAGCTGGACCTTCCAGACAAAGGGTGGGTGTGCCCTGCAGACACCCAGCCAGCTGGAGAACCGAGATGATTTTAATTGCGGCAGCAGGAAGCTCTGATTTATGTTCCTCAGAAGCTAGTACTTCTTAGGATGGGTATTTTACTTCTGGCAGTTGACTGCCTGAAGCACACAAGGACCCCCCCCTCACCTTAGCACGGGCAGATTTAGAAAGACAAGACTTACAGGTTGCTGGGGAATCCCTTAAAACAAATACATCAGGATTTGCTGAATCAAAGGCTAAATGACAATTTTCATTAAATGGGAAACGAACGGGGGCAGGGGGGAGAGAAAGGATTAGGTTTTTAACCAACGGATGCAATCTCTTCAGAAATATTCCCAGAAATGCTCCTAAAAAGAAAGGCTGCTCACTAATGTTTATGTATGGAAGGAAGAGTGGGTTCTCCCTTGTTGCCTAGATCTTGAGTAGAAGGGACAGAGCATCTTCCAATTAGACGAGTAAGAGGGAAAAGTTGTACTTCCCTATATATTGCCAATGAATTCAGCAGGGCCAGTCAAACCAAGATTCCTTTCTCTCTTTCCAGAGCAAAGAAAAATCAAACCAAAACCATTAAGTTTTTAATGTGCTTCTAAATAGAAACTTGCTTTTTATTGTTTCTCAGACCCAAATCCAGCTAGCACTGCTTTCAACTCTTAGGAAGAAGGTGAGACTACTCATTGAATTCAGAAGTCAAATGGTTGCAAAGAATATTTTACATTAAAGCCAACCACCACATCCTCCTGAAGGAGCACAAAACGCCTTCGAGGGAAGATGGAAAATGTAAATCACTGGAAACCCTGAATACCCAATAAATCACTGGCAAGCAGGCCTGGGTTTCAGCGCTGAACAGAAGTAAAGCAAAAGAGTTCCAGAGTCCAGCAAAGACGGAAAGAAAGCGTTCATTGTATCGGGAAAGTTACACGATCCGTGTCGGACCTTTGTGCACCATGCTGGGACGAAGAATTTACACGGATGCAAGGAAGTGGGAGGTGTTAAGAAGGGAACGGCACTAGAGTTTATACAAGTGTTACCAATGTTAGAATAATGTTTATCAGTTTACAGTATTTGACTTAGCATAGCTCAAGGGAGAAGTGAGAGATAACAGCAGTCCGAAGCGCGTTCCTTTACCTGAGAAGCCGGAAGGGGGTCTAAATTCTTCCAGTTGAAAGGGAGCCCAATTAACTTTATCTTGTATATCTGAGCTCCAGCTGGGGGAGACGAGTTCACTGAGGGTTATAATAATAGCAAGGCATGTGTAAACACTTTGCCTACTGCCTATACGGGAACATCGGAGAAGGAACACTGTGCTGTGGAGAAGGTTTATTGCGTCAGCTCCCATTCAGCGCAATTCTTTGGGAGATGCTTAAAGTCAGGCACACGCATAACCACTATCATGACAGTTTCACTGAATTTCACTGAATTTTTTAGAGTTGGAAGGGACCATAGAGATCATCTAGTCCAACTCCCCTGCTGAA
>JAOXNO010000024.1:17548626-17559672 GCA_028565335.1 Limnodromus scolopaceus | reverse complement strand
CCATCATCCTTCAAACCACCCTTTAGATACTTATAGGCATTGATAAGGTCTCCCCTCAGCCTTTTCTTCTCCAGGCTAAAGTTAACCACTTAATAGTTAAGTGGTTCCCATATACATCAAAAGACTTGGCCAACCCTGCTGTAGTGTTACTCTGAAATCAACAGGGCTATACTGATTTATGTGAACCCAAGAGCTAACTGTCCACAATGCATTCCTCCACACCAGCCCAAAGTAGGACCACGGCATAAACAGAATATTCAACTTCTGTGCGGGAGAGCTGGCCAACAGCAACCCTTGTGATGAACAGTTAAGGGAAAGAACGGCAAATATTTGACCAACTCCACAAAGTAGTTGCTTGGAGTGGGCACGCACATGAGGATGAATGAAACTGGGATGAAGCCACCTACTTTGCAACAGCAGGATCACACGTATTCATACAAGGCTCAGTCATCTGCCATCCACCACGGCCAGAAAGCTAAGTATCACCCACACGCACTTGCAGATGGAACACTATCTCTGTGCAAAACAGAACAGGCTGTGACTCCTCAATCTGGCAAGAGAAATGACTTTGTATGAGATAAAAGCCTAAACAACTGCACGTGGCCTCAGGAGGACAAAAGGGAGGGGCTGTTAACCACGTCTCTCAATAGGAGAGCAAAGGGCCATCAAAGGAAGCTTGTGGAAGCAAAATTCAAAACAAACCAAAGGAGGTCTAACACCTCCGTTGCATGAAGAGCCACCTGGAGAACTCCTTAGCAGAGGACGCTAGGACTACAAAATATTTACAAGGGTTCGAGGTGAAAACTATGCAAGTCCCTAGAAGAGAGATCTGCTGGGGGTTAATGACCAGACATACTACACAAGGTGCAAGAAATGCTTCGGCTGGGAAGTACTGCAGGATTGGGAGAGTATCAGAAAGGAAGAATCGCACAGGCTTACTGTTCTCCAAGCATCCATTTACAGCTATCCTTGGGAACGGGATGCTGGATTTGCCGAGCCTTTGGTCTGAAGAACAGTACGATGGCTTTTATTCTGTTGGTGATTCTGTTGAGATTCGGATCATTGCTCAGTTTATATTTAAAAATAAAAATACAGAAAGCTGGAAACTGGAGAAAGATAATAGACGGTGAACAACACCCAATAAAAAGGAGCAGAGGACATTAACATTTAATATGGAGCCATTACAGGTAAGTAATTTAATTGAAAAGATGGTGAGGGTCCCAGAAGTAATTTTAATGTGTGCTATGCACTACTGAGGTTAACAGGAATTGCAAATATTCACATAGGACCGTTGGCCCCGAGCCTATTTTAATCACTGAGAGTTAGCACCGAGTCCGCAGCAATCAGAATTTAGGTCTTTGGACATCAGGGCTGGTGCAGAGAAGCTTGGGAGCTACTGAATCTACAAATCTAGGGGAGGCATTAATGTAAGAATTATCATATTTTCATGCACTCCAAATCAGCCACTCTCCTTTAAAAGTACTGTTCCACCAAAAAAAAAAAAAAAAAGCCCTCGCCTTTGGGTTAAACCAGATATGCGGAAACAGATGCAATAGGGCTGTTCTGAGAAAAGTGCTCTGGGATAAACATCTCTGTGCCAAACAGATCATTTATGTGGCCCGCAAAACTTCACAATCAAAGTTTAGAAGTTTTGTTTCCAGACAGATAATCTTTGGATTACGCATGTGAAAATGTGGTGTAGTATCTACCTGACCGGTAAATTCACCCCTGCTGTAAATCTTTGAATCAAGGATTATTTTCCACTCTGCTACAGACATAGCTTTATGGCCAGAAAACAAATCTGGCAGAGGTTCACTTGCCAACTGATCTTAAAAAGTTCCATTTCTTTGATTAAACACATCTATTTCTGCAGAGTTCAGTAAATGCGTGAATGGAACATGTGACGAGCTGTTGGCAGTGTATTTATTTCTACAACACTCCGTAAATCTCCTTGTCTGGGCTGCCTCTATCCTCTCATTTTCTTGTCTCTATTACTGTTCTTCATAGCAAGTCTGTGCCCTTCTCAGGCGCTCAGACGTTCGGTGGCTGCTTACAGACCTTGGGCTGATGGCCTTTACGGCTACGTGAGATGGGCAATGATTGCTCAGAAACACACCGCCTCTTGGGTCATATTGCTTAAATATTTTTAGGTGCTCATCTAGGAACTTTCAAGGAGTACCTCTGACGTCCAGATACCTCATAAAGTATTGACGTTTCCGGAAAGGAGGACAGGAGGGGAGCGGAGGTGAAGTTAATCTCCAAACTGAAAAACATCTGAGGAAGTCAGGCAAGGGTGCAGATGAAGTCTTCTAGGGAGTCACTTCGCACTGTCACCTGGATTTCCTGACTAGGAAGATACACCCTTAATGAAAAATACCACACTGTCATAACGATCTGACTTAGAAACAAATAAAACAGCAAATAAAGCAAGACAGCTTAAATGTGAGAAATTGCCCTCCGGCCCTGAAATTCCAGGTTTATTTCCAGGAGGAAGAAGTAAAGCCACCAACAAAGGAGGAAAAATTTTTGTTTAAGGTTACATGAACAGTGGGATCTAGAGAGCAATGTATGTCAACTGCTTGTGGTGTAAGAAGAGGAATTGCGATTTGACAGCCCAATTTAAAATCAAGGAAGAGCAAAACCATAACGCACTTGTTTGTACAAAGTTTAGCACGTTTCACAGCAGCAGAGACCTGAAGGAAGATGTTCAAATGCTCTTGACAAATCAGAGAAATGGACAGAAAAGAATGGGATAATTAAACAGGAACAAGTGATGTTGGAGCATTTAATTGCTCAAACACAGGAAACCTGTGGCTAAACAAATTTAAATTAAATCAAGAAATTAAAGCATTTCTTCTTGTCCAGAGTGGATGCAACGGAGCAGCAATGGGATGAAGTTTCTGGGAGGCTTAAGACTCATTTACCATAGGTGAGGACTACAGCAAATACCATGAAGCATCAGAAAGGACGTCCCTGAGGAGCTAAGTAACCTCCATCTCTGATGGGGTGGACGAACGCGTCCCAGGAATCATCTGTCCTACCTGGATTGCCGTAAGTCCACACACACAGGAGCGGCACCTTCCAGCCCAGTTTTTAATGGAACTATATCCGATGTTAGAATAAATGGAATTAGAGGAGAATCCCTTGGGAGCGAGGGGAAGGGACTCACTGTTCTCTCTCCAACACAATTCAGACTTTCCCCTTTTAGGTCATCCTCAGCTTCAGATTCAGGGAACTTTTTGAGTTGGAAAAGATCACAAACAGCCATTGAATACTGTTTTCACAAGTACAGGGCCTGGCTTGGCGAACATGTAGCACACATACACACACATTTTAGACTCTAATGCTTCACGTGTCCTGCAGCTGCATCCTCCGTTTGCTATCATCTGTATCATCAATACCATTCTGAGGCCTCTTCTTAAACGTGTGAGAAACGGCGGAGTAATCAGGGACTGATCTAGCTTTGTGCTAACATGGCTTCACGGGCACATACAAGCATCTCCGCTTTGCGCCGCACCACCCTTCACCCCGACATGTCCTCCTCGGAGTTAGCATGGGCATCCCCCCACACCCCCACGCCCGGCTGCTGGCAAACACCTCTCTGGTTACGCGATTTCCTCTTCACAGCTGAGACAGATATATTAAAAAGGATCTCTGCTGCCCTCTTTCACCAATTAGTCCACTGAATGCGACGGAGCAGAAAGAGAGAAGCCAGCATTTGAGGGAGATGAGAGAGGCAGTAGTAACGTTGGAGAGACATCAGACACTCAAATGGAGATGGTCAGAAAGGGTTGATCAGAGACCCAGGGCTTATGGGGTTTATCCCTGACAGAGAACCAAACCCGAACTGAAAACAAGCTCGAATCAGCATTTCCTCTCTTCTACTGGTCTGAACCTTGGTAGAAGTCCTACTGAATTCAAACTGGAGCAGAGCCAGCTTCAGTCACAGCTAGACCCAAACCCCAAAAAGGAGTAAGAGCAATCACCGTTTCACTTCCCATGATGATTTGACCAGCGACGTGCAAGGTGAACTCCAGGGCAGATCCCAGAACGAGGATCTCAACCAGGAAACAGAGAAGCCAGGAAAATCAGATGATGATTAACATCACCCCACGTAAAGAAAAAACAGGTAAATAATTCAACTGACATGACTGTGCCTGGCACAGAGCCTTACTGCTGTAGCAACCTTAGCACCAGTTAACAGGAGTGATGAACGCTCAGAAGCAGGAACTTCTGCCTTCAACCTACTGCCTTTGCTGTCACTTTAGCAGGAGTAACAGAAGGATCGCTGTCTGCACATGAAAACAAATATTAGGACTACCTCATCCAAAGTCCACGAGGACTTGTTCAGCACTAAAGGTCTAGGCAATAAAACGTCCATAAAGGCAAGAATGTGATTACGACAACCTCGCAACACATCCATGGCTGGAGTACTGTGGGCAGTTCTGATTGCTCCACCTGGAAAAGAATACAGCAGAGCTGGGAAGGAATAATAAGGGAGATCTTCAGGAAAATCTTCAGATTTTCCCCTTTAAAATCATGAAGGGGATACAGGAGGTATCTACAGAAGACACCGTATTTCACAACAGAGCTAGTGTCAAAGACACTAGGCAGATTAAAATCCTAGCAAAAGGAGTAAAATTTCAACAGCTTTCAACTAAATTGAGGAAGGCACTGCAAAAGGAAGACAACAGAGTGGGCTGGGAGAAAAAAGATCAGATTCTTCAAGAATTATGTTAGTCGTTATTCAACATGACAGTCCAAATGTAAACTGTAAGGTGAAATGCTCCATTACACTGAGTTTCTGAGCACTGCAGAAAATGCATAGGTGGGAAAGGAAAAAAAAAAAAAAATCCAACAACCAAACCCCCCAAAAAATCATGACTACCCAGTTTGTTTGCCCTTCTGCAGGGACTACTCTAACATCTCCTCAATTTTCCCAGCCACAACATCTTGCATTTGGGGACAATCAAGAGTCCTGACCGCTCCATACACGTCATCTTCTGATGGTTACGCTACGGGCTGAGACAATTGGCACCACCATGGCTCCACGGGGAATTGTTTGATGGGCATCTCCAGCAGTTTCAGTAATCAGCACAAAGTGGACTGAGCAGACCAGAGAATTCAGATCCAGTAATTTAACTAACCCACCTTTGTTCTTTCTGTCACTAGCTCCAAGCGCAAAACACCAGTTGGACTCGGCCGCTGGTTTTAATTTAAAGCATATACAGATTTTGCTGAATATTATCAAGCGCGGCTTTGAAAGAGAGACCAAAAAAAAAAACCACCTTCTATTAGTCACACTTTAAAAGTTATTTGTTTCTCTTGGAATAGGGCTGGAACACTGTCAGCTCAAGCGCCTAAACAACTCTTGTGGACTAGGGCAGGTTATTTGCCAACCCTCATGAAAAGCACAGTAACTCCAAGAGGTACCGTGGCCTTTTAACTTTGCCTGTTACTAAATACGATCTACCACTACGGACAGCACACTGCAATGCATGAGGCAGCTTAACAGATGCAGTCCAACAGTGCTTTCGCCTAAAGAACATCCTAAAAAATACCTTGGGGGTCTCCAGGCAGCCTCAGATACACATCGGGTACAGCTGAACTACAGCCATTGCAATGTCTGAAAAAAAAGCAAACAAACAAACAAACAAAAAAACCCAAACCAAACCAACAAAAAAAGGACAAAACCTGATTTATATTCCCTTTGGCAAGGAATAGCCAAATACGTTCTGATCCAGTACCTTGAGTAAATTCAGGGTAGCCCTGCCTCTGCTGGTTGGTGATGCAAGGTCAATACCTCCTTCTCTGGCTCCTTGCCTCCCGCACGGCAGAAGCCAGGCGCAGCGGTGGCAGAGCCAGCTTTGTGTCACCTGAGGACTTCCCTGAAAAGGAGGTACATACAAAGTCATATCTGCGGCCGCCTTTTACCCCTGACACTCCGCAGCCTAAAGTCTAAGGAAGAGCTCACTTGGCTTGGGGCTGGAAGAAAGGAGGACACGGTCATCTCAATCAGGAAAATCTAACGTACCCGGCCAGAAAGAATAATGCTGCAGTCCAGCCTTCAAAACAGATTTTTCAAGGGAGGAGAAAGGAAACAGCCATGAATCAGTAGGAGAAATACGACTTTAAAGCCCTAACAAAGGGGACCAGATAGGAGCAGAGCAAAGTGCTCACAAACTTGAACTGGAATAGCTGTCTCTTAATAAAACCTCTCCAAATATGAAAGATCCTCAGACATCTGCAATTAAATCCCCTATTAATCCCAACTATATTTTAAAGGCAGTTGAGCCAGGCTACTAACTGTGCTATTGACAGGCTGAAAACTATACCAGGAGGACAGAGATGGTGAAACAGAAATTAGAAGAGCCAAAATATAAACTTAAAACCCAGCGCAATGGGGCTGTTTTTTCCACCTCCGTCTACACATAATTAAGATCCTCGGGTAGGTTTTATCTCTAAGTGCTGGAGGGGGTTAGGACTTCAGTGTTTCTGACTCACCCTGATTTCTTACATGCTCACAGGAACGAAGATAGGGAAAATATCACCACTTCTGTATTATGGAAACCTTGCAATTAATAATTGAGAATCTTTTTATCTCTCTCTCCCTTTTTCTTTCAGAACTAGAGTGCTCTCTTCAGCTTGTTAAGCTTAGTTCACTCCCACTGATAATTCACTAGAGATCATAATTTATGGACAATTGAAGCTGCAGAAACATCTCTTAGAAGGAATAGAGCAGATCCATAGCAACAATTCTTCAGGGGAATATTAATCCCCAGCTTTATGTAGTGCTAAGTGTACAATAGTAATCAGAACTTGAGTAGAAGCTGCTAATCATTGAGGGAAAAGGCTGTATAAAGAATTCATAATGGAATTAGCCTGCGGCAAACAAAGAAAGACAAAATTAAATCAGCCATCAAATTGCACCAAGGAATTTTAATTTACAGGTTAATGTAGGATTATGTAACTAATCACAGCTAACATTTTCAATGAACAACCAATAAAATTCTGCTCTTTTTTTATTCCTGCTAATGGTATTCCAATAACACACTTTTATCACCGTATAATGTGTTAAGAATGATTTTCAAAAATTCTAAAAATCTTCCAAAAAGCATTATGACTGAGCAATCAATGCAAAATGCTGGCTTTAAGTTAATTAGCATAAATATACATCTAGATGATCTACTGTTCGGTTCAATCCAATACAATAAAGTTCCTTAGAGTCTGCATAGGACCGATTTACATAACCAAATGTGCATAACTGTAGCTTTAAAATATATGCATGACTTCCAAAGAGGGAGATACAGCAATACGAAAAGCCTCCAAATTAAATAAGTCAAACAACTTCTGACTACTAAAGTGCATCAGCTAATTCTAAATAAAACCCTTATTATAGATTTCTATATCAATACAGCATATATATCCTATGACATACGCACAAAGGACCGCTCTAACAGAGTTTATGCTGCTTATGATATGAACATCATAAAGAAGAATAAGGTTTCTGGGATAAAAAGTTGATTTGCTTCCCCTTGAGAAAAAAGAGAGACCTTGTATTTGACCCAGTTATAGCTTGATATTGGCCAACACGAGGAGATTAAAAAAAAAAAAACAAAGACATAAAGAAAGAAAAAGGAAAACCTCTCCATTCTAAAAATGTATTTACAGACCACTAGTTAACGTATGCAAACATATAGAAAAGACTCGCATAACTCTTTGCACGTTCTTAAAGGGAAACTCCAAAATTACACTGTATGCTTCAAAACACATCAGCTTAATCAAAAAGATCTTTTTTGCAACATATGGCAGCATGAAAATTTTTATAAATGGAGTAAAAAGCACTTTCATAAGCTTTACTTCACTTAAGAGGAATGCTGGGAAGAAAGGCAACAGCATTCTTCCTGCATATGTTTTTCTTGTTCTGAACAATGTGGGAAAACCTCATTTTACTTTAATCTAACAGTTCATTTTATGGAAGCAGCAACATTCTGCCCATTTATTAGCATAGAGGGTTTGGGGTTGCGGGTTGCTTTTTTTCTTTCCTTCCTTTTATAAAGTCTAATTTTAAGATGCACACTTCCAAAAAACATTATGGTGTCAATTGCACTACCCTTCAGCAATCCTGTAATAACTTTATTCAACCATTTCTAATTATAATTATATTTTCAATTCCTTTTAGCTATAGAAACTCTTTATCAATCAGAGCACAAGACAGAAAATTACTTTATTACAGCTACAGCTCGTTAGTCTGAGTGCTCTTAATGAAGCAGCCTCATAATCAGATGAAAATCATGCTGAAGAAAACTTGCATCATTAGTCTGGGCCTTAATTACCAAGAAATATAGTCACTAACAATGATACTCCATTTCATGATACGGTGCATGCACCTTCTACAGTACTTGCAATTAATAATTCCGCAGACTGCTACAGAATCTTTCTATTTATTCATAACAATGGAGGGGAAAAAATTCTAAATTTAATTGAGCGGCTCCGAATGCACTCTCTCACTCTCTCCTGCTCAGATTAAAATGTCAAAAGGCTAATATTCTATCTTACAATAATTCATCATTTTAATTACATATTTTATGTATGTGAAATGTCCTTTTTTTTTTTTCCCCTCTCTTCTCGATCATTTAGGGCAACATTTTGGGGGGGGGTACGTGCGAATGGGAAAAATCTCTCCATGTATGTAGGTGGCCCATGCCACACAGAGCAGCAATGAACAGAAGAAAAAAGCGTTTATTTTCATTGTCAGTGAACGAGGTCCGTGTTGGATAAGCTTCAGACATAAGCGTGAGACATTCATTTAAATTAATGATGGCCTTCATCCAATACGTTTATGGCTAAGGATGGAAAGATCCTTGAGTGAGGAATACGTTGATCCCTAAAATCCTTTACGAATATGATCTATCATAGGTTTACTAACTTCTATACACAAGCCTCTCCTAATCCACTACGTTTTCTGTATGCTTTCACACCGAATATGTTCCTCTTAACTCCCCAGTAAGCTTCCTGCACATGAAAGCATCAGGAAATGCAGTTAGTGAGAGTCCCCTTCGGCCAGCTAATGAACCCACTAAAAGATCAGATCGCAATCCCGCACACCAAACACCTGGAGTATATTTCACTCTAATTTGCAGCACGGAAAATGATTCCACAGACATCGGTGGGAACGTTCGCAACTCGCAGTGGTGCCCCCTGAGATCTGTACCTGCTCCAAGCTTTCTCCCTGCTGCGCCTCGTCGGCACTGAACCGCGACGGGCTCCCAAGGGCGATAACGAACACGGCTTTCCAGCGGATTAACCAACGCAGCGAGGGGGTACGGCTGCTCCGCCAGCTGCAAAGCTGCACATCGTAAACTGCGGGTTCCACTCGACATCAAAATAGTTGGACATCGAAATGTTTGACATCGTGATTTTTGCAAACTGCCCGGTCCTCGGCTGCTCAGCTGCTATCTGAGTAAGTCACATTACAGCAGAAAGATATCACTCTGGAGTTAAGTTACTGAGCCGGTGATTAATCTCAAGGGCATAAGCTAAATAACTCCCTTGTACCATTGAATTTTCTAGTGCTCACACCGTGCTGTGCTTTCATGCAAGCATTTCAAACAATAACTAGCCATTAGACAGGCTAGATGAACTTGCTGTAAGGATATTCAGCGCACGCTGCTTTCCGGCACTGCGCTCCGCAAGGCATCCCCACTGTTGCCTCTGCTAAGCAATCTGCTGCATCTTCCCATCACCTCTGGCAAACCATTTTCACCTTTTAAAGCCCTTTACCTCCCCTCCTGAAACAGAAAGTAAGAAGCTCCCTTCTCTGTTTTTGCTGCTTCCCATATGCGGCACAGTTGAGGGCTACTCAGCAAGAGAAGGAGAAATGAAAATCAGCCTTAAGTCCTATAAAACAAATCTGTAAGTAGCTGGAATAAATAACTAAAATAAATAAAAAGGCTTTCTGCCCAGTCTCTCTAGCCACTCTTATTTTCCTTCCCTCCTGCCACGCCTCAGTATTTCTTTTAGGAGAACTTCTTTTACGTAGTTGCTTCAAGAATTTGCATCTGGCAGCAGCAGCCGACAGAGACAGGAGACTGACAAGATGGACTGTTGTGGCAATCCCTGTGTTCCTACTACATTCCTAAGCTGTGCTTTTTGGCATGGGATATGGCGAAAAAAGAGCATATTTAGAAACGTGACAACTGGAAAAAATATTCTTAAACCTTACAGTGCCTTCTAAAGTTGCAGAATAAAATTAATTTATAGTATGACTATAAGCTGGCCAAAAACCCACGGGCTCGCAGTAAACCAAATGGGGTAAAAACCTGGCTTTGAAAGGGATTCTGAGGTTTTGGCTCTGTCCGACAAGTACGCTTATAAACTTATTGTATAACTTACTGGCAGGAGAGCAGCATCAGACTGACCTCCACTTGCATCACAGAAATTACACATTCATTGTCTTCGGTGGGGGAAAATGTTCTTATGGTCCCGTATTAATATCCTTTGTGGGTTGGGTCATGAATCAGCATTGGCAGCCGCCTCGGAGGCCGTCTGCCTGCCAGCCTTCCCAGCTGGAAAACTGGTAACGCCGGAGAGATGTATACGTAAGGGAAGCCATGGTTTCCCAATTCCGAATTGATTCCTACATGAAGCCGCTCGGGTTTAAAAAGCGCCCCAACGTGCCAAAAAAAAAAAATAAAAAAAATCCTGGTCCAACAAATATATATATCTATATATAAAATCGTGAGTGCTTACTGCGCCTTCTCGCATTTAAGAACAGCCAGGATGGGTTTTACCCGCCCGTGGCCCACCCAGCCACGAAGCCGGCGAGCTCCACACAGAGGGTGCAGCTTCCACGGGGGGAAGACGGTTGGGCCTGGCTGAAATTTGGCTTTATTAATTACAATAATCGCACAGGGCGAGGAGCCGGGGGTGGTGTCGGTGTCCCTGGCTGCGGGCCCGAGGCCGAGGGGAAATCTGACAAGATGATAAAGCGTAAGTGAATTTTTAGAAAGAAAAAACTGCGGTACAGAGGAGAAAAGCTGAATG
>JAOXNO010000024.1:17416676-17428292 GCA_028565335.1 Limnodromus scolopaceus | reverse complement strand
TGGACCCAGTGCTCCAGATGGGGCCTCACCAGGGCAGAGCAGAGGGGCAGGATGACCTCCCTCCACCTGCTGGTCACTCTCTTCTTGATGCACCCCAGGATGCCATTGGCCTTCTTGGCCACAAGGGCACATCATTGTTGGCTTACGGTCATCCTGTTGTCCACCAGGACTCCCAGTTATTTTTCCCCAGAGCCACTCTCCAGCAGGTCAGCCCCAACCTGTACTGGTGCAGGGGGTTATTTCTCCCCAGGTGCAGCACCCTACACTTGCCCTTGTTGAACTTCAATCAGGCTGAGTTCTTATTTCTGAAGGTGAAACAGAAACAACAGTGTCCTTCTCTCAGCAGACCAGGACCCTTCTCTGTACCCAAGCATCCCAGTATCTGTTGCATAAGCACAACAGGTTCCGCTGCCACCTTGGGCTGTATAACTCCTAGTGGTACCTCCAAAAACTCTACAGCAAAGCAGCAAAGCAACTGCTCCAAAAGAAAAACTGAGACTTTACCATCTGTTCCTGTGGGAGCCTTTCATTCTTTGACCATCCTACCTATAGAATCATAGAATCATAGAATCATCTAGGTTTGAAGGGATCTTAAGTATCATCTAGTCCAACCACCAACCTAACTATGACAAAAAAATAAATAAGAAATAGGAAATAAAAATTACTAAACCATATTCCTGAGGACCACATCTACCCGTCTTTTGAACGCCTCCAGGGATGGTGCCTCAACCACTTCCCTGGGCAGCCTATTCCAATGCTTGGTAACCCTTTCGGTGAAGAAATGTTTCCTAAAAGATGAAAGGACCAACATTAATCGATTAAATTCACCCTTCCATGGACAGGAAATCCTAATACAAGGCAGCTGCCCAGGAGGGACGAAGGCTAGTTAGGGGCTGCAATTATTCTGGAGATCAGCATTTATTCCCCACCCAGTCACTCGATCTCTCTGTGACCTGGGTCTATGTCTGTTAGCGTTGGGTCCACATCACTATATTCTTCCCCCATGCCTCATTTGAGATTGCTGGGGAGCGCGGGGATCAGCATGTTCTTCATGACAGCACAACCCAGCATAAATTCTTACCAGTTTGCAGCAAGAACCTTCTTCCAGAGCTGGCTGGGCCGTCTGGGGACATTCTTATCACCCACTGTGGGTCACACCCTTGTCTGAGGTGAGTGCCACCTGTATACACCCACTGGCAAAAAGACTCATCATGAAAGTGTCACCTTGCCTGAAAGTGGCCCCCTCAACTCGCTTTCAGAGAAGTCTGATTTATTTTCAGCCATCATTTGCTAACCCGATAATCAATAAACCAGTCATTGGTTAACACTCCAGGTTTAAACCAACCCATCTGGCTTTACCTTTAACGGATTAGGGACAATGCATACGATCCCTTTCGCAGGCAGAGTTGTAACACTGGAAAAAAAACACATCTGGATTGTTTTCAGCTTTGCTGACACGACAGCAGCAGTATTGGAATGAGCAACATTCTCACTCCAAGGGCTGGGGTTGGACTCTTTGCCATAAACATGCATTTTTACCTACAAATGGGTTTCCAAGCCTTGACACCTGAAGCAGATGTGCCTCTGTCACCTGAGAACTGAAAAGAAGCGAAGCCACATCCAGAGCAGACCTGTTTGGAGGAACACCTACAGAACCACCTGAAAGCAACGTAAGACTTTAGGATGGATTTTACACCTTTTTCTTTATATTTCCTACTTATGATAAGAGCCTACAAAAAGGAAGACGCCCTTGTGAATAAGTCTGAAGACATTTTTCGCCTGCCTTTTTTGAGTATCCAACACATGGATAATCATAACTCTTTTTCCAAAGCCTTTTTTTTTTTTTTTTTTGCCCTCAGTGGAGTCTTCTCTCTCTACCTCCTCACACTTTTACACACACGAGACAATACCAGCTGTATTGCCAGCTCTGCTGCCAGGGCTGTGTGCGAGCCACTTGATGGAGCTCTGCAAACTCCCAGTGAAGGCTTTGGATCTGTGTCCGTCGGCCGTAAGCAAACACATTTCTTCTGGATTCCTCCGTGCTCACAAAGGCCTTTTGCCACTCACTTCTCCGTAGGAGTTGACCAAACTGGCTTTCATGCATATGCTGCAGCAAATATATACCTAGTCTTATATATCTATCTATATATAGTCATTCCAAGGAAAAATAAATTAGTAGCTATCACAGTTCTTTCTGTCCTTTTTTTCTGGTAAAACCAGATACATTTAGAACACAGAATAAGCAGAGAAAATGAGTGGAAACCTCTTTAAAATATTAACCCTCCTACCATGGTGATGAAGTTTCTCTGTCTTTCTCCTCGCTTCGCTCTGATCTCTAAACAGCACACCCCATTGCCACCAACAGACTGGGCAGCAACACACCTTCCACATCACCTGGTGCCAGCTGATGGTGCAGAATAAAAGACGTAAAAAACACCCAGTATGTTGAATGACACTGAGAGTTGTTGGGAGAATTGCTGCAAATGATTGTCTTGAGATTCAGAGAGGAAAAAAGCCCGCAACCACAAGTAACAGGTAAGGATTTCTATTTCTGCACCTCCAGTAGAGCAATTTGTAGCTGACAGGATCTGACAAGCATCCCACCAGAAAAAAAATTACTCCTCCAGATGAACTTCTAACCCATGGGATCAACAAGGCAGAGGATAGGGAGAAGAGGGGGGGACAGGACAGGGGGAGAGAAAGAAGTTCCCTGCGCATTGAAGTGCAGTCAGATGCAATAAATATCATCAGCAGCTGTGCATTGACAAACCATCCTGCCAAGGCCTGCAGCTAAAAGAGAACAGGGACTAAAGTATGTTCTTAATTCAGCATATTCTTAATTTCTGCAAGAGCACTGTGGACTGTCCTGTTCCATTGCTCATGTAGCCTGGGCATACAGCAGTACTACCAGATCCTTCCATGGGCGCAAACTGAGATCTGATCCAAAACTGAGACCCTGATCTCCCACTAACAGGAGGAAAAAAAAAAATCTTTTCAAATGAAGAAGATCACAACCCAGTTCCGGACAGGTAACTTTCCAGAATTTCCCCAAGACCTTTTTCTTCCGTGTCTGCTCTTGTGTGGGAACCAAAGCTTAGGAAGGTGAGGTCCTCATAGCCAAGGGCTAGGAAAATGGTCATTCAATAGGAAGGCAAAACAAGAAGACAATTGGGAAACTGTGGCAGACACACCCCCAAGAGCCCTGTGGCTGAGATGATCTGTATCATCTCATATAAGGATCACAAAAATATCCCTAACGTTACAAAACTATGCATAATGCCAAAGGAACTGCTTGTACCGTCTTGGACTGCAGCAGAGAAGCATCTCCCTGAGCACTCCTGTGGTAAATTCAGATTGACTTTCCTCAATCCAGACTCTGCACTAAATAGGAGCTACCAAAACATCTCAAGTGCATGGAACACAACTAACCTCTCTGAGATGTCTGGTCTTCTCACAACCTTTTTTGCCATGACCTAAGCGAAAGGCAAACAAGGCCGGTCTCAGCTTAAGAGGTGGAACTCAGTACCTAAGCAAACTGTTCAGCAAACTTCATTGCAAATTAAAAGGCCCAGGAGCCCAGATTTTCAGGTATAAAATGGACTCAATGGGTTGTGCCACTGTCTGGAAAAGAAGATGGTGTATCAGCCTGGAAAGTGATAGCTTCTATTTAGCTGGCTTTAGGGGTCTGCAAGGCAGAAGGGAGGCAGGACCCTGTTCCCCCATTGCACGGGAGGAAAAAGTTTTCCATATTCAGTTCAGGAGCCAATTTTTAGCTGTAGAGCATTTGTGGGATGTGCTTTCCCTGAGGTCACACAGAGATAAGAAGCCAAGGATCAAGCACAGGAGAAACAGAAACTGATCTTCTCGGAAAATCCCATTATTCTAAGAGCATTGCTGTTAGAAGAGGCTTCAGACAAAGAGCTGACCTTTTGGATAGCCCACATCAGTGCTCAGGCTCAATGAACCATTTAGTCACTACTACTACTCACTCGGTCCCTATTAAACCTCACTGCATCCAATCCAACAACCAACCACTACAACATTACATAGCACAGTCGAAGTCAAACACCCTCAAGCTGCCTCGGAGAGGGACAACAGCAAAGAAAAAGATGTTTATTAATTCCAGTTTCCTAAGGTACCCATCTTTCTCCTGTGCCCACCCTCTCCGGCTGCATATGACACATGAGCTCTGTCTTCTGGGACAGAAGCTACGGAAAAGGACTCCTGGTATTGTCTTCTTCAGATGCTTGGTGGGAAAATAATCCAGAGAATCCCAGGAGAGATGGAAGGAGATAAATGAGCATAAGCAAAATAGCAGGTAAAGAGTGGGAAGAAAACGTGAGAAAAATTTTTCTGTCCTTCAGTTACAAGGAAGAAAAAACCCAATTTAAATGCTCCTCTATGGCTACATTTATGTAGATACCTTCAAGGCAGATAGGGAAATATCAACAAAAAGGTGACTCGGAGGTGCGCTACCTCTTTTTAAATGGTTCCTCAAGAGACAGTGGCTGTGTAAGAGAGGAGTTGGCTCAGCTGCTGACAGTAGAAACCTTAATGGTTTTGCAACACAGTAAAACACACACAGACCTGAAAGTAAGCTGGAAGACAGAAACCAAATTTCGGGTCAGAAAATAAAAGGGCCTCTGTACCTGACAGGAAGAAGGGAGCATTAAGCTCAGCCAGAAGTTTGGGAATGCCACGGGAGAGCCCACGCTAGAAACAGGCTGTTTTGCTGCTGAAATTCTCCCAGTTGTGAGTCTACCTGCCGACTCTGCAAACACATTAATAAAAGCAGACCGAGACAATTTAATAAGCTCACTCCTACTGCCAATTCCTTTTCCTCCTTTAAAAGAAATAACCCATCCCTCTGGTTCCAGTCTGCTAACCATCTGGCATAAAGCCCAAGTGGCGCTTGGCTCTCCAGCCCTGAAAGGCAAGAGGTGAAATCCAGTCCTCATTTAATACCAACAGTGTAAAGCCAATTTAAAAGTCTTTAAAAATCTATCTTTGATCGAAAGGAAGATGTTGTTTAATTGAAAAGTCTCCTTTTCTGGAACAGCTGGATTTTCCTCAAGCTGCAGCCACTTCAAAAGGATTCCCAGTAATGTCAGAGCTTCTTAGCTTTAAACTGTCAGCATCGGAAGGGCTGCTACAGGCTTTCGTCTCCTGCAGGTTCCTAAAGACCTCTAGTGTATAAAGATCCATTTTAAATAATATAAGTGCTTTAAAAATACAGAAGGGAAGGAAAAGGCTAAGAAAAAAAAAATTCTTCCAAATATAAAGTTCTCATAGTTTCTGCTGAGAACTGACTTCTGCAGCAGTTGGGTATTTTTTCAATAGTAATCTTTTTGCTTCTCGTCCCTTAATTTGCACACTGTGTAAACAGCAATGAGGTACACACAAAAATGTGCTGTACACACACAAAAACATGTTTTGGAATTGCTGCTTTACTTCAAATGCATTGCATTTAAATGCAGACGGAAAATGCACTTAGGCAGGCATTATTATTCAATAAAATGTGCCCCGTCATGTCTTGTCACGCTTGACTAAAACTTTGGAACTCTGGCATAGCTGGCATAAAAATAGGGATGTGCCAGCATCTGGACGGAGACATACCATTCTCCTCCAGGGAGAGAAGAGAGCAGCTGAACAAAACTGATGGCATACCCAAACTCCACTGAGCCCTCAAAATAAGATAGACTGGCTTTTTTAAAATTTCAGAACTGCCCTCTGCACCTTAGCTTTCGCGACCCATGTGAGCATTTGCCATTTTTGTATATATAGCTTTAAATTCCTAGCACACACTGTCTTTATAGATCAGCCCAAACCATCGGCAATTGGCTTTACAAACAATCCCTCCGCACAGGCAATACTGAGGTCTGTTCAAAATTAAAGCAGATGAACAGCGACTCACCTGTATTCTTAAATCACAGAACGCTATGGGGTTGGAAGGGACCTCTGGAGATCATCCAGTCCAACCCCCCTGCCAAAGCAGGTCCACCCAGAGCAGGTGTCCAGGCGGGTTTGGAATGTCTCCAGAGAAGGAGACTCCATCGGGCTGCTCAGGTTTAAGGACCTGGATTCTACTACATCTCCATGCCTTGCTCTTCCTGCGCATGGGGTCTAAGAGACATTCCGTTCAGCAGCTCATGTAAGCTACGGGACTTTCCCTCCCTGGACTTATCTCCTTAGGGTGAGGTCCTCGGTGAACCTCACCCTTGTGTTTCTTTGTGCTTCAATTCCTCCCTTGCACGATGAGCACCATAGGACTTCAAAGGGTATTTGTGAGGGCAAACAGGGCTGTTCAGAGACAGGGGGAATAAAAGTCATAAAGTGGGACACTGCGAAACATGTGACAGGAAAGTCTTCTAAAACATATGCACATATTTAATAACTGATTTTTGGGTTCCCCATGCACGAGGACCCGCATGAAATCTTCTGTCTTGTCACACTGTGTTAGTCACAGTTCTACCAGTATATTCCCTTTACAGTGACGGGGGTGGCTGGTTTTCTGAATCCTCATGTTTGCTCTCAGTAAATTTGGGAGTGAGGGACAAGGGGTTAGATTAGGAGAATTAGAAGCTTATTCCGTTACCAATTACTTATATCGCTATGCCACCCCTGGTGTAATTCTATTAAGTTTTTGGAGTTGCAACAGGGACAAATTTGGCTCAATGTGCTTAAATATTTTTTTGTATTTGATACTCGTGGCCGCATTTATATCTAAAGCAATATGTCTCTTATTACAAACATAAGTCTTTGTTATGGCATAAGCCCTGAATGCATAGGACATTTAGCCCATAAAAATAACCAAGGGCTGATCCAGTCTCCATTGAAATCATCTACAAAACTCCCATAATTTCTAAAGGGAACAGAATCAGGCCCCAGCTTTTCTGCCCTTAGAGGGGAGAGTTGCATTAAGAGTTAGTGGTAATATCCCCATATCGATGAGTCACTCGCTTTGCAGTACATAACATTTTATGAAGTAGAGAATCACTTTCCCTAAGCAATTACAATTTTGAGACAGGATCTCAGACACCGGCAAGTTCCTTTGTTTCACAGCCCACTCTCGTGTGGGGCCGCAGCCATTCGTAACCTGCCTCCCTGGTTATATGCTAGGGGAAATAATTGGTAAAACGTGCTATCTGTGATAAGAAGACATCCCAGCTGGATATTAAAGTGTGGGTTAAGATTTCAATGAGGGAGGGTTTCACTAAGAACAAGAAGGTCCACCTCTGAAGCGCATTAGCCCTACTGCAAGGAGTCCCCTTTAACCCCAGCCCAGTATTGAGTGTGAAGAACACAAGCTCATCACACACGCAATAACACGAGCAAGCGCCGCTGCTACAGAAATCTTTGAAACCCTCAGCGCTGACAGAAATGTAGACGTTCCTTCCACCACGTTTTGGGGAAATATTGCAGACCACTAGTGAAAACCCTGACATCTCTCCAGCCAGAGTGCTAAGAGCTAACGTGAGCTCTGCCCATGGGAACAATGGGCTGCGCTAAGACCATTGCAACAACTGAGATTTACTGCTCCACCAGAGGGAAAAGTACGTATTGGTATCAATTGTTCGGCTTTGGTCAGTGAAATAGGAAGATTTAATAATTTGAGATGAAGCCTCCAAACCACACCTCTGTATTAAGAAAGAGAAAAGACGTCTAAATGGATAGGGCATCAAATGGCATTCGATAGATTGGGCCGGGGGGTGGCTTTTTAACTCGGAAACATCATCTCTTAGGGAGAGCACTCTTACCTTGGCCACTTGCTCTCTCTAGTGGCCAGTATGGAGAACAACCTAAGCCTTCAACAGCACGCACAAGGTTTCCAATGTTACCGAAAAAGAAACTCTAGGAAAAGAAAGACAAACTACAAGCTATAAACGGAGATCATTAAACACTTGATCTGCCACTCAAAGCTTTGTCATCTCGCCACCACGCTGAGGCGAACGTTGGAAACAGGACTGAAATATCTGATTTCCCTCTAGCAAACCTCTTTGAGCTGCTAACTGAACTCCCCGCTTCCCTTCCCGACACGGTTGAAGCATCCCTGAGGCACGCTGCTAGTGCAAGGAGTGACTTCAGATGGGGGAGAGGGATGACACAAACAGTGAAGATCCCAGTTCTGGTTAGCCCTAACGTGGCATGTTATAATCTGGAATAGAATCTGCTCAAAGTCCAAGTGCAGCAAAAATGATGCTCCTAGAAATAAAATTGCTATGCTTTTTTCGCTCTGCAAAAATATCCAATTTTCTTTTTTTTCTTTACGAAAGGTAAGTGCAATTATTATAACCCAACACAGTTCTTATCAGCCAGGCTTTCTGAACCAAAGCATCTGCTTCCTCTTCCACTATAGCTCCTGCTCTTACAAACTTCAGATTGCCCGGCAGCACAGTGAACCCTCTCCTAACATTTCCCAAGGAAGGGCTGTGGACCTTCCAATTATGTTCTACTAGAACTGGAGAAGAAGACTTGTAAAATGTAAGGAAGAAATAAAAGTTAGAGATGAGAGCCTAAGACAAGTGGAAAATAGATGTAAATTAAACGACGACTTACTGCATAAAGGCAATGGAAAAGACAGTGCCAAGGCTTTGGTTTTAAATAGAATACTTTCATTCCATATCATTTTTTTTTAATCCAGAGATTGAAGTTACAAGGCACTACCTCAGTCTATTGTTTAATGACATTTATAACTCTATAATAGTATTTTGCAAAAATTACGGCTCAGGCTTAACATTTCTGATTATGGAATAGACAATACAGTGATGTCATGAATGCAAAGTTAGTAAATTATAATCTGTCATTTGGTTTTAAATAAGTGTGTTTCTTCAGACAATAGGCATGATGAATATAAGCGCAAATGAACCATGAATCTCTTCAATTATTCTTATTTAGATTCATTTTCCTATGAATTTTCATTTAATTCCAACCACAATCTCTTTACCATAAATCAAAGGCAGCCCTGTCTCGCAGCAGCGTACCTACTTAATATAATGAAGAAACACCTACAGTCATTAAAAATAGCATTTCCGTGATCCAGGGTTCTTTTATATCAGTACAGCCTCGTGTTTGAGGCTTTGAGTTTGCAATATTGTCCCTTCTCCTCTAGTATCTGATTCCTACTGTCAACCACAGCAGTTACATGGAAACTAGGTTTAAAAGCCCTTTACCTTCACCACTAAACCCAGGTAACCTGTGGTGAATAACGATACGATTCTCCCAGTGCCAGAACCTCAGCCCATCTACCCGTCACCATTCACCTCTTGCCCTGACAGCGTGGAAATGAGCTGGTATTATCAAAATAGCCCATGTTGACTCACTTGGACTCAAGCCCAAGGTCTGAGAGATTCCAGATCCAGCTTTTCAGTTCAGGCAGATCCTCAGGGGGACAATGTGGGCCCTAATTGCATCAGTACTAATAAAGATGCTTAGCTTTAGCTGTCCCTCTCAGGTCCGCAGCCCCCCTTGAACACGGCAAGCAGCTGGGCCAAAGTTTCCCAGCCCGAATCCTCGTGCTCCCTCTGGCTCTTGCTGTCTTTTGAGTTGCAAACCGCACATCTGCAACAGCGTTCCCATGCTGCTCGTGACACCCTGAAACCCTCCTTCTGGATGTTGTGGCCTCAGCTGAGGTCATGACCCCCTTGTGAGAGCAAGTAAACGCATCCTAACTCTCCGAGAGGCTCCAAAAGACTCCCGTCGTACCCTCTGTTGGGACCCCTGATTTAAAGCCCCACACAAAGCCCCAGGGTCGCAGGGTACAAAAACTGTGCCACAGTTCCTTTTGTGTGCCTTCTCCCTCACCTGTTTGCCTCCTAGAAGCCTATCAGGGTTTAATCTTCTGTTTTCCTAACCTCTGTGGCGTGCAGTTGATCAACTTCAGCCCGCTTCCCAAAGGTGATCCCGGTCACCCGCGGAGCCTCCCGCTCCTCTCTCCCGACACTCTCCTATTGTAAGCCAGCAAGAATAGGCAGAAGGCAAGGAGATAATCAGGCAGCCGATGTGGGCTGAATACAAGTCTCGTTATCTCTTTATGCATTCTCTCCTCAAATTGTATGACCTGCATTTCAGGCACCCTTGGGCTTGGGATTTACATTTTTAATATTGGGGGCTTGTGACGCCGTCCTCTTGTTGGTTAATTGGTATCAGAGAGCAAGTGTTTTCCCTTCCACTGAAATAAATCTTCCCTAAAGCTGCAATTGCTCATTCTTTTGTTCCATCCTCATTTGAAATGGGTTCTGCAAAGCCTCCACACCATGCTAAATAATCTTCAACTCTCACTTTTTAAAATCTGTTGGTTTATGCCTTAATGGCTTTGATGGGCTTTGCTATTCAGTCTTGTTACTTAAACCACTTTCCTCATATTCCTAAACTCTGTGTTTTCATTCATCCTTACCACAGTGGACTCTTTGAAGCTGAAAGGATTTATTTATTATCCAGAATACTTTTCCCCCTCTGATTTTGGAAACATACCTTTTTAAAAGACAATGTGACACAGTTCAGGGTATTTTCTTGGTCTAGAATAGTGAGCCTAAAACAAACGCATTTTGTGTTCCAATTTGCTGAAAAGAATCCATCTGCACCTTGCAAGGGATCATTTTTCCAGTGGATCTGTGTCAGCTCCAAACAATAGACATGTTGCACTCGTCATCAGTTTAATGCGATCTGAAATAACATTCTGTTTGAATTCAGTTGTTAGCAGCGTTAATAAAAGCTAATCAGCAGCAACGGCGAATTTCTGGAAGATTACTGCATATGAGCCGTAATTCTCCGTCTTCAATATGCATCGCAATTTTAAATGAAACAAATTTGGACACACATAGGAGATGTCAGACCGGGTAACGCTGTGTAAACAGACTGAAGTATCACAGAGGAGGATCAGGAACAAATAAAATCGCCTGTGTGACTTTGTTCTTAAATCAATGTTGACACTTTTGCTGCTCCTGCAACGATAATGTAACTTTCAGCTCTTTCTTGACGTGCTGTCCTTATTGTGCAACCACGGAAATACTGAAAAGTGTGACCATCATTTTGTCAGTCATTTATTTTAATATTGTTCCCCAAATATTTGAAAATACCTAAAAAACAAGGGCAGAATTTCCGAAGCTCCTCTGTCAGCCGGAGGCAGTCGGCCCTCCTTCCAACCCATACGCAGCTTCTTCGAAAACTGGAAAGATGTCCACGGATTTGAAACATTGCCAGTTGCTTCCAGGCCACTCAGCTGATGTGCCCAGATTCCTCCATTCTCCGGGGGGGAGGGTTAAAGATGCAACCAGAACTGGGATCCAAAGTTGTTTTGTTTTCTCTTATATTTTTACACTGATTCCAGAAAGAGATGGTGTCACCAAAACACGTCAGGCCAAAAGAGTTTTTCGAATGACTGAAGCTGTGATTTAGCCCCAAAAGACACAGACCTTGAGCCAGCCTGAAGCCGGAGATTTCACTTCATCTGGCTTCTATGGGAAAAGAACTGAACCAACACCAAGCCCCAAATTTCTGGGCTGATACGGAATAGCACTTGCCTAATTAGAGCCATAGAACAGTTTGGGTTGGAAGGGATCTTAAAGATCATTGAGTTCCAACCCCCTGCCCTGGGCAGGGACACCTCCCACCAGACCA
>JAOXNO010000024.1:17354480-17368071 GCA_028565335.1 Limnodromus scolopaceus | reverse complement strand
TGCCACCCGATCCCAGCCACCAACAAAGCTCTGCTCCTTGGGGGCAAACTGAACCCTCAGGTGCCTTGTTTTAACTCAGTCTTAGCTTCTGCATGAGAATAGAGCTGGTGTCATCCAGGCCATCTGAGGCATGAATTTCAGGAGTATCTTAAAACGCTCAAGGCGGACACGGTCTTTGCTCGAGGGCATGGAGCTGGCAGGGCAGAGGGGAATCTGTCCATATTTAATCTTCTTTCTGACTCTGTCATGCTTACGGCGTGGCTTTGGCAACTCGATTTGCTCCCGTGGCTCAGTCCCCAGCTCCAGAGCAGAAACAAGCTTTATCAGTGCAGCAAGATCTGTGTCTGCTCCTGGGTGCGCTCTCCTCACAGAATCACAGCATGATATGGGGTTGGAAGGGACCTCTGGAGATCATCTAGTCCAACCCTCTGCCAGAGCAGGGTCACCCAGAGCAGGTTGCACAGGAACATCTCCAGATGCATTCTGAATGTCTCCAGAGAAGGAGCCTCCACCACCTCCCTGGGCAGCCTCTTCCAGGGCTCTGCCACTCTCACAGGAAAGATGTTCCTCCTCAGGTTTAGGTGGAACTTCTTATACTCAAGTTTGTGCCCATTTCCTCTTCTTGTGTCCCTGGGCACCACTGAAAAAAGACCAGCCCCATCCTCTTGACACCGTCCCTTGAAGTATTTATAAGCATTGATCAGATCCCCCCTCAGCCTGCTTTTCTCCAGACTAAAGAGACCCAAGTCCCTCAGCCTCTCCTTGTAAGGGAGATGCTCCAGGCCCCTCATCATCTTTGTAGCCCTCTGCTGTACCTTCTCCAGCAGTTCCCTGTTCTTCTTGAACTGGGGAGCCCAGAACTGGACACAGTACTCCAGATGGGGCCTCACCAGGGCAGAGCAGAGGGGGAGGATGACCTCCCTCCACCTGCTGGTCACACTCTTCCTGATGCACCCCAGGATGCCATTGGCCTTCTTCACTACAAGGGCACATTGCTGGCTCATGGTCTTCTTATTGTCCACCAGGACTCCCAGGTCTTTCTCCTCAGAGCTGCTCTCCAGCAGATCAGCCCCCAGCCTATACTGGTGCAGGGGGTTTCTCCCCAGGTGCAGCGCCCTACGCACATCCTGAAAACAGCACATTAACCACTGCACTGTTACACAGTGAAAAGTCTTTCTCTTTATTTCAGCATCTACACAATGCCGTAAGGTTCTAGTGGTCTAAACCTGCCTAATGCTTGTTTCTCTTTTGGGATGTTACTCGGCCTTCAAGAGCAGCCAAGCTTTGAGAAAAACAGTTTCTTTCCTCCTCCCCTTTCCCCTTTTCACTTTTCTTTTTGGTTTTTCTTTTTTGCATCTTCCTCTGCGGGTTCCGGTGGTTCCTTACAGCCCCACACCAGACAGCTGTGCTCACTGTACCTGCGTGTGTGTGTGTGTGTGTCTGACTCTTCCCCCCCCCAGGAGATCTGTCTAAAAGATAAGCACAAGCTTGTGGAAATCCTGTGGCGCTGACCTTTGGGCAGGTCTCTGTAGCCGAGGTCCCAGTGACATTTTGTCCTTCTGGAGGTCCCGCTGACGGACACATCCACGCTTTTTGCACCCCCTGAAAATGGGAAGTAAAGATTTGGGTGCCCTTACCCTGTCTGCCCAAACACACGAGGCTCCACCACTGCTCTGTGGTTTTGCTGTGGCCGAGCTTACTTTCATTTTCAGATGGTGGAGGTGAACGTGGTGTCTGGGTTTCAGCCAGAGAATCCTAAAGACACTGCACACACAAGAACGATCCAGTTCTGGCCTCCCCAGCTCAAGAAGGACAGGGAAGTACTGGAGAGAGTCCAGCGGAGGCTACGAAGATGGTGAAGGGACTGGAGCATCTCTCTGATGAGGAAAGGCTGAGAGCCCTGGGGCTGTTCAGCCTGGAGAAGAGAAGACTGAGAGGGGACCTCATCAATGCTGAGCAACATCTAAAGGGTGGGTGTCAAGAGGAAGGTGTCAGGTTCTTCTCAGTGGTGCCCAGTGACAGGACAAGGGGCAATGGGCACAAGCTGGAACATGGGAATTTTCACCTGAACATGAGGAGGAACTTCATTCCTGTGAGGGTGGCAGAGCCCTGGAAGAGGCTGCCCAGAGAGGTGGTGGAGTCTCCATCTCTGGAGACATTCAAAACGTGTCTGGATGCATTCCTGTGCAACCTGCTCTGGGTTACCCTGCTCTGGCAGGGGGTTGGACTGGATGATCTCCAAAGGTCCCTTCCAACCCCTACAATTCAGTGATTCTGTGTGGGATCAACAGGGAATTTATCCTTCAAGATCTGAGAAATCAGGGGTATAAAGCAGGCACTGCAGTTATGAGCTGCTTAATTGAGTGATGACTCTGAAGGGAGAAAGAAGCAGTGAAGGGAGGAAGAGTTGGGGAGGGTGGTGAGATGGGTCAGGCATGTGTCTCCTGCATGGGAGAATCCTGTCTTCTCGGCATGGAATAAGGTCAGTTCATTGCGTATTAAGAAGGGTTTGTTGGGTGAAAACACATAGCCAGAAAAGAGAATCAGGACAAAACAGTAGACCAAAGATGCTTGTTAGGACACCAGTATGGGTGGAAGCCTTGGACAATCTGGTCGCCCTGAGTCCAAGATAAGCAGGGCGCAAAGCCCCTGCGGTTTGACAGAGGTTACAGAGGAGTTCAGGGACACCCAAGGGCTGTCCTGAACTTTGCCAGTTCCCCTCCAACCAACGGGGTATGCATGCATTTTTTTTCCTAGTTTAGAAAAGCAACAAATATTTCTCGGGCTTTTGTTTCAAAAATCACTACATTGTGACATTTTTCAGCAAAATATTTCAATTAGGGTCTTATTGTTCTTTTTTTTTGTTTTTGTTCTTTTTTTTTTTTTATTTTCACTAAGACGGATTTAGTAGCTGCTTCCACGGACTCAGCAAGAGAGTAAACCGGAATTTATAGGAAACTGGGAAGTCCCAAGAGGGCCTACCTGGGTACAGAGCAAAGGTTTCACACTTATTTGAGGACATGGAAGTAAAAAGAACAACAACATTTCCTTTGAGAGGAGCAGCTCTCGTATTCACGGCTTCCAGTTTAAAGAGAAATGTCTTCCCTCAGCAATTTCCCGTCATGGGCAACGCGGGAGATGTAGCGCAACTGGAAGAGGACAGGAAGGGGAATCCCTAGGACTCGATGACAACGTTTAAGTAATTCCAGAGACTCTCCTACAGGAAACAAGAGTCAAAAGAGGAAAAGGAAAAAGGTCAACAGCGCCGTCCAGTTCAAAACTCTCTGTAAGCCATTGTTTTGCAGATGAAAATGTCAAGGGAGGCAGTGTCTCCTGGGGGCGAATATTCCCGTGTTTCCTCTTCCTTTCCAGCTTGGCTAGCACGTTTCTGTTGAGCCCGGTAACCCCGCAGGCGGCTGGATAATATTTACTGCAATGTCTAGACACGGGAGAGCACTGCGCCTCCTAAATTAGCCCAGGATTCTCTCCAACCACGGTGCTCTAGGAAAGGGACTGCCAACCTCTGATAACTTGAACTGGGTTGCAAAACCTTTCCCCCCAACAGCGAGTCACGAATAAAGGCTGCCGTCGAACGGAGGCAGAAGAGGAAGCCTCACTCCAGCTGGGGTTTTGGGGTGTCCCTCAGTATACCCACAGGCTGATGGAGCTGACGGCTCTCTGAAGCTACCCGTTTGGCTCTCGGGAGCCATGAAGGTGGAGAACGAATGCGGCATCCATCCCATACGACCCTAGAAAGGAGGAGTCTGGTTCTGCAGGGATGCACACAGCCTGTGGCAAGGTTTCCATAGCTGCATACCTTCAGGGAGCTACGTTAAAGGCCAGCTGCTGGTCTCACCATGGTATATGTACACAAAATAAAGGCATCAGTGGTATTGCTCCTGGTCTATACCACCAGACTGGAGAGGAAAAAATTTCTCCAATAGCCTTACAGAAGAGAAGGCCACCTAGAGTAAACATAATTCTTCACACCAGGCGTGATCACCCCTTCTCAGCCTGCAAACCACTAAGCAAAATCTTCACACCACGGGGAGCCACCAAACCTTGACTTCCAAGCCTGAAAACCATGGGAAGGAGGAGCTGGGAGGCAGAAAGGAAGAGTCACCCCATCCCTGAGCTCCACAGCTCCCTGGGTTGTGCCGGGTGGCTGGCCAGAGGAGGTCCTGCGCAAGCTCCCACCCTCCAGGCAGTCGGCCACCCCCAGTTCAGTGCTGGGCTCAATTTTCGCAGTCGCACACGTCTTCCAACCAGTGGGAATTAGAGGCTTTACCATCCGACTTCCATGATTCAGAAGCTTGCAATTTTGCGGGATGTGGGTGCTTCCCTCGCGTGGGACATCTGAAAGGCCAAGCCTTGCTCATCTTCGAAATTACATATAGCGTTTGGGTATCTTTCATGTCGCAGCGCAATTTCCAGGATGAATGCATATGCTGCACCCCTTTATGGTAAGTGTGTTTTAATTTAGGCTTCTGTGATGTAAGACCCTAAAAAGTGCATTTAAAATTGAAAAGGCAGCTGGTCCTCAACACTAAAGGCACAAATATGATACCGCAAAACATTTTCTGCAGGGCGTGCCTCCTTCAAACACACCTTCATTAGAAAGATTAAAATTCAGAAGAGAGACAGCATGTGTCTTACAGTCATTATTAAAAAAAAAAAAAAAAAAGAAAAGCCAGGGGAAGCATTCTAACTAAGAATCTAAGTTTAATTCTTTATCCAAGTTACGTGCTGGCACAAGTGCAAAGGAAAGGGCTCTTGTTTAGGCAGCAAAAAAAGTATTTGTAGGTGAAAACACTTCTTTGGAGGGTGAAAAATGTGTTTCATCTGTAGAAAGCTACTTTCAAACTTGGAAATCAAGGCATAAAGAATTTTCCTAGGGTGGAAACGCACACTGGAGTGCTTTTACTCAGGCCACACCAGGCAAACGACTACAGCCACGCACAGTTTGATGGGGCAGCTTCACAGCAGCATTTCATTTTAATCCATGCTGATATAAACCGAGAAGAGAATAAGCGGTGTGGTATTTAGGCTGGAAGCATTTAACTTTACTCCAAAATTCTCCTAAGTTTGAAGCAATTCCAGTATGTCTCACAAACGTGTTAGAATTTATTTCTGTCCTTTCTGATAGTAAATTACAGGGCAACAGAGGGACTTCGGTGATTTAAATACCCCTTACAGCCAAGCAATTAGACACACGTAAATAAGCATGGGGAATTAAGCTCAAGTGGATGTTATTTTCCTGTCCTAGATGGCTCCCAAGTGCTCCTGAGTCTGAATTCTCCCCCTGACACCTGGGTATCTCCTCAGGCTGAGATTTCTTCTGCTGTAAGGGAAGGCCAACGCTCTTCTCCGTCCTTACAAACGACTGTGAAGGACACTAATGAGAATTAGCACGTAAGATGATTACATCATGACATGATTACACAGATGCACTAACTATATCAAAAGTCACAATATATCATTTATTACCTGGGTGATTATCTTTTTTTTCAAAATCTCATGTTCCTCAGTGATTATCTCCCCCTGATATTTGGAAAATGAGTATGAGAAAATTCTGTATAAGGTAGGGCCGTTGTTAAAAGGTCAAAGCCTTTTTGGAATAATTGTGTGCAGCAAAGTAAGTTACTGCAAGCTTCCACCGCTTTCTGGTACAGCAGATTCTATGGTCAAAAATTGAATCTGGCTGTGATTTTGGTGACACAAAGTCCTTTCCACTCATAGTATTCTTCAGAAAGCAGAAGGCAGCAGGCTTTGGGGCCCTTTCTCAAGGAGTGCTTTCCTCATCCTGTTACTCATGGAGGTAAAGTCCAGCTGCAGGGGGGACGGAGTTGACCCTGACTTGCTACAGCAACGTGAAAATCACCTCTGCTTTGCACCCTCCCAGGTTGTTAAAGCAAGACTGCTATCCATCTTTTTTTCAAGAAGACAAAGGCTTATCCTGGTTTGCCTGCAACCCCAAGAGAGAGGAGAAGGGCCAAAATTCAGACTCCCAGGCCTCTGATCAAGTCTTGTCAGAGAGCTTTCATGTTTGTTACCTCCTTAGAATCAGAAGCGTCAAAGACCCAAATCTCTTTTAGAGCTGAGCGGGAACCGATTTATAAGCAGCTTTTCAATGTCACAGTTATCCAGAGCATTTTATGCAGTAATAAATTAAATACTGGTAGCGTGGCGATGGCTTTGGTACGAGGAGCAGCAGTTATATGCAAGGTAATGCATATGGGCCATGCGGTTAGGGTGATTCTGTCACTCCTTAATGAGTATTGGACTACATTGTATAGGAGGAACAGATCTGGTGGGAGAGAAGAAGCAGAAAGGGAAAAATAAAGGAAGAGCCAAGACTCTGTGATAGGTCTGATCAAGACAAATGCAACGGCATTGAAAAAATATCACTCGTCACCAAAACATCTCCTTCATAAGCTCTCCAGCTCTCTGTTTAAAAAAAAGTGATAAAATACTTAAAATGCCAGACAGTGCTGCTGAGTTGGGGATGTATAAGAAGCTAAGGTGTCTGGATGCTGTTGAGAATCTTGTTCTTTGTTCCCCTAGAAATGTAGGGCAATCGAAAACCTTTTTGAAGCGAGGCCCATAACTTTGCAGAGATTCCCGCCCCCGTTAAACACGTGTGACCCTGAAGACATGCATGGTCATAGCATACATGTGTGTTTCTCCATGTCATCAGCAGGACCTCTCCGCTGTGTGAAATCAGGAGGCAGGAATTTGCCATAGGCCGCTGGAGGTATGTTATGGTTATTTAAAATAAAAGGTCTCTTCTGGATGGTCTGATCCTGCCGCCACTGCCTTCAGTGGAGCTGAATCAGGCAGTTATCATCAGTGCCACGTAACTCCTCCCGTAAAAACCACCCCTCCAGCCATACTTTGTGAAGCTGCAGTCAAACAATTATCCCGTGTTAGAAGTATGTGCAGAAGGGGATGAGATTCTCTTCCCAAACATAGCTTTCAGCACATCCATTTAAGTGTAAATGCTGGGGTTTGTAGGCTCCAAGAGAAACACAGAATCAAAGGCAAATGTTTACCTGCCATGGACCTAGGTTTCCTTCACGCTACTTACAACACAAGTCAAGTACTCCTGACTATGGAAACGAAGCCTATTTTCTAGAATGTCTGCCATTTGCTGTTTTCCAGCACTTGCTAAATAGTTCTTCTTTGCAGAATAAACCTTAAATTAAGCCCCCCTCCTCCCCACTTGCAATTTTAGCACAATGGTATTAACTGTAGAATGAACAAAAAATGCCCTTCAGCTGCCACTTCAGTGCCCCCCCATATCTTGGATTGGTTTCACTTCGACCTTTTAAGGTCAGAACACGGACCCAGCAAAAACCCCCCCTTTTTTTTTTTTTTTTCTTCTTTTTTTTTATTTTTTTTTTTTTTTTTTCTGAGAGACTGGAGAGGCTCCTATCTGAAACAAGGGAGTTTTGTGAGCAGGCTCCGAGCTCTGGGGAGGCAAGCTCGTGCTTTCAGCTTTGCAGGCAATGAAGCTCTCATAACCTGGGCTTGCAGTTCTGGGCTTTATTAATCCTGGCAGCAAAGGTTGCTGGAGATGCGGCTGGCGTTAAGCACGTGAAAGGCCTCGCACCCAGTTTCTGCAAATGGCAGCACCTGTTAATAACCACGCACAGAGCAGAGCTGTACGTCTGCATTCCCTTGTAGATAGAGCTGGAATACATACCAGAGTATATGTACAGTCCCAAAAGATCTGTGTGGGGTGACTAATCACCTTTCCCCTTAGAAGTGGGCAGGTAAGCATAATAAGTTCATGATTACAAGGACATAAAAAGAGCATGTGATTATTTTCCATGGGAATCCTCGGGAAGAGCAATGCAAGCATCTTGGGAGGATGGCTGTCTAAGGTGGTGCTCTCTGCAGGACCATTAAACTCTCCTCCCAGCTTCTTCATCTTGTGCTGTGACTTATCCCTGGCAGAGCTACCCAGTGGTGCATGGGGTTAACCACGAACTTTCTTTAGCTCTAACTCTCCACCTCTGAGTCCTTCCAGGACACTCACAAGCCATGTGCTATGTTGTTAGTTGTTATGAGGACGGTGACACAAGGAAAAATATCTGCCCGGAGAAAAGGGTGGATTGCTCCCCTGTGAAATTAAATATTGTCAAGCATCTGTAAGGACTGCGTGGGTCAGTGTCACTGAGCAGCCCTAAAGTCCAGGGCTCGGTTAAGGAGGACACATAAAACACTTGTTCCACTCGTTTCCCCTGCGTACCATCCGCCACTAAACGCGTGACCCAGCCGTGTCCTCATTTCCGTATTTCAAAAGCTTAATTTAACTCCAGAAGCCTTCCCTGATCTATACCTGTGCGCGCCTTGCTGCCGTGGCTGGGCCTGCACTGGGTAAAACTGCGATTATAACTGCTCACGTGCTGAGCCAGGACCCTCAACTCACAGCAAGAATGCGAGGTGAGAAAAGCAGGTCAAGCCACGAAAACTGGTTTTGCCAAAGTAAGTAGTCAACAGTCCATCCTGTCACCGGCTGAGGCCGACCAAAAAGCTTTGCAATAAAGGACACAGGGGTGTTCGGATGGGACGGTCTCTCCTTAGCTGTGCGAAAAAGCGTTATTGAGTGAAGTTTGGGTATCGGAAGGCAACTTTTTAAAAATACACTTAAGGTTCAAGCCTAATCCAATTAGTCCCAAGGAGGGGACGAAAAGGTGTCCACGGCTCCAGTGTTTTTCCCAGATCCATCTGCTTTTGTGCTCCCTGAGGTATAAACAGATTATTTGGCATCTGTTTATTCAGCTCCCATGAGGCTCTGGAAACAGCTGTATCATAAATGCAGAAACCTCTCAAGGGTGGAAAGGCATCTTGAGAGCAGCCCTTCCCTCATGCCAGAAGTAGCCCAGCTTTAGGACTAATCCTGAGGTTGCCAGTAAATCTCTGACACTGCCAAAGTTTGCACACACTAATTTTTTGATCTGATGGAGCTCCGAAGGGAGGCTCCGAGCTGGGAACGCACAGAAACAAAGCACTGCTGGGGAACCGACGGTGATACGTGAAGGTTTCGTAGCAGTTTTTCCTTCCAAGCATTCAGCAAAAAAAAAGGTATGCAAGAAGTTGAAGAAGCAGCACCCATCTCTTGTCACAAGAGTCAATGCCCGGGGACTCAACTCTAGTGAGACTCCCCAAAAAGGTCATCCTGCATCACTACGTCTGAAGGAATCACCCCCACCAATGTTGCCATCTCACTACACCTGCTAGTGCCACGCTGTCACCAGGGTGAAATTTGGGGGGTGGGGGGCGGCTGAAGTGCTGAACTCAAGAGCAGAGCATTTCCCTGCTCTCAGCACCACAAAGACAATATGTCATGTGCTTGTGAGATTACAATTTGCGTTTGTTATCATCACTTTATATCCAAAGGAAGTTATGCACACAAAGGAAACACCAAACCATCATGTCAGGAGGGCTATAAATCACTTACTGCTGAATATTAAGAGGACATGTGAGCGCCCAGTAGGAAAGCAAAGGTTTTGAAAAGTCCTCTTTTCCTCACAATCCCTTCAATTCAATTCAAACCTTGCTTTTATTTTGGGAGAGGGTGAAGGAGAGCGCATGGTTTCATGAATACAGCTAACAAATGAAACCAGGTTGATCCCACACGTGTGACTCATGGCTGACTGCAAGCACTGGTCAATGCCTTCCTGGCTGTCGGGACATTGCTGTCACCCAGGTGGATCCCGTGGTGCCCAGAAAGGCTGAGCTCCTGCTCCACCTCTGCTTTCAGCTGAAAGCACTGAGCTGCTCCTCTAACCAGCCATTTGTTTCATTTGAACTGGAGAGCACCGCGTTATTTTGGAGACCTCTACTCTCCTTCCCCATTCCTCTCTCCTTCTTCCTTCTTCTCACCAGCCCCACCATCTCAAATTTGTACAGAGGTGCGTGCACACAGTAGCGAAGAGTTTGCATAAGCTTTGTTGCCATTTTCTGTCCAAGTAAAACATGTGGTTAGAAAAACCAAGAAACGGAGAAAACAGCGGGATATTCAGATCCTGGGCAAAGCAGCCCATCTGGCAGCAAGGGTCCCTTTCTGCTTTCCTGCTCTGGTCTATCAGCCTTCAAGAGGACATCCTGGGAAGACCGTGAGGAGCCCTCCACCTCCTCTTCTCCTGGCAGGTGCCCGAAATCCTCCCGACCATTCTCCAAACTGCATGCTGAAATCCCACTCCTGCTGAAAAAAGCCCTTTGTATTCCCAAACTCCGTGACCTCCCCAAACATGTCGCTGCTGAAAGCTTTCAAGCTGACTGCAAATGTTGCAGGTCGTTTCTGTAGCTCTTAAATTCTGAGTGATTATAACAGGGGGAAAACATGGATGTAATAATTGCTTTTAAAATATGATTGCTGCTCAAAAGAATTATCGGGGAGGGGGGTAATTGTCTGGAGGATGGTGTGATTCAGGACTGCTGACTTCTACTCCTCACTCATTCAAAGTCACCGTGTGAGTCAGTGGAAAAGTCATTGAAACCAGCACAGTCAACAAGGTACTGACATTCATATTTAGGTTCCTAAATCAACAGTGTGGAAGATTTCAGCTCAAAGATACGGGTTTTAAAAGCAAGAGTGGGTGAAGGGAGCAGGCTACGCTGCAAGCCTGCAGCAAATACTATCCTAAACTCTGCCGCTTCAAATTCCAGCACTTTTCACCCCAGAAACCTGCCAGCTGAAGGCGTAACGGCACTTTGGGGAAGTCCATTACCAGTCCAAGCCGAGACAAGGTCCATATACCACGTTCTCTGCAACAACTAAAATATTACGCTGCAAAATATATTGAATATAAAATGCAGAATATATTGAATATAAAATGCAGAATAGTCATAGCACGGAAATCTTTAGAGTGCAGAAGCTGCTGTCTTGCAGCTCTGCCACCAATGACTAATTAATTCTAGGTACCGTAAGGATCGCATCACAGGGAAGCGCTATTCTTTCTGTATACAAACAGTACAACACCCAAACACCTTTGAAATCACACCTTTCATTCAGAAAAGTCAGTCATCTTGAAAGCACTGCTTGCAAGAACCGACCCAGTAACCTGAATATTAGAAAAATGAAATTCAATATTTATCGGTATGAAAGTAATAGTAAGAGGGTTGCGCAGCCAGAGAAATCGTTCGGCGAATACGTAGCTTAGCAGCTTACAAATTAGCAGGACAGTGAAAGCAGAGATCAAATGCGGGATCTCTCAAATGCACAGGAAATGACTCGAGAAACCTAGATCGAGTAAAACTTTAGCTTACAAACCTCAGACACATTTGCTTCTCGCTATCGGGGCAAATACATGCATTCACAACACAGGTACATAAAAATACATCCAGATCATAGAGTCAAGCTCTCAAGCATTAATCAGACAGTGATTAATACCCAGTACTCCTCAGCAGTATATGCATTATAATGGCCTTTTAATTACATGATTGCGCCCTGGGTTTTTCACGTGGCCATAACTCTTCCCTTATTCTGGTTCTGTAGTAGCCAACTGCTAAATGCCATGCTCCCCACTTCATGGGCGCCGATGCTCATGCTGACCATGGGAATTTTTGGCATGAAAGACTTGAAGGATATTAGACGGCTGTGCAATCTCCGCATCGTTCGGGAGAAAAAAAAAAAAGAAAAGAAAAAAAGACATAGGATGGGTGGAAGTGTGTCAAATCATTACATCTGGTCTTTTATGGTACAGCAGCTGAAGACCTTCCTGCCATTTCCTTGCTCCCAACCGCTTGCTCCTGCCCTGACACTTCCTTTTGCTGCCAGCTCGGCTCTGCCAAGATGTTTATCATGCCATTCTGCAAGCTGGATCCTTGAATAACTTTCCAAAATAAAGAGGTATTGGGGAGTATTCTTAGCTGGGACCATTTAGCAGATCCAGCAGTGTAACTCCCCAACGGGGAGATGCATTAGCACAGCCAAGGGGGTGTCAAACTGTGCTTTGGAGAGGGATAAATGGGTGGGAAGGGTATGGGGAGAGAGGCAGCACTGCCATCCAAATGAGCACGCCACAGGCTGCCAAGGGGAGGGAAGCAGGCTTGTGCTCTCACACATTATCTGGTGTGATGGCTGAACCTCTAGCAAAGACAAGCACATTACTATAACGTTGTAATGCCACCAAAGCTGCAGATTCTGCTACCATCTCCAAAGGACACGCTGCTTCTCCCTGGGGGTAACCTCCCATAAAGAAGACCTGAAAGCTTTCATCAGCTCTTGCCTCCATCTCATTACTAACAGTCCGCAGATCTTTCTCCAAGTTTCCACTTCTGTTCCTGAAAAGAAAATTTACAGCACTTAGAAGCTGAAACCCAACAGAGCAGAAACACAATTTCCACCCCAAAATCTGAAGGCCCCTTCAAGACTAAATCCCACAGATTAGACTTGAAAGAACAGGTAAATGGCTTCCTTAGGAATCACAGTTGCATGGGATCTCAATATCCCGACAGAGAGCGGCAGACGGGGCATCTTCTCACCCGCAATGGGGAAAAAGATGCTGCCGCCGAAGAACCTGGAGAGGCCATAAGGCCAGAGTGATGTGCTTGGGTGGGACAGGCACATTTCTTCTCCCAGGATTCCTTAGCCACAGAGGACCCGATGGAGAAAGCAATCCCAAAACTCACTGCTAGTCATTCAACTTCATGGGCCAAACTGTCTTTTCAGAAGTTGGCTCCTGTCACCCCCACCTCTGTGGATCAAGCAAGATGTCACAGTGTAGTTGTGACACACAAGTTGGAGGAGTGTTTAGGGTTATAGCACTGATTGTGGTAGCAAAAAACATTTCAACTGACCTACAAAAAAAGCTGTGCCATGCTACCAGCGTGACTGCGCTCACCCAGTAGCACTGCTGAGCATGGCTCCAAGGGTTGATTGACCTGAGCTCTTGTGGAGGGCGAGATGGGCTGGGAAGAATGCAAGGGCGGTGAGAAACCCAGCTGTGTGGGCAGAGGAGCCCCGTCACCTCAGGACATGGCTCTGTGGGGTCAACGCTACCTCCCTGAGCTCTTCTTCTACCAACAGGCTGTTAAGCCACTGACTGCACACGTGGCATCGCGCTAATCATCTACAGGAAGGTAAATCCTCCACATGGGCCTTGTCGGCCATGACGGGGACCTGCGCCCAACCAGGCTGGCATGGGCCAAACCCAACTGAGCCAGGCCAGGTTGGGTTGGGCTGGACTGGGCTGAACCCAGCCGAGCTGGGAAAGGTCAGGCTGAGGTAAACGGGCCGTGGCAGGGCTGAGATGGGCTAGACCGGGCTGAGCTGGGCCCCACGGATCAGGAGGAACCAGGACTGTGCGGGCCTGCGTGAGGCTGAACCCTGCCGGGAAAGCTGAGGTGAGCCGAAGACCGAGCCGAGCCGCGCCGAACTGAGCCGAAGGAAGGCGGACCAAGCCGAAGGGAGGCGGGCCGAGCCGAAGCCGAGCCGAATCGGACCGAACCGAGGCGAAGCGAGGCGGACCCAGCCGAACCTAACCGAACCGAGCCGAAGGGAGGCGGGGCGAAGCGAAGCCGAGCGGCGGGGGGCGGTGGCGGCGGCCGCACCCCGGTGGCTGCGCCGCGGGGGCTCGGT
>JAOXNO010000024.1:17313694-17326281 GCA_028565335.1 Limnodromus scolopaceus | reverse complement strand
GGAGGTGGTGGAGTCACCATCCCTGGAGGTATTTAAGAAACATGTAGACATGGCACTTCAGGGCATGCTCTAGTGCTTGAGATTGTTGGGTTGTGTCTGTTTGTGGGTGGGTGTGGTGTGGGTTTTTTTTTTTTTTTTGTTTGGTTGGTTTTTTTGTGGTTGGACTCGATGATCTCAGAGGTCCCTGCCGACCATGAAGATTCTGTGATTCCCAGGAGGACCAGTGGCAGGCTGGTCCCTTGGGTAGTGGGAAGGCAGGAACCTTTGGGGAGATGTAGCTGCTCAATGCTGATGTTTCAAAAACACGATTACAACACAGCTTATTCAAAGATAGTTTTGTCTTTCACTGGGAGGCTAATTTCATTGTCCCTTGGGAGAAAGAAGAACTTTAGAAACTGGACTTGCAGCAAAATGGGCTTTCATTTTTCTGGCTGACGTTGCTTTGGGCTTGTGTGCTGAGTTCTTGCTGGAGAGAGCTGAGGGCAGAGCTGGTGAGCAGGAGTGTAACAGCAGCGCAAGGTGGCACGTCCTGGTGCATCTGGGTGGGATGAGTTGTGGGCTGGGGGTGTGCAATTAAAAGAAAATTTAAAAAAAATAAAAAATCCACCTTTTTTTTTTTTCCTTAATTCCCTGGCTCCCAGGGTGCTCTAACCAGCTAATGAGTTACCCACTGCTTGCAAATGCACTTCTGCCAAAATGGAGTACCCTTGGCCCGTTAGATTAAGGATGTTTTTGTGTTGTATATTGAAATAGGGTAAATTCAGCTGTCACTTGGTCCCACTGTCGTGACCAAGGTCTAACTCGGTCCCGCTGTCGTCTGAGTAGGTGCTTGCAGCTACACCTCCCGAGGAGAAGCAGCGAAGAAATGCTTCTGTCCTAGAGACTCGGGGTGTCCTCGGCATCCTCCCTGCAGCCTGAGGTCCGCGCTCCCCAACTGGGTTCAAAGGCTCGGTGGTCTTCAGCTCAGGGTTTCCATCATCCAAGCCTGAAGTTTCCAGGAGCACGTGCGGTGTCTGTGCCTGTAAATTCATGGTGCAGCTTCCCTAAAGGATGCTTTCGGGCGGTGTCATCTCCATCCTGGCAAAAAGGGATTTATTTTTTTTTTTGCCCCAAATTGAAGTTGTAACAGTTTGGATTCGAGGAAGGCAGAAGCAGCTGAGCCTGGAAAGACCACAGTTAGCTTTCTTCCCCTCTCCTATCTAATCATCGGTGCCGATTAGTTCCAAGACCAGGCAAGCATTTTTAGAAGCCGCTTCCAGAGTTCCAGCATCACAATTTTCTTATTCTTGTCGTTGGTGCTGAGGCAGTTCTTGAGCAACATTTCTGATTTAAAAAAAAAAAAAAAGATATGAAAGGGCGTCCAGGGATGATTGTATAACTCCGGGTGTTTGGGGGGAGGGAGGGTACTCGCTGTCTGGGTGAGAATTTAAAGGTTTTGAGCAGCGAGTGAGCTCTTGAGAAGTTCTACCTGAAATGAAGATGCGTTGAAGACGCATCACCGAATGAAGGTGCGTGGGAGATGCTGCTGTGCTGGGTATGGCTGTGCAAGGACGTATAGCCGGTATAGGCTGCGAGCCGGAAAATAACTTAAAATCCTGCGAAAAGCTGCGATGGGCTCTTGGGGAGGGCTAAGTGCTTCCCCCCGAGCCCGAGGAGTTGTTTGGACCCTTGATCCCAGCGCTGCGTTAGCAGCTTTCGGGCAATAAAGTGCAGCCCGGGTTACCGGAGGAGATGACAATGCTCAGCGTTCAACTTTGGACCCGTCCGCAGTCCCCGGTGACGTTCCTCCCGGTCCGGTGGCACCTCCCAGCAGCACGTTTCCTCCCCCTAGCCGCCGCTCGACGCCCCTGTTATTGGTTTATGGCAGCCGTATCTTAATTTATTTCGTTTTTTTATTTTCCCCAGCTTTATAAGCGGGGTGGGGGAGCGAGGATCTTTGGTCGGTGCGTGCCGGGGGAGGATGTTGGGAATGAGTAATGGTCCAGGCCGGGGCTGTAATATGCAGAATACCTCTGGGATGACTCACCCGGTACAATGCAGCACATCCCTCAAGGAGACTGAATCACCGAGAGAGAGATAGCAGGGGGAAAAAGCCGCTGGCCGGCTCGGCCACAGCCAGCTGGGACGCTGGGGCAGCCAACGCCGGCTGGGAGGCTGGTCGCGGCGACGATGCTGAAACGGAGCAGTCGGGGTGGAAAATGTAGAGGAAATGGCATCCCCCGGCAGGTACGTGCCTGTATTCTCCCCGGCTATAATTTCATAATTTTTTTTATCTCTTTTTTCTCTCTCCACCTCTCCCCGCCCCACCTGCCCCCACGGCCCTTCTGTATCTTCTAAATCACCATCTAATTTATCAGTGAATATGTACGACTTCTCCTGTGAAACACAGGCTTTCTTTTATGATTACATTTAAATTTTTATTTTTTATTTTTTTTTCCTTTTCAGAGGTAGTGGTTTAACGTGCACCCTCTCGTAAATACCGAGAGGAAAACAGATGAATCTGCTTCCCTTGGTGTCCCTCCCCATGGATGCTTATTGGGGCTGGGGGGTGTTAAAGAAGAGGTGGAAGGCAAACTCAGTGGGCACGCTGGTTTTGATGTAGTTAGGAATGTTGTCTTTTATTCTATTTTTTTTTTTTTTTAATGCATTTACCTGGCAAAAGATAAAAACCCTTTAGGTTTAGACCACAGTTATCCTCCTTACTCCCCACCGCCTTCTCTGATAGAGATTCAGCTGGAATTGAGTCACAGAAATTTTTAATTTTTTTTTTAATTATATTTAAAAAATCTTGTCTGTCCTTTGTAGTGGTAACGTACGTGTCACAGGGGATGTTTACGGGGGGGGGGATAAATAGAGTTGCATTCTGCTCTCATCTAAATGGAGGAGAGTGAAGGAAGAATTGCTTAGGGTGAGCGGTTTCTGGGGGGTTTTTTTCTTTTCTTTTTGTAAACTTTGACTTTTTTGCAGAAACGCTGTGTGGATGTGTGTGCGTACGTACGGAATTTTACTTTTACGTCCCGGGGTATCATCCATTCTGTAGCTGAAGAGAAGTAACCCCCTTGCGTTATTTTCACTCGCGCTGTGACGGGGCATCGCTTCGTTCCTCTGGAGATTTTTGCTAGCAAATCTCCAGTTTTGCGTTTTTACCAAAAAAAAAAAAAAAGGAGAGCCGTGAAACTTGCAAAGGCGGGATGCAGTCACTGTGCTCGTTTTCTTATTTTTGCTGAATATTACCCATTCATTAGGTGACGTAGGGTAAGAGGAGCAGAGTGTTTATGGGCCGTATACCTCAGGAAAAAATGAGGATAGAACTTGGTTGTGGCTTTTTTCCGGGGGGCGGGGAATCAATTCAGGATGCAGATCTCCTGCAACTACCTGTTTGGCTGGCTAAGCAGTTTTTTGCTTATCTTGCGTGTGATGTAAAACAAATGCCATCTGTCACGCAATACCAACTTCCTTTCTCATTACAGTTAAGTAAATGATAGTACTAATTAGCTTTCCTTGAAATCTGGTCATATTTTCTACCCTTGCACGAGAACAGGAGGACTCGAGCCTGTCATTCTTGGCTGTACGAGCTGCAGGGTAAATGATGTAAATGCTTTATCTTATTAAACTGATTTTTTGTTTGTTTGTTTGTTTGTTTTGCTGCTCCTTGCAGCTTCCCAAGGCACACTGACCCGTGCAGATAGAACGATTTATTGCAGAATTGGTCCGTTGAACAATTTTGAAGAAAAGGTTTTTGTGGTGTTTTTAGGGTGGTTTTTTCTCCAGTGGGGAGGAGCTTCGCCGTGATATTTATTTAAGAGGTTTCAGTAAATGCTCGTAGAAAGTTTTGTCGTTCTCCTGCATCCCCACGGTGTCACGGCTGCCTTTAGAAAAAATCTTTAGAAAACTTTGGGGGTGTTTTTCTAAGAACTTTTGGTGTGGGTTTCAATAGCTCTAACGCAGTTTCAGCAGCGTATTACCTAGATGCTTTAATACGGCCGTGAGTAGTAAATCAATTTCTTTTTTTTTTCCTTTTCTTTTTTTTTCCTTTTCTTTTTTTTCCTTTTCTTTTTTTTTCTTTTTCTTTTTTTTTTCTTTTTTTTTCTTTTTCTTTTTTTTCTTTTTTTTTTTTTTTTTTTTAACTTAATGAAAAAAATTTCAGACCTACTGGAAATCTAAATGGTATCAAAACATCGACTTTATTTTGTCGTGGCTCCGTGCGCCCAGAAGCTTTCTGTCTAACAAAGTACTGAGTTAGGGTTTTGAAGAAGAAAATGCTGGTTGTAATCTGCGGGTGTTTCACCTTTGCTAGAAGGTCCGTAAACCGAGTATGGGGTCAAGAAAGCAGGACTCCAGAAATAGAGGAGTTTTTCATGACTTCCATTCAAAACGCCACCACTTTCCAGCTGCGGGATGAACTCCAGAGAGTTATATCCTTGCAATATAATTTCCAGCGACCGCCTAGGAAGAACAGGGGGGGGCTTTAACTCCAGCTGTCGGAGGTGCTGGGACAGGGACAAGGGGCAAAATAAGAGCACCCTGAAATACGTCCGGCCAAAGACAAGGTGATGCCCCTGTATCTGTAAAGTTAAATTTGCATAGATCCAGATAGTTTAAATTGTGTTTAAGCGACCGGTGCCTGTGGTTTAGTTCAGCTGAGGAACCCCAACCTCTTCTCACCGGTGCATTAGCAGCCTCCCACTGTCCATGTGGCTCTTCCCAGAAAATCTGGGACCTGGGAATGCCGATGCTTTGAGGACAGCAGGCTGCATTTCAGAAGCCCATTCCGTGCATACCTTTCTGTCAGAGACCTGAACCTCTCCTGGTCTCATAACCCACAAAATCAAGAAGGGAGAGAAATGCTGAAGTGCCCTATGGCTGCATTAACGTGAAAGTTTGTAGTTTGGTCAACTAGCCTGGCTAGAGGAAAAAACAGTCTTGAATTATGCAAGGTGGCTGGGAAGTGTTTTAGATGCTAAATGTGACTCAAAAGAAAGTAGTAAATGTGGTGGGTTGGACTACTTTTCTTTTCTTCTTCTTTTTTTCCTTGGGATTTTTAGACACCTCAGATCGTATTTGCAGTAGCGTTTGAAGCAAAGTGGAAAAGAAGAGTGGCTGGGGGAAGGGAGCTGCATGTTTTGACCCTCCTTTTACAAAGACAGGGGCAAAATTAAAGCCTTAACTAACAAAGGAATGGTCATTGTCCTGCCTTGTATTAGAAATAGTGTGACCAGCAGAAGTAGGGAGGTGATTGTCCCCCTGTACTCGACACTGGTGAGGCCACACCTGGAGTATCGTGTCCAGTTTTGGGCACCTCAATCCAAGAGAGATATCGAGGTGCTGGAGCGGGTGGCAATGAAGCTGGTGAAGGGCCTGGAGAATAAATCTTACGAAGAAAGAGTGAAGGAGGTGGGACTGTTTAGTTTGAGGAAGAGGAGGCTGAGGGGAGACCTCATCACTCTCTGCAACTACTTGAAAGGACACTGTAGAGAGGTTGGAGCTGGTCTCTTCTCACAGGTAACTAATGACAGAACGAGAGGGAATGGCTTCAAGCTGCAACAGGGTAGGTTTAGAGTGGGCATTAGGCAACAATTTTTCACAGCAAGAGTGGTCAGAGACTGGAATAGGCTGCCCAGGGAGGTGGCTGAGTCACCATCCCTGGACGTGTTTCAGAGTCGTTTAGATGTGGTGTTGGGGGATCTGGTGTAGGGGAGAACTTTGTAGAGCAGGGTCGATGGTTGGACTCGATGATCCCAAGGGTCTTTTCCAACCGAAATGATTCTATGAATTATTTGCCACAGAGTCCTGGATGCATGATGGCAGCTGTAAGCCCATGCCTGGGGGTACGAGGTTCCAGAGTTTTGTCCCCCACTGGTTCCAGTGCGGTTTCATGGTTGCTGTAAGCCATGGGGCTCGTGTTGGAAAGGGCTGGATGGGGTTGGCCGCTTTTTACAATGCGGTTCGTGCCTGCTGGAGGAAAGCACTTATTTTATCCGCCTTAAATGTCACCTGTCTCTTAGAGACAAATGCTTTATAAAAGTTATTCTATAGGTAATGCGACAGCGGTTTCATTTCTCACAGAAGCAGTCACTCAGTCACTTGTTGGTCAGCAAAAATCTCAATATCCTTCAGAGTAGCAATTAATACACAGGCGTTCTTTTTAATTTCTTTTTTAATAGATAGATATTTATATATATACATATGCACACCCACGAGCTATACTTTTTAAAGCTCTTTTCCTTCCAGTGAAACCAGCACGTGGTTTTTTGCGCCTCCCCGAGTTCATTAGGGTTTTGGCCCCTTCCCTTTACTCCCCGAGTTCGTTAGGGGTTGTCGCTCTGGGTGGGGTGAGCTCCCACAACCCGCAGCATCCCTGGGACGCGCTGGCCGCCTGCCCTGCAGCTGGGTAATCCCTCCAAGAACCTTTCCTTCCCAAGCTTTTAAGGCCGTCGAAGACGAATCCGTAGGGTTAAGGTAGCGAAGCATCCCGTTTAAGAGCACGATTAGGTATAGTTGGCGTGGAACGCGTAGCACGTAAGCCGTAAACCCGACAATTAGAGCGCTCTTAAAAGTTTTAAGGAGGCAATAAAAACGTGGGGAACTAAGGCTACTGCGGGGTTGGTTTCTTTTTTTTTTTAGCTGTTTCATTTTTAACTGTACAACAAGGCTCGCGCTATCTAATGTCCGCCGCAATCAGGTATCTCATTAATGGAGGACGGCCCAAATATTTTCACGTACCTCATTGACCCTTTCTCCTGGAGCAGTGGAATTGCAGAGATCCCGTGGGAAAAGTGACTTGAACAGGGTTGTATGGCTCCCGAAATCTCGGTACACCGAAGATGCCACCCGTGTGGCCTTTGCAGGTTGCTCCTTCGCGCCGGAGGATTTTGAGCCCTCGCCACCAGCCGGAGCCTAATATTAAATAGCGAAGAAAATAAACAGCCTTTACGCTAAGGAAGCAAGGTCCTTATATGGACCTGAAAGACTTGAGTACCTCCCAAGTATTTATCAACACTGGCATGAGGGAGAGAAGCATTCCCTATTCTAGGCTTGTGGATGGGGATGGCAGGGAAGATTTTGACTTAGGAAACCGACGGAAGGGGTGTATAGCCTTGAAAATTCAAGGTATAGTTCCTGAGTCCTAGTCCGGTGACTAAACCAAGCTGTCGAGCCCTAAGAAAAATTAACCACCTTCTTTCTGCCTTTCTGTTTTTCCTTCTGTCTTTCTCCTAAATCCTGCAGGTAGCTCTTCAGATTGGGAGAAATGCAGTTTATATTGTGTTTTCCTTGGTATTTGGGGCTGACGGACAAATGCAGTGAGTAATGGGGAAAGGAGTAAAATTTTAACGCCTTGCACTTTGTGCTCGGGTTCTTTTAAGTTTGTCCTCTGCCACATATGCTTGAAAAGCCAGCAGGTTGTTCTCCACCGTCAATACATCCACTTTCCATTAAAGCAAATTACCAGATTGCTCTGTTTGGGTCAAAACCCCTGCTATTCCAGCTTGTTTCCCACGCCCTTACCCCCCAGTCCCCGACCCTTGGGCGTCGCAGTAGCATCTTGGATGCGGGCAGATGCCAGTTGCCATATGCCCTGCTCCAAATCCTGTCCATCTTCTCACCCGTCTCCAAGAGCCATCCTTCTCGAGGATGCTGACTTCCAAAAAAATGCCACTCAAAAGTAGAACCAGCAGTTTTGAGTTAACGAAGCGCTCGTCTTTCCCCCTAATAGGTGCCACGTCTAGTTGCAGAGCTGTTGGGTGAAATGGGTGGCCTCGGTGGCAGAGGTTGGAAGAGCCATCGGTCACGGTGTCGCGGTGGGTGTGAAGATGAGAAACCATATGGCTGTGTACCCCATCGGATTGTGATTATAATGGGCAGGGATAGTAGTTGAGGGACCTAAATTTAACGTGTAGGCATCCACTAGTCTTCAAACTTAATTAGGAGCCTAGAGACATCACCGAGAGGTGATGGAAACCTACAGGTAATTGGTAGAAATCACCAAATACCGAGTAGCTGCTGCTTTTTTCATTTTCCTTCGAGCGGGCGACTCCTGCAGAAAAGTAACTGAAGAAAATGTTACTTTTGGGACAGCCAGGGGGCTCCAGCTGCTGCCCTAAAAGTGCATGGCAAATCCCGCGGGAAGCCGTGTTGCCGGTGGGAATTTCCAAGCATGGAAGGAGAAGCAGGAATTTTGTGCGGACGACGTGCGCGGGAGGATGGGAAGAAGGTTGCGTTGAGCGGCTCTGACTTCGGAAGAGAACTTGAAGTTTAACGGAGAGTTCCCCAGAAGCGAGAAGAGTTAAAAATAAGTCCAGAAAGGAACCTTGGGGAACGGGAGAACTATATGGAAATGTATAGTTGGCTTTCCTTTTTATCCTTATTGCTATCTTTGTCTTATTGCTAATTCTTACAGACCATAGGGGAAGGGTACAGAGAAGAAACCAAAAACCCGTCTTGGATATAAGCAGCTCGGTTTTTGCCCAGTAGGAAATTAGCTGAAGTATTTTGCTTAATTCTGAGTATCGGGAAGCCAAGAGATTAAAGTTGCCACTGGTGAAATCTAGAAATGGGTTTTCATTAGAGATAAAAAGGAAGCAGGTAACTGGGTCTGTTTATAGAAGTACTTGCCCCGTTTCCTGTACCAGGGTGCTGCTTTAAGAACTCAAGAGCAAAAATACTCTTAAAAATGTTGCTTCTCAGTTCTGTGGACGCCGTGTGTGTGTGAGCTGTAGTACGGGACGCGTATCTGAGTCTGCTGGAAAGCTTTTTATCAGCCAGCTCAAGGTCCTCAAGAGCGATAGGGGATGAACCTTGAGCGCCTTTGTACCGCCATCGTTGCGTAGGTCCATTGAGAAAGTTGGTGCACCCATAAAATAATGCTGGCGAAGGGAAAACGGGAGGGTGTGTTTTGTGCAGGAGGGATTAGCTGGTCCCAGAAGATGCTTTGCTGCCTCTCTTGGTCTGTCCTCAAAACTGCCTTCAAGTAGGATCTGTGAGGCTGCTTGCTTAGGTGTTAAATAAAATCTGGTTGTATTAGAGAAAGGGGAACTCGGACTTCAGATATTGGCACTTGGATTATGAAAGTGATGCAAAAATAAAGTCTGGAAACAAGAGCCTGTTTTACCTGGTGCAGGGTGAAGAAAGCTACTGCTGCTTGTAATTTTGGATAGAAAGGGCCCGTTCTCTTTCCCTAAAGGATTATACCTTGAAGCCCTCTAGAGGTTGAGCTTTCTTCTGGTGAGCTCACCTAGGTGCCTGGAGATGGACAATTCCCAGGCAATTTTCTTGGCACATTCTTTTGCTTGGCCTGGTTGATGTTCCTGGTTTTGCCCACGTTTGAGTGTCCTGCGGCACCTTTGCAAGCGCTGCTGGGTGTCTCAGCCGGCGTTGCTGTGGTTGTGTATGGTTGACATCTAACCATGCCGTGGTGACCTCCCTGTGAGGGTGTCACGGCCATCGGCGCTGTTCCTGAGCAGTCACTGGGTTAATGGATGTCTAACACGTGACAGGTTCCACCGAGCCGGGACTCAGCGGCAGTTGTGAGGACGGAATTGGTATTTCCCAGAAGCTCTGGGGTGGAGACAACCTGTTTTAGCTTGCGTGTCCCATGCTTACATCATGTAGTGGCCTTTCTGCTCCCAAATGACCCCCTGCCTGGTGCTGTCCCCAGCAGATGCTGGAGCAACTGCTCTGTGGAAAGGGTATGGGAAGAGGAGGCCTGGAGAAACGGAGCCTCCTGCTGTGGGGGTTCTTTTGACCCCTTGTGATGGGCACGTGAATTATCCTGTGTACCTCAGGTGCTTCTAGAATAGCTTCTCGTGAGGTTATGACGTGCTGCCTTTGAAGCCCCTTGAAAGGCTTTTGGAGCTGTTGTAGGGACGTGGTGTGGTCCTGATGACCTCAGCTGAGATGATTTCTGTCTCCTTTCGTCCGAGGTACCAGTTGGAGCCATACTTGTGAGGTCTTTTTCCCATAAGGCTGTCCTATTTGCAGATGGATCTTCCAAAGCCCACTTCACTAATTTGATCACAACACCTTAAAACACTTTCATTCATGGGTTATTTGAGCTCCACATGTTCTGCCAACACTTTGGAGACCTCATGCCCCAATACATTCCCTACGGGTGGTGGTACTGGGGTGCTGTGTGGCTACCCCACTCTCTTGGTCCCTGTCCCCAACTGCATGAGGGAAAGGGTGTCTGGGACCATGGGTGGTTTGGTCTGTATGTGGGTATTTGGACACTCAACAGGGCCATCCCTTGCTGTTTGATGGGTGTCTTTCCTATGGTGACTTGAGTAGTTAAGATCATCCGTCGCGGAGGTGGACTTCCATCCTGGGCAGAACCTGTGTGGTGGGACCAGAAGCAATGCTGCCTCAATACCACCCTCAAGAAAAAGACCCTGGCAAGGTGGTGTGATGCTCACAAGAGGTTTTGTTTTGTTTTTGTTTTGTTAACATTGCAGTGACAGCTATATTGTGCGAGTCAAAGCTGTGGTTATGACCCGAGATGACTCCAGTGGGGGATGGTTGCCACAAGAAGGAGGCGGTCTCAGTAGAGTTGGCGTCTGCAAGGTCACGTACCCGGAGGGCAATGGAAGAAGTGGATTTCTAATCCATGGTGAAAGGCAGAAAGACAAACTGGTAATAGAACCTAATTCAACTTTTGTCTGTTCTTATAATGAGAATTATCCCAAATCTATCACTATTGTATTCTTCTGCAAGTTTTTTTTTTTAAAACATAAAAACTAGGCATGTGCAAATAGTGCCAGATTGGACAAAACAAACCCATCCTCATCTGGAATTGCCATCTGTTGCTATCTAGGTTATCGTGCTGCCACCTGGAAGGAGCAGGTAAATTTTTGATATCCATCTGTGTGCAAAGACCTCCTTTGATGATTGAAAAAAGGTCCCTGAGTGGTTGGGTTTTTTTGGGTTTTTTTTTTTTCTAAGACCTCACAGAGGTACGGGAGAAGTGAATTGAAGTGTAAAGAACCCATGAAGCCGGTCACATTGCACCGAGTAACCCAGTGCAAACCTTTAAAAGGGCCATGAATTATTCATGCTGCGTGCCCTTCGAGGTTGGAACCGAGCAAGAGTGAGCCCATGAAGACAAGTTGCCTCTTACGAATTGAAGCACCGGGACTCTCCTGCTAGCTGTTTGTCTAAAAAGGAGCTCTCTTCTTTTTTCCCCACACAAATCAAACGAATAAAGCCTTTTCCCTATTTCCAGAGTCCGTTTTAGATGTTAACGGTTTGTTATCTTCCTTTTGTGTATATTTCATTCTTCTGAAATCCGCTCCTGTGAAGCGATGGGCTACCTTCAAAATACATTCCCGGCACAGGCTCTGCCAACTCAGCATTTGGGCAAAACCAAAAAAAAAAAAAAAAAAAAAAAAGCACAGCAGAGAAGATAATGTTGCTTTTTGGATTACAGGTGAAGAATTTCCATGCAAGTCGTGCTTCTCAAGAGTTAAAAAAAAAAAAATCCTTATTGCCTTTACTACTTGTGGTTCTGCTCCAGTCTTTTGCTGCGCACCCTCAAGATCCTCAAGCTGGTTCCCTAGCTGGCAATAAAACTTAAGGCACGGCCAACATGGCAAACACTGCTGCTTCAAAGTCCTGTGAAACACGCATCAAAGAATACAGCTGTGCTACATCCAGGCAGCCTGGCAATGCAAAAATACTTATTTTCAGCTGCTAATTGTGTTCGCAGAATTAAAGTTTTATCATCTTCGGTGCTAAATTATCTATGTGTATCTCATTTTAATTTGCTAGTTTACTGCCTCTAAGGGCTTCTGTTCCTCCGCACGTGAAAGCTACATTATACTTTAACATGATGACCAGAGACAGAATGCAGATATTACTCCACACAGATGGGGTAGCGTTATTTCCTGTGATCTGCAGCTGGAGCTGCACAAGTTCAGCCCCTAAAAGAGTCCTCGGCATGAAGGGAAGGCAGGTGTTTTTTTCTTTACGTACTGAATTAACTCCAGTGCATGGGGCCAAATGACACTGAAAGTGGAGAAAGCAGCACTGACCAAGCGTCTTCCTCATTTCTAGGCTAAAGGATTTAACACGGGGTTCCTATCATTCCCTGGAGAGACTAATGAAGCTCATTGTTAGGAAATCTTACTTGACATTTTCTTTAATTCTCTTTCAGCCGATTTCTCCAAGTTACTTTGCTTCAGCACAGCCCAAAAAGCAATTCTTGACCTTTCCTCCACATTAAACTCTTGGATTTCATTTTAGAAACACTTTTTTAGAGGAAAGTTGACCTCTGGCAAACACACACACACACAAAATCAAACCTAAAAACCAAATACAAATCATTTCATCTGAAAGCATAGTGTGTGTCTGACACTAGCTTCGGACTGCCAAGTCTCCAGTCCTCACCAACAGCTCAGAACCCTTGAGGTACCACCACCCTTCCTCATCCAAGGCCCTGGCAGCACACTGGGGGGTATCACCACCCTGGGGGATTTGCAGAAGAAAACAGGAGGGTAAAGTCCTGTTACCTAAGGGTAAGGAGCAGGTTCAAGCTGGAGGCCTGTAACCAGTGGTGTCTCCCAGGGGTCAATACTTGGTCCAGTCCTGTTCAACAT
>JAOXNO010000024.1:17279099-17290723 GCA_028565335.1 Limnodromus scolopaceus | reverse complement strand
GTCCAGGTCTCTCTGGATGGCGGCACAGCCTTCTGGGGTGTCAGCCACCCCTCCTAGTTTTGTGTCATCAGCAAAATTGCTGAGGATACATTCCATCCCTTCATCCAGGTCATTGATGAATATATTGAAGAGAACCATACCACCAACCTTTAGGACCATTACTTGCGAAACTACTTGTTCAACGTCATGATACTTCTATTCCCCCTTGTCCTCTCCGCCTCATGTAACCATTAAAATCCTGGAGGGGAGAAAAAAATAAATAATCTTGTCTTGCTTGACCCACAGTTATTTTTGAGAACAAACTTGCAAATGCTTTAGCTGGCTGAGAGCACTTCTGGAAGTTACAAGTGACAGCACTCCGTAATTCCCCTCTGGCAACAGGTTTCTGACGAGCTGCCACAGATTGTATTGCTTCATAATTTGGAGATGAATCTTTCTTCTTTTTCATAATCACCCTTGGATGTTGCATCCCACAGGGTGCACCTATTCTGTAAAGCCATTAGAGGCTCCTCTGGAGCGTCTCCAGGGAAGGACAACGGAGCTGGTGAGGGGTCTGGAGTCTTGTGAGGAGCAGCTGAGGGAGCTGGGGGTGTTCAGCCTGGAGAAAAGGAGGCTGAGGGGAGACCTTCTCGCTCTCTACAGCTCCCTGAAAGGAGGGTGTAGAGAGGTGGAGATTGGTCTCTTCTCCCAAGGAACAGGTGATAGGGCAAGAGGAAACAGCCTCAGGTTGCACCGGGTGAGGTTTAGGATGAATATTAAGAAAAATTTCTTCACTGAAAGGGTTATCAAGCATTTGAACAGGCTGCCCAGGGAAGTGGTGGAGTCACCATCCCTGGAGGTGTTTAGAAGACGGGCTGGCGTGGTGCTTAGAAATAAGGTTTAGTGATGTTTTTTGTCAGTGTTGGGTTGATGGTTGGACTCTATGATCTGAAAGGTCCCTTCTGACCCATGCAACTCTATGAGACAAGGTGGTCAGTCCAGTTCAGGAGCAGAAGGTTTCCTTTTCTCATCGGTTTTTATGATAGATGCTTATCTCACAGTATTACTTAGGCACCTGATTAGCCGGCCGTTCTCGTGTAACAAATCCATTTCAGTGAGAAGTAAACTGCGGTAAATGATTAACATAATCTTCTTTACTAATGACTAGGGGTTTTTAATTTAATGAGTCACTTCTGAAAGTCTGAGGGGAAAACAGGGACACCTTTTTTTTTTTTCCTTTTTTTTTTTTTTTTTTTAAATGCTCCCAGTGCAATCATTCGTGTGTTGAAGCCGGGTGTTGTTTCTCAAAGCAGCCGTATCAAACCTGCGGTGTGGGTGCTTGCTCAGATACGTAGAGCTCACTTGCAAAAGGAAATGCCTTGCATGGGTTTTATAAAATTACTATTACGGGCATGATTAATGATTTTGTTATCCAAGCAGTGAAACCACAAGGCTTCGCGACCGCCATAGCAATCGCAAAGCTCTAGTACGTGCAGCACAAATTTCTCTAATTAGAGCATTTGAGGGCGTGTTGAAACAGAGCTTTTTGCTGGACTCCCTGTTCCAACAACTTTAGGTTTGGGTTCATTTCTCTTATGTGGCTACTGGGCATGTTTTCAGTATATTTCCCTCAAAACCAAATGCTGGACCTGGATTGGTTTCAACAGGCTTTAGAGGAAGACAGTGTTTCTCTGACAGACCGGTGGCTCAACGGTCTGGGACATGTTTTTGCATTGGTGAAATAGCCTGGCTCTGGAGACCACGTCCTTTCTAGATGTTTTCCTGTAGGCAAGTGTGTTGTATTTGGGTGACCTGCAACAAACCTCTCATGTCTGCCCCCTCTACCAGCCTCCCCCAAATTTTGACTGCTATGCTGGTGGTAGAAAATCCCAGCCAAGACCCAGGCTTGTGGTGGGGGACAGAAGTTGTACCCTGCTTCCATCACTGACAAAGTCTGGCCATCATTTCTTCGTAGTGGCACCTGGCTGAAGATGAGGGTGCCTTTTCTTTGAGAATGTGCCTGACTTTGACCAGTCACCAAGTCCAGGGTCAGTCCCAGTGGAGTGGTACTGAGAGAACAGTATGCTTTTGAAGGCCTGAGCATCGTCGTGTCTTTGATCCTTGGTCACTTACTTTCTTCTGAGGGGTTTCCATATGGCTTCACATTTTAACTGTGGGCTCTGTTGGAAGTACCTCCTTCTGTTTGAATATCTAAGTGTGTTCCAGTAAATGCCTCACTGTCTTCTCTTCTGAAGGATACCAGAAGAATCATCTCTTCCTACTTACATTCCCACGGGGCTCACGATTCAATACACTTCTTCTCTTCCTATCTTCTTGGTCTCTTCCATCGTCTCTTTCCCAGGCTGGAGAGACCCAAGCTATTGAGTTAGCTGTTGTTAAGAAGCTGTCCTGTGTCCTCGGTTGTCCTGCCCATGGCTCTGTGAGCTTGCCATGGTGAAAATACCCTTACTGACACAGGGTTGAGGGGGGGTCCAGGACCGCAGACAGATTGGGGAAGCACAGCAGATACGTGCGAGGCCTTGATGATCGTCTTTGTTGCTTCTAATTTGTTGGTTTTTTTTCAGTCCATTGCTGAGCCACCAGGCTGGCACTGTCACAGGGCTGTCTGTTTTAACCCCGAGACCTCTTTCCTGAGCAGAGACAGCTGGCTCCGAGTGCATCATTTTACATGTCAGATCAAGGTGTTTCTGTCACTTTGCACTTTAGCGGTAATTTTTTTAAAATTATTTTTTAACGTCCATCTCTCAGAATTATGAGATACTTAAGCGAGTTCTCAGGGTCAGCTTTCAGTTTTACTCCCTTGAATAACTTAAGTTTCATCAGAAAACTGTATCATCTTGTCGTTCACCTTTCTCTTCAGACCATTGACGAGAATGCTCACCAGCACAGGCGAGGAGACTGTGGGGTTCATTGATCACCTTCTGCTTGGGAGGAGGGTATTCTCTACCTTTTTTTTTTTTTTTCCCCCCAGTCTTCAAACCATTCATTCCTACATGTCGAGAGCCTTCTCTCTTCTCCTGCAGAAGTCTGAAGCTTTGATTGGGGGGACCTTGTTGGAAAGCAACAGTGCTTGTCCCGGTCAGCAAGGTAACCTTGCAGACACGGCGTTTGTCGACCAACTGCCTTTAGCATCACTTTGTTTTTACAGACAATTGAGCAGAGACGTAGTCTCGGAGAGCTGACTTTCTCCCTTTCTGGGCGCTTAGAGTAAGTGTTTGTCTTGGCACACTGCCCCTCTAATCTGAGGGCGTTGAAGGTGGAAATGCAGCGATTTTTAAGAAGGTGAAGGCAGGGGCCGGGGCCGCAGCCTCCGCGCTGGGCTGCAAACAGGTTTTGTAGCCGTGTCGACGCCCGCGGAGGAGAGGCTCGGTTGCCCTGCTGGGTCTGAAGAAGAACAAGGTGTGGAGGGAAGCAGAGAGCAGATCAAAATCGGGCAAGATAAAAATCACTGCAGCCTCTTTTCCAATTGCCTGTTGCAGAAATGCTGCTTTTCCCCGAGAGGCAGCAAATTGCAGGCGGCTCAGAGGGCTGGTTATAGCTCCCAGCTGCCCGTGCTGAGATTATCCAGCGGTTATATCCAGTTTGGGATTTTTATTTTCATCTAGGAGGGTGAGGGGGTCACAGGCCGGTGTGTGCAACCTCCTCCAGTTGGGTAGTTTTCCCAGGCTTCGTTATTTTGACCGTGAGCACCCACGATTTTTTTCGGAGGGTTATCCACAAAGGGCTGGTCCCAGCAGGGCTCTGGTGGTTCTGGTGAAGATGAAGGGTCCTGCTGGTTGGCACGGCGCCTCCTTAAAGCCCTGCCTCCTTTTTCGGTTCACACCAGTCAAAGTTTAACTTGGAGAGTACTGGCTGAGGCTGCCAGGACTGTGTGGGGTGTGTGCCTTTCTGTTGTTGTTCCTGAGGAGCTTAAATTACCGCTCGGGCATCCGGGGCCGCACCACGTACGGCGTTGCAAAAAGGCGCTCCTGTGAGGCGGCTGTTTTAACTAAATCTTAACTCTTCTCTGGTTTTCCAAATAGGTTGGGAGCTCAGCGCTGTCACAGAGTACTGGCTTGTAGAAGCTGCTAGTTTTCTTTCGAAACGTCCTCACAGCGCGCTGGGACCTAAAGTTACAGGCACAGGAATTAGCTTTGAAGGGTTTAAACCCCAGATTTGAAGTGCCTCTGTCTAATAAGTTACGAAGGCTGGGCTGACGAAACCACTTTTTAAAAAGAGCCTGAATAGCAGTGCCAGTTACATTTTAGAGGTGGTGTCAACCATCTTTAAGAGTTGTTCCGCTTCTAGGTAGTTGTGTTAAAAAAAAAAACAACCGAAAACTCAACAAAACCCACAACCAAAACACGTGCGTTAAAAGTCTGCTCCCTGTGGGGTGGCTCAGCCATTCATTCAAAACTCATCCTGCCTGTTGTACCCCTCGGGTAACCCAGCCTGGCTTCACATCGGACTGCAAACAGATCTGTGGATTTTCTTTTCAATAAAGTAAGTTGGTGGCTCAGTCCTTTCAACCGGCTAAAGAGGATCAACATCTGTTTTGTGGTGTAATGCTTGAAAGGTGTGCTCACCTTTGGACACCGTCTTGCAGAGCGTTGTTTTCAGAATAAACAAATACCCACAATGAGCCTTCTTGTATTCTCGGAGTAAGAGACGTGTCTAGTGCGATTCATTGGAAAATAATATTTAGAGAGTGCGTTCTTGACAAGGAGAGAAGGTTTTTCAGGTAAAACCAGTCTTCTCCCGCTACCGATACAACTCCTTTCCACTTTTGAGGTTGTGTCTTTTAGCTAATGCTCCTGTGGCAGATGGAAGCCTTTCCCTTGGACGCGTCGTAGCTGCAGCACAGCTCGTTAGTTGGAGGGCGATGGGAGGTTTTTTTCTCAGTTCAAAGCGCCAAAATTTTAGGCAAGATGCAGCTTCTGATCACTGTGCACGGAGGCTCTTTTTTTCCTGCTCCTCATCTCTTAGTGAATTTGACAGCCGTCCTCTTGATATTCGTGGTAGTATGAAAAAAGACCAACCAATCTATGAAAAGAATTAACGGGCAAAATCCTGAATGTCTAGGTGTTGTATGGAAAGTATTTTAACCAAGGAAGGGCTATGGAGAGAGAATGGCTACGACTGGTACCCCACTGAGCGTTTCTCCAGGAGGAGAAATACGTGTATTAAGAAGCTGCAGGTATTTGGCAACAGTGTGTTATTGCGTGATATTTCACCCTTTCGTGATCGTTGTGTAATTATCTACCTAATTAACCTACAAAAAGTGCTCGCCGTGAGTCAGGAATGTGTAAAAACACAAGTAACATTCATTGCACTTTAGAGATCAGTGACAAAACGAGGAGGGGGTTGGGGGGGGGAAGCAAACCTGAAGTTTTTAAAGGAAAGCTGGTTATTCAAGTAGCCTGTGATGAGCTGGAATTCGGTGAGCGTTTGGAGAAAAACGTGTAAAGGAGGTTTTTGGCTTCATGGGACACCTGCAGGTCATCAAAATCCACCTGTATTTTTGTAGCCTGGGTAACTAGTGGGGTACAGCCCGGGCACACAGATGCTCTGTCTGAGTCTGCCCACGGGGCTTACGCAATTCCATCATTTGACGGAGCTTAACTTTGCTCTTCAGAGGTAGCTTCTGGCATGAAAGCTCATCCTCCCGCAGTGCCCAGTATAACAAATAACACGCCAAGCAAATACGAGTGGTGGTGGTGAAAAATGTCGCAGGTAGGCTATGGCATATTATTTTTCCATGTGTGTGGCAGCAGCTTTTATGGCCTGGCAACAGATCTGCCTCTTTCAAGCGTTTTATGGGAAACTTTATGAAGCTGCCGGCTGTCAGGTGTTGCCAGTATTGCAGGTTGTGCGCGAAGTCAGCGGGCGGCGAAACGTCTCTTTTAATACCCCCTGCAGTAACAGCTGAATGGATGACGATTTTTCTTTCCCCCCCCCCCTCCCCTTTCCATTTAACACAGAACGCTACAGATAGCTCCTCTAACTCCTCTCAAAAAAGGGAACAGCCCGTGCGAACTCTGGCTTCTCCTGCATCCTGCGAACATCGAAGAATTTGCACTCGTGGACACCTTCACGACCATTATAGCTCTGACCACTACCATCTAGAACAAGTAAGGTTTCTTCCCGGTGTTGCCACCTAAAGGGCTGTGTCTGCCATGGCTGAGACTGGTGTTTGGTTTTCCCCCCCTCATCCCTGAAAGACACCCCCCTTCCCTTCTTTCCCCTTTCCCTCTCAGTTAGCTTTACGTGGCTTCCAATTATTAAAACAAAAAAAAAAAAAAAAAGGAGTGGGGGATTTACACTGATTTAATACGTTACGGTGCACATTGTCTGTGACAGTTCCTGAGCCAAAGGCTGGAACTCCGTGATGGGTCACGGCAAAGGGCGTACAAAGAGGGAGGGAAAGGTGAAACTGTTAAATATTGGCTTTTCACGAAGCAAGGAGACTGATTGCTGCCAGCAAAGTGAGCTTATTTAGCTTTTCTTCTCCATCCCTACTTCCACAGTCAGTACCGCGGTCCTACCGGCACGTCAACTTTCCAGACGATGATGAGGAGATAGTGCGCATCAATCCTCGGGAAAAGATTTGGATGACTGGATACGAGGACTATCGCCATGCCCCAGCACGGGGAAAGAACTTTGATCCTGACGACATGGACTCCTACGTACGTTTTGCCAAAAGCGAGGCCTCAAAACACGAATACACTTATCCTTACGTAGACAACTCGGACTTTGACCTGGGTGAAGATATCAAGGGTGCTGTGATAAAGACTCAACCTGTCAAATTCAAGCCCAGGCGGAAGGAAGATGGTGAGAGGTCGCGGTGCGTGTACTGCAGGGACATGTTCAACCACGAGGAGAACAAACGGGGTCAATGCCAGGATGCTCCAGACCGCGTCAAGACTTGCATCCATCGAGTGAGCTGTATGTGGTGCGCAGACACTATGCTCTATCACTGTATGTCCGATCCAGAAGGAGACTACACAGATCCTTGCTCGTGCGACACCAGTGATGAAATGTTTTGCCTCCGGTGGATGGCCCTTATCGCCTTGTCTTTCATTGCTCCATGTATGTGCTGTTACTTGCCGCTTCGGGCTTGTTACCACTGTGGGGTCATGTGCAGGTGCTGTGGTGGAAAACACAAAGCTGCTGGATGACTACAGATGCATTCGAAGTGTTACGTTTTTCCTGTAGTTCAAGGAACACGTTGGTTTTGGAGCATTGAGATCACTCATTTTGATGCAGCCACTGTGCCCAACAGCATCCAGAAACCACCAGTTTGGATCGCTTTACATACGGTCGTCTGGGGGCTCACACTGCATTGATTTGCTCATCAAGTGTTCTAACTAACTAACCTACAGCATAGACTTTTGTATTATTAATCTGTAATCAAAACAGACTGTCTTGTACATGTTCTTTTTTTTTTTTTTTTTTTTTCTCTCCAGTTAAAATGAGTTTGAGGAAAAAAAAAAAAAAACTGCTTTAAATGGTGGTGGATTGTAGAACATCTCCAGGTTGTGTCCGTCTTGCCTCCCGCGGTACCATCAGCATGTTAGCAAGCTTTGGCATTTCTAGAAACGGGGTGGTGTAGTGAATGACATCTCACTCAGAAGATATTTTAACTTGCCGTCAAGTTATTGTGTGTGTATAGAAGGTGTGCTAGTAACAAACTTGTACCACAACACAGTATTTCTGTCACTGGTTTTCTTAGGGGTTTTTTTTGTTCTGTTTTCCGAAGCCAAAATAGCCATCTAAGCTGCAGTTTCTCTTCTAGAGTCCGTCGTCATTTCCTTCAGCAAACATCTTAAATTATTTCTCTGTTCGTGAAGCTCTGTGAACAGAAAGCAAGGCTCCGTTACCATAGTCCCATAGCCATTGAGAATCTGGTAGTTCTCTTTACCTGTCATCATTTCAGACCACTACTTGAAAGGGAAGCTTAAATTTTAGGGTTTTCTTTTTTCCCTCAATACCATTGGAAAAAATAAAACTGTGTTTTCAGAGCTCTGCCCAAAAGAAAGGGAACTTCTTCATTAGCCAGCCATGTAATGATCTGTGAATAAAACACTAATGTTCCGGATGAGGAAAATTGTTGTTATGCAAAGAATTACTAACAATGCAATGTCAAAAGCACTATTATGGCAATTCTGGGGAAATGCTGCATTAAGTGGTGGATTATATGGAAATTTGTATCTGTCTGTTTGTTTTCTGTACAATACATGAGCATGAGAACATACGCATCCACGGTAGGAACTACATTTAGCGATCTAAACAGGTATTTTAAAATCAAAAAGCCAGGGTGTTGACCACCACTTCCATTTCCTGCCCTGCGGTCCCAATCCTCCGGATTCTTACCCAAATCTCAAGGTAAAACGCCTGCAGCCGGCATCTCCGTGACTCTGCGTGGAGGATTAAGCGTGGTGAGTCTTTGCAGGAGCCGGACCGAAGCGTCTCCCTGGCTTTCCCCTCCCCAGTTCACCACCCAGATTTATCGAGTGGATGCATAAGGTGCATACAGCAGGATAAGATTACTTTAATATTTTTTTTTCCTTAATTTTTCCTTTTTTTTTCTAAATGTCATGTTGTCTTGTGTACAAGGCTTGTAATTAGCTTGGAAAAAGAGTATTTTTCTAATATATTACAAGGAATAGCCAAATAATTTTTATTAAAAAAAAAAAAAATAATGATTTAGCGCAGTGAGCTCTAACTAGCATAGTACAATCCGAATACTTTGAGGCAGCTAGGGATTGGCTTGTCAAAGCTGGCACTGCTGTTCCTGCCATAATTTCTTTCTGCAGTAAATTGCCAGTGGGCGCATGTCCTTTCCCTCCCTCTATTGCACATTGACATCAGTCTTAAAAAGAGAGGAAATTTTTTTCTATTTTTTTTTTTTTTTAATTAATTTGCCAAATAAATGTAAAAGGAACGCTTGCCATTCTTTCTTGGTGGAATGTCCCAATGGTTCCTCTGAGAGTTAATCACAGCTTTTTAGTCGACCATGAATTAAGTATGCAATGTGCTTAATACACTATAGAGTCTGGTAGGCTTAATTCGTAGCAGTTGCTGGGGATTTTTTCAGTTGGGAAAAAAAAAAAAACAAAACAAAAAGAATGATAGTGGAAAAGGGGTGGAGTGTTACACTCTGGGTGATGTGTCTGGGTTTGCTGAATGAAATATAAATATTTTGTGCCTAATAGCAGTTGACAAATCTCTCAATGGTGTCTAGTAAACATCAAGCCAGCCTCGAAAAAAGAAATAATAATAAAATTAATGGAACAACCTTTTCCTTTTATTTCTGTTCTCAACGTTGTTTCATGCAAACAAACATCTGTAAGATCTTCTCTCTATAAAGCACAACACTACAAAAAGATCTTACAGCTTTTTGTCCGGTCTTGAAGTGCCCCTATTTATTTAAGTAAAGTAGACATACTCTAAGCCTTTCTGTATGTCTGGAAATAAAACGTTTTTTTAAAAAAAAAAAAAATTTCCCTCTTTTTTTTTTTAATTTTTTATTTTCTTTTTTTCTTCCCCTCTTCCTTTCTCCCTCTTCTCTTGGGTTTTTGTAATACTTGTAGATTTTGCTGCGTGTGTTATTTGGTTTGTGAAGGCAGTGGTGTAAGGGCACAATGATAGAGATGGGTGTTTTTTTGTAAATATTTCTCCTTAATTTCCACACTGCTGCTGAACAGTGTGTAGCGTTCTCCCAGTCAGCTTTGCAATACTGACATCAATCATTTGAGAGAAATTATTCAGATTTTATTTTTGTATCTGTGGTAACAAAACATTAACCAAAATTTTTTTTTTTTTCTGTTGTGGAAAGTTTTTTGTTTTTTTTTTCCAAGCTATTGCTCACGTTAACAAATTAAAGTGCCTGAAGCCTCATCATTATTGTATCTATATACTAAAAGTTAAAACCCTGTTGTATTGATTTTTATAAGCCTTTTTACCTCTGTGTAAAAAAAAAAATATATATACAAGTGTATGATGTACATTTTAGTTCTTAACTTCTTTTTTTATTGTTTCTAATATGTATGATCAGTGTAGCTATTGCTTTAAAATGTACCATGTAAATATAAATACATCATATCAAAAAATGACACTGTTTATTGTTATTGGGCTGACTGGAAAAGGAGGGGGGAACAAAGCGGTGCCTGAGTCACCTCCCCAAGACCCCGGGGTTTCTGAGGGAAAAAAAAAGGACTTATTTCACCTTTTTGGTGGTGAATGGGGATGGGCCAGTGGGGAGTGTGGGGGCAGGTGTTTTTTAGGTGACTTTCAGGCTTTTTGGACGGTTTTGAGGGAGGGCGGCCCAGGCCTGGTAGGCCCCGCAGGCCCCGGCAGCCATGACAGGGGCTCAGATTCCCCTCCTGCTCTCCCTTCTCCTCTCACGCGCAGCTTTGGGCTGGAATATAAATACTTTGCGGGAACGTTTCTTTTTTTATTTTATTTTGTTTCACCCAAGCACAGTGGCCCCAAAGAACAGGGGGAAAGCGGAGAGAAAGGCTGGCGGAGGTGGCCGCTGTGCGAGGGCCACCTTGCTTTTTGAGGGCAGGCTGGACCAGGACGGCGCTGAGGAAAGATGGCAGCGCTGGCACTGCCGTCCCCACCCAGAGGGGTTTAAAGTGGAAGATGGAAGAGGAATAACCCAGTTAAAACGGACACCGATCGACTGAGAGATCCGGAGGGAAACCGGTGAGTATATCTGAATTTTTACAGTTAGTTCCAATGGGAGCTAGTCAGGCCTGAAAAGCCCAGTTTTATTTTCCTGTAGGTAAGTGAGAACCCAACTAAGGCTTTGCTCCTTTTTCATACAGTCATAGAATGGTTTGGGTTGGAAGGGACCTTAAAGACCATCCAGTTCCAAGCCCCTTTCCCTGGGAAGGGACACCTCCCACCAGACCAGGTTGCTCAAAGGCCCTGTACAACCTGGCCTTGAACCCCTCCAGGGATGGGGCAGCCACAGCTTTTCTATGTGCTGCTGATTGTTGCTCTGCTGAATAACAAAGTTGCCTCAAGAGGCGTGTAAAAGGGAAGGCAAAGAGCACACACGCCAAAGTGTACGTGTCCTTCTGGGATGAAAGGTTTGCTCCTTGCAACGGTGGTGGTTTTGTGTCACTCGCGCGTGGGGTGATGGGCCAGTTGCATAAAAAACACCTCAGTGGCTTAATTTGTCACGTCTTTGCTGAGATCCTGAGTCTGCGTTCACTTTTTATTGGGTTATATTTGTATTCATGTATTTCTAGAAATATTATATGCTTGTATAAACATAGATTTCTGTTTACATTTATGATACAAGTGTGTATTGGTTATAAATTTTTCTTAAAGAGGACTTTGCAGGCCTCGTGAGGAGCACATGTGCTGTGGGTCAGGCATTGTGTTCAGGAGGGCTCTCATGGCACACAAAAGCCCTTGGTCTGTGTTGTTGTTTGCTCTCTCCGCAGCCAAGCCGAGGGCCAAGGCACTCTGATGGCCCGTTGCTTCCGGTTCATCACATTCTCTTGAATAATTACAGCAGGAAGACCAGCTCTGTTCCCTGGTCATTTGAATTCAGCTTGTCCCGCAGATGGCCTGGCTAAGCCATGTTATCTTCCTCCAGCCTGCAATGTCCTCTTGCTTTCATCCGTGAA
>JAOXNO010000024.1:17243960-17260274 GCA_028565335.1 Limnodromus scolopaceus | reverse complement strand
GCAGCCACAGCTTCTCTGGGCAACCTGGGCCAGGCTCTCACCACCCTCACAGCAAAGAAGTTCTTCCTAATATCTCACCTAAATCTCCCGTATTCCAGTTTAAAACTGTTCCCTCTCATCCCATCGCTCCACTCCCTGATCCAGAGTCCCTCCCCATCTCTCCTGTAGCCCCCTTTAGGGACTGGAAGGGGCTCTAAGGTCTCTTCTCTTCTCCAGGCTGAACCCCCCCAACTCTCTCAGCCTGTCCCCACAGCAGAGGGGCTCCAACCAGGAGGAGGCTGCTGACACCCCACAACAGCAAAGAACGGCAGGCCAGGGGTGCACTCTCTGCTCTGAAAAGGCTGGCACATCCCTCCTGTTTGGGAGGCCCTGGTTCAAGCAGTGAGGGTCTTGGTATTTTTGCCAGCGGGGCAACAGCGTACAGAGGCTGAGAGGCAGGAATGAGGGCTTTGAAGGAAGGCACGTGCCTCGAGATGAGGTAGAAGCTGGCCGGTACTTTTAGGAAAGTGAAATTAGAGCCTAGGGTGCTAATTGTTGGTGGGTTCAGCACTCCTGGTAAGAGTTTTACAGAGAGCTGGCAGAAAAGCTGCAGGGTCTTTAATCGCGGAGAAATGCTACTGCATTTTTGGCAGGCAGCTCTTTTCCTAGGGGATAACAGCACGTCCCAAGATGGGGTAAAACCAGGGCCTGTCCCCAGCACATTGCGTCCACCCCAAGGGGCCAAGCGCTCCAGATATATTCTCTTTAAAATTCCGCAAAAGCAAATCCTCACGTGCAAAAGGTGACCCACGCTGCTCTAAGGGCCAGCGTCGCCTGCCTTCCTGAACCTGGGTCAGTGATTCCTCCTTCAGTTTGACTCGCAGCTCAAACGTTGGAGTTGCTTTTGAGGAAGCCTTCTGTTCTCCTGAAGGCAAGTTTCCTGCCTCGGAAACCCCCTCGGAGCGTTGGGATGGGGACAGCCCTGTCCATCCCCGGCTGCCTCACTCGCCTTTCGAGGACAGTATCGGAACAAGAGCCAAAAGAATGACTATGCCTCATTTCTTTGTTGCCATTTTAAAAGCGGATAACCATTTAATTAGTTGCTCACCCTCCGGGGCTGTTAAGTTCTTGTGTAATTACATAATGAGCAATTATCATTACCACGTTTTGCTCTCACCTGGTGCTCCGTGGATTCCAGCACTGACCACGTTTCTAAGTGCTGCGGGCCAACGAGAAGGGTTTTCTTTGTGGGGACAATCCACCAGCCTTGACGGGTGCTAATAGAAACCCCACCTGCTCTTGCTGGGGTTTGAAGTAGGGCTGGAACCTGCTACAGTGGGAAAAGCCTTAAAATATTCCAAAGGGATTCTGTGGTTTGGGCGCTTCCCGAAATACTGCCTCTCACGTCCTTAATGCCACCCTTGCCTTCTCCTGCTTTGGCAGGGAAAAGCCGACAGCAGGGTTACACGGCACGGTCTAGAAAGGGAAGTTATTGGACAAGGCAAAGGTTTAGATTTGGAGGAGCCTCCCCCCCCCCCCCCGAAGGGCTGCTGCGCTCAGAAAAGCGCCTGATGCAAGTCAGGGCTTAACAGGATGCACTTGTGTTGAGGTCAGCAACTGGCAATTAATTAATTCGTTAAAATACCTGGAGAGATTGAAAATGGGCACATGGTGCATCCATGCGTGCAAGAGGAGGATCTTGAAACCACTTAAGCTGTAGGGCAAACAAAAACCAGATGGGAGATGGGCGCGGTGATGAAAAGGTGTAGGCAACGGGCCCGTATCTGTCATCCTTCCTGCAGCTACAATTTAATTACCGTTCCTAGGCTTTGGGGAACAGAGATGTTTTGGTTTGGGTTTGGTTTTTACAAAAAAAAAAAAAAAAATAAAGGTAGGGGAAGGAACACAAGTTCTGCACTTGGGATGGTGCTAAGGGGCATCTTCCAAGTCTCTGCTAAGATTCTTAATGTGCTTTAGTCATCACTCAGAATAGAAACCGTTCCCCTCATCTTTAACATTAAGGAATTGCCTTTAAAGGGGGAAAAAAAAAAATAGAGAAGGAAATCCCCACGCTTCTTTTCCTCTCTGAATTCCTCCTGCTTGTTTCAGCAGCACCAGAAGGGAACTGGGCACGAGGAAGCCCTTCCCCAGCCGTCTGGGTGAGAAGCAGATGTGCCACCATCCATCGATGCAGTTGTTGGCCGTGACACCAGGGCACAGGAAGGTAAGCTGATTTACCTGGAGGACATAACTTAAAGCTGATCTTAACGTCATTAACGCAGTGAAGGCAAGAGGCAAAATTAGCAGCCAACTCTGAACGAAGATTGGGGGGTTGTTTTTTTTTTTCCCCCCCTTAAGTCCTACAATGTCAAAGTTCCAGTGACTTGAACCACCACCAGGACAGCAAACCAACCCGTTAGAAAGCAACGCCGTTCCCCCGGTTGCTGAAACACGGGAAGAAATATATTTGGATTTTAAAAAAAGAAAAAAAACCAAACACCAAAACCAAACAACAACAACAAAAAAAACACCCTGAATTTTTCACAGTATTGAAAGAGCTAATGAAGCTTGTTTGTGGAAAATAGACGAAGCGCCCGCGGGGAGGAATTCGCTATTGAAAAAGTTGACTCGCGAATGTCGACTGAGCTGTATTTAGCCCTTTCCACACAAAAGCCACGTCAGGCGAAGCAAGCCAAAGGGGAGGAGTGGGGAACATGAATTATTACTGAGCAGAGGTAAAGCCTGAATTTAATTTTTATTATTTTTTTTTTTTCCCCAAGAATGCACAGCAATGGAATAAAGATTTGGGGTTTGGGGGCTTTTTTTTTTGATATTAAAATCCTGTCTACCTGTCCCTAAGATGGCACGTGCTTGACCCAGCCACCCAGACAGATGCACCCAGAGCCAAACTGCACATCCTGGTGCACTCCAAGAAAACCAAAGCCGTTATCCTGCTGGGGCTGTGATGCCTGAGGAACACACACACACACACACACACCCCAGCACCTACAATGTGCTGGGGCGAAGACGCTGGTTGAGCTCATTTTAAAAGCCAGATAAATGGACTCTGATTAGCGGGTCGGCCACTAATCATAGAATCCACACAGCGAGGTGAGAAGGACAGAAATTCAGGTGGCAAGAACTTCTTCAAACAAGTGCATCTTTCTAAATGCTACCCCGTTAACCGCTCCTACAGTTCTTCTAGCAGTTGAAATGCTGGTGATGTAGCACACGAGGTCACAACGCCAAGGAGATTTTTCCTAAACACAGCGTTATTAGGTGGCTTCTGGGCTTGGACAGGGATGTTGAAGTCAACAGAAGGTGAGGGTTCTTCCCGTTGTAGAGTACTAAGCTGAGAGCTTGAACTAGAAAAGATTCCCGTCCAAGGATAAGGATTCGATTTGATTTTCAAAGAAACTAAGATGGAGGGAGGGGAAGTCTTGGCTAGAGAATGGAGTAGGGCTGCTTTTCTCACTCCGTGACAGCAATCGATAGGGAAGGTGTTATTTTGTCGTGTCAGATTTCCTCAACGTAAGCAGCTCATGATAGCTTGGTGGTGGAAGTTAAGTTAGAGGAAAAAAAAAAAAAAACCTGACAGAACTGTGATTTCCCAAAGGAAACAAAGCAAACATAATCTACTTCGAAAAAAATCTGATTTTATTTTTGTATTGAAAAGACCTGTCAATTTAAATAGATGTTTATTTCCATTCATGGTCTCAACCAGTGTTGTGTGTTAACATTATTCAGAACTGTATAAAAAGCCATTTGTGTTACATCGGTTAACATCCTAGAACACTTGGAGGCGGGGGGGGGGAGGAGAGGAGGGAGGGGTTTGAAGCAGCTTAACATCAAAAATAGGATGTTCCCAAAAAACTTAACAACTGATGCGGCATCTTCTATTCTAATTTTATAGGAGCTGAAGCATATTGCAAATACAACTCAAGTTATTTGGTCTTCCAAAAAAAAAAAAAAACCAACCCAAAAAAACCACTTTAAAACCAGATTGCTTTCATGGCAATATCGAAGCTGTCAGCTGAGAGAACACACACACACACGCTCTGGTGTGTGCAAACACACACGCGGCGAGCCACGCCGAGCACAACTGGAACACCCCATTCAGTATTTGGATTACGCATGCGTTCTTCTGCATCCATGATCGCTGGAATTTAAAATGCTTTAGTTGCCCTTCTTTATTTTTTTTTTTTAAATATATACACGGTTTCCATGGAAACCCGAGATTCTGCACAATCAACTGACATTTATTACTCATGGTGCTGTGAAGTTCTCTAGTGAAAGGGCCAAATTCCAAAACCTCTACTCGAACGTGCACATACCTGACCAAGGCCAATGAACAAGGGAGAAGACAGTTTAGAAAAGAGGTTGCAGGGTCAAGGTCTAGATTTGGGAAAAAAAAAAAATTAAAAATAATAAATCACATGACAGATTGTCATTTAAAAAAAAAAATATTAAAATTTAAAAATCATTCTTTGGTTTATTTCCATGAGTCTCAACGCTGTCCGAAAAGCCCAGAGACAGTCACATGAGAAACCATAGCCCTAAAAGCAAGCTCACAGCATTTTTAAAATCTCGTGTATTAAATGCTCCGAAGACTACAGGAATTCAGAGTACCCCTTACATTCACGTCCCCCCAAAAAAATGTAGTAACTGCTTAAGTGCATGCACTGAGGCACGACCGGCATGCCTGTAAATTCATATTGTTCAAGTTAAGAGTAAATATAGCTGCAAAAAACCCCACCCACCTATAATTAAACAGTCATTACTAGCAATACTATAGTGACTGTCTTGTTATTAAAGAAACGCAGACGTGGTTTCTGCCTGTTTGGCGCTCCCAGCCAAAAGGAAGCTGTCCGCTCCATTTAGAAAGCAAGCGAATTTTAAGAGTCCAAGGGAGTTTAATATTTCCGTGTTCCTGGGGTCAATTGTTACTGTAAAGATGTAGACAAATGGCAAGTACACGAAAGCATCTCTCATACATTCCAGGGTTCGCAAGTCAAAAAGCAGAACTTAACTTCCTTACGCTTACAATGTTACGGTAGGCTTGGAAAACCAGTAAGAAGTGATATAATATTTCCACCAAAAGCAAAGTAGAACTAAGTCTAACTGCCATTCCTACGCAAGGAGGTGTTTTGTTTTGGTTTTGTTTTTCTTTTTCTTTTGTTATGCTTTACGTAAGGCAGATTTTATTGCAAAGATAGTTACCAAGTCCGCTAGTAGGAAGAAAAATACAGGCAACTATTACTCGGAGAAGATGGCTGATAATTACTAGTGACAACTTCCATTTTTCAGAATAACTCAGCTTTAATGTACTTTCTGGAAACAGCATTTTAATCACTGGTTTTCACTTCCTTCCCCATCACACGTTAAGCATCAAAAAAATCAAGACCGGACAAAATGAATTGTGGATATTTACCAACCAACAACATCTCATATTCCAATGTTATTTTTAACTGGAACAAATATAGGTCATTCTTTATAACCTACTGCCAGTGGTTGTTTATAAATATCTGCTTGCTGCAATAAACACTGGTCACCGAAATATTCATTTGCAATAACTACTTGGCACTAGGTTAATATACTCGTAAAGTTGAATGGAAGTGCTTCGGATGTACATATAAGCACTTAAAACATCAGACTTTTAAAACTGAGTTTGGGGGGTTTTAGTATCTATAGTTACAGTTTTCACAAGCATTTCTGAAAGTATTCAATCTCTTCAGAAGTTTAGAGGCTCCTGTCTCAGCACATCTAAGTTTCTCAACAATTACAGAACAGCTAATTTAACATTCCTGCTCTCTATGCTGAGACAACACGGTACCAAAAATTTAGCTAGAAAAAGAGGCATTTTTGGTCAGACTGACCCCCAGCTGTCCCTCAACAAAAAAGCAACACAGCTCCAACCTGTCTCCTCCCTCCAGAAAAAAAGACACCTAAGGCCACAATTTGACATTTGCCAGAGCATCGGGTGTTTCTCCCTTTGTGGCAGCTGCGTACGTGCCCACTTCCAGAACTACGCTATGAAAGCCCCACCACCACCTTTAAGGACAAACCACCTCAGAAGCCAGTTCAGGCAGCAGCGCGGACGGAACCACGTTACATCGAAACAGCGTGTTAAAGCCATTCCAGCTTGTTAAACTAGTTTCTAAAAACGTTTAATCGAAATTCCTAATTGCAGGAAATTTAAAAAAAAAAAAAAAACAAACCAACCAAAAATCTTAACGTAGAGAGAGGCAAAAAGATGCAAAGGTAACCACCACGATGATCCAATAGCAAAAGCTTCTGTTTAAAAGTTTTTTTTCTTATGCTAAAAAAAAGGCACACAACCCTTTGTGAACTAGAGACAAAAGCTAGCGGGACTATAGCAATAAACCCAGAAGAAAAAGCCTACCAGAATTACCCAATTGCCTACTGGGAAGGAACAATGAAGTAGACAGGCTGCTCTTGCTCTGTTTTGTTTGCAGGGAAGTGGTCAAATTTAATAGTCAAATTTAGCCACATTAAGAAACATTTAACAAAAGCTACCCCAAGAAACCAGAACAAAACCTGACCTTTGGGTCAAAAGGCCACAGACAGGCCCTTCCATAGCATGTAACTGAGTGAGTTCAGAGATTGGCAATGAAAGGAAAAAAAAAAAAACCCAACAACAAAACAAAAAGCTTTAGACATGTGATGGGAACAAGCTTTGGGATTTATCGAACAGTCACACCAAGCTTCTCCAGCACACGCACTCCCTTTTCTTGGTACTCTTGTCGGGTCATCCAGAAGTTGTCTTTGTCTTTCATGATGTCTGCTAGAACCGCGCCGCCCAAAAACACCATGTGCTTTCGACGGGGCGGATCTTCAATCCGGATCTTAAATTTCTAAGGAAAAGAAAAGAAACCGTTACTAGGATTCTTGAAATTAAGCCTTTCAAAATAAAACTGTGTTTTCCGTCAGAACAATGAAATGAAAACCCTTTAGTGGGAAAAATGCAACCGAAATACCGAAATGCTGGCACAGGGCACTCTGCGTGAGCTTCCGCTTGCACCAACTCAAGTAAAATAACTACTTTGCGCAGTAAATTAGAGACAGCTATTGACACTTTCCCCAAAATTATACATTCGGTGTATCCACAAAAAGCCCTGGAGTCAGAATGCAAAAATACAGTCTTAAATTTTGCATTTCATGAACATTCCATGAGTGCAATACTTCCTAAGCTTCAATAGCTAAAATTATAAGAAGTTATCGGATCATCAAATCACAAAATATTTTAGAATTATATGAAGTTTTAGAAGGGCAGACAGAACAGATTTTAAATATACACAATCCAACTCAGCTTAACTAATTAGTATTCCCTTAAATTCTTCAATGCTAAAACCCTAACTTCAAGAGCAAAAATGAGTACAGCCGAAGCTATGCATGAAATACTGTTTTTAACTTAAAACATTCTGTACAACTGAGTCATTCCATATAGCTGCAAAAAATCTTTAGAGAACGCTGTATTAAGACCCAGGGAAGTTACAAGAGAAATTTATTCCATTTGAAGGTGTGCTAGAACTCCAGCCTCTTACTTTTGAGCATTTAACTTACAGCGTGAACCAAAAATTTAAAAAATAAAAATAAGATTTAAAAAAAAAAAAAAATCATTTTTGCTCAACGGTGACTTTCTCTACGGCACAAAAGCTCACTAGCTTCCTTAAACCTACATTACGAGTTGTGCCCTAGCGTTTAACAGCCCATTTTACGTTCAAAATAACCGAAGACTTCAGGAATCGCTTGCTGTTAGCAGGGACTAGAAGGTGGCTTTATCGCAGATATATTCACAAGAAGCCACCCTGCTCCAAACGAACTGAGAAGCAGCGATTTTGGAAGTTTCTTCTGGCATTTCTGACTACTTGGTTCCCTCTAGTGGGGATTCAGGAGAAATCTCGGCCCACGCACAAATAAAGCCGCCGCTCGCTCGCTACCTACCGAGAGTTTTTCCACGTCTCCTTTCAGAACTCGTTCCAGGTAGAGCTGTTTAAGTTCCCGCTCCAGTCGCGAAGGCAGCCCGGGGTACATGGTGGAGCCTCCAGACAGCACGATGTGCTTATAGAATTCAGACCTGACCAAAAAATAAAAAAAATTAGACTTTCCAGGTTGGGGGCTGACCTGCTGGAGAGCAGCTCTGAGGAAAAAACACCTGGGAGTCCTGGTGGACAACAGGATGACCATAAGCCAGAAATGTGCCCTTGTGGCCAAGAAGGCCAATGGCATCCTGGGGGGCATCAGGAAGAGTGTGACCATCCAGTTGAGGTTATCCTGCCCCTCTGCTCTGCCCTGGTGAGGCCCCATCTGGAGCACTGGGTCCATTTCTGGGCTCCCCAGTTCAAGAAGGACAGGGAACTGCTGGAGAGGGGACAGCAGAGGGCCACAAAGATGATGAGGGGCCTGGAGCATCTCCCTTACGAGGAGAGGCTGAGGGACTTGGGTCTTTTTAGCCTTGAGAAGACTGAGGGGGCATCTGACCAACACCTGTAACTACTAAAGGGAGGGTGTCAAGAGGACAGGGCCAGTCTTTTTTCAGTGATGCCCAGGGACAGAACAAGAGGAAATGGGCACAAACTTGAATATAAGAAGTTCCACCTAAATATGGGAAGGAACTTCTTTACTGTGAGGGTGGTGGAGTCTCCTTCTCTGGAGACATTCAGAACCCGCCTGGACACGTTCCTTTGCAACCTATTCTGGGTGGACCTGCTTTGGCAGGCAGTTGGACTAGATGATCTCCAGAGGTCCCTTCCAACCCAGCATCATTCTGTGATAGTGTCATATAGTATACTCTGTAGTACAAGTAGGTACAGGAGACTAAATACTACTGCATGGCAGACTTGCTCATGCTTTTCCAGGTGTCCTTCACAGAAGCATTAAAAAAACCCACCCAAAAAAGCAACAAAACTGGATTTTAAGCGTTCTGCTTTTACCTGGTATCAATGTCAGCAGCCTGGATGGTGTTAAACAGCAATTCAGCCACACCAACCCCCTCTACGTTGATTAAGTGAGGCTGGAAGAGAGCCTCCGGTGCCTCAAACCGTTCTCCACCGACTTTGATAATCCTGCCATCTGGGAGCTAGTGAAGAAAAAAAACAGCGTTTAGAAGACTACCTTTAGCCACTTGGCTACTAAACAAACCAAGAGGAAATGACCTATGTTGTTCCCTAACGTTTTAAAACCGGGAATTGTTGGTAATTGTCACCGCTGGAAGAAGCCATTCAGCACTACTGAAGGAAGATATAAATTCTTCGACCGTTACGCAATTTACTTAGAGACATCAGGGACCAGATACGTCAATATGGACACACCGAGCACGTTTCCTCACAATACAGCTCCTAACATTGATTGAACAGACGATCTTACAGCAAGAGTAACGCTTTCCTGCAAGATCTTTTCTTCCGTGTGCCATCAAAGGAAGCTTCCACTAAGAGCAAGTTTACCATTCTTATCACCAGGTATCAGTCTTGCGTCCATGCTAGAGGGATGCAGCCGAAACAGCCACACGCTGGAGTAAGTCCCCTTTCTCCATATGTTCTTGTAATTTAATATTCAAATTCTACTATTCAACGATCTACATTGACAAAAACGATTAAAGTCTGACGGTAAATCGGGAGCGAAGGGGGTAGTGAGCTACTGCCAAGAGAAACGTAAAAGGAATCAAAGCCAAATCCTACCTGAATTTAAACTTACGAAGTTTAGAACAAGAAAAGCTCGTAAGCCACCCACCGTGTAGGATTCAACTAGTACTGTGGTCTCTAGCGCCAGTTTCTGCTCCTGTTCGATGTTGTATCCCACGTAACACAGTTTTTCCTTGATCATGCGAACCGTCTCGAAGTCAGCAGAATGGTTGAAAGCATACCCCCGCAGGAGGAGGAGCTGGAGACAACACAGGGCGTTAGCAGCGCATGAGAGAACACTCAGGGTCCCTTTATCAGTAGAGGCGGACACTCAAACACATGTCTTGGAAAGTTTAATCTCCCTTTTTTTAACTGCAAATTTAGTGTTAAGTCAAAGCTGTCCCCAGTGTATCTGTTATCACCAGGGAAGCAGGACAGCAGCGGCGTTGCTTCGCGTTGGAAATCTTCTTCTTCTTCAACACAATTTTCAGTATAACCATTACAAAGACAAGTGAAAGATAACCAAAAGAATTCTTATATGTAAGATTTCACTTCAGAACACTCTGCCATTCCAGTTTAACCACCAGATTTGTCAATCGAGACTGTTGCTTCTATTGTTTTAAAAAGCATAAGTTCTATAAAGCATACTGTCTCATTTAATAATCATTAAAGAATTACTACACTATTTTCCACACTGTAAGAAAAAGATGAAAATAGATGAGTAGAACTGATAGAATACAATTTTGTTCTCGTTTTATATATCAAGAAAGCCAACTTTATAGAGTTTTTCCTCCCCAAATATGGAATAAAATCCCTTCTTACAAGATTGCCACTAAGAAATGTGAAGTCTCTAAATAATATCGATAATATTACATGTGATTTAGATGAGGAAACATAGTAAAGATGGACTTAAGCCATACAGAGAATACAATACAGAGTTCTTTATGTAATTACCATATAAATAATAAAGGAAAAACATATAGTGGTTTCTTGCTATCGAGGGATTTTTACTTGAAGCAACGTACCACAGATTTCAGCCTCAACCTTAAAGATTCTTCCCAGCTTACCTTAATGAGGTACCTAGTGATATCCCTCCCAGCGATATCTAACCGTCTGGTGAGATGAGGGAGAGAGAAACCTTCATAAACTGGGCAAATGTGAGTTACACCATCTCCAGAGTCCACAACAACACCAGTCAACAGACCTAAAAGAATGACGGGGGTGGGGGGGGGAGAGGGCGAGGAAATAAAGTACAACTTTTATTAGCACCTTCATAAATAGAGCAGAACAGTAGAGTGTTTAAGATAGGGTTTTTTTCATTGTAATCTTAACACAACCTCTGTTCCCCCAGTCATCACTTTGGGAAGTCACAATTTAAAATTCAATTGTTTCAATTCAGTTGGATTTTAAACTTAAGGTTTTCATAGTAACATATGCTTTCATATACTTTTTTTTAAAAGTATTACCTCTACCTTTTCCTAGATGCTTATAAATCTACCGTTCGCCATTTTATCTGGTGCTTTGACATACTAAATTGCACTCTAATTAATGAGAATATCTAACACCATTAAATGCTTGCTGGGGCACAAGTTCCTCCTCACATTCAGCTGCTTATGTGCAACCTTATATTAATTTCTCAAATATGAAGAAACCTAGACATACTCAGGCCACAAGTTCACCTTGTTTCAATTGTTAGGACTTGTTGATTTTGGCTAGTATTCAAAAAACAAAACAATGCTTTCATAAGGTAGAGAATATTTGGACTATGCAGCAGACATCTGATTTTTTTCCCCACAGAAATAGCGTTAGGCTGAACCAGATCCAGTTTCATAGACTGAAGAAATGAACTCAGGTGAATAAAGTTTACCATAGAACCATTACATTCTAAGGTATGCAAAACAGAGATATCATAAGCACGTAAAAAAAGAAGCTCCTATACTTCACTAACAAAATAACTAAGAAGCAGAATTAATGGTGAAAGTTGATTAGAAAACAGTTTTATAGTTTCTCCCAAGTTACCTAAAGCAAGAAAGCATATTTTAAGGGGAGACCTTAAAATAAAGAAGGAACATTTAATACATAATGGCAAGGTGCGTTGATTTGGCTACTCTAATTTGCTCAAGCTTTGTAAAGAGAAGGCAAATAAACTGGTTATTTTCCTCGAACGCACCGAAGAAGGTTCAGTTCTGGGGCCAGATCTTCAGATTTATTAGTGGAGTAACGGCTGATACAAACACAAGTCTTGCAATCGGACACACGCAGCAAGGAAGGAAACAAGGGACTACACCAAAACTCCAGAAAGCTGTTGTGAGGAATTGCTGAAGAACTTCCTAATTAGAACTAGGCTTTGATATAGAACCCCCCTTTGCCTTTAAAAGGCACACGAGTGCAGGGAATTCCACTTAAAAGCAACAATTGGGCTTAAGATAGTTTTAACAGCGGCAACAAAAAGTGGTGCACTGAAGCGAGGCACGTCTCCGTATGTAATTCTAGCCACTATTTAATCTTTAATGTCATGGAAATAAGTAGCATGTTTTAAAAGGCATTTTTTCTATTCTTGTTTTCAAAAGCAAAAATTATGTGCCACTTGGTTTTTATATCTTTGAAAGTCTTCAACTTTGTTTTAGATAATACGTAGAAATGCTGTGGACTGCTCTAAGTTGTTTCCCATTTCGTTAGTCACAAAGTAATTGAACGCTATATGGTAAAATACGTGTAAAATTACAGCAGAGTTTAAGACAGTATTTAATTGACTACCCTGGGGAACCAAAGAAAAAATAAGCAGGGGGGGAAGTAATAGCACAGAATGCAGCAAATAAAATTAATATCCAGGTCTGCAAATACAATGTTGATGCAACTCGTTTTAATGCCTTGCATGACGGGACCAGCCCGCCAGTACCCCATCATTTCTGCTCTTGGACACAGAAATGGTGGTGACACGTTAATGGACAAGGATATTTATGTCCTTCCATGTGACAGCTAAATACATCGAGCCACCGGTAAACAGACGCGTTATTAGAACTGGCGTTCTTAAATAACTTCTTAAAATCCTAGACGGATCGCAGCTAATGGTAGAATTTCTGTCGAATTCAGTGAATCCATAATTTTCTCCTCAGGCTGAGGATTCTAGTTTACCTACAGTGAAAGAATCAACTACTTTTTTTTTTTTTTTAAGTAGTGCAAAAGTCACCTAGTCATCTTCTTGAAATTCACTTATAGTAATAAATGTTTGCCTTATCAGAAAATGGAAAGCATGTCGTTAAGACTTGAGGCCAAAGACTAAATGACCACACCCTGAAACAATGACAGGTTTGATAAACCAGGTCTTTGCGTTTACGTGAACCGCAGTCGGTTCATGAAAATAACACCGACAGTGGTACGTATCAGTCGTTCCTCAAAACGAAGCGCAAGCCCCTAAGTCAGAGCTGAGCTCACGACAGCCTTGGATTAAGACCCATTAATACCAGATTAGGACTTTGGCTCGGCACCACATTTATGAACCAAACAGACGTTATCTTTGCCTACCTTGAGCGTACAAAGTAAGAACAGCCTGAATGGCAACATACACCCCAGAAAACTGGTACGTCTCAAACATAACCTGTAAGAGGAAGGCAAAAATTAACACCCAAAACAGGCCACATACTTCAAAGAAATTTCAGAAAACTGGATTTCTAGAATTCTGTCTTTTTGCTAATCAAAAATACTTTCCAACAAATTTCGTCGCACGGATTCTACACAAACATTAGAAACCTACTTGCTTGATGGCAGTTCAGTAGCACATTCAGTTCCACACCTTACCTGTTCACAAAGATGAGCCAGAGGAAACATTCCACATCCGTTAAGCAACCATAGCAAACACTTCCAAGAAACACCCCACACCAATTTCTGCAGCTTCACTAAGCCCTTTTCCAAAGCGCTTAACGAGTGGGAGGCAGTACTTGTAGACCAGCCAAGTACTTCGTTACTGAAGCGTGACTTGGGAATGAAGCGTTTGTTAAAGGTGTAGGCTCTAAATCTAACGAGGTTCAGGATGGTTTGGGTTTTTTTTATTATTATTCTTCATATCAACCCCTACAGGCTTTGTCCAACCGCAGACTGTGACAAGTCAAGACCAAACAGGCTCCTACGCGTGTGGGTCTAGAATCAGGCCAGTGTCACAGGTTGTTCTTTGCCTCTGGGCCACCTTCTTCCCTTCTTTACAGCGCAACCGACGACAAACTTGTAGAACTTGTGCAAAAACCCACTTCGATTGAAGTAGCCCAGGTAGGGCTAACTCTGTTACTACGTCCAGAAACACACAGGTTTGCAAAACTCTCATGGAAAAAAACTGCCCGTCTTGTAGATTAGGTTCCCCTAACCACTAAACTACTTTCAGTGAAGAAACAGTCTCGAAGATTAAAGGACGTGGAGCTTATAAGATGTTGGCATCTTTATAAACACAAAAGAAGGCCAAGTAAACAAATCCTACTGTACAGCAGTTTTCCCCTCAAAATGCTTTACCAGGAAAAACGGATGAACTCAGATTATTCCAGCACATACAGAAGTTTTGCTGTCGCTATCCTGCAGCCTCCTGAGCCCTTCTGCAACTTCTAGGATTAGAAACTGATTAAATCCTAAGCGCTACCACAGCTCAAGTAAAAGGTATCTAAATATTTTTAAAGAAAAAGAAAAAAAGCTGGCGCCTGACAATTTTAGTAATTCTGAACTATTTAGAGACCCTCCTCTGTTATAACTGTGATTTTAAAGGGCTGGCCCGTATCAGAAAACCTGATCCATGGGCTAAGAGTGAGAGAGACATTACAAGGCTGGCTAGTAACTTCCGTACTGGCCACAATTCCGCACGTACACAATACATTCAGAAACAAGAAGCAGAAGTGTCTGCCAGAAAAGGAAGAGTTGAAAGGGCAGCAACTCGAAAAGATACCCCATTTGAGTAGTCGTTGCCTAAAATCAGCACTGTTCCAACAGATGAGTCTTTCAAACCACCTGAGTGCTTACAAAATGAAACGCTAATTTAAGAAAAAAATCTAAGTTATCCTCTTCGTACAACAAAAAGAATATTCAAATGGCATTAGTTACTGTCTTCACACGCTGTAGTAAACCCTGGAAGCTACAGCAAAACCCTTTTATAACCTATTTGCAGGCTTTTGGGGGGCTGTTATTCTTTCTTTCAAGACTTCCAGGTCTGTTTTATTTGACGTGAGAAATGTCTTGACTTGGGACCTACACGTTAAGAAATTTTAACATGCAAACACTGAGCAGGATGTGCTCCTGAAAAAGATTCTTCTTCTCGTGACAGCAGCTTTTGGATTACCTACAGAGTGATGTTCCAATTGGGTGCAAAAAAGAACTAAAAATCAGGGGAAAAAAAAAAAAAAAAAATAACAAATACTGGGTTGGGATCAAGAAGAGTGACTGTGCCAGAGTATGTTCACAGCTACATGATGTGCCATCACAGTCCGGCTGCTCCCGGGGGTATTACAGAACGAGAACGCAGCAGGTAACTAGAGACAAACAACCAGCACTCACTCACTCAAACCGAGGAGCAACCAGTGTCTTGTACGTGCTAGGAACGAAACAGCACTTTTAAAATATATATATATATATATATATTTAATAATATAGCTGTGGTGTAAACACTTGCTGCTGTCACTGCGTAGCTGAGTTTGGTGGAGTGATGGGGTGAGGAGAGAGAATTACTCCAAGTAGAATGAAGTACAGCACATATAATTATCTATCATCTTGATACGGTCCAGATGACTAAGCTTTTCTTTTCAAATGCTGCTGCGCTGTATCACAAAACGCAACGACATTATTATATTTACTGCAGGCTTTAGGAAAACTCTTAGTTTAGTGCTTCATACTGGGCTAGCCTCCCTGAAAAGGGGGAGTCCGTGGCAAAAATGGAAAGAGTATAAATGCATTGTAGCTAAAAACTAAATATTGGTAGTCTTCATAACACTGTGCTCCATTCAAAAAGTTAATAGAAACAATGAGCTTCTCTTTAACTCAAATTTGAATTTACAAAAACAGATTCGAGGTCTCCCTAATCCTCTGGATTATAATTCGGTATCTACAATCTCTGGAGTGATTTTAAAAAAAAAAAAAAAAACCACAAATGGAGCAATACAAATATTTTACCAGACTTCAGAAGCCATGCAAGACTTCTCAATTTATGGTATAAAATTACTCAGTCCCAGAATAACTAAAACCCAGCCTTTTGTGTTTAGCAGGAGGACAGAAACAAGAGCGCTATTGTAGACAGCTGAAAAGCGAAGAAGCCTGAAGGGGAAACTCAACCGTTCCTGCTACACGGAGGCCACCCGGAATAATCCGCTGTGTCTGTCACACCGCAGCCCACTGACACACCATAGACGGTATGGCTAATCTTGCATTACACAATGCTTTGGTAATAGGTCCTTAATGCCCACAATTGCTAAGAAATGCTGAATTTAGATTGTACGGTTTGATTTTCCCCCCACACACACTTTTTTCCAACTTTGCTATACTTCGCTTGCTCCCAAGTTACTGAAAGAAAAGATTTACGCAAATATATTCACTGCCACACTGCAGAAAGCACTGCTGTGGGTGTGACAACAAAAGGATTTTAAAGGAAGGGTAATTTAAAGGTAAATTCTTATTAGACTAAGCAACAGATTTGGGAAAAAAAAAATATATATACAAAGCTTTCATA
>JAOXNO010000024.1:17229906-17241331 GCA_028565335.1 Limnodromus scolopaceus | reverse complement strand
AACTAATGCATAGTCTGTATAGTCATTTCACACTGATTAAGCAATCTGTTTCTTAAAGTTAGTTATGCAAACATTGCGCATTCAAATTAGCAGCATCGTATGTTCTCCTTTCCCACGTATTTCCCAGAGGAAGCGTGCGCAGTAACATCTTCTTTTTTTCTCACTATTCTAGCCCATACTTTTCTTAAAGAAACCTTAACTGACTTGCTCATATTTAGCCAGTAAAGAGCATATTCCTAGGTACCAGTAGCACTGTTTCCATACTAGTGTTATTTCATTGCAAAAAACCTCCGGCTCCTTCATACAAAAGTATGCCACTGCCGGGGCTGCGGTTACCGTGGCATGGAAAACCTGGAGGTGAGGGTCACTCAACCTACTGATTCAATGCCAGGGAGAGAAGATGCACAACGAAAACATCCAGCACCTTAAGTACCCTTTTTTAGAAGTAACCTGAACAGTTGATCGTAAAAAAAAAAAGGAAGTTAAAGGAAAATAATTTCAATCAAACCATTCCTCTTCCACCCCCTCTCTCCCTGACAAGGCGTTTTATTTGTTCTCCCTTCCATGGCAGATCACACCTCAGGTCTCTACTGCACAGAAGATAGAAGTCAAGATTTTTAACATTTTAAATGTACTCTGGCGAAAGGGTTCTGTGGAAATTCCACCCCGCAGTTACTCCTGAGAATTTAAGGCAACGGGAACTCCATCAGTTAGAGGAATCGGAAGCCTTTATTCTGCACGTTGCTCTTGGAGGATCTGTGCTGCTCAACAGGACACAGCCCAGGGGAAGCCGCTATCTGAACGTGCAATGAAAGTTGCACAAAACTTTCACATCCTTTTAAAACCCAGTTAAAGGGTAGAACTTCTCAAGAACACGCTAACAAACATGGGCGCTTGCCAGGTGAAGAGGAAGGAGGACAGCACAACTGAATTTGCAGAGAGGAACCCGTATCGTGACATTCGGTGTTTCCACCACACTGGAACTCAGTAATATTTCTCTAATTGAAAGCTGAAAGCTTTTCAAGCTCTTGGTTTGTAACGTTAAATTGAGCGATTTCTACTGTTAAAAATGCTGAGCTCATGTTGATTGATCTCTAAGAGTTATTCTTACATCTTGCAAACCTACAGGTTACATAGCATTTAGAAGTGACACATAAAATATTCTCATGAATTAGTTGCTAGTAAACCAAAGCAATGAACAACGCCCAAAATAAGTATGTATTCAAATGTAAGATGTAGAACAAGACAAAACAATGAGTAGCATCAAAAAATAACATAACAGCTACTAGGTCCCATCAAGCAAAAATGGTAAACAAACAGCACAGGGGCACCTCACTTACCATCTTTTTGTTATTCTACTTCAACGGGTCAAGAAAGGTGAAGAAAGAAGGTAGAAGCAAGAAAGTCAGAAAAGGCCTAAATGAAATTCTCAAATTATTTTTAAGTACACAGTAGAAATAGGCTGAAAAGAGACGCACGTACAGCAGGAAATTATCTGAGCTAGATTAGTCAGGGCCAAACTAACACTCTCAGCATCTCAGATTAAAATGCCTCTTTAAAGAAAGCTATTGCTACATGTCAGCAGTGTGTCATGTTTAAGCATCTTACGTTGCAAACAAGATGAGTACATCTGCCTATTGCTCATAAATAGGATTCTGTGCATAAATATTCTATAGCACTGGAGTTCTGGTCTGAGCAAGGTGTTTATCTGACCTAGACAAGACTCTGCACAAGGCATCTGACCACATCTAACTCTGATAAATGCTAAATCTAAATTTTTCTTTAAGAATTCCGCTTTAAATACACAGGAACTGAAAACTATAAAAGCACTCACCTATAAGCAGGCTAATCTGTTCATATATCATGGAACAAATACACAAAAAAGACTCAAATAAGAGATATTTACTTAAATTACGGCACCTACTCTCAGAATGGAAATAAGCAATCATGAAGTGCAGTAGTAAAAGCAGTGTCTCAAAGCTCTTCCCCTATAGCAAGCTACGGAGGTAGAAAGATACGATAATTAAAGCAGCCGGGAAGCACTATGAGAAATTTGAAGTGTCCGTGTCCAAACATTGACCAAAATTATACTGAAGCCATTTTCATGATTACTGAGATTTTTTTTTCCTCCTTTGATTAAATTTACTTTGAGTCACCTCAACTGTCAAAAAGCAGCAGATTAACTATCAGCGCCATGAAGGCAAATCTACTTATTTTGCAAATTGCATCAGAGGAGAAGCACGTAGAGTTTCTGGCAGCTGCCTTTGCCCAGGCAGCACCCAAAAGGCTGACCAGAGCATGGCCCTCTCCCTCCTTCCAAAACCAGGGAACGACCTTCTCCGGGCTGTCTCGGGCAGAACGGTAGGACACGGACTACGGCTCAGCAGGTCACCGGGTCTCATCTGCCCTAAAATTCCTAATTGGTTTAACTACTCATCAGTCCTGCCTCCCAAGAAGGAAACCTGCTTCTCCAAACCTGCTTCAAAGTTTGGTAATTTAGTAAAAGATAAGGGCAGCACCTTCCAATTTTAGAGTTTTCAGGTTGCAATTTTAAGCAAAATAATCCCAATAATAACTGAATTTTTGTGTCTATGTCCTGAACTGGGGACTCTTGAGTAGGAGAAAAAGCTATATCCCTGCTGCTGGCTGAAATGAGAATCCAGAAGGAAAACATGGACAAATCAACTTGGAATTGGTAACTCAATAGATTGACAATAACCAGTTTTCAACAGCTTCCACATTCTTTTCACAGAGTTTCTGAATTTCACAGAAATAACAGCTTTTTTGAATAGTTTTGAAAAAAGTTAAACTGATAATCTTCTTGTCGGCTACCTTCACTCAGTTTTAAGCTTATCCCGTAAGAACTTGCAGTGAATGGCGAGAATTAAGTTTTGGCATAGAACTCAGCTGCTAAAATAAAATTTTTTCAAGAAATCTGCAAGAATCTCACAAAGGAAAACGGCCCTCACACTTAGCAAGTCTTCCTACTGTATCATCCTATCGGGATACCCAAAGTATCTGTGTCAGGGATTTTCTCTCTTGATATAGTTTCCATATGAAAGAGTGACAAGCTATTACAGGCAGATGTTATAAAACTTCTAGGAAGAATCTAGATACAGTTTATCCTCTCTAAGAAGATGGGCAATGCACGCAAAATTATAATTTACTTGTTCTTTTCGCATTGATCTCATAGCAACTACTCACTTCCACCTCCTATCTTTCCAATTCAACGCTGTCATCTGCAATGATATTAGATATTGGATAATCGGATGATACCCAAACTGGCAGGACAGGCTGGATCAGATCAGCTAGAGACAAAACGTAACTTCAACAATGAGATTTCATGCAAGAGAGCTGGTGGGGTTGTTGTTTTGTTGTTTGTTTTTTTTTTTTAACTAAAGACTTGTAAATAACTGCATAACTTTCATAAAACTCTACCAGGATGTCTTTAAAGAAATTCTCACATTAAGTTCAAGTAGGTATCTGAAGAAAAACTTCTCTCTGTGTCTTACAAGAAAAAGGAAGATGTTTTCCCTCTCCTTCCAAAAATTCCTACTGTGAAAGGGAAAGATCTCCATCCTCGCAACCAAATTGTCCCAGCTGACACAAGGTAAGCAGTATTTTAATATTAAAAAAAAGCAAAACCAGCCAAGCAAACCAGAAACAAAGAGCATTTTGGACAGGCCTGATGTCTTTCATCCTCTTGACTTCCTAGTATGGCCTTCTGCTGATACCACTAACTTTTTACAGGCAGCAGCAGAAAGCAGATAACTGAAGTTCTCCTTTTCGCCCACAAGGTTCTGAATACAAGGAACAAGACTGGGCACACCACTATATTTTTTTTCTTTTTCTTTTTACTAAGCTGCTGCCCAGAAGCAACAAGGAAAGCAAAACTGAAAGCCTGTACATATGTGGTTCTAACTTGACCTCCACTGGCCAAAGTGAGGGCTTCTGTAGTTCCACATCGCCTCCTGCTTCTCCCTCAAGTTCCTCCTTCTGCCTTGTTCTCAAATCGGAGTTCACAGTTGTCTGGTAAGGCAGTCAGAAACTCTACCTGACAATGAAATCTCTTTTTCAGCTGGATGGGCTCACTAAAGCGGCTGACCACCTGACTGCACAAGCAGTATGAGCAGCATAAGGTGAGAATGTGTGGCTTGAAACAAGAAGGTAGAATGAGACCAAAGCAGACATTGACTGAAGACTGTACTGCAAAGGCAACTACTAACACTTGAAGCGTTACTCTGTAATTACAAAATAAAAGTGAGAAATGATAGCTCCCCAGACTTCAGAAAAAGATGTTCAAACAGTGGTGTCGTGTCCCCCCCGCCACCCTTCTAAGCTTGGAACAACATCCCAAGATGAAATAGCCTGAATACAGCCTCTCCATCTCAAACTGGTGTGATTCCGAGTACCTACCCCTATCAACAGCAAAAAGAAAAGAAAACAAAAGCAATAGAAACAATGAAATGCAAACACAACCAAGGTAAAACATCTCACACAAGATCACAGATGATCAACTGTGAGTAGAAAGCAAACAGTTACAGAAAGACCTGGAAGCTCCAGCAGTTCTTCAGCATTGTCTCAGAATCCCACGGTACAGCTCGGGGACAAACATCAGCCACCTCCATCTGATTTCTGCCCTCTAAGCACGACATTATTTACGTATTGGCATTTGAAACACCCCTTTTTGCCCAGAACCACTTGAGTCCTACCTGCTGCCTCCTCAGATGTACTATCTGAAGGCCTCCATGGCTTCAGATTACCCTCTTAATAACTTTGTGGTTTGTGACAGGCTAAAACGCAATACAGAAATGAATCAAGAGATACTGAAACAGCGTAAAGGGGAATTAAGGAAAAAGCGTTTCCAAACATTATGTAAGTCAAAAGCTATCCTAAATATTTTGATCTGTCAGAAAGGAATAACAATGAAAAAATTTACCTTGATTTCGATGTTCCCCACTTTAGCAGTTGATCTTATGATGGGTCTTCCAACCAAAGCTGGAAAAATGTGCTCTGGAAAATTTGAGCCTGCATAGCCACATTTCACAAACTGAAAGGAAACAAATAATTTTATTAGAATACGCATTAGTTTTGATTACCAATAGAAACCTGGTTTGGGGTAAAAAATTAAAATCCCAAATTTAAGAGCCTGTGTCCCACTGGGAACCGATTGGAGTTATACTTTCATATCAATTTTACACATCTCAGATGATGCGTACATCTATAAAACTGAATTCAAGTATCATCCCGAATTTTTTCTGAATCAGACTGTCAGATTTTTGAGAACCAGTATTAAAATAACTAAGTACTTTGAGAGTCCAGTGCTTGAATTTGGATTCCTGCCACCCTATAAATCTGAAAGCCATCATTTTGAAACGGGCCACCTTATAATGAGTACGCAATGCAACCAAATTGAATTGCCTCTCCAATTAGAGCGCACAGTAGCATCAACAAATTGCACATCATAAAAAAAACCCCAAAACCTTGTGAATTCAGGTGTTACGCTGGTATAAAAAGCGTTTAACAGTGAACTAGCAGATTGTCTGCACAATTCAGATGGATTTCCCAGAGTTTCATAATTTCCAGGGTTTCTTTTAAGGAAAAAGATACGAGTTTGCAGGAAGCACTTCTAAAACCAACAGCACAACCAAAACCTCAGCTGGTGGTAGTTCACACCAAACAGGATACTCTGAAAGAGTATTTGTTACCAAAATACATGTGAAAGGAAGCTTTGTATCACCGGGTCCCAAGACAGTATATGCACTAAGAAAACAGCGACGATTAACTGAGTGAAAAAAAAAAAAAAATAAAATAGTGACTAGAGGAAGCGGAGTTGTAAAACAAGTAACTTCTTGCTGGCACATTTAAAGTTCAATTTTAGCTCATGGGGATCAGCAGATCATGTTCTTCGGCTACCCTACTCGATGTTCATATATCACACCCTGATGTTCTGCCTGCACACACCAGAACAACATCCTGCAGTCCCAAACTAAACCGTTTTCATCTGCGAAATTACTCAGCCGTCCGGGTGTGCAACGGCAGCAACGCAGCCCCACGGGATCATTCCGGTTGGAGGGAACCTCAGGAGCTCCCTCGGCCAACGCCGGGCTCAAAGTAGTCAACGCCGAATTCAGGTTGCTCAGGGCTTTCACCAGCTGAGTGATGGAAGCCTCCAAGAGCAGATAATTCACAGCCTCCCCTGGACCCTGTTCCAAAGCTCAATTCTCCATTTCAGGCTGTATTAAAAGCCACCTGCTAAGATTTCCAAAACTGAGTTCCTGAGGTTTTTTTTGAAGCGAGGCCTGAAGACTGCCAGTGAAACAATTATCACAGCAAAAAGTACAGCTAATTGCAGCTGAGGGGAATTCTGCCATTACACTAACGGGAACATGAAAAGTCACCTTCTGTTGCTCTAAATTCTTTGCCTTGCTGCTGTAAAAAGGGCATGTTTTGGAAAGAAATTTATAAAGCCAGTTACGGAAAGAGCCAAGAGATATTTTAAAGATGGGCTAATAGAGAGGGTAAGGGTTTTTTGGTTTGTTTTTTTTTTTTTGCTTTTTGTGGTCTTAATTTCTTTCATCCCATTCAGTGTTCGCTGTCTCCAAAGGCAGAGCTTGGAATACCTGAGGAAGGACACCGTGTATACAACTCATTTTACTCAATCCAGGGTTCTCTGAGAAGGCAAGTGCTTATCAAGTCCTTTGCTTCCATTAATGCCAGAAGTATCTAGGAGTCACATTGATCTTATTTGTGCTTTCAAGAACGCAGTGCTGCTATGAGAAAGCAAAGAGTAGCCACAAACACGTTTTGGATCACACCACCTGCATACACCAGAAGACTTTACAGTAAGTTTTCTACCAGAGGAAACGCATGAGCCATTTTGAAGGACAGAGCTGAGTCCAAACAATGGTGTTCAATTTAAAAAAAACAAAAACCACTCCCTTTCAGACTCACCAAATTACCACACTCAGGGCAAATCACTACAATATTTATATTGTTATAAATTTCATTGTGCAGGACCTGGGCAAGCCAGAAGGAAGTTCTATAAACCAGCCCATACAATCCCATCTTCCAGCTTAAGGTTTTATAAATTGTTCTGAGTACAACCGTAAGCACCTCCAGGGAGCCCATGAACCTTTACACTCTTATTTTTGCTTACAGTTTTTCCTCCTTTTCTTTCCCCCAGTCATCACCAACTGTGTTGGTCAACAGAAGTGACAGGACCACTAACATCTACATGATGAATCTTTACAGCTCAAGCTACTGGAGCACCCCTCAGGAAGCTCTGCTACCCACCCCACCAGCTACTGCACAAAATTAGCAAGTGCCTCTTGGCCAACCCTAAAAATACCTCTCAAAATCACACACAACTATGCTGACCTCGAAAATCCCAACCTACAAAAATACTCTTCTAGGTTCTTCCTATTTGAACTGCAACAGCAACTTCCAGCCCCTTTCCTTTTCTGCCTTAATGCCTTGACACACGTTCCCAGGCAGTTAACGATGTTGGCAATTAATAAATCCTAGATTTTAAAAGCAGACTGTCATTTCTCCAACCAGCCTACAACAAAATGAAAACCAGATTTTATCCGCGTGAACTACAATAGGCAAGACTGATCTCGGGCATTCACAGTCTTTTCCCTACCTCTTTCAGGCCGGAACAGAGCACCTTAAAAATGACATCTTAACAAAGTTTGGTAAACTCAACAGGAGGTGGATGGGGCAACATTTTAACTCTCTCTCTTCCCCCTCAAATTTGAAATTTACCCCCTACAGGCTACATGAAAATTTGGTGAAGATGAGAAAGAGTCAGCCTTGTACCCCAGCTTTCCCAGCAATGAAAGCAGCCCCACTGAAGTATTCTCCCTGATGTTACTGAATATTCTGCTGGTTCAGTAGGTTCATGAAAACGTAGGGTTGGAAATTACGGCTGAAGAACCAGGTTTGGTAAAACCACCAACAGATAAAAGCCCCTAAGAAACACGAACGTATCCGTAGAATAGCTCTTGAACAGTTTTTGGTTTTTGAAGGGGTACAAGAAACACGAGATACTTCTCCTTTCCCCTAACAGAAGATCGTCCAAGATCTTCAGTTGAACGTTACGAACTGCAGTAGCTTGGAATACAACCAGCTTCTCTTTTCCAGTGCCAGACATTAAATACTCACTGTTCTTTCCACTCTCAACTTGAAACCTTCGAATAAAATTTAAGTATAGCATCCTTGTTTCTCTTCCGCCCCTTATGGTGCACACCCCTTGGACCAATTATCAAATAATTCCAGTCCAGTGCTTAGTACACACCGTGTCTTGAACAGTAACACCAACACTCAATGAATTCACAGGTCTTTGGAAGGAAGCCAAGAGCTCATCATCACTCATTTTTGCGAGCACTTGATATACATTCGGAATGTTTTAAGAATAGCTGCTCAGCTTGCCTGTGTGCAAGACCACGCATGTAAGAAGTTTTACCATATATAGTTTCTTCTCCATTTCACTGTGGTTTAGACCGACTCTTTCACTTCCTACTGAGTCATCGAACAGTAAGACCTTGTATGTTTAAGTATTCTTTCAAACGAGAAGAATGAGGAAGCTCGCAAACAGGTCACGTGACCAGTCTTAAAACAAATACTTCTTACCAGGTCTCTGTGCCCGACTCTTTCCCTTGATGCAACTCCCAAACAAAAACCCTAAACGCAATTAGAGCAATTTTACCGGCCAAGTAACTCACCATTTGTCCTAGGCCAACAAGAACATCCATCTCTAAAGCTTAAGACCTTTAAGATGCCATTTCCTCTCTCTGCTACACTACAGTGTTGCAAGAACTTCCCTTCTAGTCACCTCTTCCTCACAGATTCGTTGCAGCCACATACATCAGAAGTCCTAGTGCAGCACAACAAGGACCACAAATTTCAAAGACGAGGCTAAAGTTAAAATCGCACCCGATTTTTCTAAAGATATTCTCCATTTTTGTGTAGTATTTCTGGCACCTGGCAAGAGATTTCTCTTCAATCCAGGTTTTAAGTACGACATACCACAGTGTATCAGACATCATTCTGACATAAAGCAGCTCTTCTTTGTCATATAGAAAAAAATATTATTACAAAAATACTGGTTTGACAATATAGGACCACTCGATAATCTCAATACACAGTTGAGGCTCAAAAGGCATTTCCAAGAAAATGGCATTTTCTTCAGGTTCTATTATCCCAATTCTAGTTCAATTACCCCAATTCAACCTAAATATTTCAAGTTTACAGATCTTAACTAAGAATTCTCGATACTTCAGCTCTCTCACACAATGAACTCTGTGGCCAGGGCACTTCCACTTGCACGTTGTTCTGCTCGGAGGCCGAACACAACCCAAAGCAGAAGTGACACAGGCCCCTCCTCTCGGCACCGCAATGGCACTATAGAGGCACCTTCCACTGTTAGAGTTATTTATATCCTGCTGGTACAATTCCCAGAGGAGAAAAAAAAAAAAAAAAAAGAAGAAGGATCACTCCAAGATGTCTCTTGATTAAAAGCACACACAGATACGTTACACCGTACAAAATCTGTGTTGCAAACCCAGTTTGGGAAATTGGGTAAAAATGATGGCTTTTACCCCATGCCTCACACCTTACCGAGCCCGGGCGCAGCACAACACTGCTGTCACTACTGAGATATTAAACATTTTACAACCCAATGATTTATAGCTACTTAAAGGACCACACTAAAAGATGAAGTTCTAAAATTTCTTTGGAATACGGGCCTGACAATAAGAGCATTAAACAATGAAAAAACAAAAAACCCAACAAAAAAGCTTCCACGCCGCTTTGTGAGAAGAAAATGGTAAATGCTTTCTTTTTTCCTTTCCTTTTTCTAAATGACAGGGTAAGAAGTGCCCAAAGGCTTCAGGCTCCAGTCCTATTAATGATATTTTTTTGCTATAGGAGGAAAAAAGGAGAAGACATCAGAAATGTCAAACCCCAGAACTGTCAAATACGATGTTCTTCCTGAACCGTTCTAATCATTTCACATGCTAATTGGAAAACCCTCTAATTCAGGATGCTGAATCTCTAACAATGACCTTTGTCTCAACTATTCCCCCTTGGGCTTTAAAAAAAAAAAACCATATCTTTTTTATTGCAAGTGTTTATATATAAAAAAAAATTTAAAAAAAATCACTTCCTTTTTTCTTCTGCCACTCAAGAGATCTTTATATATTGTTAGCTGTGTTAACTCTCCACATAAGATTTCTTCGCTGGGGGAAACCCTAGATTTCTGAACAAAATTCCCGATGGGAAATACACACCTATAGCATCTTATCTTTTTTTTTTTTTTTTTTTTTTTTGTTTTAAAATGGTATCTTTCTAACTTCCTGTCGAGGCGCCTTGAAGCCTGCGCACAGCTGACAAAAGGGTGAAGGTCTAGGGGGTGCCTGTATGTTCCCGGAGGGTGGAAAACGGGAAAGGATGGGGAGAAAACCTTTGGGGCTCTCTTAATTTAAAAAACAAGGCCAATTTTGAGCATGTTGCGGGTCGGGAACGTATTAATGAATGGATGGATGATGCTCCGTTTTGACCAGTAGTTGCAAAATAAATAATAACAATAATAATCCTAAAAGTAATAAGCCTGCATTCGGAGACACACCCCTGACGGCTCAAAGCGTAAGGGGTTCATTCAGGATTTTTTTGAAAAACGGTATTTTTGGTCGAGTGCTCGTCGCTGCAGAGAGACCTGCCCAGGTTACGGAGAGAAATCAGATATTCACGGGAAAACAGGAAAACGCCGGGGAAGGAAGGGGGTGGGACGCACCACCGAAGACCCCCCCCCTCCTCCCCGAGGGTGGATTTCGCTCAGAAATGAGGGAAGAACCGGCAAAAAAACCCCGCCGGGATCGGGGTTTTTTTTCTGCCCGCAGCTCCCCCCCTCTCCCCGGGCTCCATTCATTCCGCAGGCCCCGCACACCTCGCCACGGCGGGGCCGGGGCTGGCGGAGGGTGGCGAGGCCCCTCGGGAGGCGGTGAAGGGGTGGTTGGGGAACGGGAGAGGGAAGATAGGAAAGGCGGCCGGGCCCGGTAGCGGCGGCAGGCCGGGCGCGGCCCGCGGGCGTGCCGGCAGGAAGCCGGGCCTTGTGTGTGTGAGGAGTTGAGGGGGGGGGGGGGGAGGCAGTGGCCCTGCTTCCCCTTCCCTGTCGGCAGGGCGGTTCCCGGTGCCGGCGCGAACTCACCCCGGTGCCGTTGTCGCACACCACCACCTTCCTGCCCAGCGTATCCATCCCGCCTCGGCCACCGACACACACCCGGCCGCCGCCGCCGCCTTCCTCCAACCTCCGCCGGACCGACCGACAACCCCCCCCCCCGGCTCCGCTCCGCGCGCGCCCGCCGGAAGCCGTCAACCGCCCGCCGCCGCCCAATCAGCGCGGCCTCACCCACCCCCGCCGCCC